>JAQPPZ010000856.1:28118957-29344443 GCA_028583015.1 Wollemia nobilis | reverse complement strand
TCTACAATTAATCAAACTCTGCACGATCTCACGGCTCTGCTTATCTCTCTCTCGACCCTCTTCTAACCCTCTTTACGTAGCAATTTTTCACTTACAGAAGCAGCACAATTCTCTACACAACTGCCCTTTTATAACAATATTTCTCATTGAAACTCCTCGTCTTTTGTCACTGTTGTAATCCTGCATGCAGTCTATTAACATTCTCTTCTGCCACTTGTCAACTCGTAATCGCTTCTTTATGTAACTCCTTTTGTATATATAGAGTGGGTATTTCGTTAAACACGTTACATGCAACGTATACCTCTACCATGATTCGTTCGTCTTCTCGGTCATGACTGTTCGTATCCTTTTCTGTGCATGCATGCATTTTTCGATTCTATTTATGCAACTGTTTGATCTCTCGTTCTTTGACAGTTCTTAAAATAGCTTGCATGAATTCTATCTGTAATTACAACTGTAATTGTCACATTGACTCCAATTAACTGTCCATAAACGTGCTGTTGTGACCTATCGCGAAATCGTGACACTTCTGTCTCTTTGTGCTCTTGTCGCCTTTTACTCGCGAAAACATGACATGTTGCGATATCGCGACATTTTCCACCTCCTTGCACTTCCCTGCCTTTCGCCCACGAAAACGGACCATGTCGCGAAATCACGACACTTTCGCTGCCTTGTGCCTTTTCTGTCTTTGGCCCGCAAAAACGGAACATGTCACGAAATCGTGACACTTTCACTGCCTTATGTCTTTTCTGTCTTTGGCCCGCGAAAACAGAACATGTTGCGAAATCGTGACACTTTCGCTGCCTTGTGCCTTTTCTGTCTTTGGCCCTCGAAAATAGAACATGTCGCGAAATCGTGACACTTTTACCTTTGAGCTCTTCCTCCTTGAATTTGTCATGAAATTATGATGCTTCTGCTTCCATGCTCATTCGTTTTGCTTCTATCGCGAAATCGCGACACTTCATCCTTCTCCTCTTTCTCTTCGCTTTGGACCGCAAAAATGAAGCATGTCGCGAAATCGCGACACTTCATCCTTCTCCTCTTTCTCTTCGCTTTGGACCGCAAAAATGAAGCATGTCACGAAATCGCGACACCTTTTTCTATCGGACTCTCTCTCCTGCATTATGTCGTGAAATCGCGACACTTTTCCTCCTTAGCGCTTTTCTTCTCATCGGATCTCGAAAACTCGATATGTCTCGAAATTGTGACACTTTTTCTCCTTAGCGCTTCCTCTTGCAAATTATCATGAAATCGTGACACTTTTCTTTTTAAGCTCTTTCTTTCAAACATGTCATGAAATCGTGACACATTTCTTTGCTTGCGCCTCCTCTCCGAACATGCGAAATCACGACAGTTTTTCTACGTGCCTTCTTCTCTGCCAACATGTCGTGAAATTGTGACAGTTTTTCCACTTGGCTTCTTTGCCTCCAACATGTCGCGAAATCACGATAGTTGTTCTACTTGCCTTCTTCTCTGCCAACATGTCACGAAATCACGATAGTTTTTCCACTTGGCTTCTTTGCCTCCAACATGTCACGAAATTGTGACAGTTGTTCTACTTGCCTTCTTCTCTGCCAACATGTCGCAAAATCGTGATAGTTTTTCCACTTGGCTTCTTTGCCTCCAACATGTCGCAAAATCACGACAGTTTTGCCAGCATTTTCTCTCTCCTCCGAGATGTCACGAAATCGCAACAATTTTGACAGCATTTTCTCTCTCCTCCGAGATGTCGCAAAATCGCGACAATTTTGACAGCATTTTCTCTCTCCTTCGAGATGTCACGAAATCTCGACAGAAAACATGTCGCGATATCGCGACAGTTTTCTTACTTGTCTTTTTCTTTGATTTTCTGAATCTGGGCCACTTCTGTCTTCTTGGAAATTCACTGTACATGTTCTGACTGACCTCTGAACTCCTATCCACTGCATCAACTGATCTATCTGTCTGTGTTGACAACAATGACAATACTTTTGCTGCACCTTGCTCAACAACAATTTGTTGTATGACATTTTGATTATGCTTTTCTATATGTGTAGGAGAATAATGTGAATGTATGAATATAACATGGACGTAAGAATTGATAGAAGTAGATGTGTGTGATATGAATGATAACATGTATGTAGATGAATATGAGTGTGAAATAAATATGGTATCATTTATATTAGAATAATTAGAAATGATGTAATGAGGATGAGAGTGAATGATTGAGTAATATGTAAGGCATGCAAGACAAGCAAACATGTAGTGATTGATATGAATATGGAGTGTAAATGCTTATGCAATGTATGCATGTGTTGGGGTAGTATGCATCAGATGAGACATGATAATGTATGTATGTAAAGGTGTAGAAGTATCGCTAGGAGAAAGCATTTGCATCATTGCAGTAGTCAGATGATGTAATTCATTCTGTTATTCCAAGGAAATTGGATATGAAGATTGTAGTGAAGAGATTCAAACACTACAATTTGTAAGTAATCAAACCCATTGACTAACTGAGCAAAACTTCTTGAACAGGTTCTAGGCTATCTTGGTAAACAAGACCTCAATCCTAGATTTATGTGTGTAAAGTGATGCTAATTTCACCATTCTAGAAGAGGGTGGTTTGTAACTGCATGCCAACTTAGCCTGTAAGCTAGCTCATCGATAAAGACCTGAGGAATGTAGGGATTCAAGCGGATGGTACTCTCGAGGCTTTTCCTTTTGTTTTATGCCCCTGTATTATGATTTACTCTTTTTTTGTCGTTCTCTTTTCTCTTTTCTTATTCTCATTTTTTTGTGTAGGTATTGGATTTTGTTTTATGTCCTTTTGATTTTGATTTTGAGCTTGTCCTTTTGTCAATCCTTCGGTTCGAGATAAATCATGTGAATTATGTAATGAGCAGAGTGATTTTCGCTAATCATCAGTAGACATGCAGTGTAGCCAATCCTATTTCCAAAATGTTATTAGTGTGTAGAATGTGCAGGTAAATCCAAGAAGGAGAGAAAGGTAACCAAGGAAAGTCTGGAAATGTTTTTAAAATATGCCAACTTTGGATGGTGGTTTATTATATAATTGTTTATGGGCGAAGCATTCAAAACAATTCTCTAATCCTGTCTCCTTAAAATGGGTTTGGACATAAAACTGGTATGCTAGCATGTACATTTTTAATTCCCCAAGCACGATATTCACAATCAGTATGTATGGATGCAATTTGGATTCATGTGGAGGATGCAATGTGGCGCTAAATGATAGCAAGTATGCAAATGTAAGGTTACCCTAGTGTTATAAACAATGGAGAGGGGCGATGGTGTAAATAAGAAAATGATGGAGAAAGAAAGAACATAAAAGAACGAGGGAAGGAAGGAGAAGAAAAAGAAGAGAAATATAAGAAGAAGAAGCCTATCAAAGGTATGTAGCCACTCGAAGCGTGACCATACAACATTGATAAGTTTAAAAAAAGAAGAGAGGAGAAGAAAAAGAGGGAAATGAAGAGAAGAGGGAAGATGAAAGGTATGTAGCCGCTCGAAGCATGACCATACAACATTCATCATAGAAGAAGGGGGAGAAGAGAGATGAATGAAGAAAATGAAGGTAATCAAAGGTATGTAGCCACTCGAAGCGTGACCATACAACATTGATCAAAGAGGAAGGATACAAAGAATAGAAGAAGGAGAAATAAGTAGGATAAATATGAATAATGCAATGTATACCTACGCCGCGTATGGATGATTTTGTTTTTGTTTTTATTGTTTTTGAATTTTTGTATTATAGTAATAGTCGTGATGGTATGTACAAAGAATGGTGAGCCGTACTTGAAAATGCTTAGGCATAAAGTGCTCGAAGATGAATGATGGTGATGGGTTCAAGCTCAACAAGATGTTTGATATTTGCAAGGTGATATGCCCCAAAACCGATTGTGTGTGTAACAATGTAAGGGCCTAGACAATTATGTATAAATTAATCACGAAGATGACATGGTTGGCTAGTGATCTATTTGGTTCTCTGTGAGGACTATATCTCTGACTTAAAATTCTCATGGATTCACCACACTATGATAGGCACGTCAAAGACAATCGTGGCAAATGCGTGGGTGTTTAATAATGTAAATGCAATGTTCACCCAAGAGTGTTAACTGGTCTGATTTTTTTGGATGAGCAACATCATCATCGATAAATTTTAGCATTGATATACACAATGATGATAAGCTCGATCTCTAGGGGTAGTAGATTTAAAAAATGTTACTGCCCCAGGTGTAGCTTAAGTGTGATGACTCTATAACGGTTTTGTATGAAGAATGACACACATGGTTTGATGGGTAAATTCGGTTGAATTGCTCACATAGTGCGCAAAAATTCTTGGTCTAGAAAAGTATACCGTTTATTAGAGATGACCATGGAAGAGATGTCAAAGCAATAGGTGATGTGTGAAGTAATGAATTTATTGATTGTAAGACCTATCATTTGAATGAGAATGGTGTCTTGAACCCAATTTGTAAAATACTCCGCAGTATTGTTGGATGGGGTGGAGAGGATTTTGTCAATAAAATGCAAACCCCATGGAGAAAAGGACCACATAGATTGAACTGATTGGAGTGCTTGAGATGATAAAAGTGTAATATTAGCATGGTGTTGCCATGTGATTTATGGCCAAATGTATTCACAACAACCATGCTCCAATGTAGGCCAAAACTAACCCATGTGTAAGATGATTCTTAATGAAGTGTTGGGTTTGTGTGTGTTTTGAGATAATGCTGAAGGATGCCATCGTGGTTACGTTGAAAAAGAATATCTCCTAGCAATAAAAAATGAATTTCTCTTTGTTTGGATGTTCAGTGAGAAGCATGGGGAAAATCCAAAAGAAAATGCCTAATGTTATAAAATCTTTGACATGGAAAAAAAGCCAAGATTATGAGGCTCAACCATATATGCGAGCGATATGAGGATGTGGTGAGATATGTTATAGAAGAAGGATGTAATATATTAGTTAATAATGTGATGAGATAGAAATATAACTCTCCTAGTCTTTGAAGTGGATTGAAAAGTGAACAACATCCCCTAATGATGAAAGTGGGTAGATGAAGGGAGGAAAACCCCCCTACTGATGAAGAATTGATGGAAGTGGATGAATCATAATGATAGTATTTAAGAAGTATGACATCAAATGGTTGTGCGATCATGATCAGTGTAAGATACCCTGACTTGAAAAGGAACAAATATCTTTGGAACTTTGCTTTGGACAAGCTTTGAAACTTGGTTTGATTTGGTCAGTTAGGGAACCATAGACGGGTCCTACTCATGATAGTCGACATACATGAGCCCTCGACATCCAATGTTATGTAACTTACCACATTGGGATTAGATTGGAATGTTGTGGAGAAGATACCATTTTTGCTGCATGTTTACCCCAACAAATGAGGGCTAAAGATAGTCTTAGGCAAAGTTCTTGGACAAACGTATGTTCCAAGATTGAGTGTGTGATGATTGATCATGTGAAAGATAGCGTATATGTATGAAATATCTATCCCTGCAAGCAAGGAATATGTGATGAGGATGGTGAGAAATGAGGATGAGGTGATTTGAAAAGGGAGAAAAAAATATCCCATGATAGGAGATGGAGTGCAAGGAGGAGAAGGCCCCCAATGTTAGAAGAAGGATGGCAAGGGGAAGAGGTCCCCCAGTCATAGCAAATGGATGGTGAGGAGGAGACATCCTCCAATTAGAAGAAATGAGTGGTAAGGAGGATAAATTACCCCAAACGTGATGCTTGGCTATGGCTATGCTAGCCGAGACTATGTGAATTGGTATACATGTACGTTAGAACGCTTTGGAGCTTGCCTTGGTCAAGCCCCATATTTATAAAAACAAAGACTTAAAAATCTAAGCTAGAATACGTCCTCATGAAATCAAATATATGCTAATGCATTGAAAGTAGGACTGAATAAAGGTATGCTTTGAAATAAATCTAAGCTAGTATTTACAAATTTAATCTATTGTTGTTTCTGGCGATTGGAAATGAATGGAATGAGTTGCAGGTTGTGGAACCAGTACTTATGACGGTAGTACTAGAACCTACTGTGGATGAATGAAATTATGGTGGGTTGGGGCATTAGTGGTTGATGCCCCAATATCTGATGAGTGGAATGAATGGTAGGTTGTGATATGAGTGCGTGTGGCGGTTGTATTGGTACATGTAGATGTTGAATGAGTGGGTGTTGGGGAACTAGCATTGGCTTTTTATGGCCCTAGTACCCATTGATTATGGAATGATTTGGTGGACCAATACTTGTTCTTGTTGTACAAGTGTATGATGAATGGAATGAGTGGTGGATTGTGGGGCTCGTACATGTGGTGGTAGTACTAGAACCTACAAATGATGAATGGGATGTAGGTGGTAAGACAAGTGAGTATGGATGTCACACTAGAACTAGCTGAAGTGGAATGATGAGTGGTGTATGGAGCACCAACATTGGTTGTTTGTTACCTTGGTACTTGTTGAATGGAATTGATAGTAGGTTATGAGACCAATACTTGTGGCGGTTGTACTGAAACCTGTGGTGGATGAAAGGATTTGTGGATGGTAGGACCAGTGCATATGAATATCACACTAGAACTAGCTAAAGTGGAATGAGGAGTGGTGGGGATGAATGGAATTATGGTGGGGTGGGCATTGATGGTTGATGCCCCAGTATTTTATGAGTGAAATGAGTAGCAGGTTGTGGAACCAGTACTTGTGGTGGTTGTACTGGAACCTGCAGATGATGGGTGAATGGAAGTGTGGTGGGGTGAGAGGTGAAGGTAAGGTAAAGGATGTAACCTTGTGAAGTGCCTAGTGATGGATGTGGTGAGTGAAATGTGTTGGAAGAAGGTGATATTCTGCAATATGTGGAGAATGATGTGGAAAGGAGTGAAAACTCCCCCAATTTTGGAAGATGTGGTGGAAGGATATGAACCTTCGTGGATGTGGAGAATTATGTGGAGGAGATGAAACTCCGTTAGATGTGGAAGATGTATGGGAAGGTGTGAAAAATCCCCCAATTTTGGAAGATGTGGTAGGATAATGTGAATCTATGCTATGTATGGAAGAGGTTTTGGAGGAAGATGAGAACTCTTCCAATGATGAATGGAGTGATAGGAGAATATGAATCTCTGCTATGTATGGAAGAGGTGTTGGAGGAAGAGAGGAATCCCTCCAAGTGTGAATGAAGTAGTAGGAGAATGTAAATTTCTGCTGTGTATGAATGAGGCATTGGAGGAAGAGAGAACTCCTTCTAAGTATGAAGAGGAGTTGGAAGAACAG
Organism: Wollemia nobilis; assembly: GCA_028583015.1. Classification (NCBI taxonomy): domain Eukaryota; kingdom Viridiplantae; phylum Streptophyta; class Pinopsida; order Araucariales; family Araucariaceae; genus Wollemia; species Wollemia nobilis. The sequence goes on along the minus strand of JAQPPZ010000856.1, from coordinate 29,337,167 downwards.
ACAACTCCCCCCAAGTGTGAAAGATGAATTGGAGAGAGATGAAACTCCTCCAGATATGTAGATGAGGAAAAAGATTAAAAATGAGAGGTGAAAAGATGTAGAAGATGTGAAATGTGAGCATAAATAACAATATCCATGCATAAAATGGTGAATTCCATCAGAAAATTAGGTTCGCATAGGTGGGGTGCGAATTAGTTGGTTCACACGTGTGGGGTGCGAACCAATGGTTCGCACGTGTGGGGTGATAACTTTTTCTGGTTGACCCAGGTGCAGTGTTTTAGTTGTTTGGATGACCAAACGATGTTAGCATTGGATATATCATATACCGTTGGAAAGCTCTTTTCGAGCCCAAGACAATGGTGAGCAATTTGAAGGTCATTTAATGGGTGAAAAGTTAGGTCAAAGATGACCCTTCTTCTAGAAGTGATGAATGCACAATTTCAAGCCTTTTGAAAGGGAAAAAGTGGCATTATTGATGAAAAGGATGGGATGATGATAATGGAGTAGAGGAAAAGACGTTAAGGTGTTTAAAATAAGGAAAGTACCCCCAGATATAGAGGATGATTGGTAAGGATGAGAAGTCTCCCAATTATAGGAGATAGATTGGAAGGAGAGAAACTCTCCCAAGTATGAGAGATGAGGTGAAAGGAGGAGAACCTCCTTAATTGGAGAAACTAAGGTGGTAGGGGAGGAGCTCCCACAAGTGTAGCATATGGTTGATGAGGAGGAAAATTCCCCCTAGTAGAAGAATATGGGTGATGAAGGAGAAGGAAAGAAAGAATTTAAGAAGTAAGGAAGGTAGAATATGTACAAGGAAAGAAGGGGTGCTTAGTGAAACCTAAAAGAGATGTTATGTTGTTGGAGGATAACACCTCAAAGGATGGGAAATGCTAGTCACAATATGGGGATGAATAACACTTTGGATAAGAAGTGCGGTCATGAGCACGATGAACTTGTCGAGGTGGGGGAATATATGTGGGAGTATGAACATGTGGTAGTGGTGGTACTGGATGGGGCAATGGATTTGGAGTTGCACCCTCATTCTTATGTGAGGAAGTAGTATGATTGGTTTGTTGTGTTGTATCCTCATTCCTCATGTTATAGACCAGACATATGAAAAGATGACAAGTGTTGATATCATACCCTTGTTGGCGATGATAAACACAAAATTGGTGCTCATTGTACCCTTTAGGTGTTGGAATATTTGGATCAAGCAATTTGACCTCAGGTAAAATTAAGCGACCCATGCGATGCAAATGTTGGAAGGTTTGAGATTAAGTCTCAGAAGGAGTGGTGGAAGAATGAGGAGAATGTGGAGGATGTTGTGTGTGAATGGGATTTGGACTAGGCAGTGATGGATTGAAGGCTTTCCTAGGTTATGGAGAGCCCATTTTTTGAGGATGAGGGGTTGGTGGTGGAGGGGGAATAGTAGAACCCACCATGATTGGATTATTTATAGATGTATGACATTGATAGTGGCTCATGTACAACTCAAGTGTATCGATATGTGGCAAGATGTGTCACATGTCAATGGATGGAGAAGATGGAGGTATAAAACTGGGACGAGAATGAATGCCAGTGGTGGAGGGTGATGATCGATATGAAGAAGAATATGGAGGTGGATGAGATGAAGAATGTGGAAATGGGGATTGATAAGGTTGGGAAATTCCAACCTGTTGGGTGATGTGAAATGGAATTTAGGGTGGAGGAAGAATAGGTGGAATATGTGATCTTGAATGAGGAGGAGCATGGTAGAAAGAATGATGATGCACAAATGGGAAATGTGAAGGATCATCCATGGGAGTATGATGTCTCACAACATGATCATAGGATGAAATCCTAGAGGATGATGTAGGAGGTGGAGAGGAATTGTGTGAGGAAGCGGAATGTTAGGATACTATCCTAACATTAATTAATAATAATAATAATAATAATAATACATGTTATCCTATGGTTATATTAATAAATAATATAATAATTAATTATATTAATTATTATATTATTATAAGATTAGGGTTAGGGTTAGGAAGCATGGTGACTCTTCACTCATAACCTTAAAGGGGTATAAGACACTATGCGATTCTATCATTTAATATATCCATGAAATATTATAAAGTATTTATTAAAAAATTGAAGGGACTTCCCGACAATCCAAAAGTGATTATTTTAGTTTTAGGTTATTTATTTATTTATTTATCAATTTATGTGCTAGGAACCCTAGGTTCCTACCATCTAGTATCAGAGCATTATGGATCCAACCACATTGGTCAAGGAAATGAAAAATGACATTGCAGAAATTAGAAGAATGATTGAACAAAAAAAATAAAAAAAAATGGAACGTTCTAATCGTATTATACAATATTTAATGGAAATGCAAGAGGAGACCCTAGCCATGGAATCTCAAGTAGAGGAGGATCCCATAGCCATGGAATCCCAGGTGGAAGAAGATCCCATAACCAGGGAATCCCAGAGGGTACCCATTGCACTCCCCAAGAACGAAAAAAATCCAAACCCTAAAAATATCTCCAATAGTGTTTGCAATATCTCCAATGTTGTTTGCAATGTTCTTTTTAATGCAGAGGAACAAACGAAAGTTTCTAAAAATTACAATGCATATCAAAGTGGAAGCCAACCTAGCATCACCTATGCAAACAAAATAGAGGCTCAAAATGCTCAGTATCATAAAGTTATTTCCATTGCACTAACATCCACTAAAGCTCCTTATTTCTCTCCTTCACCTGGTGCTACTAAAACTGTTTCTCAAAATTTAGGAGGTCCAATCCTTGTGAAGGAAATCATTCCCGGTGAGGTTACATTTGAGTATTCTCATAGCTCCAAATTAGTTGCAGGTGAATTTCAGATTGCAAAAGCAAAAGAAACAAAATCTAAGGAATGCAGCCCTGCCCGTCCGCCTCCATGGCCACCTCCACCATTTCCCATTTCCTATGCGAGTGTCAATGATCCTTCTTTGTGGAATTGTCTGGTCGTAGTTGAATTCGTATTTAAAAATTATAAAGTACCATTACCATCCTTTCTATTTGATTGAAATGGTTGCTCGGCTTGGTGGTAATTCAAATAATTGGGCACATAAAGTGAAGGACTTGTCAAAATTTTCTGAATCTACATGTGAGGACCAACGCCATGCACTGTCATTCATTCTTAGTGACATTCAGTATGAATCCTTTCATCATCAATTTTTGGTTTTGAAAAATGTGGACAGTATAAAACAGTGGTTCACGTCTTTAATTTGGTTCACAAAATCCTAGAACAAATCATAGATAATTGACAAAATATAAAGCTTTGTGAGCGTCCATCTCAAATTCAATGCCATATTTTAGAGTTTTTTTGGGTAGATTTTCATCAGTAACTCAAGCTTACTCTTCTTCGAAAGGGAAATCAAGCCTGAGATATAACAAAACATATGCGTTTAAAAATGTGAGAAACCACAGGCTTTATGGGAATCACATCATCGAAGCCATGTTCAAAGCCTAAGCCCACCGTGACCATCCAAACCAGGAGACCAGTGTTGATGAACAATCTCTCCACTTCAAAGATGAAATCTAGTAGCAACTTAGTCCAGATATTGCAGGCCAACTGCATACCACACCAACCATACTGCCAAGCTAGATGACCGCTCAAACGTAAAATAAGAAATTAAAAACAAAAATACATTTGGCTTCCCTTAAATTCTAAGTGCCATGAAAAGGTTCTTCCTTACAAGCTCTCACACTCCTGTGTTGCGAACGAACGTCAAACACAATAGTCGGTTCTAAAACACATCGATTAAGTTATGGGTGATAATATCTATTGTGCGCATACTCTGCCATACATGGAGAACGAATGAGGGATTTGTCTATTCAAAATATTTTTTTCTATCTATTCATGGATTTCATCTTAGGGATGTCTTTTTGCGGCATCTCATGATCATTGAAAATTTTGAACGAGTTTGAGAAGAAAAGATTAATGGAGGTGCCAATAGAGCATTAGTTCAATGATAACATATAAGTGATGGGATACACTAAAGTTGAGTCAGAATGAAAACAAATTATCTCAAAAATAATATATCATAGCCTAGGTGCAGAAAAGGCCGCCCTTTTTCGTTGTGGTGAACATTAGTTATTACCGGTGTTCATCAATAAGATTTAAGATGGACTCTTATATCACTGGCGGTTAAAATCAATAAAGTTAAAAGAGAAGCTTTCTAACTGTTGTCTCTTCTTATAAGGTTAAAATGGAAGCTTTTTGTATACAATTTAGAAGGACAATTAGGTATCTATATCATATTTTGTCTACGTTCAAAAAAAAAAACTGAAGTGAAAACTGTTCCATTTTGTTTGGATACAAGATGAACTTCAAAATAAGATGATATAAAGACTACTGAGTAGTGACTACTAATGGAAATGATGATTGTTGATAGATGGGTCTGTTTTCATTTCATTGAAAGTGTACATAGTTTGCAGGTATTATGTATACAACTTACCGACATGTAAGCTTACAAGCATCAAGCCACATTGAAGAAATTCATAGGCACATGGCACTCAAGTTGGTAACAGACACTTGGTAGATGGCCACACTTAATGAATTCATAGAGCCCTTTTATTTCATCAAACATACTATAGAGGAGAATCACACAATCAAATTCACCAACTATCACGATCACAACTTAGAAGAAAGACCATCTCCATAGAAGATTGCACATCGTGTTTGTCCTATGCACTAAATAATATAGAGCACTGTTATTCTAAAAAAGAGGGAGTTCAATACTTGTCATACTCATTTTATAGCATTCCTCGCTTGTCGCCTTTTCCTAGGACCACATTGGAAGTCCTCAAAGAATTTACCCGTAATATTGGGGGTTGCGGGAGGTGTGATTCTAACACTGGCCGCCTTTCTCCTTGGAGTTCCAAGTAAGAGATTATATCAATCTTCCCTGGGAAATTCAAATCCTATTAGAACGGGCATAGAAACTACATGAGGAAGCAAATGTTATGAATATCATGGATTGGACAGTTAGGGGAAGTTACTCCGACGAAGAAGCCATAAGATGCATTCGCATTGAGCTTCTGTGCGTACAATCTGATGCAACGATCCATCTAGATTGTGCATAGACGTCATACATGTAGCCGTTGACAGAAAGAAGTTGTGAATAGACAAGAAGTGGACGATGTTAATGTGCATTATAGGTGACAATTGAGTTTTTTTTTTAAAAGACAAACTTAACTACAAAAAGCCTGTGATGTTGAGATTGGCAAAATTTGTAGAAGCATATTTCCAAATTTTTCTAGCTTTGAGGACAAAGCTCTTCAAAGAGGGATGGCATGTTAGGATACTATCCTAACATTAATTAATAATAATAATAATACATGTTATCCTATGGTTATATTAATAAATAATATAATAATTAATTATATTAATTATTATATTATTATAAGATTAGGGTTAGGGTTAGGAAGCATGGTGACTCTTCACTCATAACCTTAAAGGGGTATAAGACACTATGTTATTCTATCATTTAATATATCCATGAAATATTATATAAAATATTTATTAAAACATTGAAGGGACTTCCCAACAATCCAAAAGAGATTCTTTTAGTTTTAGGTTATTTATTTATTTATTTATCAATTTATGTGCTAGGAACCTTAGGTTCCTACCACGGAAGGAGTATGAGAATGGGTAGAGGTAGCTATCTCTGAGTGCCCTGATGGAGTGGTTGAAGAAGAAGAGATAATATGAGAGTATTGCATGATGATGCATGTAACTGTGTGGTAACAACCAAAAGATATAAAATTTGGACTCTATAAAGGCCTATGACTGACTGGGACTCTATCTGGTATTAAAAACATAGGTTCGTACAGGTGGGGTGCGAACCAATTGGTTCACACTCTAAGGGTGCGAACCACCCAAAATGAGAAACAGATGACCAATATGTGTCGTGGGATGTGTCTATGTCCTATGGGTGAAATTTGGAACTCAAAAAATAGGTTCACACTCTAGGGGTGCAGACCAATTGGTTCGCACTCTAGGGGTGCGGACCACCCAAAACTGTGACAGAGGGTGAATTTTATGCTATGGATATCCTCTGTATGCTGTGGAGACCTGTGTAATGCAGTTTTGTAGCCTGAAAGCTATATTTTTACACATAATCATGTGAAATAAGTCTAAGTGTAGGGAAATCACACTGGGAGGTGCAAATCACCTAAAAATAGACTATGCAGTGTAAAGTGTGGGAGTGAAACTATGGAACAACTGATAAGTGAGTTATAGCATGTTTGATATGTTGTTGTAACCATTTTTTCGAGACTCAACAATAAGAAAATGTTCTTTATTTTTGATTTTTGTGTATTTTTATGAAAATATGTATCCGCCCTAGGAACAAATTATGGTAATGGGTGAACTTCTATTTTGAATCAGGTATATCGTAGCATAGAACCTTTTGCAATGCCCAAAAGTGCACAAAATAGAACTATGTTTCCAATGGGCGAATGTCAATCCTAGATGAAATCAGGTATAGTAAAATGGTATCCAAATGGGGAAGACTCAAAATGCTCTAATGAGTCAAATAAACTCTCACAAAGAGAGGTCGCGGTGTCAATGTGGTGCTACCGTTATACCCATGCTTTCGCTTAACCTTCAAGTTTAAGGTATCCAAATTAATGATCAACTACACCCACTAATTATTTGAAAAGCCTTGTGGTAAAGGGGCTTTCTAAAACTACCCAATTCGAAGGTACTTTCCAATTATGAATTTTGTATAACCAACACTCGAAGTGGGAAGGACCGACTGAGTATTAATGCCAAAACAATCCACCTGGGGGGATACTATGGTGACTAATCTGGAGGTGAGCTAGTGGAGAGTAGTCCCAAACCTCACTGAACTCTGGTGGTGAATTGGTGATGAAATCCAATTCGAGCTGGAGATGAAACCCAACTCCTTACATCGTTTAAATAGGACGTGAGTGTGTGGTGTTTGTTTGTGCGGTGTTGTTTTAGAAGCAAAGCTACTCTAAATGCCTTTTCAAAATAAACTATGCTATGATGCCTTTTCAAAGCAAATCTATTTATTTGATTTTGTGGGAAAACAAATTTAATCTATTGATTTTAGAAAGGAAAATCTAATTAAGTGGTTTTCGCAAAAATAAATTTACTCTATTGATTTTCAAAAAGGAAATCTAATTAAGTGGTTTTCACAAAAATAAATTTACTCTATTGATTTTTGAAAAGGAAATCTAATTAAGTGGTTTTCGCAAAAATAAATTTACTCTATTTATTTTCAAAAACAAATAAACTAACTATTGATTTGCTACACAAAAATGTTGATCTTATATTTGGGATGAATAAAATCTTTTATACATAAGTATTCTGGTTCTAACTTTAATTTAATAAGGTTGAGAATTAGAAGTGATTTATTTTATTAAAGTTTGTTTGGATTTCATGTTTTAAGTATAATTTAATTATGCACAAATCCAAATATTACATTGGAAGATTATGTTGGTTATTAAGTATTTGATTTCACAAATATTTAATAAACAAATATAATAAGGAAGTACATTTATAAACTTGATTTTAAATCATAGAACTCACAGTTCATAAATAATATTTATAGCAAACCTTATGAATTTATGATAAATAAGGTTTATTAAAACCTTATAATTTTGGGGTTAAACATTTTTATTTTATTCATTTTCTCAAATATTTTAATGTTGATTTTATATTTGAGGTGAATAAAACCTATTCATTGATTAGACCTTAGTTTTTTTTAAGGTGAATATTTATAATAAGGGTTTATATCATCATTTCGAAATTTCACATACTTTATTTCTAAGGTAATTGAAATTTCATATTAATTAAAATGCTAAGGCAAATTGTTATTTCAAATTAGTTTTGAAAGCATTTTAATCAATGGTATTGTTAAGTTTGCATCAATAGATCTTAATCATAAGGCATATTTACTTTATCATTTGGATAATAGAATTTGGTGAAAAGCATGTTATACATGATAAAATTTGAAATCATTTACCTAGTTTCCCAGGCCCCTTGTTAACAACACTTGCAAACCAAACGAGTTATTCAAGTATTTCTTATACATATACGTAAGATATATTGAAACTCAAAATAAGAAACTTGGAGATATATACTATTCTTTGCAAGAGAGAACTTAATTTTCTAAGTTGTCGAGTGGTTTTGTGACTTGACAAAATTGCACCTCAACAGAACTCTATCCATAGGAGAACTCTTTCTCCTTTGCTCTGGCTAGTGATCTTCTATAAGACTACTATACCCACTGCACTGGCTTGTGGATCTCTCTCCACATAAGACCTCTATCCCACTTAAAAGACCTCTATCCTCACTACCCTGGCTAATGGATATTTATCCATTGGAGACTATTGTCCTCTACTCTATCACCTTCAAAGCTTGCTCTCAACTTTGTCTCAGATATGTACCAAACACTATCATCGGTATAGTATAAATTTGCTCTAACTCTGTCTCAGGTCTAGCACAAATATTCTCTCAAATCTGCACCAAAATATATCCTCAAATTTGTCCTCAAGCCTTAATACAAAGCTTGATCCAATCACAAATCAACTTTGCTTAGATTTTCCCCAAGCCTTAACACAAATCTTGAACAAATCAATCAATCAACTTTGCTCTCAAGTCTTCATAAAGACTTACCTAAAATCTGCCTTTAAGTCTTCACCAAGCCTTACCTCAAATCTACCTTTAAGTCCTTTCAAGAACTTGCTCAATTTGCTCTTAAGCCTTCACCAAGAATTGCTCAAATCTGCCTGCAAGTCTTCACCAAGACTTGCTCAAGTCTACCTACAAGTCTTCACCAAGACTTGATCAAATATGCCTATAAGTCTTCACCAAGAGTCACTCAAATCTAACTACAAGCTTTCACAAAAGCTTGCTTCAACTCTATCCTTAAGATTTCACAAAAGCTTACTCAAAGTTGTCCTTAAGATTTAACAAAAGCTTACTCAAATCTGCTCAAACACATGCTCAATATAGCTCACAAGATATGCTCAATCAATCTCAAATCTTGCACACAATGCTATCAATTGCTTTGTCTAATATTCAAAGTAATTCCTTTAACTTGAAGCAGTTTAGACATATTCTATTCAGAATTCATTTAACCTTTGGAACATATAGAGAAGGATATACTCTATCAAAAACTCAATATGTTCTACTCAATCATTAAGTCTGTCGCTTTCACAAATCTGATTTCTAATGTTTGCATATTCACTTTCAATATCACTCAAAACCAATGCTCAAGAACTTTCACTCAATCATTCAATCAATGAAACACAACTTGGTCACAAACCCTAAACAAGTGTTTTCATACTTCTTCAAACAAAGAGAACCATGTGGGTCTCAAACCCTAACTCAAATAACCTTCAATCTCTATCTCCAATGTTCTCTAAACATTCGCCAATCATGCATATAAAAACTCACTCAAATATTTCCAACAATACTATCAAACAATCCTTTTCACTCCACCTTATATTTCACAACATTAAATCCAACAATACTTCAATCAAAAGATGATATACCTATACCTTTTGTTTTGATGGAGATTTGTCTTCAAAACCTATTTTACTCACAACCAAATCCTTTTTCCAATTCTAGGTTAGATAACAACAACCTATCTCAAAATCTTCACAAGAATATTTTACCTCAACAAATATTTTACCATACAAGAAATACAATAAAATGTCAAGACACAAATATACTTTATTACTCCTTCCTTAAAAATAACTCCAGTCAATAGACCATTCACTCACTCAAGCAAAATGACAATATACCTATAGCTCCTTTTAACTCCAACTCAACATAGAATATTTCAATCCAAATTTCAACCTTCCAAACACTTTAATATTCTAACTCAAAATAAATTTCAAATTACAATAATAAAATCTTTTAAATACACCTTATAATCTCCAATTCTTAACCCAACATACATATCAAATTATACCAACAAAACTCCTTGCACACACCTTATAATATCCAATTCTTAATCAACATATGGCAAAAATAATAAAAAAATTAATCATACCTTAGCCACTTTAATCAAAAAATATTTTGCATGCCTCAAACACTAACATGCACTCCATGCGAATCAAACTCACGTTCACCGTCTGCCTAGCACCTTAGCTGTGGCTAGACTGCCACTTGGGCTGCACACCCACACAACCACCACAGTGCACTCACCATCTTTTATAACATGCATTGGCACCAAAATATTTGAAAATAAAACACTTCCCTCTGCTACCATCGGGAATCGAATGTGGGACCTCTGTTTCGCCTACGCTGCCAAGCCTTGCCACTAGGCCAATAGAGTGGGTGGTAATGGAGACAAGCAGCCTTCTCCCTTTATTCATCCACAATCCACCTTTAGCTTTTAAAAATAAAAAGCTTCATCTTTCCTTGCTCACGAAAATCGCATAAATAATTTTCAACCTTTTGCATGCACAATATCGAAGACTTGCTTAATATCTTCAAACCATATGGTATAAATACCATATTCCTTCCTTTCTCAAATGTCGACGTAAATAAATATTAAACTTAATATTTTGTGCCCAACCCTTACTTAGGGTTATAATTAATTTATAAGTAACCTTAGGCTTTATTTTAACCTTTAATATTATAATAATAAAAATTATAATATTATTTCCTTTAGGCCTAGGTATCTCCTTCCTTCAGGGAATTTAGCCAACCTTTTGACCAATCATGTGAAGCTTTAAACCAAATCTCTTGGGCTTAAAATATAAATATTTTAATCCTCCTTTTGTCAATCCCTTGTACTAACTTTTGACATCACTGACACTGACTCTTGACATCAATGACAACACAACTACTCAAAATTTCCAACAACCTCTACATTGAAAGTAGAGGATATAGTAGAAAATTTGCTATTTGAGGAGATGAGACAAAAATATTTTGAGGATTATCATCAAAAGGAAGCCTTGATTGTGGGAGGTAATTTTTAAGAAATAAGCAAAAATAAATCAGGAGAAAAGAAATCAAAATCTAAGGGTAAATTTGTTGCACCGGAAAAGAGGAAATATTGGAACTGTGGTAAAGTAGGGCATTATAAAAGAGAATGTAGATCTAAAAAGGCTGATTATAATCGATCATCTGATGAAGGAACTTCTACAGAAATGAAGACCAAAAATGAAGATTCAGGGGACTTATTCTTAGCTGCAACATGCTCAAGTAAATGTGAAGACTCATGGTTGATTGACTTAGGTGCTTCTTTTCATATGAATCCTCATAGGGAGGGGTTATGTGAATATGAAAAGATAGATGGAGGTAAAGTCTTCTTGGGAGACAATTCAACATATAAAATAATAGGTCGAGGAAGAGTCAAGATGATTCTAAAAGATGGAAGAATTAAAACCCTTCTCGGTGTTTTACATATTCCAGGTTTGGCAAGGAATCTGATATCTGTGTGTAAGATGAATGATGCAGGTGTGAATATAGTATTCAATAAGGATAAGTAAAAGATGGTCTGTGGATCCTTGGTGTTGGCAAGAGAAGTTCACACAAGAACTTTTTTTAGACTTGAGGCTAGCACTGTAAGTATTAATTGCAATAACTCTTCAGTTGTATAGGAAAATAATATAGTTGAAATGACTCAAAGTATTCCTACAGTGAAGATAATGTTGTGGTATCAACGCATGGGGCATATTGGTGAAAAAGGACTTCGAACATTGAAAATGAAAGGTATGGCTGAAGGATTTTTTGATTGCCCATTAAATTTTTATTTTTGTGAGCACTGTATTTTTGGAAAACAAACTAGAGTCAAGTTTCCAAGTAGTGCTACAAGGTCTGAAGGAATTCTACATCTAGTTCACAGTGATGTGTTTGGATCGGAAAAAGTACCATCATTAGGTAAATCTATCTATTTTGTTACATTTATAGATGACTTCTCAAGAAATACATGGGTATATTTTCTATGGAACAAATATGAGTTTTTTAATAAATTTAAAGAGTTTAAGGCTCTTGTAGAAAATTAGATAGAAAAAAGGATAAAGGTTTTGATAAGTGATAATGGTGTTGAGTATTTCTCTAAGGAATTTTATCAGTTTTGCAAGGACTGTGGAGTAGAAAGGCAGAGAACAACTTTGTATACTCCACAACAAAATGGGATTGGAGAACGGATGAACATGACGTTGATGGATAAGGCTAGAAGCATGCTAAGTGGTGCAGTGTTAGAAAAGAAGTTCTAGGTAGAAGCTATGTTAACAACTTGTTATCTCATAAATAGATATCCTACCTTAGCTTTGGTGGACAAGACTCCACAAGAAGTATGGACTGGTAAGAAACCCTCTCTCAGACATATAAGGGTTTTTGGTTGTGATGCTTATATGTATGTCCCAAAAGAGAAAAGGACTAAGCTAGACTATAAATCTGAAAAAATGCATATTTATGGGTTATAGTACTAGTGTTAAAGGATATAAGTTATGGAACCCACAAACACAAAAGGTTGTTTACAGTCGTAATGTGATTTTTAGAGAAACATAAGAGGTTTTAAAATAGGAAATGCAACCAAGCAAAGAACCAAAAATAGTGCAGGTAAAATTGAAACAAGAGGAAGAACCAGTGGTAGAGCCTAAATTACAGAGATATTTTGAAGAGGAATATTCAGAGGAAGAAGGTGAGGAGGAAGCTGAACATGTAGAACCTAGAACTCCAATTTTGAGGAGATCAAATCAAGAGAGAAGACTTCCAGACAGGTGTAGTCCTCCAAATTTTTATTCTACATTTAATTTATTAGTTACTAATGAAGAACCCAAGACTGTAAATGAGGCACTTCAGTCAAATGAGAACAAGTCTTGGAAAAGGGCTATGGAAGAAGAAATGGAGTCCTTGGATAAAAATAAAACATAGGACTTTGTGAAATTACCTCCTGGTAGAAAACCTGTTGGTTGTAAGTGGTTATTCAAGAAGAAGTACAATGTAGAAGGAAATTTGGAGAAGTACAAGGCTTGCTTGGTAGCAAAAGAATTTTCTCAGGTTGAGGGAATTGAACTTTAGTGAGATTTTTTCTCCCGTGGCTAAACTAACTTCAATCAAATTTTTGTTGGCTATTTCTGTTGCTTTTGATTTTGAAATAGAACAGATGGATGTGAAGATAACTTTTTTACGTGGTGAAATATATATATATATATGTCACAACCAAAATGCAAGCTGAAGAAGTCTCTTTATGGGTTGAAGCAGTCTCCAAGGATGTGGAACCAAAAATTTGACAGGTTTATCTTGACACTTGGGTTTGGAAAAAGTAAAATAGATCCATGTGTATATTTCAAAAAGGAAGGTAAAAATTTTGTTATCATTGTATTGTATGTGGATGACATGTTAATTGGTAACAGTAAGAAGATGATAAAGCTACTCAAATATCAATTATATTCTGAATTTGACATGAAGGATTTGGATGCTGCAAAATTTATTTTGGGTATGGAAATAATAAGGGATCGTGCTAATAGAAAGTTATGGTTAAATCAAAGGAAATATGTTGATTTGATACTACAGAAGTTTAGAATGCATGATTATAAACTAGTATGTACTCCATATCCAGTTGGTCAAAAGTTATTTGCTGAACAGTGTCCCAAAACAGATGAGGCAATTGAAGAAATGCATCATGTTTCTTATACTAGTGTTGTGGGCAGTTTGATGTATGCAATGGTATGTACTAGACCTGATATTGCACATGCAATGGGAGTAGTTAGCAGATATATGTCAAATCCAAGAAAGGAACATTGGACTATTGTAAAGAGGATCTTCAGATACTTGCATCGAACTACAGATTATGCTATTTGTTATGAAGAAAAATATGGAGACAATGATATTATAAATATACAAGGGTTTGTGGATGCTGATTGGTTTGGAGATCTTTATAAAAGAAGATCCATGAGTGCTTATGTGTTCAGGCTATTTGGAGAGGTAGTAAGTTGGATGAGTAAAAAGTAATTAGTTATTGCTTTAAGGCTGTAAGAATTAACAGTGACAGTCAGAGTGCAATATTTTTGGCATAATCCTGGTTTTCATGATCGGTCAAAATATATTGATATAAAGTATCATTTTGTGAGAGATATGGTTGAAGAGAACTAAGTGATGTTGAAGAAAGCTGATATAGAGAAGAATACTATTGATTCGTTAACAAAGGCTATACCTACTCAGAAATTTTATTGGTGTAGAAGATCTATGGGCATGGTTGCCCTTGATAGTTGACAATGACAATTATTAGCCCCTATGGAAAGTATTCAAAAAGTGGGAGAATGTTGGAAATATGTTTAATATTTTCCATGTTATTCTGGTGAGGTTAACACTAAAAGAAACTAGATGTTGTGTACGATATACTCGTCGGAGTTTGAGGCTAGGCCAGGCCTCGAAAAGGGGTTCGAGGGTAGTAGCCCTTCAAAAAGAAGGGGTCCGAGGGCAACAACACTTGACCAAATTTTTAGGGTTTTTAAAGTTATATTTAGACCCATATGGGCTTTTAGGGTTACTATATTTGAACCCTTGCTTTTTTGCCCATGATATTGTAAAATTTGTGCATATGCCTTTGTTATATATATATTGCACTTGCATTAGGGTTTGGAGAGAGATAGAAGGAGAATATTATTGTATTAGAGATGGTCAAGTTAATGCAATAATCATATAATAATGTGTTGGTTTCTTCTAGTTGAGGGTTTCCAAGATAAATATTGTGTAATGTGTGAATATGCTATTTTCTTCCTTTGATTCTGCAGTTACTGCTTTTCTAGTTTTAGTTTATTGGGGCTCTTAATAAAATTTATTTTGGGTATGTAAATAATAAGGGATCATGCAAATAGAAAGTTATGGTTAAATCAAAGGAAATATGTTGATTTGATACTATAGAAGTTTAGAATGCATGATTGTAAATTAGTATGTACTCCATATCCAGTTGGTCAAAAATTATCTGCTGAACAGTATCCCAAAAAAAATGAGAAAATTGAAGAAATACATCATGTTCCTTATGCTAGTGCTGTGGGTATTTTGATGTATGCAATGGTCTGTACTAGACCTGATATTGCACATGCAGTGCGAGTAGTTAGCATATATATGTCAAATCTAGGAAAGGAACATTGGACTATTGTGAAGAGGATATTCAGATACTTGAGTGGAACTACAGATGAATCTATGCCTTCCAATAAATTTGCTAAAACTTATGGGTTATTCAATGTGGAGTCACCAGGTGAATAAATTACTTATCCACTTATGAGACCAAGATCTTCATCATATCCTAATTATCAAAAAAAGCAAGCATGCCAAGAACTCTTATGTGCATGATGATTATCAAATTTGAATCTTTGACTTCTAATAAGTATGAATTGATGTGATCTATCCCATCAGGCATGCCAAAAATCTTGATTGCTCAATCTACCTAGGTATAGAATAGGTGCCCTAGAGTGAGGTCAAGATTGTGTGACATAGAATTACTCCTAAGTTAACCAGTAGAGAAGGCTAGTTACTTTAATAAATCCTATTGTGTAAAAAATAGAGATAAAAAAGTAGTGTTGAGAGAGAGGAAGTGCTAGATATGAGAAAGAGTAGGTATAGAGAGGAAGAGATAGGGTTAGAGAGATTGATTGAATGTGGTTGATCTTAACTAACATTATTATCTTTGGTTGAATGAGCATATGCCATCTTCTACAAGAAATACCTAATAGATCATTCAATTAAAGATTTAAAAAATCTATATGAAGCTCATATGTTACATCATTCACCCTAGTAGAAATATGCTAAACAAATTCAAGCCTAATAGATAACACTTCGATTACTAAAGCATACCCAACAACTTCAAGCCTAATAGATAACACTTATGCCAAAGCATAAATGGAAATGCTAAAAGTGTAAATATTAATATAAATAACAATTCTTCATAATCCAATTTAGGTAGGTCAAACAACCCTTGCTTACATTATAATGACATAAACATACAACTTAGGTAAACATTGAAACCTCCAACCCTTTACAATGATGAGGATGCCTCTATTTATGGCTTTCATTCAACTGAAATGAAATGTACAATCATAAGCATAATTGGTTTTGCATGTCCTAGGATGAGATAGATCCACTCGACATCTTCAATGTTGGAATATGATGCTTACCATGTGGCATTTCCAAGTCAGCAAAAAATGAAGTAAAACAAATATGCCCCCTATTTTGTAACTGCAGAATAAAAGAATGTGTCATTGTAGGAAGATTTCAGTTTTGTAACAACTATAGACTGTTACACTTCTTGTAACAGCTTTAGAATATTTGTATTAGGGTAGAATAGGGTAAAAACATATTATTGTAACATTTTGGGTGAAGGAGAAGTCGAATGGAAGTGTGAAAAATGAAAAACGCAGCTCTAGTATTGATAATTTTTGTGCAGTCCTATTTCTGGAAAAAGTGGTTAGTAGCCTACTTTGAGAGGCTATAACTTTTGATTTATAAATCCTTTTGCTCTGAAATTTGGATAGTGTATTGAAATTATATATCTCTCTAAGCTGTATAAATTTCACGTGATTCTGATAAGTGGAAGGCCTTCATTTCATCTTCCCAAAACTACAATTTCTTCTTTTTTACTGCGTTTTCCAGTTTTGCAATATGCTTCATTTTTCTCTGTGTTTCATGTTATAATATTCATTTGGTATCAGAGCTTGGTAGATTGAGTTGTTGGGTTTGAAGGCTGTAGGTTTTTCTTGAAGTTTTAATTTAAAATTTCTTGGAGATTTCAGTTCATTGTTGCAGATTGTTGTAATGGCAAGCAACTCAAACTCACTTCCACTTCCAGAGTTTGATGGATCAAACTATGAATATTGGAGCATCAAAATGAGGACTTTGTTAAAAGGAAAACACTTGTGGAGCATTATTGATGAAGGTTACACAGAACCATCAGATTGGACTGTGTTAACATCAGATGAAACTAAAGATATGAGGGAGAAAGAGAGCAAGAATTGTCTTGCTTTGTACCATTTGCAATCTGCTCTTTCTGAGAGCATTTTTCCAAGGATTGCAAATTGTGTTTCTGCAAAAGAGGCTTGGAAAGCCTTGAAATAAAATTATCAAGGAAATGATAAAGTGAAAGAGGTCAAGCTTCAGACCTTGAGAAGAGAATTTGAGAACCTCTGGCAGCAAGATAATGAAGATGTAGGAGACTATTGTGTGAGAGTAAAGGCAGTGGTAAATAAAATGTCCACTCTTGGTGAAGATGTGGAGAAACCAGTTGTAATTAAGAAAGTTCTCAGAAATTTGATAGAGAAATGGGATAATGCTGCCCTTATGCTTGAAGAATCCAAGGATTTTTCCACCATGGACCTTGACCAATTAATTGGTACTCTTACATCTCATGAAGAAAGAATTCGTAAGAGAGAAGAAAAGAAAAAGCAAGCCAGTTCTAGTGAAGAACAAGCATTTTCTATCAAAGGAAATGATGCACATGGAAGAGGACAAGGAAGAGGCTATAGAGGAAGAGGCAGAAATGGAAGAGGAGGAAGAAGAGGCTCCTTTGGTAGAGGAAGAGGTAGAGATCAGAATTCTGAAGGTGATCATCAAGCCCATGCTTCAAGAGGAGGATCAAATGCAAGAGGAAGAGGTAGAGGTAGAGACATGAGAAATGTTCAATGTTATCATTGTAACAAATATGGCCATTTTGAGAAGGATTGTAGGCTGAAACAATCCTCTAATAGATCAGCAAATTATGGAGAGGAAGACTTCTTTGAAGATGAGACATTGTTCTACTCAAATGAAGATGGAGCACTCCATGAAGAGCAAGCATTTCTCTCCTATGATAGACCAAAAAGTTTCACCAATGAGACATGGATCCTTGATAGTGGGTGCACAAACCACATGACTGGCAAGAAGGAGTTATTTTCTTCTCTTGACCATTCTTATCATTCAAGTATCAAGCTTGGAGATGAGAAGAGCTTGGAGGTGGTTGCAAAAGGGGACATGGAGGTTCCTACAAAAAGAGGTAAATTGAAGGTAAAAGATATTTATTATGCACCTGATTTGAAGCATTCTTTGATGAGCATTGGGAAAATGTTAGAAAAATATTACAAATTGGTTTTTGAGGATAAAATGTGCAAGATTTATGATAAGAATAGAAGGTTGATCACAAAAGTGCAGATGACTAAGAACAAATTGTTTCCATTGAGGTTTGTTGAGCAAGGGGGAGAACTTGCTTGTGTGGGTATTGAAGATAAAAGGAGGCTATGGCATTTGAGATTTGGGCATTTGAATTTTCATAGTTTGAGGATGCTTTCACCACTTGTGTATGGTTTGCCAAAAGTAGAAGACACCAAGGAGATTTGTGAGGGGTGCACTCTTGGTAAACAAACAAGGGGGCTATTTCCCAAAGGTGAAGCATGGAGGGCCCAATATCCACTTCAGCTGGTTCATAGTGACATTTGTGGACCAATGCCAACTCAAAGTATTGGTAAAGCTTCCTATTTTCTCACTTTCATTGATGATTTTTCAAGATATTGTTGGGTTTATTTCCTTAAGCATAAAGATGAGGCTTTTGTTTGCTTCAAATATTTTAAAGCACTTGTTGAGAATGAAAGTGGGCATACCATCAAATGTTTGAGGAGTGATAGAGGAGGTGAATTCTGTTCTAATGAATTTGAAGAGTTTTGTAGGGAGTTTGGCATCAAGAGGCAAAAGACCAGCCCCTACACACCTCAACAAAATGGGGTGGCTGAAAGAAAGAATAGGACTTTGGTGGAGATGACAAGATGTATGATGCAAACTAAAGGTTTGAGTTCATTTTATTGGGCTGAAGCAACTAGGACTGCTAATTATATTCTTAATAGAAGTCCTACTAGGAGTCTAGAGCATAGTACTCCTTATGAATGTTGGTTTGGAAAGAAGCCAAATGTACAACACTTTAGAGTTTTTGGGAGTGTTGCTTTTGTGCATGTGAATGATGAGAAGAGAAAAAATCTTGATGCTAAGAGTGAGAAGATGATTTTCATTGGTTATAGTGAGCAATCTAAGGCCTATAGATTCTTTAATCCTCATTCTAGAAAAATTGTTGTATCTAGAGATGCAATTTTTGATGAAGGGGGAAATTGGAAGTCTCAAAAATTGTGTTGATGATGATGTGTTTGAAGAGATTGTTCCAAGTAGCCAAGCAAGTGTTCAACCCAGCCATGTTTCTACTAAATATTCTTTGTACAGAAGCAATTATTTTGGGTCACCATCTCACATGGGATCCACAAGTTCATCTTCAAGTCCAAGAGCAAGCCAAGAAGAAGTCCCTACAAGCTTTTTCGCACCTCCATCACCAGCTGCAAATGTGAAGAGAAAGAGATTGTTGAAGGATCATCCACCATCTCAAATCATTGACACCAACTTCAATAGAAGATTGACAAGAGGCCAACATCAAGAAATGAACCAAGTCTTGCAAAGGCTTGAGAATTTGCACTTGTATGGAGATGAAGACAATGGAGACCCCAAAGGTGATATTGTTAATTATGCTCTTGTTTCAAAAGTTGTTGATGATTTTGAACCTTCTTGTTATGAACATGTTGCTTCTAACAAGTTGTGGATGAAGGCAATGAATGAAGAAATGCATTCTATTGAAAAGAATGACACTTGGGAATTGTGTGAACTGCCCAAAGATAGAAAATGTGTTGGCTGCAAATGGGTCTACAAGATCAAAAGGCACAATGATGGTTCCATTGAGAGATACAAGGCTAGATTGGTTGCCAAAGGCTTTACATAAAATTTTGGCATAGACTATGAGGAGACTTTTGCTCCCATAGCAAGGCAAGAGACAAGTGAGAATGGTGCTCTCTTTGGCTGCTCACAAAGGCTGGAGTGTGCACCACATGGATGTAAAAAGTGCTTTCCTCAATGGGTATCTTGATGAAGAGGTGTATGTGACACAACCTCAAGGTTTTCAGGTCCATGGCAAAGAAGATCAGGTCTATAGATTGAAGAAGGCTTTGTATGGGTTGAAGCAAGCTCCAAGAGCTTGGTACCAAAGAATTCATGAATACTTCCAAAGGTGTGGCTTTCAAAGAAGCAAGAGTGAGCCTACATTGTACTACAAGACACAAGGTAATGACATTCTCATTGTGTGCTTGTATGTTGATGATTTGTTGTTTATGGGAAGTAGTCCTTCAATGAATGATGATTTTAAGGAGGACATGAAAAGAGAATTTGATATGACTGATCTTGGTTTGATGAGTTACTTTCTAGGCATGGAAGTACATCAAACTAGTAATGAGATTTTTCTTTGTCAAACAAAGTATGCAAAGGACATGTTGAAGAAGTTTGGTATGATTGATTGCAAGCTTGTAGCTACTCCAATTGCACATGGAGAGCTTTTGTGTTTGGATGATGGGGCTGATCATGCAAACAAAACTGAATATAGAAGCATTATTGGGAGTTTAATGTTTCTTTGCAATACTAGGCCTGATATTTGTTATGCAATATCACTTTGTTCAAGGTACATGGCTGATCCTTCTACATTGCATTTGAAGGCAGCCAAGAGAATACTGAGGTATGTGCAAGGCACAATTGATTTTGGCATTCATTACTCCTCATCTCAGAATTTGAAGTTGATTGGTTTCAGTGATAGTGATTGGGGAAGTAATCTTGATGACCGAAAGTCCACTAGTGGAAATTGTTTCTCCCTTGGTTCAGGATTGATTACTTGGAGTTCCAAAAAACAAGCTACTATTGCATTGTCTTCTACAGAATCTGAATACATTGCACTCACATCAGCAAGTGCACAAGCCTTGTGGCTTAGGAAAGTTCTTGGAGAGATTGGGGAGAAGCAAGGAACTCCTACTACACTTTTTTGTGACAACACAAGTGCCATTAAGTTGGCACAAAATCCTGTCCACCATGTCCGGTCAAAACACTTTGACATCAAGTACCATTTCATCAGGGATGTGGTGGAGAAGAAGATGATCAAACTGAGCTATTGTAACACCAAAGACCAAATTGCAGACATATTCACAAAACCAGTTGCAAAGACTCAGTTTTTGATGCTGAGAGACCTGATTGTTGGCCCTCTCAACATCAAGGGGGAGAATGTTGGAATATGATGCTGACCATGTGGCATTTCCAAGTCAGCAAAAATGAAGTAAAACAAATATGCCCCCTATTTTGTAACTGTAGAATAAAAGAATGTGTCATTGTAGGAAGATTTCAGTTTTGTAACAACTATAGACTGTTACACTTCTTGTAACAGCTTTAGAATCTTTGTATTAGGGTAGAATAGGGTAAAAAAATATTATTGTAACATTTTTGGTGGAAGGAGAAGTCGAATGGAAGTGTGAAAAACGAAAAACACAGCTCTAGTATTGATAATTTATGCGCAGTCCTGTTTCTGGAAAAAGTGGTTAGTAGCCTACTTTGAGAGGCTATAACTTTTGATTTATAAATCCTTTTGCTCTGAAATTTGGACAGTGTATTGAAATTATATAGCTCTCTAAGATGTATAAATTTCACGTGATTCTGATAAGTGGAAGGCCTTCATTTCATCTTCCCAAAACTACAATTTCTTCTTTTTTACTATGTTTTCCAGTTTTGCAATATGCTTCATTTTTCTCTGTTTCATGTTATAATATTCAACACGTTCAAAATGCCTCTTGTCAGGTGGATATGGTTTTTTAACTCTGATAACTACCACATTGGCCAAAATACTATTTTATGGGGTTCTAGGTGCCTGTTTTGTTGAGATCCTCTAGTTTGGGATGCTACTTTCTCATGATTCACCTTCCAAATTGCTTTTTTTGCTCTTTGTAGGATTTTCATTGGGCCAAAAAAATTTAGAGCCTAGTTGGCATCATCGCTTAGAAATTTTTGGCTTTCCTGCTTCCAAAATAAGAACTATCAGCTTTGTAAGCTTTTACACTATGCCAAATATTTTGAGGCACTCTTGTTGACGTCACTATTACATTTTTTTGGCTTGCCTTATTTTGGGCTTTTGTTTGTTCAACTTTAAGGAATACAAAGTGAGTCTAGAAAAGAGCTTTTGACTTAAAATAGTAGTTAAACCTTAAACTATTTTAAGCTCCAAATTGCTTGCTTAGGCTTTCAAAATAAAATACTTGCAAGAATTATGGGTTTGGACAGGTCCTTAAAGCTTGAATGCTAGCCACAGTTCCAATTACCACCTTATCAAGAATCTCTTGTTCTGAAGAATATATCTTACTGCTAACCTGCTTCTTGCTTATTTTTAATGCTCCAAAGGCTATCTTTCAAAAAGGTTACAAGACATCTTGATTTAGCAAGTAGGCCTAAGTTATCCACCTTGTCAGGTTTTAGCCAATTTGCTCCCTTTTATTCTCTTACCATGAACTTTCAGGGTGGCCTTTATAGGGATCAACAAGCCTAATGAGTCTACCAAAATTTCACAACTTGAAATTTTTGGTATGCTTGTGTTTTTACAAATTGCTAGATTTTAATCTCCTCTTGATGGAAATATAGGAGTTTATATTATTGATTCCTTGACTAAACACCTCAAGTTCCCTTATTTCCTCCACTATTCTTGAGTTCTATTCTCTAGGATACCTTGTATAATAGTCATTGCAGGCCCCATCGACTATGGAGTGTAATATAAACTGTAGAATCATCCTTTTGGGTGAGCGGTGAATCCACAAACATTGTATGGGATGAAATCCTACCAAAGGTAGATCCCTTTTAGCTATCACTAAAAAGGCTCCAAGAATCCTACCAATGCTGATATCTGGCTTAGCTGCCTTAAATTTTTTAATGAACCATTATCTATCCAATCCGGTTGATGAGAGTAGCCTCATGGCATAGGGAGTTTAAAATTTGCTAGCAACTTTGGGTGAAGGCCTTCCCTTTTTAGCATATTTGGCATTTTCACAACATTAGCTACTTGATAGATTGATGGGGCTTTAAGTCCTTTCATCTTGATTTTCTTCAAAATCAACTCTGAATGGCAATCTTGCTCACAATTCTCATTTTTGGTGGGGTTTGCCTAATGTAGTAAATTTTCACTACAATACTCTCATGATGACCTTTGTAACCTTCCTTTATATCCATTTGTGGAAAGTCTATTATTTTCCCAAAATTTTAAACCCTAAAGTTATAGATGTATAAGGATAAGGAAGATTCAATCAACCATATTAGGTTATTCAAGATCACCTATGATGAAATCATTTATGACAAGATATTACTTCTAAGGATATTCCCCGAGAGTCTAAGCTACCCAACCTTTGAGGATAAAATGTGCAAGATTTATGATAAGAATAGAAGGCTGATCATAAAAGTGCAGATGACTAAGAACAAATTGTTTCCATTGAGGTTTGTTGAGCAAGGGGGAGAAATTGCTTGTGTGGGTATTGAAGATAAAAGGAGGCTATGGTATTTGAGATTTGGGCATTTGAATTTTCATAGTTTGAGTATGCTTTCACCACTTGTGTATGGTTTGCCAAAAGTAGAAGACACCAAGGAGATTTGTGAGGGGTGCACTCTTGGTAAAAAAACAAGGGGGCTATTTCCCAAAGGTGAAGCATGGAGGACCCAATATCCACTTTAGCTGGTTCATAGTGACATTTGTGTACCAATGCCAACTGAAAGTATTGGTAAAGCTTCCTATTTTATCACTTTAATTGATGATTTTTCAAGATATTGTTGGGTTTATTTACTTAAGCATAAAGATGAGGCTTTTGTTTGCTTCAAATATTTTAAAGCACTTGTTGAGAATGAAAGTGAGTATACCATCAAATGTTTGAGGAGTGATAAAGGAGGTGAATTATATTCTAATGAATTTGAAGAGTTTTGTAGGGAGTTTGGCATCAAGAGGTAAAAGACTAGCCCCTACACACCTCAACAAAATGGGGTGGCTGAAAGAAAGAATAGGACTTTGGTGGAGATGACAAGATGTATAATGCAAACTAAAGGTTTGAGTTCATTTTATTGGGATGAAGCAACTACGACTGCTAATTATATTCTCAATAGAAGTCCTACTAGGAGTCTAGAGCATAGTACTCTTTATGATTGTTGGTTTGGAAAGAAGCCAAATGTACAACACTTTAGAGTTTTTGGGAGTGTTGCTTTTGTGCATGTGAATGATGAGAAGAGAAAAAAGCTTGATGCTAAGAGTGAGAATATGATTTTCATTGGTTATAGTGAGCAATCTAAGTCCTATAAATTCTTTAATCCTCATTCTAGAAAAATGTTGTATCTAGAGATGCATTTTTTGATGAAGGGGGAAATTGGAAGTCTCAAAAATTGTGTGTTGATGACGATGTGTTTGAAGAGATTATTCCAAGTAACTTTTGACAATTTTGTCACATTGCACAATGGGGAGAAAAAAAAATCAAAATTTTATACAGTGTTTCTTTTTGTAAAGTATTTGTTTCATTGTTTTTGAGAATATTTGTAAGTTGCAGTAATTTTGGGCTTTCCCTGCCATTCCCCTTGTACATAAAATGAAGATGAAAGAGCTTTGCTGCCAAACAAGCTAAGGAAAATAGCTTTGTCAAAAAGAAATGAAGGATGAAAAATACTTCGGGCCCGAAGTCCTTCAAACAGCTACTTCGGGCAAAAATTTTGTGAAGCGGCGTTGCCGAAGAAAGAATACAAAGAAGGCGTAAAAGAAGAGCTTCGCACCCGAAGCATTTCCAGTAGCCACTTCGGGTGAAAGTTTTGCGAAGCGGCGTTCAAGCGGCATTTCAAAAGAACAGCTTCGTCGAAGAGGGATTGCGGTCCGAGTTTGCTAAGGCAAGAAAGAAACTACTTCGGGCCCGAAGCACTTCAAATAGCTACTTCGGCCAAAAAACTTGCGAAGCGAAAGTTGAAGTAGCGCAGCATGGAAAAAGTACTTCGCAAAAAAATCATCGAAGCACCTACTTCGGGCCTCTCCACCAGCAAACCATTTCTACTTCGTCAAAAGTTGTTGCGAAGCATCTGCTTCGGCTAGCTTTCGTGCGAAGTACTTTCACCTTAAATGGCAGAGGTCGGGAAGAACGAGTCATTTTTGAAGGTAAGTATGTGCTTCGGATGAAACCCTCTCAAATCACATTTTTAGAAGAAGATCATGATGAAGCATTTCTACAATGCATCAGCGAAGCAAGTTTGACAACGAAGCGGTGAGGAATGAAGAGCCCCATTTTGCAAAGGAAATCTGCTTCGGAACTCACCACTCCCAAAGCAGTTTTGTGAAGCTCCACCATGCAAAGGGCAAACTGAGAAGGAGGTTCTGCTTTGGCTCAAGTCCATTGTAATGTGACATTGCGAATGAAAATCTAGCGAAGCGCTTCAAGGGCATGTGCTCCAAGTTGGGTATTTTCTCGAGGCGGTCAAGTGCCTCATAAATGCATTTTTACGTGCCCGGTAAGCTCGTTGCTCATTTTTAGCAATTGGAAATGAAGTACCAATCCCTGAAGAAGAGCCCGAAGAGCATGGCGGCCATTCGAGCACTACACCCAGAAGCCAAGGACACTTATATGGCTCATTAATGCATGTTTCCACAGCTGACCCGATCGTAGTTGCCAGTTTTGGTAACAGATTTGAGAGCTCAGTCAAGAGGGTTGTGAAGAGCCGACTTCTTAGGTTTTGAGGGTGTACTCCTCCATTTTGTGCATTAATGGCTTAGAGGGTTGGGTCCTCTATAAAAACCCAGGAATTGTAATGTAAAAGGGGGGGAACTTTCTGCTAGAAAGCTGCTATAACTTAGATTCCTGTGATTAATACTAAAGAGCTTTGGACTCTATTTCTCTCTTTTATGCTGCCTTCTGCGATTATTTCTTTTATCTTTTCTTCATTTGCATACTATAATTTTGAACTCTAGATTTAGGTGTGTGATTGGAGTGGAACCCTGAGATTTTCTCGAACGATACATAGGGGACTAAAACGCTGTATTAGTTTTCTTTTATGCTGCTTATGGATAGTGTTTTTGTCATATTTACTCCTTCATCGTCGTAACTCTGAACTCTGAATTTTGACAAAAGGGAAGGGTAATCCTGGAACTCGTCTAGAGGATACATAGGAGGATTAATATTGCATCCATTTCATTTATTCTTGGTTTTCTTCACTGTTGTTTCAAGCTATTGGCTAGTAATCGTGCTTCTGGTTCTTTCCCACCATTAAATTACTGAAATTTCTTCCCTTACTCTTTTATTTCTTTCTTGCACCCTTACTCTGTTTATCTCTTTCCTGCACCCTTATCTTAAACATCAAAGTAGTTTAGTATACGATCCGACCTTTCTCCAAAGATTGGCAAGAAGGGAATCTCTTCCCTTCGGCCTTTCAATGTTGGTCCAGGTCTAGGGCGCATACACTTACCCAAATCCTTTCCTGGGCAGATTTGATGACCAACATTTTTTGGCATGCCCGGTGGGACCCGATCAGTCTCACCTTCTGAGTAGTAGTGAGAATATGCTAAACAAATTCAAGCCTAATAGATAACACTTCGATTACTAAAGCATACCCAACAACTTCAAGAGAGTCCATATCAAGCCCCATCAAAAAGAACTTATTGGGAACCCCCTCTGTGGGGTATGCCCATTCAACACAGTCCCTTTTGGGAAGAAACTTTACATGCAGATCTCAATGTAAATAGACAACCACCTCTTGAGGTTAGATCTGAGTGGCCACAACGCGATGAAGCGCTAGAGAGGCATAGTATTCATTTGGAGAGACAACGTGGATATGGTATCTCTCCTTTGCCTCCCATCAGAACAGAAAGACAAAATCCAGAGCACAGGGCTCTTTACATAGGGCGAGCTAACTCCGCCTGCCCCTTTCAAACCCATGAAAGGGAGTACGAGGAAAGCCATCGCATTCCTCAAGGACAACAAACAGTGTGGGAACATTGCGTTTCCGCACCTGCTAGGTATCATGATCACACATCGAGGCCGGAGCCTCAAGTAAATGGCGCCTACCTCGACAGAGGGAAGCAACCCATTGAAATTTTAGATCACCAAGATCGAGGCAAACACATAGAAAAAACATTCAAGCCTCCTCAGCAAAAGCGGGTAGACCAAGTTGACCCGGCTGTTGCCAGACATGCCGCCCGCCAAGCCCGAATCATGCGGCTTGAGCAAGGTCATCAGGAGTTAGAATACTTATATCGCTTGAATAAAGAGCGCATGCAGCGCGAAGCAGATGAACGACGCTATAAACTACCTGAGAGGGTGCCAACCCCTCGCACCCACAGAGAAGAACAATATGAGAGGCACAATCCTTTGGTGTAGGACAGGTCTCCGCGACCTCGTCAAGCTTTGCCTCCGAGACCTTATAGACCCGAGAGGGAGGCCACTCCCCGAAACAATGATGGGTACCCTTAGCGGGGACTCAATCAAGGTCATAGGTCTCGCCCAGAGACTCCTTAAGAAGTTTATGAGGAGTACGAACTAGAAATAGAGCAGGCTGAAACGCCCCATCAAGGCGGGAGGGCTGCCACTCGACCACCCCCCCATAGGCCTCCAGTCTCCCATAACTCACAACGGGAGCAAACAAAAGAGGAAGAAATAAAATATTCCGATGCATACAAAGCGCTATTAAAGCGTTTGGAGTCTATGGAGACAAAAGCTTCTGGGCATCAAAAACCCACATTACGTCAACTCCGTAGTCATCCAGTGCATCCCTCAGTGCCTACACCTCTTTACCCCGAACACTTCAAGTTGCCTCAATTGGCAGTCTTTAAAGGTGAAGAGGACGCACAAGAACATGTGACAAGGTTCCTAAGTCAATGCTTTGGCATCCAAGATAATGATGCATTGTTGCTTCAAACTTTCATAACCACATTCGTAGGCCCTGCCTCGGATTGGTTCACACAATTACCCAAACACAACATAAACAACCTAGATCAATTAGTAGATGCGTTTCTTGAACGCTTTGCCTTTAACACAAAGAAGAAGGCATCACTAAGTGATCTGGCTAGCCTCAGGCAATATGAGGAAGAAACAATGACAGCATACGGGAATTGATGGAGGGCTTTGCTTTCTAAGCTACCCTACCGTCCCCCTATGTTTGATCTTACACGGATGTTTGCACGGAGTTGCTTAAAATCAATCTCTGGTCTATTGCTGCTGCAGCAATACGACGGTTTAGAAGACGCTTTGGCGCAAGCCAGAGTTATAGAAGAGATTAAAATAGGCGAAGGCGCAATCGCCAAGTCTAAAAAGAAAGAGTGGAATAAAACCACTAAGACTGGGACAACGCAATCACAACCCGCTGCGGTTAACCAAGTTGTGATAAATGTTCCCAACCCTGTGCAAGAAATGCAGCCCCAAAAGGCTAATTACTAGGCAGTGCCTCCTAGTTATGAAAAAGACAATAAGAAACAGGAGCAGAATCAGCAGTGTCACCCTAGGCGACAATTCACCCCTTACACGGAGTCCAGAGACTCCCTATTTGACCGCTTGTCAGCGGAAAATTTAGTCACCTTGCCAGAAATCCAAACTATAGACCCTAATGCCCCCAAGCCTAAGGGATACAAAGAGGAATTGTATTGTAGATTCCATAGGCGCAGGGGACATAATTTAAATGGATGCTGGAAATTCAAAGGATTAATCCAAGATTTAATCGACAATAAAACATTGGCCGTGGAAAACACCATAGTGCCAAATAATCAACAAATGGGGGTATTCAAGGACCCTTTGCCTGCTCACGAGGCACAGGCAAAACCTCTCCAAATTAACGAGGTGCGACAGAATCTTCCCATGCAAGGATTTGTGGGAATGATCAGCATAGTGACAAGGAACAAAAAGTACCCAGCAGTTGCCCCCGAGGTAGCTATGAGGGAAGTTTCAACAACATCACAGCCTCAGCAACGCCCAACACAGTTGCCTCTGCCTAGACTCGAGGTCACGATACAAACCAAACTCACGCAGAGTTTGCGGACCACATCGGCTAGGCTTTCCATTTACGAGCTTATTCAACAATCAACACCTCATAGAGAAGCTCTTATGGAAATATTAAAAGCCATCGAATTACAGCCTCATGAAGCAAATTCTTTCAACAACTTCGTGGGACATGTGAAGCGATGTACGGAGTCGGTTATCACCTTCAGAGAGGATGAAGTCAAAGCAATATCGAATGACACGGCAGATCCACCCCTGCATGTTGTTGTGCGGGTCAATGGGATCCCGTACAAGAGAGTGTTGGTAGATACTGGTTCGTCCAGTAACATCATCACCACTGCAGCCTTAAAACATTTGAAGCTACCAGCCTCTCATATCATAGCCTCCACATACACATTGTGAGCTTTCAATGATGCAATATGCTTGACAGTCGGCACAGTTGTTCTACCTGTCCGGGTAGGACAAAAGATAATACCAACATTGTGCCATGTGTTGGAAGGCGAGATGGCTTACAATATACTTGCTAGGGCAACCTTGGATCAGGGACATGAAGTGTGTCCCTTCCATCGCTCACCAGTGCTTAAAGTATGCTTTTGAAGGAGAAATACATGTAGTCCCGATGGACTTAGAACCCTTCAAGTATTGCAATGCGGTACAATTAATGCCTCAATCAACCCTCCCTTCAATGCATTTGGATTTTCAATTAAATCCATCTAAACAGGGTCCAATACCGTAGGCACCACTGGTGACCAAATCACCAAAATCCCAGCCAGGTGAATCCTCATCATATGCTCCTTCATTACCAACGCCACCTATCATGGCTAAATAGAAGGACAAGGGAAAACAGATCATGGAAGAGGCTCAGCCCTTAGAAGAGGGTTTGCCCACAATTTCAACGGTATCAACAGAAGAAACACCTAGCACTATGGAAGCTGAGATTCCTAAACCACCAAACATGGAATGGACTCAGGAAGGACTCCCGTTCCCCCCCTCCCAAGCATCAACAATCACTATTGAAATGGCCAGTACAGTCCTGGGGGAGTACTTAGTGCAGAATGTTGTGGCAATGCCTACAGTAGAATCAGTACAGGATATGCGGAGACCTTGCCTTCCCATAGGAACAGTTGTTCCTCTAGGTCACCCACCCAACCAGACAAATTTTGTGTATGGGGGCCTTGATCATGGTCTTGAACCATGCCAGCAAAAGGAAGCAGATGAAGAGCCTTTTGTTGAAAACATCAACTATCTGTCAAACCCGGACTTCACCCTAAAATATCTCGGCCAATGCAATTGGCATGGATACAGGCTAGGCAGATATGAACAAGGGATGCGGGTCCTTTGCCAACCAAGATATCAGATGCCATATGATAAGTCAGGAGTAGGGTTCCACCACCCCCTACCCTTAGACATCTTGGTAGAAAATATGCAAGGCCTAGAAATAGGCAACAAGGGGGGATTGGCACTAGATATTTATGCCAACCCAAATACATAATATACATTGGGAGACTACCTCCCATGGTCAACAAACACCCTTGGCAACAATAGTAATCCCTTTCCTTTGCTAGCAAGAGGTGAAAGTTCGGACATTAATCCTCAAAGAGAACATCAACGATGTCCGGACATCTTTTGAAGCTATTCCCCTTAGAGGTTCCAGTTGAGTCAATACCATGTCAAGAGAATCAGGTCCCTCCACCAAGAGTGGAACAACCGCAATGGGACCAGATTAACTTACTGGAACAAGGAGAACCCTCAATGTCACAAGCAACGGTTGCTGAAGAGAATGAACATTTTTGGGTCTCCGAAAGTGATTCAAAAGATGAGACTGAGATGATTTATCTCAGACATGCGAGACGGAATTATCGCCCTTTAACTCATGAAGACCTAATGGGACAAATGGGCATAAGGTTAGGACATGAATGGTGGGTAGACCCAGCGAGGTGGGACCAAGTGTTGGATCCATGGCTCCAAATTCATGATGAACACCGTCCACCCCGAGACCCTATCATGACAACAGTGTCGAGGGAAGACCCTGTCCTCCTTTCAGCACATAGAGCCGATCCGTTCATGCCCGTTCCCCTAGAGCTAGATCCAGAGTATAGGGAGCATCTAGAAGAATCAAGTTATCACACCTACGGTAATGGAGACCAAATTCATTCCATCCACATGATCTCCATTGATTTGACCGCACCCATCCGTAATCCGGCTGATCCAGCATGGTCACTGCATCTAGACATAGATGCCATTAACTGGGATCGCGTCAATTCACCTTTATCACCATCAGAGTATTGGCCTTTCGGTGAAATGCATCATTTTACCCCAGGGACAACTCAAGATATTTTTCAGGCTGAAGAGGAACCCGAGGTTCCCAACGTAGATCTAAATTCAGCTAATGATATCCATTTGATCCCAACTCCACATCAGTTGGAGGATGGATCCCACATGTCAGTCGAGGAAATGACTGATGTGGATATCGGCATAGATCCAACGAATCCACAGATCCTCAAGCTGGGGGTAAGTCTTTCTCCCAAATAACAAGCCGACTACATTGCCCTTCTCAAAGAGAAGAAGGAGGTTTTTGCATGGTCGTACAAAGATATGCCAGGACTAGACCCGCAGCTAGTCACGCATAATTTAACGCTTGATCCGAAAATCAAGCTTGTAAAGCAAAAACTACGTAAGATGCACCCAACAATGGCCTTAATGGTCAAAGACGAATTGCAAAAGCTCGTTGGACGCACAGTTTATCATCTACGTGGATTATCCGCCATGGCTGTCCAACATGGTTCCCGTCAAGAAGCCCGACGGGAGGATTCGCATATGCACCGATTTTTGAGATCTAAACAAAGCGAGTCCTAAAGGATGATTTCCCCTTGCCAAGCATTGACGCATTGGTAGATGCTACAACAAGTCATGAAATGCTCTCCCTAATGGATGGTTTCTCGGGATACAATCAAATTCGTATCAATCCTGAAGACCAACTAAAAACAGCGTTCACAACACCTTGGGGGAAATTTTGTTATAAGGTCATGCCTTTTGGCCTTAAAAATGCTGGAACTACCTACCAACGTGCCATGACATATATCTTCCACGATTACATGCACAAAACTTTGGAAGATTACATGGATGATTTGTTAGCCAAGTCTCTCTTGCGCTCAAATCATATCGCTGACTTAAGCAAGATCCTCGATCGCCTCATGGAGCATAAAGTTAGACTAAACCCCAAGAAATGCATCTTTGGCGTCACATCTGGAAAAATCTTGGGTTTCATAGTCTCAAAACGAGGAATCGAGGTGGACCCAAAGAAAGTCAAGGCAATCCTCGAAATGGTTCCCCCAACTACAATCAAGCAGCTCAAAAGTCTATAGGGCAAGGTCGTGTCGATTAAACGCTTCATAGCGCAATTATCTGACAAGTGCCGACCCATGAACAAACTATTGCACAAGGGGGTTACATTTCATTGGGATGATGAGTGCCAGTCAGCCTTTGACGAGATCAAACAATACCTGGTTTCATCGCCAGTATTGGCACCACCTAGACCAGGAGTGCCGTTCTACTTATACATCTCAGCTATCGAGGTGGCACTGAGCGCCATGCTAGCCCAGAAGAATGAACTTCATAAGGAACAGGCTACTTACTATCTTAGCCGCACCCGGTCGGTTATGAACTTAACTATGCATACGTTGAGAAACTCGCTGGCAATGGTGTTTGCTACCAAAAAGCTATGCCATTACATGTTGAGAAACACTACGTATGTTGTGTCTAAGGAGAATCCATTGCGATACATGATGAGTCGTACTTATCATAGTAGTCGCACGGCGAAATGGATCATGTTGTTGACGGAATTTGACATAGATTTTATTGGACAAAAATCTATCAAAGGACAAGTCATAGCCGATCAACTAGCAGAGGCTCCTCTTGAAGACGATCAGCCTCTGGTCATAGAACTACCCGATGATGGGGTCTTCCATGTCTCAGAATCGCCAGATTCGGATGAGCCTGAGTCACAGGCCGACATAACCTTATTCTTTGATGGTTCTAAATGTGAGCAAGGTGGTGGCGCGAGAATTGTATTCTTCACACCGCAGGGTGCTCCAATGCCCCTGTCATTTAAATTAAACTTCCCATGCACCAACAATAATGCAGAGTATGAAGCCTTGCTCCTAGGTCTTCAGACAACAATCGCCATGAACATCAAATGACTGAATATCTTTGGTGATTCGCTGTTAATAGTCAATCAAGTCAAAGGGGTATATCAATGCAAATGCCCAGTCCTACAGGCCTATAAAGCCCTCATGGACAAATTCCTGGAAAAACTTGAGTGGTATGACATCGAGGCACTCCCTCGATCATCGAATCATTTTGTGGACACAATGGCCTCTTTGGGGTCACTAATTCCGCAAGACCTTTCCGATGATATGACAACCATTCAATTCAAAACCTTATCGCAATCCACGATGGAGCGTGCAAGCTCAGACTTGACGCCAGGAATCCACATGATCCAGATTGAACCATCCTCGAATAAGTTCTCTCGAATCCGAGATCGTATGAAATGTGCCAACTAGGGGTCCTTGTTCTCCCCTACTCCCATTAATAGCAACACAATGCTATTCTTACAAGTTCTATCCCATTCAGCGTTTGTTAGGGATGAACTTCAAGAGGGATTGACTGTTCATATTTTCGAGGTTTCTGATCAACAGGACTGGTATTTACCCATCAGAGACTATCTCAAGCTAGGTAATCTCCCACTTGGATTGACTCATGCCGCAAAACAAGCACTCAAGTAGAAAGCAGCTAAGTATGTCTTAATAGGAGACATTTTGTATCGTCGCAGCTATGAAGGAATCCTCCTTCGTTGCTTGGATCAGCAAGAGTCCACTTGGGCAGTCGCCCAAGCGCACGATGGTACATGTGGTGGCCACTTTAGTGGTATGGCTATCGCAAAGCGCATTCTTCACATGGGATATTATTGGCCATATTTAGAGCGAGATTGTTGCACCTATGTCAAGAAGTGCGTGAAGTGTCAACATCATGCCAATTTGATGCACGTACCTTCTCAGGCCTTGCAGACAGTCCAGTCTGCTTGGCCGTTCTCGCTATGGGGCTTCGATCTAATTGGAAAGATCTCCCCTGCATCGTCAGGTCGTCACACATTTATCATAAGCCACAGAGTATTTTACCAAGTGGGTGGAAGCAATTCCACTTACCTCTACGACAGGACCCCGCATTGTGGAGTTCATTTTGCATAACATCATATGTTGTTTTGGTATTCCATCCAAAATAGTCTCGGATAATGGGACGCATTTCAAGAACAAAGACGTGCATGCTTTGACCACAAAGTACAAGATTCAGCACAGCTTTTCAACACCCTATTATCCGTAGGCGAATGGGCAAGCAGAAGCATCAAACAAAATGCTAGTTGCCATCCTCAAAAAGACCGTCGCAGACAGTCATAAAGATTGGCACATTCAAATCCCACTTGCCCTATGGGCCTATCGCACTAGCATTCGGACACCCACTGGGGCCACTCCGTTTTCCCTTGTGTATGGCTCTGAGGCAGTCATGCATCTAGAGTTGGAGATCCCTTCCCTGCGCATATCAATGCAGGAGTTCATCGACAATGACTCTACGCGGCAGGCCCGGTTAGACCAGCTTACTTTGCTTGACGAACGACGCGTTAATGCTCTCGAGCATTTACTTATTTATCAAGAGCGACTTAAGAAAGCTTACAACATGAAAGTTCACCTGAGGGAATTTTGGGTTGGTGATTTGGTTTTGAAGGAAAACCAACAAAATTCTAGTTTGCCGTCCCACCTAAGGGACAAGTTTGTGGCAAATTGGTTAGGTCCATATGTCATTGATAGCAAAATAGGACCCGAGACGTACCGGCTAGCTTCTCTTGATGGTATCAAGGAAATAGAACCCTTGAATATCAGTCATTTGCGACCATTTCATATCTAAGAGAGCTAAATCCCAAAAGGCTCCAAGGATTCTTGCAATCGCTTGGTCAATCCCAAAAGGCTCCAAGGATTCTTGCAATCGCTTGGTCAATCCCAAAAGGCTCCAAGGATTCTTGCAATCGCTTGGTCAATCCCAAAAATGCTCCAAGGATTGTCAAAATCGCTTGGTCAAACCCCAAAAATGCTCCAAGGATTGTCAAAATCGCTTGGTCAAACCCCAAAAATGCTCCAAGGATTGTCAAAATCGCTTGGTCAAACCCCAAAAAGGCTCCAAGGATTCTTGCAATCGCTTGGTCAAAACCCAAAAATGCTCCAAGGATTCTTGCAATCGCTTGGTCAAAACCCAAAAATGCTCCAAGGATCCATAAAATCGCTTGGTCAATCCCAAAAGGCTCCAAGGATTCTTGCAATCGCTTGGTCAATCCCAAAATGCTCCAAGGATTTCCACAATCGCTTGGTCAAAAATCAAGAAAATTCAAAAACAACAAAAATCATCAAAAACAACAAAAATTTGCATCTCATTTCTAGGCATACTCAAATTCATCAATAAGAGAGTTCTTCTCGCACTTCATCTTCATATTCACAAAAATCAATCCATCAAAAATACAAAAATACATAGCTGCATTAAAGCATTGCATCCATACATTGCATATTTGTGGTCGTACAGGTCAAGGGCACCATAGGCTGTAATAAATCCGCTAGTCCATCTTGTTCCACACTGTTCCATTTTACAAAAACAACAAAAACACCATGCATTGCTTTTACCATACTAGAGTCAATGGTCTTTTAATGTATCAAGGGTTTTTCGTGATTCAGTCATCATTTTGCTCTTTAGCCATGTAATGTATCAAGTCAGATAGATTTTATGAAGATAGAGTCATACTTGAAATACACCTTGTTACGTAACATCCCAACACAAATTAAAACACATAAAAATTCCCAAGTTGTGTGAACGAAAGATGAAACCTGCACAGTAATCCAGGTCACCATAAGCGAAATGGTTATCTTGCTCATCCCCCCGTGCGAATGGTTCTAGAATGCTGAGAATTGACAAAAGGACAAGCTCTTTCCTATCCACTCACCTCCATATACAAGTGGTTTTCACCACTACCAAATCCCAATCATAGTTGGTTCCCAAAGTTGTAAGGATTTGTACTACACGTCCCTGCCAAGGATGGGTAGTCATCCCCAAAACCTAAAGGGATCAACACCATTCACAAATAAAATTCCAAAAAATCATCATCCTAACACTTTCCATTCACCTTTGGTCTCCAAGTTGTAAGGATTCGTACTATCCGCCCCTAACCAGGATGGGTAGTCATCCCCAAGGCCTAACAGATCAATGCCCTTACTCCATAACCTCCATCATCCCCTTGGTCCCCAACGTCGTAAGGATTCATACTATCCGCCCCTAACCAGGATGGGTAGTCATCCCCAAGGCCACAAGGATAAAAAACATTCACAATACTCAAAACACAAAATCAAATAACAGTGGTCATCGCCACTATTCAAAATCCTTGCTCAAAAAGAATTAATAGAAAATAAACAATGATTTTCATCACTATATAGACGAGCAAATCTCTAAATCATTCAGCCCATAAACATCCTGAACTTGAATCCCTGGAATTCTCAGCATTCGACAAACCATCTAGGTGATCCTCATTATAGGTTTGGTTGATAGCCTATCTGGCAATGGTGGTATCCTACCCGCATGACGATATGTCTGTCACATTCACTTTGCATATGTGCAGACCAATGTTTGCATAGGTATGAGCTAGCGTATGGTATCCTGGATAACACCGTAGATTCATCTAACTAAATACAACAAAGGAGTTAGTGGAGCTAATTAGGTGATCCTCAGTACAGGTTCGGTTGAAAGCCCATCTGGCACTGGCGGTATCCTGAAAAATACCACATAAATGAACTCAATTGCACACACAGGGATGTGAAATAACTTGATCAAAAACAAGTACGATTCATACCTTGTTCAAAAGTCTTGTAAGATAAGGTACAGTCATGGCTAGTAAGTTAAAACCGTCTGAGTCTCAGAAAACCTTGGCTACATTTCTAAACCAACTGCGCTACTTTTCATCCTTACAATACCATCAGAAAATACAAAAACAAAAGAAAAACCACATGTATACATACAAAGTCGTGCACCACAGCAACCGCCTAAAAACACAAAATAATGGAGTTCTAAAACAGTCTATGGTGCCATAGCCAAACATCACAAAGTCCATCATCCATTCCATTCCTGCATATCACATATCAATCAAAAACATTTGCATTCATCATGCATCCATCAAAATAAATCAACACACAACATTCGTAATTATCATACCATATGCATCCATATAAAGTAGCATGCATCCATCAACATCAATCATTATGCATACCATAATATCATGACATATACACAAAGAAAGAAAATCAAAACAACAAAAACATCACAAAAATACAACACAAAACCATAGCAATAAAGCATTGCCAGACACAAGTGCTCTTGCACTTAACCTCTTGGCATAAAAAAATTGATGTCGGGGCTTAAATTATCACTCTCCTACTTCCCCAAGAAGGCTATCATAGCCGGACCGCTCCACGGGAAGACAGGTTTTTGATAATTTCACCCCATCATGGCATCACCAAAAAGGGTTGACACCCACCAAAAATAGGTCCAAAATGTCGGGAAACTGCACGTGCTTAAACGGTAAAACATCTAAAGGCACCCTAACCTAAGTCATCTTGGGTCAAGTGACTCGTCGCTTTTCTCACGAAGGTCATTCCCTCATCGATTCGTCGCTTGAGGGGGTAGTCACACTTAGTCACCAATCAACAAGCACACACCCAATCAAGGCAATGACATGCATTCAAAGAATCATTGACAAAGACAATCACGCTCCTATTTGGGGCAGTAAACAAGCAATCATTAAATTGATCAAAAACTTGGCATTCCCGAAGCATGAACACAAGGTTTCCCCTGTTGACAAAAGGTTATGCCCTTTTCCTAATCATGACTGATCAATGTCCAAGCTCAAGTCACACCTCACCAAAATAGGTTAACACTTGAAATCAAATTCCTTAGCTCGTCAGAAGCAAGGATTCAAGAATGCATGCCCTTTCCATACTTGGGGCATCAAAATTTGGTTAGGTTACCAAGAAACCCTAATCATTAGTGCCTTGGTCGTCTATTTTTGCTCAGCACTGCGTCACCCGCAGTGCTTCCCAAAAAGGGGCATCTGTAGACACAAAAACAACACCAATCCGATTAAGTGACTACAAAAACTGATCGCATTGACATACGCAGCTTTTAGGGCAGCCCTCAGAGGTCAAACAGTGGTCCTAGCCACTTGTACAGCAGTTTGGAAAGTCAGAAAGTGAGCAGAGTTGGTCGTTTTATCAAAGCCTTTAACAAACTTCAAAGCCTTTAAGCGAGCCTTTAACAAACTTCGAAGCCTTAAACTTCAGCAAACTACAAAACTTTAAGTGAGAGCAAACCTTGGCCGAGGGTGTCATGAAATCGCGACACCTAAGGCCCAAAGGGGAGCCTTGGCCTTAGGCATCGCGAAATCGCGATGCCTAAGGCTCGAAGGGGAGCCTTGGCCTTAGGCATCGCGAAATCGCAATGCCTAAGGCTCGAAGGGGAGCCTTGGCCTTAGGTGTCACGATTTCGCGACGTCGCGAAATCGCGACACCTAAGGCCCCGAAGGGAGCTTCGGTCGAGGGTGTCGTGATATCACGACACCTAAGGCCCCGAAGGGAGCTTTGGTCGAGGGTGTCGCGATATTGCGACACCTAAGGCCCAAAGGGAAGGCTCGGCCGAAGTGTCACGATATCGTGACGTTGTGATATCGTGACACTTCGGCATTTTGCGCTTTAATAGACTTGCGACTAGTCAAGGCGAATTCGACCAATTAAAAGCAGACATGTGGCATCATTGCATACTTCAAAGCAATAAGGTATGGCCGCCATGTGGCATCACTACGTGCCACTTTTAAAAAAAAAAAGACCTCGTGTGTCTGTAAGAACGGCGGACTTCACCAACTGCATTAATGAGACGAGCAGTTTCAACAGCAAATCCAATCCGAGGCCATGCATCATAACTACTGACGTGAGTTCCTGGCGATAATCTCAGTGTGAGCCATGTCTCATAATCACCTGTCAGGGATCAAATCTCAGCGGCCCCTGCGGATTTAGGGTTTGACATTAATATTTCAGAGGCAAAATCCTCTATAAAAACTAGTTCAATGCAATGTAAAAAAGAAAACCACAAAGCATTTTTGAAACACAACGAAGTGCTGTTGAACTCGCTACCCGACTACATATTTTTGATTCATTTTCGTCTACATCCGTGATATGGAGAATATGAATCTGGATCCCTGGATCCACCCATTCGTCGACAAAACTCAATGTATTTTTATTTCTTTTACGTTATAATTTCGGATCTGCCGTAGTTTGTTGTTCTAATCATACATGCACATTTTATTTGTTTTTAAGATCGAATGCATATCAACCTGCGGGTTTTATTATTTTTATTTCATTCTAACTAATATGCAGATTTCAAAGTATTCTGAGTCTTCCAATCTGCTGTTCTGTTTATTCTAAAAGACCGAATGCTTTGTTTTAACAACAGGTGCTACTAAACTCGTTTTTATGTTTCTTTGATCGTAGGAGAAATAGCAAACATCAAGGATTCATCAGGCACAAGCGGCGGCAACACTGGCCCGCCCGTTTCGAATGTGGGCATGCGAAAGAAGATCAATATTCATTTGTTGTAATGGAAACATGTAACTGAAGAGACGTATTGTAACCGAGCGGAATCACATTAATAAAAAGGGCTGTGCTCCTACTTTTAATTTGATCATATCCGTGTTATTACATGCATTAAACTAGTTCTGTTTTTATTGCATATTAGTGTTTCTTTTATTTCTGGAATCTCATGATTTCACCATCATCTTTGCTTAATTGGATCCCATGTCCAACTGGAGTTGCAACTGGTTTGCAATGCTCCATAGCAAACTTCTTAAGCATGTCCCGAACATACTTATGTTGACAGATGAAGATCCTCGTATCCGATCGATGAACCTCCATTCCAAGGAAGTAGTGCATTAAGCCAAGATCCTTCATCTCAAACTGCTCCATCATGGAGTGTTTGAACTTCATATTCAGTTTTTCATTACTACCCATGAATATGAGATCATCCACATACAAGCAAACTATGAGGATGTCATTTCCTTGCTGTAGGTAGTAAAGAGTGGGTTCATTTCTACTTCTGGTGAACCCAAATTCTTTGAAGTACCCATCAATGCGTGAGTACCAAGCTCGTGGTGCCTACTTGAGGCCATAAAGTGCCTTCTTCAGTTTGTAAACAAGATGTTCCTTGTTTTTTTCCTCAAATCCTTGGGGTTGCTCAACATACACTTCTTCTATCAAGTAACCATTTAGAAATGCACTTTTCACATCCATATGTTGGACTTTCCATCCCTTATTTGCAGCTAAGGCAAGAACTGTTCTAATAGTCTCCTGTTTGGCTACAGGAGCAAAAGTCTCTTCATAATCAACTCCATATTTCTGAGTGAATCCCTTTGCAACTAGTCTCGCCTTGTGCCTTTCAATTCTACCATTAGCATTAAACTTGGTCTTGTAGACCCACTTACATCCAACACATTTGTTGCCTTTAGGAAGCTTTACCAACTCCCAAGTGTCGTTTTTTATAGAGGTTATCTCCTCTTTCATGGCATCTTGCCAAATTTTCTAAGTACATGCCTTCTCATAACTAGAAGGTTCAAGCTATGCACTAGTTAACAAAGCATAGTTAACTTGATATCCCCTAGGTTCCTGCTAGGAGACATCATCACCATACAAGTGCATACTTTCTAATCTGTGTAAAACAAAATCCATTTCACTAGCTTGACTCCTAGTGTATCTTCTTGAAATTTTTTTATCCAACATCTAAGATGATGGATGATACTGTAGAGTTCTCTTACCTTTGGATGGAGAATCAATGTCCATTGGTGAAGAACATACAGATCGCTGTGGAGAAGGACTTGGTGAAGAAGAGGAATCAGAAGATGAACTTGGACTTGTTGGAGGAGACTGCTTTCCTTTCTGTGGTGTCTGTGGTTGCACCTGCTGAGAAACTACATCAATGGATTCAACATCATTGAATATTTGGGGCTTACCCCATTCTCCCCCTTCATCAAAAATTACATCCCTAGAAATCACAAGCTTTCTAGTCCAAGGATTATAGAGTCTGTAAGCTTTTGTATTCTCATAGTATCCTACAAAGATACATGCCTGAATCTTTGGATCGAGCTTCTTCCTAAGCTCATCAGGAATGTGAGAATAGGCTAGCGAGCCAAATACTCTGAAATGCTTAACATTTGGCTTTTTACCATACCATGCTTGGTAAGGTGTCAGTCCTTTCAAACTTGAAGTAGGACTTCTGTTCAAGATATATACGCTGGTCCTGGCTGCATCTGCCCAATATGAATTAGTCAAATGCTTCGTCTGAAGCATAGATCTTGCCATATCCACAATGGTGCGATTCTTCCTCTCTGCTACACCATTCTGCTATGGAGTGTAGGCAGCAGTGAACTGCCTCTTAATGCCATGTTGCTTACAAAAATTCACAAACTCATTAGAGGAATATTCTCCTCCCCTATCTGATCGAAGACATTTTAAAAAATGTCCACTTTCACTTTCAACTCTTGTTTTGAAATCAAGAAAACATTCATATGCTTCATCCTTATGTTTCAAAAAATATATCCAGCACATTCTAGTATAATCATCAATAAATAGTAGAAAGTAAGAGTTGTTACCCAGACTCTATGTTTGCATTGGACCACAGATGTCGGTATGCACTAGATGGAGTGGATAGTTGGCCCGCCATGCTTGTCCATGAGGAAAATTTGATCTGGCATGCTTTCCAAGAGCACACCCTTCATAGACTTCTTTACCATCCTGAACTTTAGGAAGTCCAGTGACCATGGCTTGAGAAGTTAGCATTTTCAAACTAGTAGAATTCAAATGGCCATATCTCAAGTGCCATAGAACACTTGGATTGGAAATAGCAACACTTGCTAACTTATCTCCCCCTGGCTGGCCAAACTTTAAAGGAAACAATCTATTCTTTGACATTGGCACTTGAGTAATGATTCTATTATTGTTATTTTTATCAAAAATAGTGCATTTACCCTCATCAAAAAGCAACTTGTAGTTCTTTTCTAACATTTGTCCAACACTTAAAATATTATGTTGGAGATGGGGTGTATAATAGATATCACTTACTTGTTTGACTCCTTCTTTAGTTGGAACTGCCATAGCTCCAATGCCTTCGACTGCCAATGATTTATCATCTCCCAATTTGATGCTGGATTTGTAGGAGGAGTTTAGAGTAGCAAAGAGCTCTTCTTTGCCACTCATATGGTTTGAAAACCTAGTGTCCAAGATCCATGTATCATTCATGTTTTGATATGTTTGACCATATGAGAGAAAGAGATTTGTGGCCTCTTCCTCTTCTCCAAAGTTTCCAAACTGACTGCTCTGGCTGCTACTAGCTCCCTGTGAAGTCTTAGTCCAATAGTCACGAGAATAATGGCCAAGTTTGTCACAATTGTAGCAAGATTGTTTTGACTTATCTCCTCCTTTACCTCCTCCTGATTATTTCCCTCTATTTTGTTGTCCTCCTCTATTCTGTTGTTGTTCACTGTTGTTTGAGAATCCTCCTCTATTATGATTTCCTCCTCTGTTAGGAGTTCCACCTCTCTGATTATTTTTGCCTCTTCCTCTAGACTTTCCTCTACCACGACCTCTACCTCTGCCTTATTGAGAAGCAAAGGCTTTATCATCTCCTCCGTAACTTGTGGAAGGAGATGGTTGTAATCTCTCCTCATGTGAGAGAAGTGAGCCAATGAGGGTTTCAAAAGATAGAGAAGTTAGGTCTTTAGATTCCTCTATAATGATGGCTACTAAATTCCACTTAGGAAGAAGTGTTCTCAACACTTTCTTCACTATAACTTCAGGCTTTACATCTTCTCCTAAAGTGACCATCTTATCTACTATGGCTTTCACACGCACGCAATAATCACCAACCTTTTCATTTTCTTGCATTTTAAGAGTTTCAAACTCTCTTTTCAAGGTTTGGAGTTTAACTTGTTTGATTTGGTCACTACCCCTATAACTTTCTTGTAAAGCATTCCAAGCAGATTCAGTAGTTTTAAAAGAAGCTATTCTAAGGAAAATACTTTTATCAAGAGCGGCGTGAATGTGATAAAGGGCAAAAGAATTATTCTTCTGTGCTTCTTTTCTAGCCCTTTTATCAGCACCACTTAAAACTGCCCACTCAAGCACCTGAAGGTTCAGTATATCCCTCTTCAATCACATCCCAAAGACCTTTGCCAATCAACAGAGTTTTCATTTTAATTGACCAATACTCATAATCACTACCATTGAATTCAGGGATTGGTAAACTAGTATTGGAAGCCATTTTAGAAAGCAACTTTTATTTCAACTTCAAACAAGCTGTACAAGAAGTACAAAATAGATTACTGATTTACTGATTTAAATCAAATCTAGATTTCTTAAAGTGCTCACTGATTTGGTGTTCTTCTTCTTGAGGATTTCCCAAAACTAGAAAGGTGAAATTGTCTGCTTCGTCGTCACTGATGATAATGACTTCTTTTGTTGCTGCTGCTGGCTCAAGATGCCTTTTGAGAACAACTCGTTCTTCAATTGCAGGTTTCACCTCCACTGGTTCTTTTTCCTCTGCTTTTGCTTCTACTTCTTCTGGTTCTGAATTAGGAGAGCGAGGTGTATAGCTCTCACTCGTTTCAACTTTAGGCACTGCAGGAGTATAACTGTCACTTGATTGTCCTTCAGGTACTATTTCAACCATCTCGAATTCAACTACTCTTTGCCCGAAGATATTATCTTCAGAATCCGCCTCGTATCCAGAATTTGGTTTTCTCTGATGTGCAATCACTTGGTTTTCCAATTGACAAAACACAGTATGAAGTCCACTCTTCTGGAATTTCCTGTCAAAGGAATCAGGATTCTCTCTTCTCAACAGAGAGAGCAATGCATAATAGCATCCAGATGACCGAATCATCTACCCAAAATTTCACCGCATGCACTGGGTTACAATAATGATGCTAAAAAAAACTTTTCACCCTTTTATTTTTTAAACAATTTTTCAAAATTTGTTTTAATAAAGCCCTTAAAATTTTAACAATTTTATATATATATTTTAAATTAGTTTTTTTAAATAAAAGTTTATTTTTTAAAAAAACTTAATAAAAAATATAAATAAAAATTATTAAATATTTAAAAAACTTTAATTAAAAACTAATAATGAAAAAAAAATAAAAATAAAAAACCTTATTTTCTTTGTTCGTCGCGAAATCCCCAACGGGATTCGAACTCAGGACCTCCGCGTCCTGCCCGCAGCAACTAGCCGCTACACCACGCAGCGCCGGTGAGAAGAGTGGTGACGACCGCCCTTTTATTCCTTCGTTCATCGATTACAAACAAAAAAAAAAAACTTTTTGTTTCTTTCACCCCGACGGGATTCGA
The DNA here is from genome assembly GCA_028583015.1 of Wollemia nobilis. Classification (NCBI taxonomy): domain Eukaryota; kingdom Viridiplantae; phylum Streptophyta; class Pinopsida; order Araucariales; family Araucariaceae; genus Wollemia; species Wollemia nobilis. The sequence goes on along the minus strand of JAQPPZ010000856.1, from coordinate 29,292,826 downwards.
CCCCGGGACCTCTCCTCCGCAAGCCAGAGACTCAACCGACTACGCTACGCCCTTCGGCTGGAGACGAAAGGAACAGGCGGTTCCTTATTCTGTCGTCGGGCAAAATTAAAAAAAAAAAAATGAATGTGGATTTATCCCACATTCAGTGGGAGGAAGACTGTTTAGTCTTCAAATATGCGGCCACGCACATATAACATCGATTGCCTTCGGGAAATCGCTCCTCAATGCTATGCTTGATCAACCAATCTATGATCGCCACATGTCTGCTTCGGACGAATCCACTTTCGCCATGTGTTCCAACCAATTTTTGCCACCGCACATGCTCGACCGCCTCGCCACCTCAACGCGCCACGTCAGTACCACGTCGACCACCACATCAGCACTCTGTCAGCACCCGCCACGTGTCAGCTACCGCCACGTCAGCTTCCACCTCTACACCTCTATCTACGTGTCCACGTCAGCTATCCACTCTGTGACATGCTCTACCATGTGTCACCTCAAAATTTGTGCCCAACTTTGCCACCTCCTTGAGCCGATCGCCAGCTCCTCGAACACAGTGCACCCTCGGGATGCGTGCCCAGCACGCTCGCCAGCCAATCACCGTGCGACCTCGAGAATCGTGCCCATGCGACCTCAAGATTCATGCCCAACACGCTTTCCCGGTTGGCTCTGATACCAAATATTAAATTTGGACCAGGAGGTAAAAAGTAAAATTAACTAAATAACTCAAATTAAATTAATAAACTTGCAGAGCCAAATACAACAACAACCTTAGGATAGAAACACTAATTTATAAGAAAGGAGAAGGGAGGAAGTCGACGGAGAGGAAAGGAAGGGAGGTTGGAGGAATAAGGGGAAAGGAAGGTGGAGGGATAAGGAGGAAGAGGGAATAAAGGAGGGAATGGAGGGATAAGGGGAAGAGAAGAATTTATTGACTTTAAAACATGCCGACATTTGCCGACAATTCTAACCTAACCTAACCACTAAATATCCACTTAACAATATTAAGTGTTCACATTGCTACAAGTTTCACTTCGCCAACCTAATGGCATGCGAAACAAGGAACATTTAAAATGTGGCTTGGAGAACGCACCAATGACAACTTAGGGGAATGTTCGAGGCAAATGACTTTAATGCCAAGGTGGCAGAGCGCGGCCTAAGACAATTCCATTGCGAGCAAGGTTTGCACCCGGGTACGAGGTGGCAGAAGGTCAAGTTCTTGATGCAGGGGAAATCATTGAACCACATGGGCCCGTGTACCATGCCACCGCAGAACCAATCAAACGACATGACAACCTTCCCCGTTCGAGTGTAAATTTAATTATGGCAGGTGCCATAAATTTAGGTAGTTGCCTTCTAAGGCTATAAAACTCAAGCCCTAACAGTGAGAAGGTTATTCACCTATTGGTTCATGCAAGATTAAGAGCCTTCGTCGTTACTCTGCAACTCTCCCACCTTCGCATCAAAATCCTTGCGTCAAAATCCTCTGTGCTGTAGGTTTGCTTCTGTAAATATTCACCATGGGGAAGAAAAACTCCAAGGAAAAGAAGAAGGAGCCAGAAGTCACGGCCCCTAAAAAAACAAAGAAGGGTTAGGAGGAGAAGAAATAGAGACCCAAGAGGGTCGACCTGAACCTCCGCCCAAAAAAGCAAGTCGTGGAGGAAAAAGAAGATTCTGAAGATGAACAACCCATAGAACCACCAATTGATGGGTGGGATAAGATTAGGGACATAGAACTCTCCAAGAGCATAGAATAACTCAGATACACTATTAAGTTCATGAGGAGTAGGCTCTCGATGGAAAATAAAAGGGATGCCGCATACTATTCTCAGATATACTGGTATCTGACCCCGCCTGCGCATCATTGTCCCGAGCTAATCTTTGCCATTGCACAAAACCACCAGCCCTCCTCTAGGCAAGTGTTAGACGCCGCTGGGCATAAACTATTTTCAATATTGAAAGAGGATGTGCAAGCAGCCTTCGCACCGTAGCAGGGGCCACCTAAGGGATACTCAGTTCGCAATGTCATCTTGAGTGAGCAAATGGAGAGGTTCACCTCCTCCAGTTACATTATAAAGTTTCTGAGTGAGAACCTCAAGAGTGGACTCCCTTCAGGCAAGCTGCCTCAAATGTCCCTGCCTTTGGCAACCTTCAATAACACTAATATTTTCTCCATCATTGCATGGGTGGCGGGCCTGTCAACCGATGCTTCGGTGCACCCCTGGAAGGTGTCTTTGGTCGAGTGTATTTCCAGAGGAGAATTTTATGCCCTCGATGCTTCGAGGCTGAACACCAACCCAATCTTCTTTGACTGGGAAGAATGGGTGGCCCAAAACTTGCACACACGGCTTACCAGCATGAAGAGCTCTGGAACGGGCCAGTACTTTGGGCCCTTCTCTTTCCTTGTTTAGCTATTTTTCTACCATGTACATGAAAGTTTTCCCCATATCGCCATTTCATAAAGCGACAAGGATGGGAATCCTCTGCCTATGTACCAGTGGAATCCCCTCCTATTGAGGGAAGAGTCTTATTATTCTTTTAATCAATAATTTTTGGACCCGCTATGCATTTGTTGACAGGGTCTTGCCCTTGGGTCCCCCTCAGTTTGAGAGATAGAGTGGTGTAGGAGAAGAAGGGAGATGTGTTTCAACTGACATAGGGGCTTGTGATTTGCCTATTTGGATTTATAGGGAAGCCCTTCCTGCTACCAGTCTACCCCTCCGAGTACCAGTTCACATTGGAGGTCGCTCGACAGAGCGACGTAACAAACACCATGTACGACCACGGTCGAAAATGGGCGCACACTTGTGACTTCCCCTTCAAAATGGGGGTAATTGAAGTGTTTGCCCTAAAGCAAAATTTTTTCTTGGAGGAGAAGCTTACCAATTTCGGTTTGCTCCAGATTCCTCAACAATGGTGCTATGATCCTTTGGGAGTGATGAGGGACCACCTCCGGTTCAAGAAATTTTATGTCTGCCCTCATCCAGAAATAGTGGATCAGAGGAACAATCCCAATGGGAAGGATTTGGAATGGCATTTGGAAAGGATAAGGACATTGCCTCCCTGACATGAATTTTACCCTATGGAGGTCGAGTTTGACCCTGACCAACATCCCTTCCCAACTCCAGACTCCACGTTTTGGAGAAAGGTGAAAGATGATTTGAAGGAGGAATTGAAGAATTGGGGCAAGGAACAACTAAGGGAGTTGTGGATAATGAGAGTCCATCACCAAAAGACGAATTCCTATGGACTATTGGCAATGGATAAGGACTTCACAATTGTTTATGAAGCCAATTCTGGGACTTGGAAGCCCATATCCTTCATCGACTTTGTTCCTCCAGCTACCCCAAGATCGGGCGAAAGCCCAAGAAGAGCTGACGATGCCTCAGAGCAGGAAGAGGAGGAAGAAGCCGAAGTTACACCAGAAGCACTATCACAGGGACTGTCAAAAGGCCATGACGTAAGTGCCGAGGGGTTGGCACAACAAGTAGAGAAGAAAAGGAAGATACAAGAGCAAGTTCAAGTGCCTTTGAGCCACCCGAAGTGACCCTGCACGAAGCTTTCAAGTGCTCCTGTTGGACAACCTGCATCTGGCCCAACCGAAGCAAATGTTGAGGGTGTGACAACACAAAGTATCAAGGCAAACCTAGATACAGACATCATTGATGTAGAGGAACTCCTCAAACAAGAGGGAGGCCCCGAAGTAGGAGTCATGGAGGCTGGGAGTGCCGAAGCCAGAAAAGAGCAAGAGCCGATTACATAAGAAGTCACCATGGCTGCTCTGCCTGGAGGGCACACAGGTACACACTCTCCACCCTTTGCCTTGGTCTCTCACATGTCCACTGCACTCCTAGCTGAAGGTTCTCATCAGTCTCTCCCACCCACGCAAAGTCAATCACCTCCTCATGTGTTACCTGTTGTTATTCCAACTCTGCCTCGTGATCCCGCTAGCCCCACTCCACTCGATCCGTCCGATCGTGAAAAATTTGTTGATGCTACTTTGTCTCCCCACGCAACCATTCCTTTGGTCCTTAGCCGGGGTGAAGACAATACCCCAATGCTAAACCCCATTCCTCATTCCCTTGTCTCACATGACATTGTTTCACTCATCGAAACTCCTAGTACACATGTTGTCGAACCTATCGGTGAGGAATCCCCAATTCATTCTTTGTATTTGTTTACACCTTCGATTGGAGATCCAACCTTATTTGAATAAGAAATGTCCATGATTAAGGAATGCCCTCTAGCTAAAAAGCTACTCCAAGCCTAACAAAACATAGAAAAAATGTTGAAGGAGGCGAGGAAGAGGAGAGGGCGCTCTCTGGCCCAGGTTGAAAAATGCGCTGTCTTCGATTTGAAGGTCGGGAAGTTGCACAAGGTAAAAAATATCCCCAAGGTCCAAAAACCCCTAGATGAAATGACTCCAGTAGACTACGATTACCAAGATAAATCCAAGGATCTGGAGCATTTAAATGTAGATAATGAATCTGCATCTATGCACATCAGGATTGAAACTTTCTAAGCACATGCAAACATCGCCAATCAACGCAGGTTTGAGGCTGAGAACACCAACATCAAGTTGGAAGAAGAGCTAGCTAGGGTCCGCTCCAAGATGGAAGACTCGAAAAAGCAATATGAGCAGATAAAGAAAGAAGCAGACACTCTGAAATGGCAAATAAGACAACTGTAGAATGCAACCAAAAGTCAAATCCAAATACAGGCCGAAGCTGATTTGAGGGCCAAAGAGCTTGAAAGTAGGATCTTGCAGATGCAGTAGCAGTTGTATGAGAAGGAAAACTTGGAGCTGTTTGACAGAAGCAGAATCAAAGTGATTCGCTCACATTTGCTAAAGAATTTTAGATCCCGGGCCTCCAGTGCCCTATCAATTTTAACTTACATCACCGAAGCACAGTGTGCCGCTGTCAAAGAAGGGCCAATCATAGATGAGGTCACCCAGAAAGCTAGAGGCTGACTCAAATTAGCCTTTGATGCCCAAAGCACTAAATCTCAGGACTTGTAGGTTGCTGCAATGAGTCGGATGGCTAGGGATTGGTCTATAGCCCAAGCCACAGTTCACACCTTCTTCTCCAAGGTGATGAAAGCATAGGAGGCGAAGGACCTCTTGGATGTGTTTGAGAATGAGCAGTGTGCATCGCTAGGCTATTTCCAAGATCTCTCTTCCTTAGGCTTCTTGAGCTTCATGAATGATGATGGGAACCTTCTGACCAAGGAAGAGCTTAAGACAACATGGCTTCATTTTGAGAGCGACGTCTCAGAGGTAGACGAGTGGGCGGAGCTGATAATAGAAAGGCAGGTCACAAATTTCATTCTTAGACACTGCAAGATTGCATCTTGCCTGAACGATCTATACACCAGATCCAAACATGCTGATATCGGGTAGATTGATTGGTTCCACATTTTGGTTAAGGCATTGCAAGATCAAGAACCTTTCTCAAAGGGTGCCTGGGCTCATGTCCACTGAACCATGAAGTGCATCCACGATCACCTAGCCCCATCGTCGTAGTAGGAATCCATGCCAGAGGAAGAAGAAGAAGAAGAAGAAGAATAACAAGCTGTGGAAGCGCCCCCGAAGATAGAAAAAGGAGAAGGGTCTGGAGGTAACTCTAGCCCAATGGATCAAGGCTGAGGGTTCTCCCATCGAGGCAAGCTCGTTGCCCCACGAGCTGCCAAGAATATTGACAATTTTGTCACATTGCACAATGGGGAGGAAAAAAATCAAAATTTTATACAGTGTTTCTTTTTGTAAAGTATTTGTTTCGTTGTTTTTGAGAATATTTGTAAGTTGTAGTAATTTTGGGCTTTCCCTGCCATTCCCCTTGTACATAAAATGAAGATGAAAGAGCTTCGCTACCAAACAAGCTAAGGAAAATAGCTTCGCCAAAAATAAATGAAGGATGAAAAATACTTCGGGCCCGAAGTCCTTCAAACAGCTACTTCGGGCAAAAATTTTGCGAAGCGGCGTTGCCGAAGAAAGAATACAAAGAAGGCGTAAAAGAAGAGCTTCGCACCCGAAGCATTTCCAGTAGCCACTTCGGGTGAAAGTTTTGTGAAGCGGCATTCAAGCAACATTTCAAAAGAACAGCTTCGCCGAAGAGGGATCGCGGTCCGAGTTTGCTAAGGCAAGAAAGAAACTACTTCGGGCCCGAAGCACTTCAAACAGCTACTTCGGCCAGAAAACTTGCGAAGCGAAAGTTGAAGTAGCGCAACATGGAAAAAGTACTTCACAAAAAATCACCGAAGCACCCACTTCGGGCCTCTCCACTAGTGAACCATTTCTACTTCGTCGAAAGTTGTTGCGAAGCATCTGCTTCGGCTAGCTTTCGTGCAAAGTACTTTCACCCGAAATGGCGGAGGTCGGGAAGAACGAGTCATTTTTGAAGGCAAGTATGTGCTTCGGCCGAAACCCTCCCGAACCATAGTTTTAGAAGAAGATCACGGTGAAGCATTTCTACAATGCATCAGCGAAGCAATTTTGACAACGAAGCGGCGAGGAATGAAGAGCCCCATTTTGCGAAGGAAATCTGCTTCGACACTCACCACTCTCGAAGTAGTTTTGTGAAGCTCCACCATGCGAAGGGCAAATCGAGAAGGAGGTTCTACTTTGGCTCAAGTCCATTGTGAAGTGAAGTTGTGAATGAAAATCTAGCGAAGCGCTTCAAGGGAAGGCGCTCCAAGCTGGGTATTTTTCCTGAAGCGGTCAAGTGCCTCATAAATGCATTTTTACGTGCCCGATAAGCTCACTGCTCATTTTTAGCAATTGGAAATGAAGTATCAGTCCCTAAAGAAGAGCCCAACGAGCATGGTGGCCACTCGAGCACTACACCAATAAGCCAAGGACACTCAGATGGCTCATTAATGCATGTTTCCATGGCTGACCCGGTCGTAGTTGCCAGTTTTGGTAACAAATTTGAGAGCTCAGTCACGAGGGCTGTGAAGAGCCGACTTCTTAGGTTTCGAGGGTGTACTCCTCCATTTTGTGCATTAATGGCTCATAGGGTCGGGTCCTCTATAAAAACCTAGGCATTGTAATGTAAAAGGGGGGAACTTTCTGCTAGAAAGCTGCTGTAACTTAGATTCCTGTGATTAATACTAAAGAGCTTTGGACTCTATTTCTCTCTTTTATGCTGCCTTCTGCGATTATTTATTTTATCTTTTCTTCATTTGCATACTGTAATTATGAAATCTGGATTTAGGTGTGTGATTGGAGTGGAACCCTGAGATTTTCCTGAAGGATACATAGGGGACTAAAACGCTGTATTAGTTTTCTTTTATGCTGCTTGTGGATAGTGTTTCTGTCATATTTACTCCTTCATCGTCGTAACTCTAAACTCTGAATTTCAATGAAAGGGAAGGATAATCCTGGAACTCGTCCAGAGGATACATAGGAGGATTAATATTGCGTTCATTTCATTTATTCTTGGTGTTCTTCGCTACTGTTTCAAGCTATTGGCTAGTAATTGTGCTTCTGGTTCTTTCCCACCATTAAATTACTAAAATTTTTCCCTTACTCTTTTATTTATTTCTTGTACCCTTACTCTGTTTATCTCTTTCCTGCACCCTTATCTTAAACATCAAAGTAGTTTAGTATAGGAGCCGGCCTTTCTTTAAATATTGGCACGAGGGGCATCTCTTCCCTTCGGCCTTTCAATGTTGGTCCAGGTCTAGGGCGCATACACTTACCCAAATCCTTTCTCGGGCAGATTTGATGACCAACAATTTTTGGTACGCCCGGTGGGACCCGATCAGTCTCACCTTTTGAGTAGTAGTGAGAACCGATGCTCTCATTACTGAAAGACTCTTAGCATTTGGAAACTCTGTTTACCCGAGAATCTTTAAGTCATAAAGACCGATACCAAAGTCTGTGCCTTCATGCAAACAAGATGGAGAGTTAGGAATAGAGGAGAGGAAACTAAGTTCTTTGAGCTTGATATTGATGCCTTCGGGGAGCATTCTAGGTTGGTCACCCCTAAGTCATTATTACGTGGAACATCCTTGCAAGAGACTGTTGTTGACGAACAAGGCCTAACTTCTGATAGCATAGCGGATAGCTTTCCTCCTAATCCTCCCAACTCATCGAAGCATCCTAGTGCCTCCATTCCTATTGGTCGTCCTATTAGTAATCAAGGAGGAGCTTCGAGAATTCTTGTTTCTCAAACTCCAAGAGTAAATATGGCACAACAACAACAACAACAACAACAACAACAACAAATGCAGCAGCAACCGCCACCCAGATTATTACCAGCGTGGAATTCTTCAGGACCGCTAAATCTGGTGGGACAAGGGCAAGTGCTGCCTGCTGCTATAAAGAAGATCCCAATGTTCAAATGAATTGGGAAGACTGCTTTGGAGCACATCCAGGACATAGTTTCTCTGGCAGCGATCCATGACATCACAGAAGAGCACGTTATGGTAAATCTTATGGTTCTCTCTTAGAGGAAAACTCCTCTACTGGTATATATATGTACCACCTGGTACTATTATGGGATGGGACCAGTTAGCCGAATAGTTGATGCGAAGCTTCAATGAGTTCATCGATCCGACCTCTCTCCTGCATCAGTTCACAATGATCCAAAGACATCCACAAGAAGAGATCATAGACTTCAATGTTAGGTTCGCTTGAACATGGAAAAGAATACCAGTTGGACTTCGACCAATTTACGAAGCTGTAGCATACTATTTCCTTCGGGCGTTCAATTCTGATATCAGCATCATGGTCAGGTATTCGAATATCAATACCTTCCTAGAGTTATATGAGTTAGCCCAGAGAGCAGAGATGGATCTAATAGTTGTGGGTAAGCTTCCCCAAAGGATGCCAATGCCCATACTTCTCAATTTCCACCAATCCCAGTATGCGAGCGTAGCCACTTCACAGATATCTACAACCCCTGCATACCCGATCTCATATTGGAACCCGAACCCCATGGTATCTCAGATCACCGCTCCATAAATTCATTTTCCAAAATTTTTGACTACGTAGCCCACAGTCACTTTGGCATTCCTTGTACTGCCAACACCACTTCAACACCCAACCCTACCTCCAATATCAACAATGGCTCCATTGCCACCGATTCCTAAAGTCGATGATATGCAAGCCAAAATACTGCAAGAAGTTCAGTCCCTGAACTCCATAGTGCGGACCCTGTTTAATGACATGACTATTATGAAGAAGAAGCAAGCACAACAAGAGTTTCTACTGAGAAGATCTTATCCTACACCTATGCTTACTAAAGATCAAGCGATCCAGCAAGGAAAAACTTCAACAAGAAATGCTGTAATATACGAAGCCCTGAGCACTTTCAATTATATACATTGGTGCTCCACGTGTAATGACCCTCACGAAGAGAATACCTACATGCTACACCAAAACTATGTACAAACACTGGCGAGCAGTAGTCATGGTGATCAAGTCAACGTCATCAAGCAAGTGGATCAGAACCTGGTAATTGGTGAAGAAGAGTCAGTTGCAGTCCTTACTAGAGGAGGAAAGAAGTCGATAGAGGTAGATGCTACTCAAATGGCTCCTTTACAGGTGCATGCTCATCACGAGAAGGGAAAACAACCTTCTCAAGCCTCGAGCGAAGCTCCTCAGCCTTCAACTATCAAAGAGAAGGCCCAACAGGCCCTTGCAAAGCCACCGTAGGAAGAAACTAAAGAACAAGCTAGAGAAAAGCTCAAGATTCCTTCGCTGACCAAGTGACAAAGGGTCAAAGCTATGGAACATTATCACATCAGATACAAGCCGAGAAAGGAACCTGAGGTGCCCAATTCCCTAGCATACAACATTGTAGATGAGCTGAAGAAGATTCCAACCAAAATCAGTCTATACGATGCACTGCAACTACCCAGACAAGTGGACTTGCTATAGGAATATTTGAAGACAACTAAAGCAAGAAAAGCAGCACCACTTTCCCTAGTACAAACCCTATCCACATCCATTATAGGGAAGAACATACCACCTCTGTTCTACCTCTCTTTACAGATGGAAGGGTACATTGTACACAACTGTATGATTGACTCTGGGGCTGTGACAATAGTCATTCCCAAGGCAGTGTGTGAAGAGATAGGAATGGAGTATACGCGAAGCAGCTAATGCGTAGTCATTATACACATCCTTAATTCTCAATGAATTTGTCAATCCAGGGCAATGTACAAGGCTATCTATGGAAGAAGGGGTGAATAGAGTTATAACTTAGGTCAATTTAGAGCAATAGGTCTTATTGTTGAAACCGATTGTGTGGGGGATTTTGGACATTCCTATCTCTAAATTGCATGAATTAAACCTTAATCTAAGTTGCAGAATTGGAAACTAATCATTAATTGCAAAAATGAAGTCCTAATTACAATTGCAAAATGAGACCTAATTATGTTGCAGAAATAATAGTTGCAGAATTAAAAGTCTAATTATAATTGCAGAAAGGAAATCTATTTACTTTTGTAGCAATGAAAACCTACTTCTAACATGGAAATGAAACCCTGTTAAGGCTCTGTAATAGAAGGTTATCAATCTTCTATGCAGGGGTTGACAACAAAACATAAAATACAGGAAATTATAGAAAACAGTAAATTCTAAAAATGACATTCTGCAATAAATTGAAATATTTTCTAAAAGTGGGGATTACAACCAAACCATTAATCACAAAACATAAAATAAGCTAAGATTGCAAATATCATTAGTTGTTTACAAAGGAATGAAATGACAAGTTCTACAACTCATTCTACTACAACAAAATCAAAATAAAAACCTGCTGTTAGTCCTCCTCCTAGGTTTGGAAGTGGCCAACCTCCTTGTCCAGAAGAAGGTGTGAGTCTCTCTCTCTTAGATCTTACTCACACTCATTTACAAGCAACGTGAAATAGAAATAGTATACTTTATTGATTCAAGAACATGATTACAATAATTCTATTGAAAACCTGTTACAGGACTGTAACAGTCACTTTCTGATTATCACCTATTTTCTCTATTCTCTAATTTCTCTATCTTCTACTCCTCTTACTACTTCTAGCTCAAATTGAACGGGAGCCATATTTATAGATGTCCTAAGATCTACTAACAAGCTAAGAATATCTCAAAAGATCTAATCCTATTATGCTGCAACAATTCCTGGTTTTATCCTATAAGAAGATCAAACTTGATCTTTCCATAAATGGTGGCTTTGGTTGGCAAGGATGGCAAAGGCAGATCTGAGATATTTTCCCTTACCCTTTTCAATATTTATTTCCCTTTTTCCATCGTCAGAATTCGGTCAACAAGTCAAAAAGCACATTCTGTTTTCATTCCGAAGATAAGTGGTTCATTCCGAAGATACTGCAATTCTCATTTCGAAGATCCGCTCATTCCGAAGATATTGCAATTCTCATTTCAAAGATACTGTAATTCTCATTCTGAAGATCCGCTCATTTCGAAGACACTATGTTTTCTCATTCCGAAGATACGCTCATTCCAAAGACACTGTGTTTTCTAATTTCGAAGATATCTGTTCATTTCGAAGAGACTTCGGAATGAACAAATGTGGGCTCCTTAAATTATTTCCTCTACATTTCTTATGTGGGTCACTTCTCAAGATCAGATTCCAACGGTCTTCATCTCTTTCCACATGTGAATTCCATGCCTTGCCATTCATTGGTAGCTGGCTGGAATTTACATGGGAAAACCCAAATTTTGCTGCACAGTAACAATTTTCTTGAACTATTGCTAGATTTAGGTAAAATGAATTCTTGAGACATATCAAAACATGATTAGTGAAATGCTGCTATCAATCTAAGCATATCTCATTTAGCAAGTCATAAGAAAACAACATAAAACTTATGCAAAAAGCTGTAAAAATCAGAATATAGTATTTCAGATACATTCATCATGCAAATAGTTAATAGACAACATATTGAATTAACTTAACTAGCATATTAGATTAAACATAAGAGTTTGTAGGCAATTTCAGTGTTCAAAACATGTTATGATTGAGGCATTTCCAGGCCTCATCAGAAGCCACGACATGCTCCAATTGGATGGTACTCCTGTGAAGACTGTAGGAGTGATCAAAGATATCCCTATTCGACTATACAAGATGCCTTAGATCATAGTTATACAAGAGGTAGTGGTCGTCGACCTTGAGCCATATTTCAGTATGTGCTTATCAAGAGAGTTCACAGTGAAGCTAGGAGGATATCTATCTATGGATTACTCGCACTTGGAGATTCCATTCAAAGGGAAGAAGGTGAAGCTGGGCGGATATCTACAATCCCTTCTTCCTTCCTTGTACAGAAGATGTCCGAAGAAGAGAATAGCGATCCTGTAAAGGCGATAGTGGAAGAAATAGAGCAGGTGGACCTGATCGAGGAATCCCTCGCATAGTTAAGTTGTGAAGATGAGTTTTCATTGGAAGACTTTAACACCATGATAGAGACGGAGATGGGATGTTATGCCATCACCAAGCCCGAGAAACACATCAAGTCAGAAGATAAGGTCTTCGCCCAAGGCAAATTATGGAAATTATTCTTCGATGGTGCCCAATGCAAAAATGACGCTGGGGTAGGGATTCTTCTAGTATCACCTTTTGGGAAGCAGAAGGAATATTGCTACCGATTGGTATGGAGTTGCACTAACAACACAGCAAAATATGAAGCATTATGCCTAGGACTCAAGAAAGCAAAAAAGTTAGGCATAAAGCATCTCCAAATCTTTGGAGATTCCGAATTGGTATGCAATCAAGTCACAAACAAGTGCACTTCAAAGAAGCATTATCTCAAGTCATACCAAAATAGGGTATGGGACTTGTTTGACTAGTTCGAATCTCTCAATCTGTAGTCTATTCCACGAGAAAAGAATCGACATGTCGATGTTCTAGCATCCATCGCAGCCAAGTACTCTCCAGCAGAAGACATGGTGCACAAGCCTAAAGCTATGAGGATGATTTATAGGCCCTCTATCCCAGACAAAGATCTGCATTGGCAAGTTTTTGACAGTGATGAGCAGATTGTGAATTTTATGATTCAAGAAGCATCCACAGTTGAGAGAAGAAGCCTTAAGGATGAGGAATATGAAGGGCTAGTTCAATTGAAGAATAACCACGTTCTCAAGGGACTAATTAATCTTGAAAGCCTCTTTGATAAGAATGATTGAGCAGTTTCTCATAGGATTAAAGTTAATGCAAAGCAGTATCAAGATTTATAACTTGAACCTGGAAAACCAATAAAAGTTGGAACAGATTGCACTTTGGAGGAGCTAGAACAGATCTAATCTCTATGCAGAAGGTATCCCGACATAATGGCTTGGTCTTATCAAGACCTAAAGGGATACGATCGACAACTGATCCAGCATACAATTGAGTTGCAGGAGGGAATCAAACCCTTTCGACATAAGCAAAGGCCTATAAATCCAAAGATCGAGGTCCTGATGAAGGCCGAACTCCTAAAAATGCTCGAGGCGAAGATAATTTATCCCATCAAGCATTCTTCTTGGGTAGCGAATCTAGTCCCCGTTAGAAAGAAGAATGGAGATATAGGACTATACGTGGACTTTCGCAACCTAAACCAAGCTTCTCTCAAAGATCACTACCCTCTCCCGCAGATCGATCAGATCTTGCATTCAGTGGCTAGGGCTCAATGCTTCTCCCTACTTGATGGTTTCTTAGGGTATAATCAGATTTGGGTTAGGGACAAGGACCAACATAAAACCGTATTCACGACCAAGTGGGGAACATTTGCTTACCAACGAATGCCATTCGGCCTTTCGAATGCGGGTGCCACTTTTCAGAGGGCCATGGATCTAGCTTTTGGAAAGCTCTTGAATAAGGTTATCGTTATCTATTTGGATGACATGACCGTCTTCTCCCAAAGAAGGGAGGATCATTATTTTCATCTACAACAGGTATTCAAAAAATGCCGAGAGTTTGGCATTTCAATCAATCCGAAGAAGTCCATATTTGTGGTCAGTGAAGGGAAGTTATTGGGGCATGTGATATCAGAGAAGGGTCTCACTGTAGATCCTGATAGAGTTGAGGCTCTCTTGAAGCTCCCACTCCCCATGAACAAGAAAGGACTTCAATCTTTATTCAGCAGATCAATTTCATGAGGAAGTTTGTTCCCGATTTCGCCCGAGTCATCAAGACGATGTCCAAACTTTTGAAGAAGGACGCAGAATTCATCTAGATGGAGGAGAGGAAAGAAGCATTTGAAGAGATCAAGGCCCGAATCGCTCAAGCGTCGGTCCTGACCAACCCTGACTATAATTGGGATTTCATCCTATATGCCATAGGAGAACCTGAGAGCTATGCTATGGTCCTAACACAGAAAGGGGAAGATGGCGAAGAGCACCCCATCGTGTTTCTAAGCCAAGTGATAAATCCCCATGAAGAAAAATATAATTTCATAGAAAGGTAGGTGCATGCAGTAATGAAGTCTCTTAGGAAATTCAAGCAATTCATTTCCCAAAGTCGGGTTACGATCTTTGTCATTCACCCCGATGTGCGCAATTTCATCATCCAAGGAGAATTGGGAAGCAAAAGAGCCGGTTGGGTCAACAAGATACAAGAGTTCGACATCGATATCAGACCCACAAAACTGGTTTGCGGTCATGCATTGTGTCAAGAATTGGTGAAGAGCGTAGCGGCCGAAGCTGACGAATCTCGGTGGGATGATTCACCGAGTAGAAGGATGCTTCACAAACCAAGAAGAGGAAGAGAAGGACTGGGTCGGTGAGATAGTTGAATACTTTAACACCAGTAGATGTCCTTTGCATCTAAATGCTTCGCAGAGAAGGCATTTCAGGATGCGATCCTCTCGATACACTTTGTGCCCCGAAGGCCTATTTTTCAAGAACATTGATGGCGTCCTTCTCAGGTGCATAAAAGATGATGATAAAAAGAGAGTCCTGGGAGAATTCCATTCAAGGTTATCTGGAGGTCACTTTGCGGGAAGAACAACTACATTAAAGATAATCAAGGTTGGTTATTATTGGCCCACACTCTTTGTCGATGCCTTTGTGGTTTGTCACAAATGCGAGCAGTGTCATAAGTTCACCGGCCGAAGCAGAAGTGCTCCTATGCCTCTCCGATCGATACAAGTAGAAACTCCCTTTCAATAATGGGGGTTGGATTTCATAGGGGTTATATCACTAAACTCCTTCATCGGGCATAAGTTCATCTTGACCGTGATCGACTACTTCACCAGATGGGCCAAAGCAGTACCCACGAAGCATGCCGATCAGGAGACTGTCATCACCTTCCTAGAGGGATTGATCACCCGGTTCGGCATCCTAGAAGCAATTGTTATGGACAATGGTCCCGGGTTTTTAGGTGCCAAAATCAATGAGTTCCTCTACAAATATGGGATATACCATAAAGTCTCCTCTAACTACTATCCACAAGGTAATGGATTGGCAGAATCCACCAATAAGACTCTATTAAGGGTGCTAAGAAAGCTCATGGAGGATAACAAAAGAACTTGGCACCTCCTTCTAGACCGAGCCTTGTGGGCCGATCAAATTTTCATCAAGAAGTCAATCAAAACATCACCTTATGCCCTGGTGTATGGCAAGGAGGCCATCCTACCAACCCATGTAGAGATCCCTGCATTGCAGCTGCTGGACTATGAAGAGGAAGTTAATCCTATGGAAAATAGGCTAGCTCAGCTACTACAACTAGAGGAAGATCATGAGAAGGCCTACCAGAGCTTTGCTAAACATGCTCAGATCACCCGAGATTGGTTCAAGAAGAAGTCCTCCGACCGCACTTTCGAAGTGGGAGATCTAGTATGGAAGTGGGATTCTTGGAAGGCCAAGCCTGGGAATCATGACAAATTGGACACATTTCGGGATGGACCGTTCGAAATCGCGAAGGTAAACTCGTCCAACTCTTTCATCCTCAAAGGTGCCGATGGCCGGATCTTGCCGATCTCTGTCAATGGTCTTAAAAAAAAAAAAAATTTTTTTTTTTTTTTTTTTTTTTTTTTTTTTTTTTTTTTTTTTTTTTTATGTGGGGTCCCGAAAAATTGGGGAAAGGGGAGGGGGGGGGGGCCCCCAAACCAAACGAAGGAGGCATGTTGTGGCTGATCCACAACACACCCCAAAATTGGGGACCCACCTTTTTTGCATGCTTTCAAAGAAGATCTCAGTGACCCAGATGCTAAAAATCAAGAAAAAGGGGCAAAAATGCACAAGTATAGAAAGTGTCACGAAATCGCGACATGTCGCGAAATCGCGACTGTCGCGCCATCGCTGCCAAAAAACAGAAAGGTGTCACGAAATCGCGACATGTTGCTCCATCGCGGCCGAAAATGAAAAGGTGTCGCGAAATCGCGACATGTTGCAAAATCGCGGCCGAAAATGAAAAGGTGTCACGAAATCGCGACATGTTGCTCCGTCGCTGCCAGAAAATGAAAAGTGTCGCGATATCGCGACATGTCGCAAAATCACGGTCAACGTAGTCAACGGCAGCAGGTGGGAGAAACCGTAGCGAAATCGCGACGTGTTTGATTTTCGCGGCCCAGAGAGGAGAGAGAAAGATGAAGCAGAAAAGTGTCACGATATCGCGACATGTCGCAAAATCACGGGTCAAACCGGTCAAATGGGGCAGGAAGCAGAAAGCGTAGCGATATCGCGACAAAAATCAGCAAAGGTGCATGAAGCGCAAAATGGTCGCGAAATCGTGACAGAAAGCAGCAAAGGGGGGATGAAGAGAAAAGACGTCGCGAAATCGCGACAGGTCGTGGTTTCGCGGCTCCGAAGCAGCGAAGTAGTACGGATGGAGATAGCGTCACGATTTCGTGACGAAAAGTTGGCAAGTGTACGACAGAGGAAAATGGTCGTGAAATCGCGACAGGTTGCGACGAGAAGGCCCGAAGGAGAAAATGGTCACGAAATCACGACGAGTTGCGGCTGAAGCGTATGGAGAATGAAAGCGTCGCGATATCGCGACATGTCACGATTTCGCGACATGTCGCGTTTTCGCGGCCAGGAAGGCGAACAAACTGCATGCTATTTTTGGTCACGATTTTCATGGGAGCCGTTACGAAAGATGCTGAAAGTGCAGAACACGTGGCATACATGTATAAGGGTTACAGAAACGTTACATGCATAGAATATTATCGAACGTTTCAGCATTAAACATAAATTCAAGAACAATTCGAAATGCGGGAATATGAAACGAATCGATCGAGAAGATGAAACGAAGCATCACAGGCCAAAATAGAAAGCATTGCCATGCTTTAAAAGCAGAAGCACAGGATAGATAGAGGGGTCGGAAAACCGCTGGAGCAGAGTTGCAGTGCTAGAGGCCAGAGGGCCATTCTGGGCCTGCTTGGGGCTGTTTTCTGCCTTTTGCTGGTTTTGAGAAAACCAGAGATGCTGCCATTGTAACTTGACATATTATTAATGCAGAGTGTTCAGAAATTTGCATCTTGTTGGCAAGAAAGAAGGAGATCTTCTGTGCATGCTAATGGATTTAATGTTTATTCTTTTGTTTTCAGATTTCAGATTTATAGATAATGTTAAATGCCACTTTTGTGGGTTGCATTAGGCGAATATTTGAAATCTGAATTTTTATTTCAAACCCTAGGAATCAGCACTTAGCTTATCGGGATTGTGCATGTTTGCAGGTCCAGTAAGTTAGGTTGCATGCATGGAAACCTCACAGCTTCGGTTTTGCCAGGACGGGATAGCATCAGACTGGATGCAATTTTTAATTTCTTTTCTTCACATTTTATTTTCTTTTGCTGTATTTTATTTTTCAGAAACTCCAATTTTATTTTCAAGCATTAAAATAAAATTTAAAAATTAAAAAACTTCAAAACCCAAAAATAATTCCATTCATGTTATGGCATTTCATTAAATTTTATTTTGAAGTTACAGCATGGTCATTTAAGGATCAAATCACATTTACTTTATTAGGGTTCAAGGAACAATCATTAAATTTCATAGTAAAATAAACCACAGTGCCCCTTGTTTTCAGTTACTTGCAACCACTAAGGTGTTCTAAGCATTTTAATTAAATATCTTTTATACACAGATGCAAAATGCTCACATAACAGGAACCTTGGAGAAATTGTTTCTTTGCAAGCAGAGGATTTAGAACCCAAATCCTATCGGAGAGTGTGTTTTCACAATCGGGTGAAAATACCACTCAACAGATTGGCGCTAGAAGGAGGGCCTGAAAAGGGTTTATTTTATCGTGATTTTAGATGCTACGGGTTTATAATTGTTTAAGAATTTTAAATTGCTAAATATTTCAAGCATCTTCGGCCTCTAACACCACTCAACGGATTGGTGCTAGGAGGGCCGTACGGGTTTATTTTTAGTGTAATATAATTTTAAATTTTTGTATGCATTAGTCCTCTAACATTCAGCAGATTGTAAAAAGGACGGTCTGAATTTATTTACCTGTTCTATTTTAAGCAATTCAGGTATGCTGTATATTTTTCTGATTGTTCATACAAAATTAAAGTGATTTGATTTAATTTTTCAGAATTTTGGTCTCATGCAATTACTTTTCATTTGATTTTAATGAATACATCTCTTAGTTGATGCTAACTTGATTTCTGTTTTATATTGCAGGTTGAATATTCAACAGATTTGGTTCTAAAATTACATTTTAAGTTTCACTAATGGCAACACTTGAGGAGCAAATGGTATCCCTGAGAGCTGAAATAACATCTCTAAGAGAGAGAATGGTATCAATGATAGAGGATCATTATGAGGGTTTATCTATACCTGTGGTACCCTATCAAATTCCTAAAATGTTATTGGATTTTTTACGGTGTTTTAATCAAGAGGTGCCACTAGGATACTTGCAAAAACTGCATGTCTACAAGGATGCATTATGTAAATTCCAGATTTTTTATGAGGAGGTGGCTTGTAAGTTATTTGCATACATTTTGGATGATAGACCATTCTTTTGGTATAGCCAACTACCCATGGAGGTTAGGACTTCTTGGATACAACTAGAAGCAGCCTATCTTCATCATTTTGGTAATCAGAGTTGACTTAGAAATATTGAAAAATCAGTTTACCTCCATATGTAAAGAGTCTAATGAATCCTTGAGTCAATTCAATGGAAGATTTCGTGAGTTGCACTCCCAAATGTGGGAAAATTTTAACACATTGGAAGAGGAAGCCATGGAAGTATACCTAGGAGCCATACACCCCACACTTGCTTCACTCATTGAGGAAAAACCGAGTGGTTTGTCCCTAGAGAAAATCCATGAGGTCTTAGAAGAGATAGAACGACAAGGTCTTGAAGAAGAAAAGGCACAACATGTTCATATGAGAGATTGTTCTTTTGATGCCAACCTACACCAACCATCAAACATAGCACCCTCCACTCCAATGATATCTAAGGTAAATGATCAAGGGGATGAATTTGAATATCCAAATCTTACAACCACCTTAGATGTAGTCCACGAGGAGGTGCAAATTGCTAAGACAACATCCACTAGTGAGGATCATGTAGAGATACATGATTATCTAGATGAAGGGGTTCTAAATTCAACAATGTTTGATATATGTGATAAGATGGAACCCACCATGGAATTAAATGAAGTGGTTGAAAGTGAAATGGAAAGAAAATCAATAAATGAATTTGAAGACATGATAGAGTTTCACCACTTGTTCTTGGAAGATACTATTGATGAGATGTGTAAAATTAAGGATCAAGAAATTCTTCACCCTCCAAATTATGATAATGAATCATGGGTTACTAATTTGGACAATGATAGCCTTATAAATTTGAATTCAAGAAATAACCCACTTTTGGAAATAATTGAACCATCTAAGGAAGGTGAAGATGAATTTGATGAGAAACACATTGATGAATTGGAAGATGTTGAAGAAATAGTTGAACGTCACCACTTGATTTTGAAAGATGATTATTATGATGCTTGGAAGAAGTGGGAAGACTTCACTCTTTCCAAAGCTACTAATGAAACTTGTGTGCCAATTGATATGCAGGATGACATAATTGCCTACTCAAAGGAAGATATTACAACTCCTGTACAATTTGAGGATGTTTTGGAAGAGGGTTTCAAATCTCATCAAATTTTGGAAGATTATAATGATCCTATCGCCAAGGACAAAGAAGAAAATGAATGGATGAATGAATCAAAAGATCATGTCACAAATACCATGGAGTTTCATCTCACAGATTTGGATGACAATTTTTACAATGGTTGGGGGAGATATGATAATGCATTCTTTTCTCACATCCCTATAGATGAAACTCATATTTCACTTGACATGCAGGATGGTGAGCCTTCTACATCATACGAAGATCTCATATTCACAGGATTTGAAAAGGTGACAAAATTAGATCATGTTGAATATAAATTCATTGAAAGTGGGGATGCAAGTTTGCATGATGATTTTGAGGATTCAAATGAAGAGATACCATGGGTAGTGAACAAAGAATTGGAACCAAATGACAGAGAGATTGATCAATTGGAAGCAACTCAAATGAAGGATCATCAAGATGAGTCATGGGACATACACTTTGACCAAAAGCATTTGAGGGTTGAAAATTTGCATGACCATGTTTTGAATTTGATTGATGTTTATGATGAAATGTCATTAAAGGTAAATGAAAAACAAGGTATAATTTTTAATCACACCTTTAATAACATGGTTTTAATGAATGGAAAAGAAGTTGATGCACTTGAATTGTTAAATCAAATTCATCAACAATTATTAATTGGATCTAGGATAAAAACTTTTAATGATCCTAATTTAGTAAATATCCTAGATGCTTGTAAATTGTTACATAAATTTGATTGGCCTACAAATTTGGAAAATAATTTGGCTTTAAAATTTGTAGAAATAGGCTCTTACTTACAAAATTGCATATTTGAAAAGGATAGCCTAATTCTAAATCAAGGAGGGAATTATGAAGTTTACATTTTAAAGAATAGACATGATAAAATTGAAAATCATTTATTGTCTAATCATTTTAGTAATTTGATGCTCACCTATGGGAGTATTATTGGAACTAAATCAAATTGGTATGGTGAGCATGGCAAGTGGAAATTTGTTGCATTGTTTGGCTTAGTCTTGTTTGTGTTGGATTCCCACAACATTTGGCATGCATATCATGTCATATTTTTGTTGAAATGTTCTAATCATGTGTGGGATCCAGGAAAGTGATAATCCAAGCTTTGCATCATCTTGTATTATAGTGTACATTTGTATATAGATTTTGGTTTTTGGTTTTGGGTTTGTGTTTTCAAGTTTTCATTTTTGGGATTGCTATTTGGATTTGGATTTAAAGTTGTGTGTTTATTTGACATGTTTTGTTTGTCTATAAAAAAAAAAAAAATGATGATGAAAAAGTTGCCTTGAGATGCTAACTTATGTTCTAGATCGGGAGAATATGAAACATTGGAATTGTCTTGTAAAAGCTCCACAAGTAACACAAACATTTTAAGTAATATCGTTTGAAACTTGTGATGCATGAAGTAGTCAGTTTTATATGGCAATATTTCATCTGCAATTCAAAAGACAATGCATTCATATTACATCTCACTTTGCACATACATGCCATCGTAGTTGCAAGTGCATTTCAAATGCAAATCATTAAAGTGTGTCAAATCCTCTTAAGGTTATGCTATCACATAAATAAGAAGAGAATCCTAAGGTTGGAAACTGAGTCTTGAGATATCTAGAACCAAGCACGTCTCATACATTAAAAAGGATCTTGAGCAAAATGATCAAAACCTAACTTGGAAGAAAAGGTTGGGCGAAAGAAGTATTTCATGTCTATCCTATTTATGCAACATGATCCTTAAAACAGTGGTTTTGACCACTTCCATAGAGCTTAAAGCCTAAAATCGGAGTAGTAAGGATAGGGCTAAATCCTCATCGAACTTAGGTTGAGGATCCAATTCCCCAAAGCTTTGATTTGACCTACATGGAGTAGTAAGGATAGGGCATAAATTCTCATCTCGCTTAGGTTGAGAATCTGATTCCCCAAAGCTCCTATGTCTCATTTCATAATAAATCTTGGATTGGAAGGATCGTACTACTTGTCCTCTCGCAAAGGATGGGTAGTCATCCCCAAGGTCTAAGCAACAAAATTAATATTTTCCATTTACATCTAAAGTTTGGATTGGAAGGATCGTACTACATGTCCCTAGCAAGGATGGGTAGTCATCCCTAAGGTCCAAGAAGTAAAAAATAAATTTTTCCCATCTCATATTTATATTGGATTGGAAGGATCGTACTACTTGTCCTCTACAAAGGATGGGTAGTCATCCCCAAGGTCCAAAGAAATGAAGATAAGTTTTGGATTGTGGGGTTAGATATGCCCATGCATGGCAACATGTCTTGTCTAAAAAACAAGACCACTGATTGTCCAAAGGGTTAGACTAGCATGACCATTTCTTCCATAATTGGTTAAATTATTTTGCTCAAAGTGAGGTAATGAATTCTAAATCAGAATAGTAAGGATAGGGTTAAACTCTCATCTCGGTTGGTTGGGAGTCTGATTCCCCAAAGTTCTGATTTCACATTCACTTGCACATGGGTTCAAGATAGTAGGGACTCATAACCAACTTTGGGATATAATAAGCAATTCATATAGTTGATCCTAAGAGGGTTTGATAATCTTGAATGTTTGTGTATGATACTAGAAGAAAGACTATGCCTTTTATAAAAGCAAAATCTCTTAGCATATTTATTAGGTTACACAAATCATTCACAATCTCACATATGCATTCATGTAAAACTGACAATGGAATGTTGATCAATTTCAAACGATAGGGAATGAAATTCATTGCACACACCGAGCTAATACTTGATGATTCATGTACTTCTGATCTTTGGGCATTTGTTTATATTGCTTATGTGCTAATGCATGTTTTCGAGTTTATATATGTTTCCAGGTTGGGTTCTCACCAAATGCTCAGGAGCATTTGACAGCAGAGTCACCATTTGTTGTGGCTGATCCACAACACACCCCAAAATTGGGGACCCACCTTTTTTGCATGCTTTCAGAGAAGATCTCAGTGACCCAGATGCTAAAAATCAAGAAAAAGGGGCAAAAATGCACAAGGATAGAAAGTGTCACGAAATCGCGACATGTCACGAAATCGCTGTCAAAAAATAGAAAAGGTGTCGCGAAATCGTGACATGTTGCTAAATCACGACCGAAAATGAAAAGGTGTCACGAAATCGCGACATGTTGCAAAATCACGGTCGAAATGAAAAGGTGTCACGAAATCGCGACATGTTGCTCCGTCAGAAAATGAAAAGTGTAGCGAAATCGTGACATGTCGCAAAATCATGGTCAACGCAGTCAATGACAACAGGTGGGAGAAAAGCGTAGCGAAATCATGACGTGTTTGATTTGCGGCCCGAGAGGAGAGAGAAAGATGAAGAAAAAGTGTCACGATATCGTGACATGTCACAAAATCGTGGTCAACCCGGTAAAGGAGCGAAGGAAAAGCGTCGACGATATCGTGACAAAAATTAGCAAAGGTGCATCAAGAACAATGGTGCAGAAATGCGACGAGAAAGCGACAAAGGGGATGAAGAGAAAAATGTCGTGAAATCATGACAGTCGCGATGCGGAAGCGGAAGTAGTACGGATGGAGATAGCGTCACGATTTCACGATGAAAAGTTGGCAAGTGTACGACAGAGGAAAATGGTTGTGAAATCGTGACAGGTTGCGACGAGAAGGCTTGAAGGAGAAAACGGTCACGAAATCATGACGAGTTACGGCCGAAGCGTACGGAGAATGAAAGCGTCGCGATATCGCGACATGTCACGATTTCGCGACATGTCGCGTTTTCGCGGCCAGGAAGGCGAACAAGGCTGCATGCTATTTTTGGTCACGATTTTCATGGGAGCCGTTACGAAAGATGCTGAAAGCGTAGAACACGTGGCATACATGTATAAGGGTTACAGAAATGTTACATGCATAGAATATTATCGAACGTTTCAACATTAAACATAAATTCAAGAACAATTTGAAAGGGGGAATATGAAACGAATCGATCGGGAAGATGAAATGAAGCATCATAGGGAAACA
Organism: Wollemia nobilis; assembly: GCA_028583015.1. Taxonomy (NCBI): domain Eukaryota; kingdom Viridiplantae; phylum Streptophyta; class Pinopsida; order Araucariales; family Araucariaceae; genus Wollemia; species Wollemia nobilis. Next base: position 29,268,799 of record JAQPPZ010000856.1, on the reverse strand, counting down.
GAAAGCATTGCCATGCTTTAAAAGTAGAAGCACAGGATAGATACAGGGGGAAAACCGCTGGAGCAGAGTTGCAGTGCTAGAGGCCAGAGGGCCATTCTGGGCCTGCTTTGGGGCTGTTTTCCTTCCTTTTGCTGGTTTTGAGAAAACCAGAGATGCTGCCATTGTAACTTGACATATTATTAATGCAGAGTGTTCAGAAATTTGCATCTTGTTGGCAAGAAAGAAGGAGATCTTCTGTGCATGCTAATGGATTTAATGTTTATTCTTTTGTTTTCAGATTTCAGATTTATAGATAATGTTAAATGCCACTTTTGTGGGTTGCATTAGGCGAATATTTGAAATCTGAATTTTTATTTCAAACCCTAGGAATCAGCACTTAGCTTATCGGGATTGTGCATGTTTGCAGGTCCAGTAAGTTAGGTTGCATGCATGGAAACCTCACAGCTTCGGTTTTGCCAAGACGGGATAGCATCATACTGGATGCAATTTTTAATTTCTTTTCTTTACATTTTATTTTCTTTTGCTGTATTTTATTTTTCAGAAACTCCAATTTTATTTTCAAGCATTAAAATAAAATTTAAAAATTAAAAAACTTCAAAACCCAAAAATAATTCCATTCATGTTATGGCATTTCATTAAATTTTATTTTGAAGTTACAGCATGGTCATTTAAGGATCAAATCACATTTACTTTATTAGGGTTCAAGGAACAATCATTAAATTTCATAGTAAAATAAACCACAGTGCCCCTTGTTTTCAGTTACTTGCAACCACTAAGGTGTTCCAAGCATTTTAATTAAATATCTTTTATACACAGATGCAAAATGCTCACATAACAAGAACCTTGGAGAAATTGTTTCTTTGCAAGCAGAGGATTTAGAACCCAAATCCTATCGGAGAGTGTGTTTTCACAATCGGGTGAAAATACCACTCAACAAGTCATCAAAAGAAACGAAGGCTTGAGAAATGCTTTGCAAAAGAAGTTTGAGCGATAGGTAGAAGTTTTTGAAGGAAAGTAGCCTAGCAAAGTATTTTCCAAAGAGAACGAGCTTCGGGGAGCTAACCTTCCGCAAAGCAAAAAGGTGATGCGGCAAAGAAGAACTACTTCGGGCCCGAAGCATAGAAAATGAGCTACCCATGCTGGAAGTTCATCGTGAAGCAGTTTTGGCACTAGTTTCACTTCGCCAACCCAATAACATGCGCAAGGGGAGACATTTAAAATGTGCCTAGGAGGACGTGCCAACGACAACTTAGGGAAGTGTCCAGGACAAGCGAGTTTAATGCAAAGGTGGTAGAGCACGTCCCGAGAGAATTCGGTTGCAAGAAAAGGTTCGCGCCTAGGTATGAGGTGGCGAAGTTGCAAGCTCTCGATGTCGAGCATAATCATCGAACCACATGGGCCCACGTACAATGCCATCGCAAAACCAATCAAAAGACATGACAACCTTCCCCGTCCGAGTTGTAAATTTAATTATGGTAGGTGCCATAAATTAAGGTAGTTGCCTTTAAGGCTATAAAACATGAGGCTTAATAGTGAGAGGGTTATTCGCCTATTGGTTAATGCAAGTATTAAGAGCCTTCATCATTACTCTACAACTCTCCCGCCTTTGCATCGAAGTCCTTGCATGTAGAATCCTCTATGCATCGTAGGTTTTCTTCATGAATATTCACCATGGGAAAGAAGAACTCCAAGGAGAAGGGGAAGGAGCCTAAAGTGCATGGCCCCCGAAAAACAAAGAAGGGCAAAGAGGAGAAGAAACATAGACCAAAGAAGGTCAACCTCGAACCCTACCCGGAAAAGTAGTCGATGGAGGAAGGAGAGGATTCTAAAGAGGAGCAACTTGAAGAGCCACCAATTGATGGGTGGGAGAAGATTTGGGACACATAACTCTCAAAGAGCGTAGCCGAGCTCCGACACACTATCGAGTTCATGACAAGTAGGCTCACCCCAGAAAATAAGAGGGCTGTCGCATACTATTCTTAGATTTACTGGTATCTGACCCCGCCTGCTCACCATTGTCCCGAGCTAATCTTTGCCATCACGCAAAACTCCTAGCCCTCCTCTAGGCAAGTGTTGGATGCCACAGGCCATAAGTTGTTTTCAATTTTAAAAGAAGATGTGCAAGTAGCCTTCGCACCGTAGCAGGGGCCACCCAAGGGCTATTCCGTTCGCAATGTCATCTTGAGCGAACAAATGGAGAGGTTCACCTCCTCCACCTATATTTTGAAATTTCTAAGTGAGAACCTCAAGAGTGGGCTCCCTTCGAGTAAGCTACCCCGAATGCCCCTCCCCTTGGCAGACCTTCAAGAGCATGGATATCTTCTCCATAATTGCATGGGTGGTGGGCCTGTCGACCGATGCTTCGGTGCACCCCTGGAAGGTGTCTTTGGCCGAATGTATTTCAAGAGGGAAATTTTATGCCCCTGATGCTTCAAGGCCGAACACCAACCTAGTATTCTTCGATTGGGTAGAATGGGTGGCCCGAAACTTGCACACACGGCTTACCAGCATGAAGAATTCTGGGACGGGCCAGTACTTCGCACCCTGCTCTTTCCTTGTTTGGTTATTTTTCTACCATGTACATAAGAATTTTCCCCATATTGCCATTTCTCCAAGCGGCAAGGATGGAAATCCTCTGCCTGTGTACCAGTGGACTCCCCTCCTATTGAGGGCGGAGTCTTATTATTATTTTAATCAACAATTTTTGGGGCTTGCCATTCATTTGTTGAAAGGTTCTTGCCCTCGGGTCCCCCTCAGTTTAAGAGATAGAGTGGTGATAGAGAAGAAGGGAGATGTATTTCAACTAACGCAAGGACTTATGATTCACCTATTTAGCTTCATGAGGAAACCCTTCCTGCTACCTGTCTACCCCTTCGAGTACCATTTTGCATTAGAAGTCGCTCGACAGAGCGACGCCACAAATACCGTCTATGGCCACGGTCGAAAATGGGTTCACACTTGTGACTTCCCCTTCAAAATGGGGGTAATAGAGGTGTTTGCCCTAAAGCAAAATGTTTTCTTGGAGGAGAAGCTTGCCAATTTTGGTTTGCTCTAGATTCCTCAAAAGTGGCTCTATGATCCCTTGGGGGTGATGAGGGACCATCTCGGATTCAAGAACTTTCATGTCTACCCCCACCCAAAAATCATGGAGCAAAGGAATAATCCCAATGGGGAGGATCCGGAGTGGCATTTGGAAAGGATGAGGACATTGCCTCCATGGCATGAGTTCTACCCTATGGAGGTTGAGTTTGACCCGACTCAACATCCCTTCCCAACTCCAAACTCCACGTTTTGGAGGAAGGTGAAAGACGATTTGAGGGAGGAATTGAAATATTGGGGCGAGGAACAACTAAAGGAATGGTGGATAATGAGGGTCCATCACCAAAAGATGAAATCATATGGACTCTTGGCAACTGATAAGGACTTCACAGTTGTTTATGAAGCCAATGTTAGGACTTGGAAGCCCATAACCTTTGCCGACTTTGTTCCCCTAGCTACCCCGAGTTGGGCGAAAGCCCAAGGAGAGATGATGATGCTTCGAAAGCGAAATAAGAGGAAGAGGCCAAAGCTACACCATAAGAACCACCTTAGGAGCTAGTGGAAATCCATGACACAAGTACCGTAGGGTTGGCGCAATCATCAGAGAAGAAGAAAAGAAAGAGGCAAGAGCAAGTTCAAGTGCCTTCGAGCCACCCGAAGTGACCCCACATGAAGCTTCCAAGTGCTCCTATTGAACAACCTACATCAGGCCCAACCGAAGCAAATATTGAGGGTGCAACGGCACAAATTATCGAGGCAGCCCCAGATGTGGACATCATTGATGTGGAGGAACTCCTCCAACAAGAAGGGGGCCCCGAAGAACAAGTCGTGGAGGTCGGAAGTGCCGAAGCTGGAAAGGAGCAGGAGCCAATCACACAAGAAGTCACCACTACCGCTTTTCTCGGAGGGCACGCATGTACGCACTCTCCACCCTTTGCCTTGGTCTCTCAAGGCATGTCCATCGTGGTCTCTAGCCAAGAGTCCCCATCGATCTCTCCCTCCCCCGCAAAGTCAATCACCTCCTCGTGTGTTGCCCTTCGCTACTCCAACTCTGCCTAGTGGTCCCATTAGCCCCACTCCACTCGAGTCATCTGGCCAGGAAAAGTCTATTGATACTACTTCACCTACCCATGCCACCATTCCTTTGGTCCTCAGTAAGGGCAAAGATAGTACCCCAATGCCAAACCCCATTCCTTATTCCCTTGTTACACATGGCCTCGTTCCTCTTGCCGAAGCTCTCGTCACACCCATCGTCGAACCTACTAGTGAGGCATCCCCCATTCATTCTTTATATTTTTTCACCCCTTTGGCTGGAGATCCAACCTCATTTGAATTAGATTTGTCCATGATTAAGGAACACCCTCTAGCCGAGAAGCTACTCCAAGCCTGACAAAACACAGAGAACATGTTGAAGGAGGCGAGGAAGAGGAGAGGGAGCTCTCTGGCCGAAGTAGATAAATGCGCCATTTTCGACTTGAAAGGCGGAAAGTTACATAAGGTGGAAAATATCCCTAAGGTCCAAAAACCTCTGGATGAGATGACTCCAGCAGATTATGACTATCAAGAGAAGACTAAGGACCTAGAGCACCTAAATGTAGATAATGAATCTTAATCCATGCATATCAGGATCGAAACTTTTTGAGCACATGCAAACATCGCCAATCAATGCAGGTTTGAAGTAGAGAGTGCCAACATCAAGTTGGAAGAGGAGCTAGCTAGGATCCACTCTAAGCTGGAGGACTCAAAAAAGTAGTGTGAGCAGATGAAGAAGGAAACAGTCACCCTAAAACAACAAGTAAGACAACTACAGAATGCAACCAAAAGTCAGAGCCAAATATAGGCCGAAGCTGATCTAAGGGCCAAAGAGCTTGAAAGTAGGATCTTGTAGATGCAATAGCAGTTGTATGAGAAGGAAAACCTAGAGCTATTTGATAGGGGCTGAATAAAAGAAATTCACTCACAATTGCTCAAAGAATTTTAGATCCCGGGCCTCCAGTGCCCTATCAATTTTGACCTACATCACCGAAGCCCAGACGTGCCTTGCTCGGGAAGGGCCAATAGTAGATGAGGTCACCCAAAAAGCTAGAGGTGACTCAAGATTGCTTTTGAGGTCCAAAGTACTAAATATCGAGACTTGCGGAGGTCGCTGCGATGAGCCAAACCGCTAGGGATTGGTCTACAGCCCAAGCCATGGTTCGTGCTTTCTTCTCAAAGGTGAGGAAAGCACAAAAGGCAAAGGACCTCCTAGATGTATTTGAGCACAAGCAACGCACATCACAGGGCTACTTCCAAGATCTCTCTTCCTTAGGTTTCTTGAGTTTCACGGATGATGATGGGAACCTTCTGAACAAGGAAGAACTCAAGCCGACTATGGCTTCATTTTGAAGGCGACATCTCAGAGATAGATGGGTGGGAAGAGCCGATTATAGAAGGGCAAGTCACGATTTCATTCCGAGACATTGCAAGATCGCGGCTTTCCTAAATGATCTAAGCACTAGAGCCAAACATACCGATATAGGGCAGATTGATCGGTTCCATGTTTTGGTTAAGGCACTACAAGACCAAGAACCTTTCTTGAAGGGTTCCTAGGCTCACGTTCGTCGAACCATGGAGCGCATCCACGATCATCTTCTCCCATCACCATAACAGGAAGCCGTGCCAGAGAGGAAGAAGAAGAAGGAGAGGAAGAAGAAGAAGAAGTTGTGGAAGCGACCCCGAGAGATAGAAAAGGGAGAAGGGTATGGAGGTGACTCTGGCCCAATGGATCAAAGCTAAGGGTTCTCCCATCGAGATGAGCTCGTTGCCCCATGAGCCACCAAGAATGTTGAAAATTTTGTCACATTACATAATGGGGAGTAGAAAAAAAAATTTTTTTACGAGTGTTCCCTTTTTGTAAAGTATTTGTTTCATTGTTTTTGAGAATATTTGTAAGTTGCAGTAATTTTGGGCTTTCCCTGCCATCCCCCTTGTACATAAAATGAAGATGAAAGAGCTTCACTGCCAAACAAGCTAAGGAAAATAGCTTCGCAGAAAAGAAATGAAGGATGAAAAATACTTCGGCCGGTCCTTCAAAGACACTAAAATTGGAGCGTTGCCAAAGAAAGAATACAAAGAAGGCATAAAAGAAGAGCTTCGCACCCGAAGCATTTCCAGCAGCCACTTTGGGCGAAAGTTTTGCGAAGTGGCATGCAAGCGACATTTCAAAAGAACGACTTCGTCGAAGAAGGAAAGTCTAGATCGTGGTCCGAGTTTGCTAAGGCAAGAAAACTACTTCGGACCCGATGCACTTCAAGCAGCTACTTCGACGCGAAAAACTTGCGAAGCAGAAGTTGAAGTAGCGCAGCATTGAAAAAGTACTTCGCCAAAAAATCTCCGAAGCACCCACTTCGGGCCTCTCCACCAGTGAACCATTTCTACTTTGTCGAAATTTGTTGCGAAGCATCTGCTTCAGCTAGCTTTTGTGCGAAGTACTTTCACCCAAAATGGCAGAGGTCGGGAAGAACGAGTCATTTTTGAAGGCAAGTATGTGCTTCAGTCGAAACCCTCCTAAACCACAGTTTTAGAAGAATATCATGGTGAAGCATTTCTACAATGCATCAGCGAAGCAATTTTGACAACGAAGCGGTGAGGAATGAAGAGCCCCATTTTGTGAAGGAAATCTACTTTGACACTCACCACTCTCGAAGCAGTTTTGCAAAGCTCCACCATGCGAAGGGTAAACCGAGAAGGAGGTTATGCTTCGGATCAAATCCATTGCGAAGCAAAGTTGCAAATGAAAATATAGTGAAGCGCTTCAAGGGCATGCACTCCAAGCCGGGTATTTTCCGAGGCGATCAAGTGCCTCATAAATGCATTTTTACGTGCTCGATAAGCTCGTTGCTCATTTTTAGAAATTGGAAATGAGGTATCGGTTCTTGAAGAAGAGCGCGGTGAGCATGGCGGCCACTCGAGCACTACACCCAAAGGCCAAGGACGTCCAAGAGGCTCATAAATGCATATTTCCATGGTTGACCCGGTCACGGTTGCTAGTTTTGGTAAAAGATTTGAGAGCTCGATCATGAGAGCTACGAGGAGCCGACTTCTTAGGTTCTCGAGGATGTACTCCTTCATTTTGTGCATTGATGACTCAGAGGGTCGGGTCCTCTATAAAAACCCAGGCATTGTAATGTAAAAAAAGGAGGAAAAAAACTTTCTGCTAGAAAGCTACTGTAACTTGAATCCCTGCGATTAATACTAAAGATCTTTGAGCTCAATTTCTCTCTTGTATGTTGCCTTCTGCGTTTATTTATTTTATCTCTTTCTTCATTTGCATACTGTAATTATGAAATCTGGATTTAGGTGTGTGATTGGAGTGTAGCCTACTTTGAGAGGCTATAAATTTTGATTTATAAATCCTTTTGCTATGAAATTTGGACAGTGTATTGAAATTATATAGCTCTCTAAGATGTATAAATTTCATGTGATTAATATAAGTGTAAGGCCTTCATTTTGTCTTCCCAAAAATGCAATTTCTTCTTTTTTATTGTGTTTTCCAGTTTTGCAATATGCTTCATTTTTCTGTGTTTCATGTTATAATATTCAACACGTTCAAAATGCCTCTTGTCAGGTGGATATGGTTTTTTAACTCTGATAACTACACATTGGCCAAAATGCTATTTTATGGGGTTCTAGGTGCCTTTTTTTACTGAGATCCTCTAGTTTGGGATGCTAATTTCTCATGATTCACCTTCCAAATTGCTTTTTTTGCTCTTTGTAGGATTTTCATTAGGCCAAAAAAATTTAGAGCCTAGTTGGCATCATCGCTTAGAAATTTTTGGCTTGCCTGCTTCCAAAATAAAAACTATCAGCTTTGTAAGCTTTTACACTATGCCAAATATTTTGAGGCACTCTTGTTGACGTCACTATTACATTTTTTTGGCTTGCCTTATTTTGGGCTTTTGTTTGTTCAAATTTAAGGAATACAGAGTGAGTCTAGACAACAACTTTTGACTTAAAATAGTAGTTAAACCTTAAACTATTTTAAGCTCCAAATTGCTTGCTTAGGATTTCAAAATAAAATACTTGCAAGAATTATGGGTTTGGACAGGTCCTTAAAGCTTGAATGCTAGCCACAGTTCCAATTACCACCTTATCAAGCATCTCTTGTTCTGAAGAATATATCTTACTGCTAACCTGCTTCTTGCTTATTTTTAATGCTCCAAAGGCTATCTTTCAACAAGGATTACAAGACATCTTGATTTAGCAAGTAGGCCTAAGTTGTCCACCTTGTCAGGTTTTAGCCAATTTGCTCCCTTTTATTCTCTTACCATGAACTTTCGGGGCGGCCTTTATAGGGATCAACAAGCCTAATGAGTCTACCAAGATTTCACAACTTGAAATCTTTGGTATGCTTGTGTTTTTACAAATTGCTAGATTTTAATCTCCTCTTGATGGAAATATAGGAGTTTATATTATTGATTCCTTGACTAAACACCTCAAGTTCCCTTATTTCCTCCACTATTCTTGAGTTATATTCTCTAGGATACCTTGTATAATAGTCATTGCAGGCCCCATCGACTATGGAGTGTAATATAGACTGTAGAATCATCCTTTTGGGTGAGTGGTGAATCCACAACCATTGTATGGGATGAAATCCTACCAAAGGTAGATCCCTTTTAGCTATCACTAAAAAGGCTCCAAGACTCCTACCAATGGTGATATCTGGTTTAGCTGCCTTAAAATTTTTAATGAACCATTATCTATCCAATCCGGTTGATGAGAGTAGCCTCATGGCATAGGGAGTTTAAAATTTGCTAGAAACTTTGGGTGAAGGCCTTCCCTTGTTAGCATATTTGGCATTTTCACAAAATTAGCTACTTGATAGATTTATGGGGCTTTAGGTCCTTTCATCTTGATTTTCTTCAAAATCAACTCTGAATGGCAATCTTGCTCATAATTCTCATTTTTGGTGGGGTTTGCCTAGTGTAGTAAATTTTCACTACAATACTCTCATGATGACCTTTGTAACCTTCCTTTATATCCATTTGTGGAAAGTCTATTATTTTCCCAATATTTTAAACCCTAAAGTTATAGATGTATAAGGAGAAGGAAGATTCAATTGGCCATATTAGGTTATTCAAGATCACCTATGATGAAATCATTTATGACAAGATATTACTTCTAAGGATATTCCCTGAGAGTCTAAGCTATCCAACCTTAGAATGGTAATATTAGATATCAAGGTATTATTTAAATAATTTTAGGGACTTAGTAAAGAAATTTGTCAAGTAATTTTTAGTATACATTAAGGACAAAGTTACCATTGATGGCATGTGGAACTTAAGTATTCTAAGGATAAAAGTGTGGTAGATTTTATAGGAAGATAGAGGGATTTGGTAGGGAAATTACAATATGTTCCACCACCAAATTATTTGCTTGATATCTTTATTTCCAACCTCCACGAGCAACTAGCCTTCTACTTAGAAACATCTAAGGTGTTTTTTTGAAAAGGCAATAGACATGACCAAAAGAGTAGAAACCACTCTCATAAAATGAGGGTAGTTGAAGACTAAGAGCAACAAGAAAGAAGATAAGTCCTCTTCATAAAACTACAAGGTTTAATATAAGAATATGCATGTTGCTGGTGATGGGGTCACTGACTCTTGAAAATCTAATAATGTTATTATTACTCAAAACTTGCAAAGGATCATCCAAGGTAAATCAAACCAATAAAAGCCTAAAAACAAATATACAAGGATATAGGAGCCTCTCTCTATTGTCCTAAAAGAAATTCTCAATGCCAAAATGATAGAGTTACCTCCTATTAAAATTATCAAACCTAGAAGGGAGAAAGTACATTGTTTTAAAGCAAATGAATATTGCACCTTCTATCAAGTCAATGACCACCCCATAGATAGGTGTATGGGCCTCAAGAATGTGGTTTAAGGCCTCATTATTAAATTTTTAATCTAATTTATGGCCAAGGACAATATTATATGATATAATATAAAATTGATCTAAGGGAATTCATTGTACAATGTATTGAACTTATTGTAATATTTTATTATGTAAGCCCTATGGTCCAAAATTAACCTTGTTATGGTTAAACCCACTTTATAAACTGTAATTACACTTTATACACTATAATTAAACTTAAATCCCCTATTGGTATGTATTTGGGATTTTGGTATTGGTATAAATACCCTCTCATTATTCCTCATTTTATTATTGAAGTGTTGATAATATTATATACGAATACTACAATGATTATTTGTGATGCCTATCAATGCCCCTAATATCTATGTATTTTTTTATTATACTAGAGGAATCGGTAACTCATTACAATTTTCTATGCCTCTTCATGGGTTCGAATCTCGCTCCTTGTTGCCACTATAACCTCCAATTGCATTGGGTAAACCTTTTACATAACTGGCTACGCTGATGTGACACATCCATTGATACTACAAGGCCTAAGGGATTGGAACCCTGGTCTTCGCACTCCTACACAAGTTTTTTGGCCGTTGAACCAAGCCCTCAAATATGCATTATTTTCTTTCTTTCATCCATTTATGCTTTTTATTGTCTTCTTTGATTGTCCTAGGTTGTTATATGGGATGGACCAGATGGTCAGGGCTATCACACCTCATGCAAAGTGACATAATGAGGCTATTCCAAAGAGCATGGGGTTATGCTCTATCGGGGGCCTCCAAGATTTTTTACAAGGCCATCACCTTTTAAGATGTGATTTTGAGTGCATTTGTCCTAATCTAGTCTAATATAACAACTTCAAGGGATAAAAGGGTTAGAGATATGCATAAAGCAATAAAAAAGTAAATCCTAAGCTAATTGAGGTGATGCACCAAGATCAAGATAAGATCCCCCTACACAATAGTCTCGAGTGTAATGTGCCAACACAATGAACACCTCCTCTCCTCAACATATATAAGCACATAAAAAAATATATGCACAAAGGAAATGGGACAAGGAGAACCAAACACTTGGAACCAAATAGTCACAAGCCTCTAGTATGCATATATGAATATAAAACCATTACAAGATTATGTAAGAAATGGGGGCTCGAGGGTGTGCCTCCAAGACCACTTAGGAATACAAGTACTGCTATAGAAGGGAAAATGAAGGGAAAGCTATATAGAATGTATAACTTACCCATCCTTTATAATGCTAAGAAAACTACTACATATATATTACAAAACAGGGAGAGTTTCCCTCCAAAATTTATAGGAAATTTTGACAATCTCAACTGCTCTTTTCTAGGGATCCTTGAAAATTGAATAGAGCACTTTCTACCATTACTCTTGTACACTTTGGAATTGTAGGCGATATGCATTTTCCTTCATTAGATCACCCATTTTTCTTGGATTTTTGAGTTGAAGTGACCCTAGTAGGTAATTATTGCCTTCCCTTATTAATGGCACATTTTATCTACCTCATCTACCTCTCTTGAAAGTTTGTGCATTTTATTTCATCTAATCAGAGCGCTTGGTTGCATGTCAAAACATTTTTTCCTATTGAGAACTCTTGAAATTTCAAGCCTGATCTAGATGCTTTGTCAATAGTATTTTGGTGAAATCCTTTCTTTTGCCCTTTCGTCAGACCGTTTTAGAAGTCTCCACTTAGCATAGCCCATTTTTGAAAAATTTTCCACTTTCTATTTTGAAACTTTACAAACTTCCAAATATCAAGTATTCTTTCCATCCTACATCTTCTAGGATTCATTCATCAACTTCTGCTTTTGTTTTTTTAAGATTTTCCAAGCATTAAATTTTTTTATCTTTTTTGGTTGGGAATTTTAATAAATTTTGATCTTTAGCTTTCTATTGACCTTATAGTTTTGATACTTTTCCTTTACCTCCCATGAACTTTATCTTCTAACTCTTAATATTCTTCCCAATTATTTTAAGGCAGAGTTGTTGGAAACTCCCTTAGATACAAACTATAGATGATGACATTTAGTTAGTCTGTATATTTCTCTAACTTGAAGTGCTCCTATATGTCTACAAATTTTCTATCATTGAATATTGATCGCCATCCTAAGGAGTCTTTGGTGTAGAGAAGTTTTACCTTGCAGTCTCCTCGACTAATCATGAAGGAGTGATTGTTTCTCAAGAGCTTTTGATGATCAACTCCTATGAGTCTTCACCCACTCCCATAGTTGTTGCCTTTTCCTTAACCAACTCTCCCCAATGAATGCATCTTGTGTGTGGTAGAGAGATGATGGATGAGGGGTTAGGATCTATGAATCTCTTAGGACCAATAAAAGGTGCAATTGTATTCATGAATATATTATAATATATAGGCATCAAGCCTATGAGGGATATTTGAAAAGTGTCATAATCTCCACTCCATGTCATGCATAAGACACACAACTCCAGTTAGAGAACTCAAACTAGAAATAAGACAAGTGGCATAACTGAAGAAAGACATAGTGCTTATTAAAATAATATTCTAATATTCCCCCTTAATGTGCACTATCCTAACTATAGAAAAAAATAAGTCAACATTAGATAACATTCCCCCTTAATGTTGACTTCTATTACATACATAGAGCAATTTGCTAAACTGAGAAAACTTGTCTTGCCCAAGTGACTTGGTGAAGATGTCAACCACTTGGTATTGAGTTGGTACATACTCCTCCATGTGTATATTTAAATGCCCCATTATTTTATGCCACATGTACTCCAAATAAAAAGTAGTAGTTGCATGCAAAGATGTTTGAGTTACAGACTTTTTGACTCTCATGACTTTTAAAGTGCCATTTGGTTCTTGAATGTAGCACTTGTATTTTTCAAAATAGATAATATAACCCTTATATGTAAGCTGACCAATAGATAAAAAACTCCTATTAATACCATGTACATACAAGACATCTTTTGCAAGAACATTATTTCCATCATGTAAAGCAAGTAGTACCTCTCCAACACCTTCAATGGGAAGGGTGCTTTCATCACAAAAAGTAATGAATTGATTAGAAGTAGGCTGAACCTTGGTAAACCAATCTTACCTTCCTGTCATGTGCTTTACTTCCCCAGAATCTATATACCAACAATATTTATCTTCAATATTAACTTAGTTTGCTACATACAATGTGTTGAGATTATTATCTTGTGGACCTCTTTGATCCTTTTTTTGTAATAGCAATTAGTGAAATTATGATTCCATTTGCCACAATAATCACAACTTTGTTTATTGTTGGTTTGAGTCCCTCTATTAGGATGACCCCTTTGAGGAGGTCTCATTTGCCATATTGGATGCTGATTTGGCTGTTGATTATACTACTATGGCTATTGCTGATGTGGCTGCTGTTGGTACTGCTGATGTGGTTGTTGATGCTGCTACTGACATGGCTGCTGTGGGTATCTTTGATCCTATTTACCTCTCTAATTTTGATGCTGTTGATTTGGACCCTTATTTTGTCTAGGTTGTAAATATGCCTTGGTGGTAAAAGCTATTGATGAGGATTCAATTTCTTCATCTTTGATCAGGGCTTTCTCATGTTTCTTAAGTAGAATCTCAATCTCCTCAAGTGATGAATTCATTGTTTTACCACTTAGATATAATGTGGTAGCATAGAAGTGAAATTTGGAAGGAAGGCCATGTAATATTATAAGAATCAACTCATTATCATTAAGATTTTTACCAGCAACTAAGAAATAATTCCTAATTGACTTTACTTCCATAAGGTAATCAATTAGTGAACCTTTTATACAGAGATTGTGCAACTTTTGTTTTAGATATAAAATATTATCTTGACTTGGCCTATAAAAAAATATTATTAGAGCATCCCAAGCTTGTTTAGGTGTAGTTGCAACTCTTACAGTTTCTCTACATTGAATTCATATAGCTAGCTTGATGAGACTTAAAGCTATATTAGAATTATTTTTAAATAGTTCCTTTTCTATTAGGTCTTCAGTTGTTGTGAGTGGATCTTCATAATTTTTTCTATCTCTTACAAAATTTCACATGCCATTCATCATTAAGATAGATTCCATTTCATATTTCTAATTTGTAAAAGAGTGAGCTCCTTCAAGCTTTTTAGTGAGTCCACTTAGTAGATTTGTAGTATCCATGATTTAGAAAAGGATTGAAAGAAGAGGGAGCTCAACAAAGGATGAAATAAGAAACACAAATGCCAAATTAGAGCCCTCTGAATCATCAAGTGGTTCCAACAGTGGGAGAGATAACTTGAACACAAGTGCCCTTTTCCACCAAAAGAGAGTAAGGAGTGAAATTTCTTATTACAATGCTTTCTTGCTTGCCTTTTGAGAATTTGTTACAATAGTGTGCCAAAGTTTTTGGTGCTTAGATGTTATGTTAAGGTGCTTGTGTTCTTGCTTGCTTTTAGATGTTGCAAAAGAAAGGTCAAGTGTGTATATGCAAAGGGACTACACTTGATTACAATTATATAAACCCCAAAAACATGCAAGGGTTATAACAAACATAAAATTAAGAACAAATCCAAATTAGGAGAGGCAAAAACCAAACACAAAGTAGCCAAGACAATGCCACAAGAGGACTCCACTAGCATGGGATAAGGTGCCCTAAATCACCCCTTGAGTTGATGATTGTATTAGAAAATTTGGCTAAAATATAGCCCCAAATGTGCCTCAAAAGGTGTTATAATATCAATGCCTTAAATGAAAATATACCTCCAAAATTTGCCAATCTAAATGAATAAGTTGACCTAATAGTCCCCAATGACTTAGAAAAGAGCCCCTCTCAAGTTTGTCAATTTTTTCTATTCAAGAGTGTCGAATACAACCTAAAATGCACTTTGTTTTACAATGTGAACTTAAAAAGATAATTTAGTATAGCAAATGGTTTTAGAACTTGAAAATGACTGCACCAATAGATCCATTTCGAAAAATCCTTTCCAATGACTATATATAAGCCTATATTCAGATACAAATTGTTACTTCAAAAAGGCAAAGAAAACAATGATTCTCTAAGTTTGTGCAGCTTTGGGACTTCCCAAATGGTCACCCATCTGAGTTTTACTCCAACAAAATATTGCTTATAAAACTTGCTACCAATAAGTCAATTATCTTTATGTGGATGTGAGAAGAACTTCCATATAGAAATAGCAGAGCGAAAGTCAATATTGTATCATAAAAAAAAATTCTCCATTTTAAATATTATCACGAAATAGGGTCTGAATGACACATATGACACATTCACCTTCAACCAATTCTATGGCTCAGCTGCTCTCATTTTGATTAGGAACGCTTCTTGAGAGCACCACCGCTTCCTTTTTGTTTGTTGTAAAATGTGTTAATACACAGAAAGCATAAAAAACTAAGCATACAAATTAGGGTAGAGTTTAATTGAAGGTGGCGGTTATGGATCGGGAGGCAAATAAACCAAACCATGGCATAGCGATAGGTATTTGACCAAAGTAATCTACATTAAAACCTTAGAATAAGGTTTTCATAAATATTTTTAAAGCAACGAGATGGTGGAGCACTAAGCATCGGACGCAAGGAGCTTGACGGTAGAAAATAAAATAATTTTTGTTTCCTTTTTAGGAGCATCTGCTACATAGATGCTATCACCTTTTCTACTACGATTGAAACCAGGGGCTCCTTCAATTATTAGATCGAAACTCTGGTGTGTCGGCCTTAGGTCCAGGTTTTGGAAATAACAGATGCAGGAACATATCTCTGTTGGCAAAATGATGTAGGCTCCACTTCTTCTCCGTTGTGTTCAGATGATGTATAGTGTGGCAGATTCGGATTGGATTTCAATGTCCACTATGTTCTAAGAGTGCCGCTCAGTCGGATAGGACTGCATAATTAAAAAAATAACCATGTCATTCATATATTACCACAATGGCAACACATCTTCCCTCGTGTCTTCAGTTAGTCTCAGTCTGGAGTACTTATGTCACACAAACACATAAACATAAAACATGATCCGAGGAATAACACTATATTTTTTTAAAGACAAACATGAAATTTACAAATATGCATGATGGAGATGGTCCACCACCATTTATGCCAATTGGAAGCTCCGGGTCAAGTTGTTTACCATTCTTGTGGCTGCCTGTAATAGTATTATGTTTTCTTATTTAATCTGCTCGTTCGGCTCACAAATAGAAAAACACGTAGAACAACACAATTTTCACAAAATCTCATAGATCTTCAATGAAAAAAAACTTGCGAACAACACAAAAAATAGCATAAATCTCCTCCATTTCACATTCATAGGATCAACTTTGCAAGTGAAGAGGATACTCGGTAAAAAAAAATTAATGTTGAACCAAAATCCACAAACCCTAAGGGTCCCCATAGGCAGATCTCACCACTCTGATACCAAATGTTGGGACCAATAAAAGGCATAATTGTATTCACAAATATGTTACAATATATAGGCATCAAGCCTATGAGGGGGATTTAACAAGTGTCATAATCTCCACTCTAAGTGTTATGCAAAAGACACATAACTCCAACTAAAAATAAAACAAGTGGCAGAACCGAAGAAAGACATAGTACACATTAAAATAATATTCTAACAGAATACAAACAAACATGGATGGTATCTAGACTTGCTATCTCACCCACAATCACTGTTTGGATAAAAAAACTGCTAATGATAGAGCTATTTTAATTATCACCAAAAAGTCTCTTTAGTTTCTATCAATAATAGGGTCTGGTTTAGATATCATTAAAAATGTTGTGCTAAATTAATGTGGCCATTAGATGTTATGATTTGATGATTATCTTGGCCACATATCATGAGGGTTTTACACCCACTTTCAACCGTCAGAGATAACTTCCTGGTGATCTTCTAGCATGGGATTCCTGGTGGTCGATAATGGTTCAAGGGATTATATTTCTACATAATATTCTAATTCAGCTTCCAATGTAATTGCCCTTCCTCAATTTGATTATAGTGAAACTTCACTATAGTTTTAACATCTCATAGGGGCCTGTTACATACCAAACATAGCAGTCAACTATGTTTCCAAGATTAATTTAATTGTTATTAATATAGTAGGAAATTGATTTAATTTTATCATCAATAATATTATTCACATTCATTTGCGCTATTCGTAGAGGAATGAGCCCTCCAAGTGGTGAGGACCATCCCTCCTTAAGTGGTAGAACTTATTAATAATTTTTTTATTAATTTCGTTTAATTATATTTTGCTGTTCGATTCGGTTTGCATTCAATTTGTTGTTATTTTACTATCTATTCTGTTGGAATAAATGTTATTGGATGCGTGTTAAGTGAAATTGGTTACGGTTGGAAAGACAAGGGTAGTAATACCCTTGCAAGTGGTATTAGGTTAGCTCGATTCTGCATGCCTAGGGAGAGGCTATTCACTCCTATGCTCATCATGATATTCTCCGTAATCACCAAGTACAGCCAGCGAAGAGATCACATGACTCAAAACACTGAGGAAACAAAGGTGCTATTGCTATTGAAAAATTCTAGGGAAAAACACTATCAAAACCATTGTGGAAGCATGTTGAAATTTCTACAAATTCACGAGAAACAAGTGTTAAACAGAGAAACTACAAGCAGCGATTCCTCAGTCCATGCAACCAAATCATACGTCAGTTGAGGGAATATCTTTGCAAGTGGCCTGGTAGGGTATAAAATAAAAATAAAAATAAAAATTTGATTGCAATCCTCTACATTTGCCAAAGAATCACGCAAATCCACTGTAGAACAAACGCATACATATTTCGACATCGCTAGCTAATCGACATCAAGTATTAAACATGACATCACCAAAAACCTAAGGTTAGAAATTATATTCTATGTTTTTTATTTTTGTGTTTGAGGCAATTATCCCACATACATCATGGGTTAAAAAAAGGGGCCTTTATAATGAGTTGGCCACATCTATTAAGCTGTGACTTTGATCACACTCACTAGTCGCCTTGCCCATGTGTCCCTACCTATCACGTGTCCTTATCCAGTTTTTTGGTCTTATATCACCTAGTTGGATTTATCGATTATTCCATTTCTGTCATATACACTATGTCCATTGTCATTCATTATTGGGTCACCTTGTTGGCATGTCCACTATCCTTTCTGTATCGTTGTGTAGCCACTGTGTCTGTCCTTTCTATGTTGCGTGTCCACATCACGTGTCCATGTTGTGTCTATTATCCACTTACCTACGTGTTAGTAATATCGTGTCCTCGAGTCGTATCTTGAGTTCATGTGTTCCTTTCACATCATTGTGGTGTATCTTCATCTACCCCACTGGATATTGTGTCCAGGTAGCATAAACTGGGTCCCACTGATCTCTGTCAGTTAGCGGTTTCTATCATCCTTGTCGAGTGTCATCTTGTTTGCTTCCCTTTTTGAGTATCAAATCAGAGTCGTGGGGTATAATTCATTGTGTCACAAACTAGCCATGGAATATTCAAATGATAGAGTGTCATCTTGTTCACTTCCCTTATCGCGTATCGAATCAGAGTCATGGGGTATAATTCGTTGTGTCACAAACTAGCCGTGGAAGATTCAAATTTCCAAATTAGTTGTTGGAGCCTCAAAATCAATTGGAAGATTCAAACTTAAATCTACACCGTAGTTGGAGTGGCATTTGATACGGAATACAAACCAATTTTTTGTAGAAATTAAAGACACACAAAAGTTCTTAGCCAGTCTATGAGCGAAAGGTGGACCAAAGGACCAAACGGTCGATTAACAAGCTTGAAGAATTCAAACAAAGGGTTCCTAAAGTCACAAAGAAGACCTCCACGAAACAAAGGTACACATTATACTTCCCATTTATGCATTAATAGTTTTGATCCCGATCATCCACTGCTTAACACCATGGCTTCCAATCCTTCTCCTACTTCTTCCCATGAGAATCTCACACATGAGGAAATGGAAAACCCCAATGCAAACAACCCAAACATGCAAAAATTAATAGAGGGTATGAAGAAATTGACTACAATGTTGACCAAACTAGTGGAAAACCAAAACCAAACAACCCCTACTTACCTAAATCGCTTCCACAGACACTAGAACAATAAGGATCAGGATGACGAGGAAGTTTTTGCACAACAAAGAGGTCCTATAAGTAATGTCTAAAATCATTTCCATAGATAGAAAAATAATGTGGATCATGATAGAGAGGAGGTTTATGAAAAAAAATGTCCTACTGGTAGTGCCCAAAATTACTTCAATAGATAGAGGAATAATGAGGATCAGGATAGCGAGAAAGTTTATGAACAACAAAGAGGTCCTACTAGAGGTGCTCCAAATCATTTCCATAGATAGAGGAACAATGAGGATTAGGATAGAGAGGAAGTTTATCAAAAACTAAGATATCCCAATGGTGTCAAATTCCCATGCATTGATATGCCCACATTTGAGGGTCATGATCCACGTGGTTGGTTAGCTAAAATGGAAGGCATTTTAGATTTATACCAGATTCTCGATTGAGAAAAAGTTCCTTTTGCTTCCTCCAAACTCGGTACTGAAGCTTATCAATGGTTTGCATGGCATAAATGTGAGACAAAAAAGACCATCTTATGGGATGATTTCACCACACTTTTCCTTAAGATATTTGATGAAGGATCCTCATCTTTATACATGGTTCGATTGTTATCACTTAAGAAAATAGGATCTGTAAAGGAATATATTTAAGAATTCACTAGTTTTCTCTCCTATGCAGGAAACTTACCATCTGATGTGGTGGTATTTGCCTTTATAAATGGGTTGAAAGAAAATATTCAAGTCGAAGTTGACCTACAATACCCAACCTCTTTAGATACCTGTATAAGGTTTGCCAAGTTGGCTGAGAAGAAGGTGCAATATGGAACATCTATTCGACGTGATTGTTTTAGTTGACATCAATACCACAACACATATTTTCATAGAAATGATCAACCATCAAGATATTTTTTCTATAAATGTCACAATCACCATTCAAAATATCAGGCGTGTGTACCATGACAAAACTTTCACATTGAATATGCTAACAAGGAAGAGGAAGAGGAAATTGAGGATATCAACTCACTTGAATTTCCCATACATGAAGACCAAATGGAACCCAAGGAGGCAATATTTGAAGAGGATACTATGGCAATTTTGGTATATGATCTTATGGGTTTATCAACTCACCATAAAATCAAGGTATCATGATTCATTTGACAAAGAAAGGTAACTGTGTTAATTGATTTAGAAAGTACTCATAAGTTTATCGATACAAAGATTGCTAGGGCATTAAACTTGCACATTAACTCCTCTAATCAAGATAAGTTTTAGGTTATAATTGCAAATGATGGAAATTCCCAATGTATAGGTAGAACATATCCAATTTTATTACAAATGAGAAGTTATACTTGGCATGGGCCTCTTTCTATTATGAATCTAGAGAATTCAAAAGTTATTTTGGGAGTTGAATGGTTAGAACAAATGGACACCATGATCAATTTTAATTACAAGCAACGCTTTGTGGAATGGAAAGAAAATGGAAATACCATTCACCTTCAAGGAATTCCAATACCTCCATCAAAGATAGTAAGTTATCACAACATGAAAAAATATTAAGAAAAGGTAGTTACATATTCATTGCTCAAGTTAATTGTATGGAAAGACAAGCATATGATATTCCAGAAATTCAATCAGAAGATCTACAAAATATTGTGGTTAACTATGATGAAGTCTTCCAAGAACCAAAGGGACTACCTCCCAAAATATCCCATGACCATGCCATACACCTTGTTCCAGGAAATTTCCCTCCTAATGGCCGTCCTTATCGATATCCCCAAACTCAAAAAATAGAAATTGAGAAAATTGTCCAAGAACTATTAGAACATGGAGTCATCCGTCACAACACTAGTCCCTATTATTCACCAGTAGTTTTGGACCATCGCAAAGACAATTCTTGGCGTATGTGTTCAGATTTTCATCCCCTTAACAAAATCACCATCAAGGATAAATTACCTATACTTGTCATTGATGATGTACTAGATGAACTACATGGTGTAATTTTTTTTACAAAATTATTTATGTTATGGGTTTCACCAAATTAGAGTTAGGGAAGAGGATATTCCCAAAATAGCTTTTCGTACTCATGAAGGTCACTATGAATTCCTGATCATATCTTTCGGTCTCACTAATGCGCCATCCACATTCCAAAGTCTCATGAACCATGTGTTTCATCCATTCCTTCACAGATTTGTCCTAGTATTTTTTGATGACATACTAATATATAGTAAATCATGGAATGCTCATCTAATGCATGTGGGAAGGGTTCTTCATATACTACACAAGGAAAAATTATTTGTAAAACGCTCTAAATGCTCCTTTGGTGTTCAAGAAGTGAAGTACTTGGGTCATATAGTTTCTCAAAAAGGTGTTAAAGTGGATCCCAATAAGATAAAGGTAATTCAAGATTGGCCCTTACCTAAAACTATTAAGAAAATTCACAGTTTTTTGGGTCTCACCGGCTACTATCACAAGTTTATGTGTAACTATGGAAAAATTGCAGCTCCTCTCACATCTCTTACAAAAAATGATGCTTTTTATTGGTCAGAAGCAACCACTCAAGCTTTCAAGGCTCTCAAATAAGCAATGTGTACTACTCTAGTATTGACAACTTTGGATTTTCACAAACCTTTCATGATAGAATGTGATGCTTCAGGAATAATTATTGGGGCAGTATTAATGTAGGAGGGTCATCCCTTAGAATTCTAAAGTAAACAACTTTCAATTTTTTTTTTTGGGAAGGTCCATATATGAGAAAGAAATGTTGGCTATTCTACATGCAGTAGAGAAATGAAGACACTACTTAATCAATAGCCGCTTCATTATTAAAACCAATCATAGTAGTCTCAAGCACTTTCTAGAACAATGATTTTCTTATCTAGAACAAAACAAGTGGTTAACAAAATTGTTGGGATATGATTTTGTTATTGAGTACAAGAAAGGGAAATAAAACATGGCAGCAAATGCATTATCATGAAAATATAAAGATGAAGTGGTTATTAATGCTATTTCAAGTCCTTGTTCCCAATGGGTATCTCAGTTATAAGAAGAATGGTCATATAATACAAAAACCACTCAAATAATTCATGAATTATTGTTGGGTTCATCCAAGAATCCTATTTTATCCTATGATGAAAAGGTTTTAAGATGACAAAATCACATTTACATTCCACACAATTCTATAATCAAATCCTAGATTATGGATGAATCGCATGCATCTCCATCAGCAAGACATTCAGGTTTTTTGAAAACTTATATGTAGATAAAACAATCCTTTTATTGAAAAGGATTAAAAGTAGAAGTTAAACAATGGGTGGTTGAATGCGAAGTATGCCAACGCAATAAGGGTGAAACAATCAAATCACCAGGATTGCTTCAACCATTACCTATTCCAGAGCATCAATGGGAACATATTTCAATGGATTTTATTGAAGGTATCCCTAAATTAGAAGGCAAAACAATAATTTTTGTGGTAGTGGATTGCCTATCCAAATATGCTCACTTCTAGGCTTTACAACACCCATTTTCAACAAGCAAAGTGACTAAGGTGTTATTGGATTCAATTTTTAAATTGCATGGAATGCCAAAGAATATTGTAAGTGATCGTGATCCCATATTTACTTGCAATTTTTGGAAAGAATTATTTTTTCTTAGTGGTACCAAGTTAAATATGTCCTTTGCATACCATCCACAAACAGATGGCCAGACTGAGATAGTTAACAAATGTTTGGGTACCTATCTAAGATGTTTTATTCAGGATAAACAATATCAATGGAGTCATTGGATTTCCTTGGCAGAATGGTGGTACAACACTTTGTATCATTATTCCATTAAGATGTATCCATTTGAAGCATTGTATGGAGTAAAACCACCAACAATAGCAAATTATATTCCAGGTTATTCCAAAGTGGCCCCAATAGATGATTGGTTCCAACACCGATAATCCATGCTCAACATTCTCAAAGACAACTTGGTCCAAGCACAAAATCGTATGAAGCAACAAAAAGACACACACCGCTCAGAGAGATAATTTAATATAGGTGATATGGTGTTCCTACGCTTGCAAACCTACAAACTATTGTCATTGAAGATCACCAGTCAAAATTTGACTCCATGATTGTATGGCCCTTACAAAATTATGCGTCGTATTGGAGAAGTGGCTTATCAACTCGAACTTCCTCCCTCATCTCGTATACATATAGTATTTCATGTTTACTGTCTCAAAAATGTGATCAGGCATAAAGTACATTATCAATCAGAATTACCGGTACTCGATGAAGAAAGATGTATATATATCCAACCTGAATAAATTTTACAAAGCAGAACCCGTATGCTGCGATCTCGTCACATCAAAGAATTCCTCATCAAATGGCAGGACCTACCTGAAGAAGATGCTACATGGGAACCTAAAAGTATTTTCTAGACATTTCCAGCTTTGAGGACAAAGCTTTTTGAGGAGGGGAACCATGTTACATACCAAACATAGCAATCGACTATGTTTCCAAGATTAATTTAATTATTATTAATATAGTAGAAAATTGATTTAATTTGATCATCAATAATATTATTTATATTCATTTGCACTATTCATAGAGTACTGAGCCCTCCAAGTGGCGAGGACCAACCCTCCTTAAGTGGTAGAACTTATTAATAATTTTATCATTAATTTCATTCAATTATCTTTTGCTGTTCGATTCGGTTTGCATTCAATATGTTGCTATTTTACTATCTGTTCTATTGGAATAAATGTTATTGGATGCATGTTAAGTGAACTTGGTTACGGTTGGCAAGACAAGGGTAGTAATACCCTTGTAGGGTCTTCTACTTGTAGAAGGAGATGAACCTATAAAATAAGATCTTATCTATTGGGGATGGAGTCACCTAGAGACAACTTCAGTGGTAGATAAATGACCATTGACAACATATATGATAATCCTTTTATAGCATTTTCCCTTAAAATAGAGGCACCCTCTTACATTAGATTATTCTTTTGTGAACATATACCTTGTCTAACTAGTTACCATTTCACCTAGATTGAGTATATCTTGCTTCCCTTGGAGTAACACAAGAATATCTTCATATTTATTTTTAGCATTGGATTTGCATGACATGAGTCTACTTTTCCTTCATGCATATCCTCCTTGTCATCCTCTTTGCATTTATATCAGGCTATGTGATTTTTTTTTTTGGTAAGTGGTGGAATTTTATTTACAAAGCGGGTTTTTTTAATGAGGATCCCAAAACCTCACTACAAGATTGGGAATAGGCCCCTTTGCGATCTGGGTTGGAACCGAACAAGAAACAAACCAAAAAACACCCCTGAATAAAATAGTACCAAAATTCCTTCTTGACTGAAACTGCCCTATGTAGCTTGAGAATGTAATTTCCCACAAAATTAAACTAATATCTGAACTACAAAAACCAAAGAGGAAAGATAACATACACTTATCCATTCTACAATTTGGTAACCAACCACCAAAAAACAAAAGAGGAGATTCCCCAGGTCAGACAGAAAGAAGGTCAGACATTTGACACATCTGTAGCTTGGTCTTTAGTGGTCTCATTAGCTTCGATAGATTCAGCAGTCGCCTGGTCAAAGCGTTTGAGGTACTTAGCCACCTCTGAGATGAAATGAGTAGACTCCTCTAGAGCTTTGATGCCTTCTTTCAGGTTGAGGGAAGAACTGTCTTCGTTGCCGCTGTCCAAGTATAAGATGACATGGGCGTCCTTTATCTTCACTTTGTGGGTTTTGCTCATATTCCTAGTATTTCTTGGACCAGGGAATGGGTTGGCTTCATATTTTCGGTGTTTACCTCTAGTGCTTCTGTGGAGGGCACCACAGTTAGGGGAGGGAGCCATACCTTTGGGGCAGGAATCAATGGAAGATTGGATGACAAAGGCTTGACAACTTGCAGGGGGGGTTTATAGGAGACCACATGCTTAAAAATGATCCTCAGAAGGACTTGGTGAAGGGGTTTTTTGCCTTTGCTCTTACAATTTTCAATGGAGCGAGCAATAGAATAGTGCAGGTAGTCCGGAATGCAAACCTGTTTGCTGTCACAGAGGTGGTTGATGAAACTTAGGTGGAAGCTTCATAGGGGTTTCTCTAGGTTGTAGCTAGTTACGTAGGCCATGACAGAGGCTATGGATTCATCCCACGAACTACCCAAGTTCTTGTGGAGAAGGGTCATTTTGTCCCATGGTAGCTTCCTCCCTTTTTTAGGATACTGGTCCATCTTTTCCTCCCAGTTGTGCTTATCATTCCTGACGAATCTTCCATCCAGGGGTTGTTCTATAATTTGCTGCAACATGTCAATGGTGAGTCTGAAATGAACACCTTTGAATCAAACTTCGTCATTCTCCCAAGAATTAAGAAAGTCATTGGTGATTTCGTCGTTCGAACCCTCAAATTTTTTCAAAAAATTGATGAGCCCCTTGCTCTTCATAAAGATCTCGGCCGCAGGGGTTGGGTTAAGAGTAGAAGGTTCAACATAAGTAGGGACCATATTTACACTCGAAAGGAGAGATGGCTATGGTAATCTTAAGGTGGGGATGGATGACTGTAGGTGGACAGTGGTAGAGGGAGATGAAAAGGCTTTGCTTGGCGGATAGATCATGGGAATTAATGAAGGTCCATCACTCCACGCATGGGGAGTTGAAGTGTGTGATGTGGAGACATACCGAAAGCCATCAGATGCTCCACCTCAAGCTTTGCTAACCTTGGAATGATTGCCACACAATAGGCTATAGTCTGAAGAGGACACGCACAAACTTTGTGCCTTATGATTGGACCTAGGGGTCATAGGTGGTCCAATGGTGAGGAGGACCATGTGATGACACATCTCTACCACCGGAGAAAGCCAAGTTCCAAGGTGTGAAGAAGGAAGCTTACGATACCTTTGGGAAAAATGTTTAAAAACTACCTACTGGGTGAGTTGGCCTTTCAAGGCAAAAAATTGCTTTTTGTATGATGCGACATGATCCATTTCTCGGATGGCCCACACCTCACTGGCGGCAAAGCTGGATGTCTTGTTAGACATTCAGTGGCTTCTCATCATTGGTCATGGCCCATAACTCAGGAGGAAAATAATGTCTCTAAACATTCATTTTCCTATCATCTATACCAAGGTTGTCCAGAAGGTCTGTTGCAGAATTGGCCTCTCGATACCTGTGATGGGCCACGTGGGTGCTACGAGACTAGAAAAGCCTTCTAGCTTCAAGAATAATAGAGATTACTTTCCATGATGGAGCTTTGGAACTATTTAGGTAATTGATCACGTTGCTAGAGTCTCCCTCAACTATAATGTCCCTGGGATCCTCTGAAATCAACAAGAGACCACGCCAAAGGGCTCTGGCCTCCGCTACATGGTTGGTCTGCTTCCCTAGGAATTCGAAATAGGCTAACACCAAACTACCTTTATGGTCACGGACGACGCCCCCTGCTTCGACGTCTTCGAGGTTTCCTCTGGAAGCCCTGTCAAATTTGAGCTTGAGCCATATAGGGGGAGGGGCCTCCCAGCTTGTCCCCTTTTTGGGATTGGCAGTGTAACCTAGGGAGGGGTGATCTATGGGGATATTTAAAGCGATGAAGATCGAAGCTTCGAAAGGAGACAAAGTTTTGGGCCCATAGTCAACCAGTTTGGTGTTTTCGATAGCATAAGCCACAACCTTGGATGCAATAGATAGGGGGTCCCTTTGCACATCGCTGAATGCTATTTTGTTTCTCTCTAGCCAAATCTACCATAAAAGGTGATGGAGGCAACTGTTCCAAAGGAAACACAACTTGGGATCCTAAAAAGGGTTGGGCCATTGTGTGAACAGATCTCTGGCTGATCTCGAAAGAGCCCATTGAACCTAGAAAATATTGAGAACTACCCCTAGTGCATTATAGGAGAAATCACAGCTTAAGAATAGATGGTTAGTAGGCTCCTAGTCGGCCTTGAATAAATGACATCTGTTAGAAATAGTGATGCCTCTTTTGAGGAGATTTTCCATAGTAAGAGCCTTGTTTTGGAAAGTTAGCCAAGAAAAAAATGTACCTTAGGGGTCAATTTTTTCCTCCATATCATATTGGTTGGAAAATTTGAGTCGGACTCTTCCAGTTGAATTTTGTAGGCCGACTTGACAGTGTACATCCTGCTTTCTGATCCACCCTAGCTAATCTTATATAGCTGGGCAATAGAAGGGATGATGACCAATTGGAGGATTGAGTTTAGGTGGTCCCCTGCCTCCTGGTGACCTTATGGAGAAATCTCCTTCAATACGCCCTGCCCTTCATGAAATGATAGGAAATAAACAACTTTGGTTCCCACAGTGGCATCGCAAATCCTTTTCAGCCCCGTAAGATCAGCGAGGTCTGCCAAGGGGGAATCTTGGGCCCAAGTATCTCCCCAGAAGTCAATTTTATTCCTGTCCCCAAGGATCCATATCATACCCTTTTTGATCAGGGTTTTTGTTTGGGATAAAGACCTCCAAAAGGCTGATCTTCTTGGGGAGGCTCTTTCGTCCATAAAGTGGAAATTTCCCAGATATTTTTTCTTGACGATCCTCCCCCATTCCTCAGATTCGCTGGTTAAGAATCTCCACATGATCTTTCCTATTTGTGACCCCGACATCAGTTTTTCATGCCATGAATGTCAGGTGCAAAAGACACCTTTATTCGGCAGAGTTATTGTTTTTTTGGTGGGTTTTGACCCTTTTTGTTGATGCCTATTGGGGTTGAAATTGTCGAAAATCCGTCCTCCCGTGGAGCGGTCCGGATATGGTAGTCTTCTTAGGGAGTAGGATAGTGATAATTTGTGACCCTGACATCGGTATTTCATGCCAAGAATAACAGGTGCAAGGGCACCTTTGTTTGGCAATTTTATTGTTGTTTTTGGTGCATTTTTTAGATTATGTTTTTGTTGCTTTATTTTCTGCTCTGTAATCGTCCCAGGGTGGGATGAATAGCAATTTGGTAATCATCCCAAGGTGGGATGAGCACTAACTAGAGCACTTGTCCCAGGGTGGAATGATTACAGGCCCAACAACCTATAAAAAGACCAAATCTTGATTTTGGGCTCATTTGCAACATTTTTTTCTTGGTGTTTTGGAGCTGTGGGGAGGAGTGCAAGTTTGCGTAGCAAAGTGCTATCGAAATTTCGTGGACACCATGAGTGCAAGGACCGGATCTTCGAGTGGCAGAGTCGAGGCGAGACTGGTAGGTGCTCCTTCCTTCTTCTTGTTTTTTTGGTTTTTACTTTATATGAAGTTAAAAAAAAACTTGCACATATTTGTTTTTATTTTGTGTTAATATTAAGATCGAAACCCTAGTATTAATTTTTGTGTTTGTATTATGTTTTTGTTTTTGTATTCACCTTAAGGTCGAAACCCTAGGGTGATGTTTTTGTTTATGTTTTATTTTTTTTGTTCACCTTAAGGTCGAAACCCTAGGTTAATTTTGGTTGTTTTGTTTGATTTTTTTGTTCACACTTAAGGTAAAAAAAACCCTAGTATGAGTTTTATGTTTTTGTTTGTTTTTTTTTTGTTCACACTTAAGGTAAAAAAAAAAAAAAAACCCTAGTATGAGTTTTATGTTTTTGTTTGTTTTTTTTGTTCACACTTAAGGTTAAAAACCCTAGGTTGAATTTGTTTGTTTTTATTGTTGTTTTTTTTTTTTTTTTGTTCACATTAAGGTTAAAAACCCTAGGATGAATTTGATGTTTTTGTTTGATTTTTTTATTTGTTTTTTAGTTCACAGTATGGTTAAAAACCCTAGTATGATTAGTTTTTTGTTTTATTGTTTGATTTTTTTGTTCACCTTAAGGTCAAAACCCTAGGTTGATTTTGTTTGTGTTATTTGATTTTTTTTTTTGTTTTTTTAGTTCATAGTAAGGTTAAAAACCCTAGTATGATTTGTTTTTGTTTTATTGTTGTTTTTTGGTTCATACTTAAGGTTAAAAACCCTAGTATGAGTTTTATGTTATATTTGATTGTTTTTGTTCACACTAAGGTTGAAACCCTAGGATGAATTTGTTTTATTGCATTTTTTGTTCTTGATTGTACAGTTTTTTGATTGATCTGTACTTCGGTTGTACAGTTCTGTACTTTTGTTTTTCTGTAATTTGTTTGTCGTCTATACATGTTATTTGAATGTTTTTGGTTAAATTAAGGTTGAAACCCTAATTTATTTTTTGTTGTATTGTGTTTATGTTTTGCAGGTTGTTAGGAGTCGGCACCGCCAGTCGATTGTGTTCTTTGATGCCCGGGAGGCGTTGACAGTTGCAAATTGGGAGTGGCTTGATGCCCTTGGGCTCAAGAATGTGACATGTTTGGAGCCTATGGTGGGGGATCGGGCATATCTGACTGCCTTGATCAATTTGTGGGATTACCGCACCAACACATTTCATCTCCCAATAGGGGAGATGATGGTTAATTTGGAGGACGTGTATCGAATTTTGTTGATTTCGATAGACGGACTGCCCATTCGAACGACTCCCCATGATCAACGAACGACGATGCTGACACGATGCTTTGGGCAGGCGACGAAGATGGGTGTGGATAGGGCTATGGAGAGGGTGGAGGCAGACTGCCTGATTGGCGGGATTCTGGTGCAGTGGTGGCTGGAGAAGGGCATGTTAGGGGTGAGCCATGCTATGATGATGACCCTCATCTCTAATATGCTGCTTCCCTTGGAACCTGCTTGAGGTGGTGTTCATACTGGTGGAGTGTCCGACAGTAGTGCCACTTATTATGAGGTGGGGTCAAACACTATTGGCACAACTTTATGAAGAGCTATATGAGATCCACTGTCGAAGATGAAATGGGATCGGGTGCAGCTATCTTTTGCAGTGCTGGGGGTGGCAGCACATAGTTGTGGAGTAGCCACAGGGGTTGCCTTGGACCACTCGAGGTGAGATAGTGGACAGGGAGATTGGGTATGCTGCTCTGTGGCAAAGGTCAAAGGAGCAGGGGAAGAGTCAACGGTGGGCAGGTGTCGTAGGGCACTATACTGATGCCTTCTCTTGTCTTGCTCTAGGGGAGGTTTTCTGGCAGCCATACCAGGACTATCCAGCCTGGCCTAAGGCTAGAGAGTAGCTTCAGCAGGTGCGCAGGGGGAGATGGTTGATCAGGCGACATGGGACAGAGCAGGAGTACTTCTCGTACATCCAGGTGACTCGACAGTTTGGGTGCACCAGGGATTTCCTGGTGAGCCCTTGATCTATCGATGACGGGGCGATGAGAGGACTCTAGTCTGACCGATTATTGAGCCGCTAGATGAGGAGTCTAATGCTATGATTGATGTCCCCAACTTGAACAATGTCAGGGTGACTATAGAGTATGACCAGTGGTTGATGATGCTGCGATGGCGGGGTGAGGGGACTCTAGGAGGTCTGGATGTGGTAGCAGCAAGCGATGGGGGTGCGGAGGCACTGGTGGAGGGTTGGGGGGCTCTGCTCAATGATGCGGATATGGTGGAGGTAGATGACTTGACTGGGGATGATTTAGGGGTTCCAGAGCAGCCGGATACATAGGACATCCTGAAGCAGTGGATGCCAGAGTAGCATGTCGTCCCAAAGATGCCCATGCCTCAGGCAGTCCCAGGGGATATGGAGGCTAGGTTTTGTGCTGAGATAGCATGATTGGAGGACCTACTACAAAGATAGGACAAGGAGCACAACGTCGAGAGGGATTTCCTATGGGCTCAGTTGGTACAACAGGATGACGCATTGGCTGCGTACCGTCGGCAAGATGTGGAGTGGGGTCAATGCCTGGTGGAGTTGGAGGCCGAGATTATCCACCTCGGGGGATAGTTACCTGAGCTCACTGGAGGTGGATCATCGTGTCATACGAGAGGCAGTGAGACTGAGCAGTCTACATCCTCTCATTGCAAGCGGGTGGGTGAGGGTAGCGTTAGTGGGCATGATGCGAGGGCTGGCAGCAGCCGCCTTGAGAGGTCCCATAGGACCCACACCACTGGGGGTAGTTCCAGTCGCATCGATCCTACATGATCATGGTGGCCAACTCCCTAGGATTTGGGGATTTTGAGTTCTTAATTTTTTCATGAGGTCAGAGGACCGTTTTATTGTAGCTTGAGGGAATTTTGACTTGATATATATACATGACTCTCTTTTTGGATTATTTACTTTGTTATGGTTTATTGTTCTTTTTATGCACCTTTATTTATGTTTGTGTATGCATATGTTGTTATGACTGCAGATGTTGTTAGCTATATGATATGGATGTATGAAAATGGATTGGATGAAATGATTTGTTGGTATGCAGGTGGTGGCACCATAGACTGCATAGGATTAACTGGCATTCTAGACTATGTGATTGGTTTATGAAAGAACTTTGTATTTGTAATTATTGTTGTGTTATTTCTGATGGTGATAATGAAATGTATGACAATTGTTTTAAAATGTAGTTACGATTTTTTTGAGACTCAGCTGCTTTAACTAACTAATCAAGACTGTACATTATCTTACAAGACTTTTGAACAAGGTACGAATCGGACTTGAGTTTGACCAAGTTATTTCACATCCCTGTGTGTGCGATTGAGTTCGTTTATGTGGTATTCGTAAGGATACCGCCAGTGCTAGGTAGGCTGTCCACCAAACCTGTACTGAGGATCACCTAATTAGCTCCACTAACTTCTTTGATGTATTTAGTAAGATTAATCTACGATGCAATCTAGAATACCATAAGCTAGCTCATCCACATGCAAAAATTGGTCTACACACATGCAAAGCTAATGTGATAGACATATTTTCATGCATTTAGGATACTGCCATTGCCAGGTAGGCTATCCCAAAAACCCATAATGAGGATCACCTAAATGGTTCTTCAAATGCTAAGAATTTCAGGGATTCAAGCTCAGACATCTTTCGGTTGCTCAACTTGTTGGGATACTTGCTCTCATACATAGTGATGAAAATCACTGTTTATTTTTCTCTTTTGTTTTTTTTTTTTTTTGAGCAAGGGGTTTGAGTAGTGGTGATAACCACTGTTATTATTATTTCAAAGTTGAGCGCATGGGTTTTTGGCTTGTGAATGGCATTGATCCTTTTGGCCTTGGGGATGACTACCCATCCTGGTCAGGGACATGTAGTACGAATCCTTACGACTTTGGGAATCAAAGGTGGTTGGGAATTTTGCTTTGGAATGGCATTGATCTTTTAGGCCTTGGGGATGACTACCCATCCTTGTCAGGGGCGTGTAGTACAAATCCTTACGACTTTGGGGATCAAAGGTGGTTGGGAATTTTGCTTTGAAATGGCATTGATCTTTTAGGCCTTGGGGATGACTACCCATCCTTGTCAGGGGCGTGTAGTACGAATCCTTATGACTTTGGGGATCAAAGGTGTTTTGGGGATTTTTGACAGTGGTGAAAACCACTATTTATTGTGGGGAATTGGATAGGGAAGAGCTTGTACTTTTGTCAACTCTCAGCATTCTTGAACCATTCGCACAGGGGGATGAGCAAGATAACATTTCACATATGGTATCCTAGACTGCTTTGTAGGTTTCATCTTGCGTTTACACAACTTGGGAATTTTTATGTGTTTTAAGCTTGTGTTGGGATGTGATGTAACAAGGCGTGATCCCAATAAAACTCTACCTTGTAAAAATCGGTCTGACTTCATACAACATTTGACCAAAAATCTAAAGATAGCTGAATGATGAAAAACCCTAAAGACATTAGCAGACAACTGACTATGATATGGCAAAAATGCAAAGGGCGTTATTTCTAGTGGATCATTTACAAAATAGATTGAATTTGGAAAATAATGGAATTGCCAAGTAATTATAGTCTATGGTGCTTTTGACATGTATGACCAGCAAATATGCAATGTATGTATGTGATGCCTAATGCAGTTTTTCTTTTCTTTTTTGTGTTTTGATTTTTAAGAATGTGCATGAAAGTGAGGTGCAATTTTTTTGTTATTTTTGATTATCTTTTGTTTTTTGTGAATATTTGTTTTTGACCAAGCGATTGTAGGAACCCTTGGAGCTTTTGGTTTGACCAAAGAGTTTATGGATACCTTTGGGGTGTTTTATGTTGACCAAGAGATTGTGGGAACCCTTGGAGATTTGGGTTTGACCAAAGGGATTATGGATACCTTTGGGGCATTTTTGGGGTTGACCAAGCGATTGCTGGAATCCTTGGGGCTATTTGTTTGACCAAAGGGATTATGGATACCTTTTGGGCGTTTTAGGTGACCAGCGATTGCGAGAATCCTTGGGGATTTTTATATTGACCAAGCAATTGCGAGAATCCTTGGGGATTTTTAGATTGACCAAACGATTGCGGGAACCCTTGGGGCTTTTTAGGTGACCAAGCAATTGCGGGAATCCTTGGGGCTTTTGGTTTGACCAAAGGGATGATAGATACCTTTGGGGCATTTTAGGTTGACCAAGCGATTACGAGAACCCTTTGGGCATTTGGTTTGACCAAATGGATTATGGATACCTTTAGGGCGTTTTAGGGTTGACCAAGCGATTATGGGAATCCTTGGGGCATTTTGGGTGGGCAATGTCTCTCTAAATGTGGAATGGCCTCAAATGATTGATGTTCAAGGGTTCTAGTTCCTTGATTCCTTTAAGAGAGGCAAGCCGGTATGTTCTAGGTCCTATTTTACTATTGATTACATAAGGACCTAACCAATTTTTTGCAAACTTGTCCCTTAAATGGGGCGACAAGTTAGAATTTTGTTGGTTCTCTTTTAAGACCAGGTCACCAACCTGAAAGTCTCTCAGGTGAACTTTCATGTTATATGCTTTCTTAAGTCACTCTTAATAGATACATAAATGCTCGAGAGCATTGATGCGTTGTTCGTCAAGCAACGTAAGCTGGTCTAACCGTGCCTGTCGCGTAGTGTCATCATCAATGAACTCTTGCATTGATATGTGCAAGGAAGGTATTTCCAACTCGAGAGGCATGACTGCCTCGGAGCCATACACCAACAAAAATGGAGTGGCCCTAGTGGGCATCCGAATGCTAGTGCGATAAGCCCATAGGGCAAGTGGTATTTGTATGTGCCAATCCTTATGATTATCTGCGACCATCTTTTTAAGGATGGCGACTAGCATTTTGTTTGACGCCTCTGCTTGCCCATTTGCCTATAGATAATAGGGTGTCAAAAAACAATGTTGAATGTTGTACTTTGTTGTCAAAGCATGCACATATTTGTTCTTAAATGACGTCCCATTATCCGAGATGATTTTGGATGGAATACCAAAATGATATATGATGTTATGTAAAATAAACTCCACAATGCGAGGCCCAGTCATAGAGGTAAGTGGAATTGCTTCCACCCACTTGGTGAAGTACTCTGTGGCCGTTATGATGAACGTGTGACGACATGACAACACAGGGGAGATCTTTCCGATGATATCTAGGCCCCACTACGAAAATGGCCAAGCCGATTGGATCGGCTACAAGTCTTGAGAAGGTACGTGTGTCAAGTTAGCATGGTGTTGACACTTCATGCACTTTCGCACATATGCACAAGAATCTCGCTCTAAAGATGGCCAATAATAGCTCATGTAAAGAATGCGCTTGGCGATGGCCATACTGCTGAAGTGGCCACCACACGTACCATCGTGCGCTTAGGTGATCGCCCAAGTGGACTCCTACTGGTTCAAGCAACAAAGGAGGATCATTTCGTAGCTTCGATGGTACAAAATATCTCCTAACAAGACATGTTTTACCGCTTTCTATTTTAATGATCTTTTTGCAGCATGCGACAATCCAAGTGGGAGGCTACCTAGCTTGAGATAGTCTCTTATGGGTGTTTACCAATCCTATTGATCAGAAACCTCAATGGTATGAACAACCAATCCCTCTTGGAGTTCGTCCCTAGAAAAAACTGAGCGGGAAAGAACTTGTAGAAATAGCGTTGTGTTGCTAGTAAGAGGGGTTGGGGAGAACAAAGATCCCCAGTTGGTGTGATTCAGACTATCATGGATTCAAGAGAACCTTACCTAAGATGGTTCAATCTAGATTAGGTGGATTCTTGGCGTTATGTTAGAGCTTGCACGCTCCATCATGGATTGTGATAATGTTTTCACTTGAATGGTTGTCATTTCACTAGAAGGGTCTTTTGGTATTAGTGACCCCAAGGAGGCCATAGTGTCCGCAAAATGATTTGATGATCGAGGGAGTGCATCGATGTCATACCATTCAAGCTTTGCTAGGAATTTATCCATAAGGGCTTTGTAGACCTGTAGAACTGGGCATTTGCATTGGAATACCCCTTTCACTTGGTTGACAATCAACAACGAATCACCAAAGATATTCAAGCATTTGATGTTCATGGTGATGGTTGTCTAAAGACCTATGAGCAAGTCTTCATATTCAGAATTGTTATTGGTGCACGAGAAATCAAGTTTAAATGATAAAGGCATTGGAGCCCCTTGCGGTGTGAAAAATATTATTCCCGTGCCACCTCCTTGCTCACATTTAGAACCATCAAAAAATAAGGTTATGTCGGCCTGTGATTCAGGCTCAGCAGAATTTGGCGATTATAATACATGGAAGACCCCATCATCGGGTAGCTCTATGGTCAAAGGTTGGTTGTCTTTGAGAGGAGCCTCTGCTAGTTGATTGGCGATGACTTGACCTTTGATGAACTTTTGTCCAATGAATTCGATGTCAAACTCCGTCAACAACATGATCTATTTTGTCGTGCGACTACTATGATAAGTACAACTCATCATGTACCGCAATGGATTATCCTTAGACACAACATATGTCGTATTGCTCAGCATGTAATGGCATAGCTTTTTGGTGGCAAATACCACCACCAAGTATAGATTTTCAACGTATGCATAGTTAAGTTCGTAACTGACCAGGGTGCGGCTAAGATATTAATTAGCCCGTTCTTTATGTAATTCATTTTTTTGGGCTAGCATGGTGCCCAACGCCACCTCAATAGCTGAGATGTATAAAAAAAGGACGATCCTAGTCTAGGTGGTTCCAATACTGGTGGCGAAGCCAAGTATTGTTTGATGTCATTGAATGCAGACTGGCACTCGTCATCCCAATGAAATGCTACCCCCTTGTGCAATAATTTATTCATGGATCGGCACTTGTCAAATAACTACACTATGAAGTGTTTGATTGATGCGACCTTACCCTGCAAGCTTCTGAGCTGCTTGATGGTGGTTGAAGGAAGCATCTCAAGGATTGCCTTGAATTTGTTTGGATCTACCTCGATGCCTCATTTTGAGACTATGAAACCTAAGAGTTTTCCAGATGTGATGCCAAATACGCACTTCTTGGGGTTTAGCCTAACTTTGTGTTCGATGAGGCGATCAAGGATCTTGCGTAAGTCATCAAGATGATTTTGGTGCAAAAGAGATTTGGCCAATAAATCATCCATATAATCTTCCAAATTTTTATGCATGTGATTGTGGAAGATGTATGTCATAGCGCGTTGGTAGGTGGCGCCAGCATTTTTAAGGCCAAAGGGCATGACCTTATAACAAAATGTCCCCCAAGGCATCGTGAACGCCATTTTGAGTTGATCATCGGGATTGATATGAATCTGGTTGTATCCCGAGAAACCATCCATGAGGGAAAGCATTTTGTGGCCTAATGTAGCATCTACCAATGCGTCAATGCTAGGCAAGGTGAAATCGTCCTTGGGACTTGCTTTTTTTAAATCTTGAAAATTGATGCATATGCGAATCCTCTTGTTCGGATTTTTGATGGGTATCATGTTAGACAGCCATGGTGGGTAATCCATGCAGATGACAAACTGTGCATCCAAAAATTTTTGTAGCTTGTCTTTGACCATCAAGGCTACTATTGGGTGCATCTTACGTAGTTTTTGCTTGACTGGCTTGACTGTCGGATCAAGCATTAAATTATGCGTGACTAGCTGTGGGTCTAGCCCTGGCATGTATTTGTAGGTCCATGCAAAAACCTCCTTCTTCTCCTTGAGAAGGGCCATGTAATCGGATTGCTATTTGGGGGATAGACTTACCCCCAGCTTGATGACTTGTGGATTCATTTGATTAGAATCGATGTCTACATAAATCGTCTCTTCAACTGACATGTGGGATTGAGATCAGGTGGATATCGTTCGCTGAATTTAGATCTGCGTTGGGAACGTCAGGTTCCTCTTCAAAATGGAAGATATCTTGAGTCTGTCCTGGGGTGAAATGGAACATCCCACTACAAGGCCAGTACTCTTATGGGGATGGTGGTGAGTCAGAACAATCCCAGGCTATGGCATCTAGGTCTAGATACAATGGTCATGTTGGATCGGTTGGGTTGTGGATGGGGGTGGTTAAATCAATGGAGATCATGTTGATGGAATGAATTTGGTCTCCATTACCGCACGGGCGTTGACTCAGAAATTATTGGTGATCCTTACGCCCCGAATCTGGCTCTATGGGTACTGGCACAAAAGGATCATCCCTATGCGTGGACAGAAAGACAAGGTTTGCCCTTGGCACCGATGGCCCTATAGGATCTCTAAGTGGGAGGTGCTCTCTATATGCTCGAAGTGGTGGATGAAGCACTTGGTTTAGCTGTACTTGGTTTAAATGCCACCTATGCCTTGGCCCCATGTTTAGTTGTTCAAACATATCATCAATGTCCATGGGGTGTTGTTGTTGCCGCATATGGTTGAGATATGCCATCTCAATCTCATCCTCATAATCGCTATCGAAGATCCATAGGCCATCATTAGCTCCGACAACTATGTGCTCTTCTTGTTGGTATAGCCTCCCACTGGGAGTTTCTTGATCACTTGGCCTTATGGCCGGCATGGGAGGCTAGTTTTTTTTGAGCAAGTTGATTTGGTCCCATCCAGGTTGTTTTTCTCTCTACGAGCGGGCTGGATTCTCGAGGTGGCAATTGCTCGATTGGAGCATTCAAGGGGAACATTGCCTCGAAGTTCTCTTGATAGTCATCAATGGGTGCCACTTGTGAGTGATTGCTATCAGATTCGAAAGGGTCCCAAGGTGCTACCTCATACTCTGACTCGTCTTCAGAGGATCCCCCATGATCTTGTCTATATCCCTCTTAGAGGTTATCCCTTGAACTTTCCTCTTTCTCGATCAAAGGGGAAGGGTTGTTGAGGTCAACAAGGTTTGTTGTTAACAATGGAAGATAGTCCCCCAATGTATATGTTGTGTTGGGATTGGCATATGGATCTTGTACCAACCCATCCTTGTTGCTTAGCTCTAGGCCTTGCATGGTTTCTACCAAAATTTCAATGGGCAAATGGTGGTTGAACCCTAGTCCTGATTTATCATATGGTATCTGGTATCTTGGTTGACAAAGAACGTGCATTCTTTGTTCATATCTGCCCAATCCATATCCATGCCAATTACATTGGTTAAGGTATTTCAAGGTGAAGTTCGGGTTGGATAGATAGTCAACATTCTCAACAAATGGCTCTTCGTCCTCTTCCTCTTGTAGGTAGGGTTCTAGGCCATTCTCGAGGCCCCCATATACAAAGTTTGTTTGATTTTATGGGTAACCTAAATGGAAGATAGTATTGATGGGGAGGTGATGTCTCCCCATATGGATTCGAGTGCGGGTGTTGCCACTATGTTCTGCACTAGGTACTCCCCTAGGCCTGTATTGGCCATTTCAACAGTAATCATCGACGGTTGAGGGGGAGGGAATGGGAGTTCTCCCTGAGTCCACTCCATGTGGGGTGAATCAGGTGTCTCAACTTCCATTCGGCTAGGCACCTCTTCGTTAGAGATGGTTGAGACTAATGGT
The DNA here is from genome assembly GCA_028583015.1 of Wollemia nobilis. Lineage (NCBI taxonomy): Eukaryota > Viridiplantae > Streptophyta > Pinopsida > Araucariales > Araucariaceae > Wollemia > Wollemia nobilis. Next base: position 29,230,080 of record JAQPPZ010000856.1, on the reverse strand, counting down.
GGTATCTCTTCCAGGGGCTTCTTCCCATTGTCCTTCGGTGTGGCCACCATAGGTGGCATTTTTGGTGAAGGGACAGATGACGAAGATGGGCCAGGTCGGTTACTTGAGGGACTCAATAGTGGGGATGTAGGCGAAATCGGACCTTGAGTGGACGAATTCAATTGAAAGTCCAAATGTGTCAATGGGAGGGTCAATTGTGGCATCAGTTGTACCGCATTACAAAACTTGAAGGGCTCTAAGTCTACTAGGACTAAATGTACTTGCCCTTCATATGTGTACTTGAGGCACTGATGGGCTATCGAAGGGACACACTTCATGTCCCTGATCCAAGGCCAACCTAGCAAGATATTGTAGGCCATCTCACCCTCAAGGATGTGACACAATGTAGGAATGGTCTTTTTTCCTACTTGGATGGGCAGGACAATTGTGCCAACCGTCGAGCATAACGCGTCGTTGAATGCTTGAAGAGTGTAGGTGGATGCCACAATGTGGGATGTTGGCAGCTTAAGATGTTTTAATATCGCAGTCATGTTTATATTGTTAGACAAGCCAGTGTCCACAAACACCCTCTTGAATGGAATATCATTGACCCACGCGATGAAGTGCAGGGGTGGATCCACCATATCACTAGTCACCTATTTCAGTTCGTCTTCCCTGAAGGTTATGACCGGTTCGGTGCATTGTCTCACATGTCCCACAAAGTTGTTGAAAGAATTGGGTTCTTGGGGATGTAGCTCAATGGCTTTGAGTATCTCCATTAGAGCCTCCCGATGGGGCGGTGATTGTTGGATGAGCTCATAGATGGAGAGCTTAGCCGACGTGGTCCTTAAACTCTGAGTAAGCTTAGTCCAAATCGTGGCCAATGGTCTAGGTGGGGGAGGTTGTGTAGGGTGTTGTGGGGGTTGTGACGTTGATGGAACATTTCCTGTAGCTGCAGTGGGTGCGGTTGTGTTTGGGTATCTTTTGTTCCGCATCACAATGCTTATCATCCCTACATACCCTTACATGGGGCAGTTTTGTGTCACCTCATTCACCTGTACAGTCTTTGCCTACGCATCATGGGTAGGTAAGGGGTCTTTGAAGACGTCCATCTGTTGGTTGCTCAGTGCTATAGGATTATCCACCGCGAGCGTTTTTTTGTCTATCAAGTCTTGCACCAAGTTTTTGAATTTCCAACAACTAAAGATGTCATGTCCTTTCTATTGGTGGAATCTAAAATATAAAATATTCCCTATTGCCCTTGGGTTTTGGTGCTTTGGGTTCTATGGGTCGAGTTTCCAGCAAGTTTATCAGGTTTATCGTGAACAAGCGGTCAAACAAGGAGTCTCTAGACTCTGTGAATTGTTGCTTAGGGCGATGTTGCTGATTTTGCTCTTACTTTTGGTTTTCCTTTTCATAGTTAGCAGGAGGAACTGCCTGATAATTAGACTTTGAAGGCTGTGTCATTTGTGTAGGTAGCGGTACAGTTATGACAACCTGATTGACCGTGGAAGGTTTCGGTTGCGTGGGCCCAGTTTTGGCATTTTTGGTCCACTCTTTCTTGCATGGCTTGGAAATCTTGTCGTCTTGGATTTTGATCTCCTCAATTATCTTGGATTGCGTGAGGGCTTCTTCTAGGGTGGCATATTGCTATAGCTGCAATAGCATGGAGATCGACCTTATGCAACTCTTTGAAAACATCTGAGTCATGTCGGCCATAGGAGGGAGGTAGGGTAGCTTTGAAAGCAATGTCCTCCACCGATTCCCATAAGCGGCTATGGTCTCATCATCATACTACTTAAGGCCAGCTAGGTCGCTTAAGGATGTCTTCTTCTTGGTGTTGAAGGCAAAATGTTCAAGGAACGCGTCCACTATCTGGTCTAGACTGTTGATGCTATGCTTCGGCAATTGGGTAAACCAATATAAGGCAGGGCATACGAACGTGGTTATAAACGTTCTCGGAAGCAATGCATCATTGTCCTGAATGCCAAAGCATTGACTCAGGAATATTGTTACGTGCTCTTGGGCATCCTCATCCCCTTTGAAAATTGCCAATTGAGGCATTTTGAAGTGGTTGGGGTATGGGGGTGCTGGAACTAAAGGATGCACAAGGTGACTGCAGAGCTGGCATAAGGTGGGCTTTTGGTGCCCTAAAGTCTTGGTCTCCACAGACTCTAAGTGCTCTAGCAGTTCTTTGTATGCATCAGAGGATTTGATTTCCTCTTCTTTGGTTTGTTATCATTGCGAATTGCAAGGAACTTGAGGCCTATGGAGGGGTAGCCGGGTAGTGCCCCCCTTGCCTTGGTAGGGCGTTTCAGCCCGCTCTTCTTATATCTCAAATTCCTCATAGGCTTCTTGAGGAGTTTTTGGGCATGACCTATAAACATGAACGGGCGCCCAAGGAAGGTGCCCATCATTAGTTCTAGGGGTGGCCTCCCACTCAGGTCTCGGAGGTCTTGGAGACCTGTCTCGCACTAGGGGGTTACGCCTTTCATAAATTTTTGTCCTATGTGTACGAGGGGTTAGAATCCTCTCATGCATAGTGTTTTGGAGCAATTCATCTGTCTGGCATTGAATGCATTCTTTGTTAAGATGGTATAGTTGCTCTAACTGCTGTTGATATTTCCTAAGCTGTGTGATTTGTGCTTGGCGAACGACATGTTTTGCAAATGCCAAGTCAATTTGTTCCATCGTCTTATGTCTAGGAGGCCTAGATGCCTCTCCTACATATCTATCTCGGTTGTGGTGATCCGAGATCTCTATGGGTCGCTTTCCTCTGTCGAGGTTAGCGAAATTCACCTGAGGCTCTGGCATCAATAGATGATCTTGATAATTAGCAAGTGCGGAGGTGCATTTCTCCCACACGGTGTATTGCTCTTGAGGAATGTATTGGTTTTCCTCATGCTCCCTTTCATACATGTGAAAGAGACGGGTGGAGTTGGATCACCCTATCTGAAGAGCCTTGTGCTCTAGATTTGTTCTATTAGTTCTAACAGTAATGAGGGGTAGAGGGGGGATGATATAATCATGTGATCCCTCCTTATGAACCCTATGCTGCTCTAGCGCTTCATCATGCAGTAACCACTCATAATGAGCATCTAAGGGATCCTTCCCATGTATGTACTCCTCCTGAAAGGGTCTGTGTTGAACGAGAGTGCCCCCCAAAGGGGTGCCTCTATAGTCCTTTTTTGTAGTGGCATAGTATGGACCACATTGTGGGTCAGGCTGCCAAGGTGGTATAACCAAGTCCTTAGGGCTATAACAGAGGCGACTGGTGCCTCCTTGTACACTTTTTGCAGCTTCTACCCATGATTGGGCTTGGCTACGGGTATACACCATGGTGGTGGTTCTCTACAAGATATGTATGTTTTTATCTCCTTTACGATTTTTTATGCTACACCAAACAAAAGGGACCACACAAACAAAGAAATGATTATCTTGTTTACATATTAAATGTGTGTCCTAAATCTGGTTCAGTGTGTTTTAATTTTTGTTGTGCAAACCGTGTAAAGAAAATTTTGTTATTCATGCATGATGAGGGCTCTTATATATCCAAAATGGTTGACCCTTCAATATACCACTGCCAGGACGTTATATCGAACCTCTCAATATACCCACCCTTATGTGAGGGAAACTATTGGTACGTGAGAGCAGAACGGTACGTGGAACATAGGCGGTACAAAAGGGGAATCACTATGTTTTTGACACCTACCATAGAAGAATTATCCTCATGTGCTGGGAATCACCCCCGCTACACTTGGTCAGCTTTCATCAGGATTTATGTCTAGCAACAGTAGCGATCAGGGTTATGTATGCAAAAATCCAAGCCAAGGTGGTGATGAAATCCACCGTTGGTCTTGATCAAGTGTTGGGGTTTTAAGATGAACTCCTTGATGTTAATATTATCGCGTGGTGTGTGTGGTTCCTTTTACTTGCTCAAATAAAGAAAACATGCAGAAAACTTCCTTATGCAAGCAAAGAAAACAGAAAAATTGCAGAGACATAAACAGAAAAACATAGAGGATGTTCAGAAAACCTACCTCCTCTCTGCCCAAACCAGATGCCTCTGAGTTTCTGCTCAAAAAATGTACAGAGAGCTAATCATCCTTGGGTGGGACAAATTCCAAGTTTGTATTCATCCCAGGGTGAGACAAATTTGTATTCGTCCTGGGGTGGCACAAATTCCAAGTTTGTATTTGTCACAGGGTGGCACGAGTAGTAGTCCAACGCCCGAATGAGTAACACCTGCAAGAAAAATATAAAATTTTGATCAAAAACTTAATCCCAATAGCAGGGGATAGGGTCCCACCATTATCGCCACTGAAATCTGAATGTGGGTTGATGGCGTGCCATATTATGATGCAAACGAAATTTATACAAACGGTGCAGAGATGTTAAGCCCTACGAATGCGAGAAACAAATGCATGCATGAAACAAAGAATAAATGAAAATAGATGTAAGCAAAAAAAAGAGGGGCCTATTTTTATTAATGTTGCTTTCAATCCAATTACAATACGTCTCCCCCATCCTCTAGGGCTCAGAGTGTTTCATACAGTTCGTTACATCAACGGATGGTACGCTTCCAGTGTCTTTCGCATGCCCACTTTTGAAATGGGCGGGCCAAAAATTTTTGTTGCTTGCATCCATGTGTTCCTTGATGCACCTCTAATTTTACTAGCGGTGATATCCTACACTCAGAGAAATATCAAACAGTTAATAGCATATGCAGATGGAAGAAAAACATGCAATCCCCAGGGCCTCTAGCTAGTTAATGTATAAAATAGCAAAATGATGATCAAAACATGTCATAATGAACCTAAAATTTGAAAGAAGCATGAAAACATCATCAGAGACACATTTCAAAAGGAACAGTCGAGAAATCATGCATGAATTTCTAATCGCTCCGGGGTGGGACGATTAGGACTGTCACAAAACATGCAGAGGCAACCTTCCAAATGTCCTACCTAGAGGCATCCAAAACTCTTGAAAAATTGGGGTTAGGCTAAAAGGGGAATTTTGGGATGACCCAGAAGGTCAGATTTGGCAAATTCTGCCCATATTGTCCTGTATCCGAAAGTGCTCCTTGTATGTTAGTAAACGCATAAAATGATAAAAACACAGTCAAATCAAGTCAGAATAACATGAAAATTTAATAGCAGCATAAGTAAACCAAATAGAACATAATTCAAAAATAAAATTAGAGAAATTCTTCATGTATTTCTAATTGCTCTAGGGTGGCCGATTAGGACTGCGGTAATTTGGGGGGCGCCCGGGGGCAGGACGCCTGTCGTTTGGGGTCTGGTTTTGACACCAATCCACCTGGGATGGATACAAAACCTCCTAGGGGGGTGTGTCAATGAATTTGGTGTGGTAATGTGGCCGATTGCTTGGGTTTCGAATCGGGATTGCGTTCCTAGTGTTCACCTGATAACCTCTCTTCCAAAAGAGAAATTAGGGATGTAAGAAGCACGAAGGGGAATGTGGATATAATTTGGCAGAACTCCATTGCTCCAAATGCTCCCACTCTGTTCTCATTTTGGGGTGAGGATGCTCACCCTTTTATAGACCTAGGGTCTCTCTCTTTGAATGCACATGCGAGGGCGCCACTTGGCTTGCCATGCCTTTTTTGGGAGAGAAGATTCCTCCCTGATTTAGAGTCTCCTTACATGAGGCCTCCATGATCAGGGCATGCTTGACTAAAGTTCCTCTCTCTGATTTGAAGTCTTTCCTCATAACTGCATGCCCTAAAGGCGTAGTTAAGTGGCGAACCTGTCGAGGTTTGAATTTTTGCCAGTCAAACTTGCTACTCGTCCCACCCTGGGACGATTGCTGCTAATCGTCCCAGGGTGGGACAAATAGGATTCTAATCATCCTAGGGTCGGACGAGTAGGGACCAAAGTGCTTAAAAGGTGCCAAATTGACCTTTGACCTTCCAAAACTGATTTGGGAGTGGTTAGGACCATTGTTTAACCTCTAGGGGCTGCCCTAGGGGCTATGTATGCCAACTTGATCAGTTCTTGTAGTTGCATAATCAGATTGGTGCTATTTTTGTGTCTAAAATAGTGCAATAATTAAATAAAATACAAAGGACCATATCAAGTTAAAGAGCGTTTGAAGATAAAGATCCATATTGAAGACTAAAGTCTTCAATACCCAAATTTTGTAATACAGGGGGGTGTTAAAGCATATTAAATCATTTGGGTCGTGTAAATGTACCACCCTTGGTACATAACTAGAGTAGTAGATTACTTTAGGGGGTATTTAGCTAGTTACTTCAAGTAATATAATAAATGAATAAGTGTCTATGTGCAAGTTGTAAATGTACAAGGTGTTCCCTTGTACAACTAGGTAGAGTGTTGGCCAAGCAATCCATATTTCTATATAAAGGGCCTCATAGTGAGTGATTACACATCGTTGTAGGTAGTAGTAGGTATACTAGGTACATCACCATATAGATTGGTGATGGAGTACAATGTAGTTCTTTAGCATTAGTTATGGAGTGTTCATTTCCTCCATACTACATTGTATCATTTTCGTCACTTTCTATTAATAGCATATTTCAACATCTTACATTTCTGCATATTTTATATCATGTGATGACATTCTTCTTTAGTATACACCATAAAAAGCTAACCAAAAGAAGAATTTTGAAGAAAGAAATTAATAATATTAAGTTGAAGATGGAAAAATTGAATATTGAAAGTTGAATTAATTTTGGAGTAATACGAATTTCAACAACAAAAGAAATTATTAGCAAACTTATATTATGGCAAATACAAATATTTTCATTTTTTAATCTCATGTACTAAAAGGACCTAACTTTATCCCATACAAAAATAAGATGATATCAATAATTATTGTCGAAAAACTTTGGAAACTAGTAAATGGAGAGAAAACTATTCTAGAAGATACAAATAGAAGACAATATTAAAGATGAATATGCAAAGGCTTTTATGGTAATAACATTTAGAATATCATATGATATTCAAGCACACATAAGTGATGTTGAAACTTCAAATCAAGCTTGAGCAAAGTTATGCACAATATTTGAAGAAAAATATAAAGTTACTATTTTACACTTGCAATCACAGTTGTATATACTAAAAGTTCATGATGGAAAAAATATAGAACATTTTCTTCGAAATATAGTAGAATTGAAATATAAACTACAAACTATGGTAGAGAAGATAGAAGAAAAATTTATTTTTCAAGTTACACTGAGAGCACTTCTAGAAACATTTATGGCAATAGTCACTTCTCTTCAAATGCCAAACAAAATTGTATCCTTTTATGAATTAGTCAACATACTTCAATAAAATGATATAAAAAACTAGGCCAGAGATGAAATGACAAATAACGCTCTTATCTCAAAGAAAAATATGTCAAATAATAATACCTCATCATCACAGTATCAACCTATATGGAAAATATAATATTGTCACATATATAACAAAGAAGTGTTAGAGTATATTACATTATTGGGTACATATCAATGTACCACCTTTGGTACATTATTAGAGTAATAGTTTACTTTAGAGTAAAGTTAAGTAGTTACTTTAGCATGTAATAAATGCACAAGTGTTAGAATGTGCAATGATGTAAATGTGCATGTAGTCCATATGTACATGAGTCATAGGATAGAGTCAAAGGTAGAGTGAGGACCAAGGAACTTATCTTCCTATATATAGGTCTTATAGTGAGTGCAAAGAGAGGTGAGAATACAGAGAGTGCATAGTATATATTGGTAGAGGAGTACAATGTAGTTCCTTTAAAACAGTTTTTGGAGTGTTCATGTCCTCTATTATACTGTATTGTACTATTTTTATAAGCTTTCATTAATGGAATATTTTTGAGTTATTACAGAAGTTTATCTATTTATTTTCCTACATATTATAGTGTCATTATATTATATATATAATAGATTGCTTATCTTATATCTTGTGGTTGCATTTTCTATAACATATACTCATAAAAAGCTAACAGTGGTATCATAGCACATGATAGATCGATGGGAAATAGAGAGAGCCACAAGCGAGATTGAGAGCAATCCAAAAATCTCATTTTCAAAAATTTTGAGATTGCATTTGGCTAGAGTCTTTCCATAGGGTTGCAAAAAACTCGTGAAGACTAGGAATCAACATTAATTCCACTAGATTAACAAATCAACTAGAGAAAATTGATTATCTCTAGATTTAGAGTTTCTTCCATTATAGTCCGAATACTTTGTTGTAGGAAAAAAAAGATTCAAATAAAGTTGGGAAGCTTCCTACAAAAGTGCTAGGAAGAATATCTTCTTTGGAACCAATCCAAAACCATAAGAAACACGAGGAATATCAAAGATTTGGAGGCCTAAAGAAAAAGGTCCCATTGCTAGAGATTGCATACCTGCAAATTGTAGAAGTGAATAAAAGGCCATAGGAGACTTGTTGCAGATTCAAGGAAGAAGAGACTCAAGGAGGCTTGAATAATTTTAAGAGACCTATATAAGGTCCATTGAAAAACTTCCAAATTTGGAAGCTTGAATATAGATAAGGACTAGCAAAAATACTATTCCTGAAGCAACAAATTTTAGAGATCCAAGAGGGATATCTCATTGCCAAACTTCCACAATAGAATGTTGAAGAAAATATCTCATTGGGAAGACCAGAGAAGTTGTGAGAGTGAATACCCTATAGAAGAGTTCTCAAGAAGAAATAAGAAGGCTTGGAGAGACTCATTGAAAAAGATTCAAAGAAGGCCATTAAAGGAGTTCCTAGGTGAACTCATTGGAGAAATTTACCACCAAGGAGAAGTTCCTAATAAAGGAAGAATTTGGGACAATTTTCACCATTCGAAAACAAGCCCAAGGGAGAAGGATTTAACAAGAAGCTTGCCAAATTTTGAAGGAAATAGGTGAAGACCTCAAGACTTTAAGATTCTTGAGAAGGCCTATATTGAATTCAAAATTTGATAAGGAGGTTGAAGGAGAAAGGAGCCAAACATTACTACCAAACTTGAGAGGTTTGAAGATTGCCTTTGAAGGCTAGAAGGCTCATTCAAAGAAAGGAAATCTGTTGGTTTTTACAACATAAAATTGAAGGGTTCTTGAAGGAAAATATCAACTACGATTTAGAGGAGTTCCCTACCAAATTTTTGAGACTCAAGGAAAACATTTCAGTGGATATATTGACTACTTTGCAATATGAAAATTTCAGATTTGAGGATAGCATGAAAGCAACAAATTGAGCAGCATAAATAGCTTCTAAGTTTTAGATTTCCAGGATACATATTGAAGGAGAGTTGAAGCCACCAAACTACAGATTCAAGAAGCAAGTTAGAGGAGGTACAAAGATGCAAATTGGTGTACAAGGTGATTAGATTGTGGAAGTTTGGCAATGAGACATTTTCTTCAACATTCTATTGTGGAAGTTTGTCAATGAGATAATATGATGGTGGCCACTTGTAGATAATATGATGGGCTACATAATGTGTCCTTGAGACACTTAAACCTTTGTATCCCCGTAATGTAATATAGGAGACAAGTATGGTGCTTTGTAAATAACTCTGTAATAACCTGTAATAGGTTCCTTAGGTGTACCTAAAATCAACTCTCCTAGTCTCCCTTGTAGCTTCTTCTCTAGGTTTGAAATGGTAGCTTCCTTCTCCACTCCTTGGAGGTAAGCAATAAGGTGAATCTAATCACCTTGCAATTCTATTGTATACCAATTTGAAGCAAGTTCATCCAGTAAAAGGTAGCAATAAGGTGAATCTAATCACCTTGCCATCCTTCAACTACAGAGATCATTAAGGTAAGCAACTTGGGTGCATGAAGGTTCATTAGTTGAACTTTATATTTTTGGTTCATTATTAAGATTCGTTAAGCACCATATTAGAGTTAAAAGTTGCAAGGAGAAGGTTGCATATTAGAGTCTTCAAGGGAGTGCAAAATATAGTTTCTTTTAAGGTCAATACCTACATATTAAAATAGGATTTAGATATATTTTGAATAAGAGCAAAATATCATCTTTCTAATGTCTAGTTAAAGTAAAGAAGACATTACACTTGAGTGAAAGTTGCAGAGGTTATAGTGAAAGATTCAAGTTACTTTTAAGAGTTCTTTACAAGGAGCAATAAGGAGAAATTACTAGTGCATTATACTAGTTACTCTTAAAAGGTTATTAAGTGCATTGGTTGTTAAGTTAAGGTTCATTAGTTGAACTTTATATTTTTGGTTCATTATTAAGATCCGTTAAGCACCATATTAGAGTTAAAATTTGCACGGAGAAGGTTGCATATTAGAGTCTCCAAGGGAGTACAAAAGATAGTTTCTTTTAAGGTCAATACCTACACATTAAAATAGGAGTTAGATATATTTTGAATGAGAGCAAAATATCATCTTTCTATTGTCTAGTTAAAGTAAAGAAGACATTACACTTGAGTGAAATTTGCAGAGGTTATAGTGAAAGATTCAAGTTACTTTTAAGAGTTCTTTACAAGGAGCAATAAGGAGAAATTACTAGTGCATTATACTAGTTAATCTTAAAAGGTTATTAAGTGCATTGGTTGTTAAGTTAAGGTGGAAGACCAAAGTGCACAATATCAAAGTTTCTAATGACACTATTTAGTGTAGAATACCTGCAACTCATTGTGGAATAGTAAAGCCACCTTAAAGGGTGATATACCTCCAAGGAGTGGAGAAGGAAGCTACCATTTCAAACCTAGAGAAGAAGTTACAAGGGAGAATAGGAGAGTTGATTTTAGGTACACCTAAGGAACCTATTACAGGTTATTACAGAGTTATTTACAAAGCACCATACTTGTCTCCTATATTACATTAAGGGGATACAAAGGTTTAAGTGTCTCAAGGACACATTATGTAGCCCATCATATTATCTACAAGTGGCCACCATTTGCAAAAGGAAAGCACATTCAAAGTGCTTAAAATAAGAGCCATCCAAAAGAGCTCGATGTTCGCCTCATCAAGGTGTTAAAGAACACCATAGTTAAATGCAACAAGCAACACGGGAGCAACACCATAGAAGAAGACAACTGCCATGTTGGAAACCTATAGTAAATGAGGATAACAAGGTAAACATAGTGTAAGGAGGAATACGTCTTATTCCAGTTGGCAAAGACAAGGCACAAACAAGATATCATCGCTAGTTGGCAAGGATAAGGTATAAAAAATCATTACCCAAGAAACAAGGAAAGCCATTGCACGTATTGCCATCACGTAGAAAAGCTACATTGGAAAAACCTTCCACATTGGAGAAGAAACCATCTACGCTGGTGTAGAAAGCCATCTCACATTTTGCTATCACAAGGGAGCAAAGAAATCTGGAAATAGTTGGCAAAGATAAGCATTGAAGCCTTAAGCTTTTTTGTACATTGGAGGCAGCCTCACACAAAGGGAGGATATACACTTGCCACAACATCGTAAGGAATATAGTGCCACTTGGCACAAGAGAGAAAAAATTTCTCATAACGCCTACACCTAAGAAGAAATGTGCTCATTCAAAGTAAACACTCATCTAAAGAGAGAAAGACACCAACGAATTGCAATAACACTACAAGGGAATTACATCATTGTTGAAATTATTTCATACAATACTAGCACCACTTGTTCTATCTATTTCAAAATATGTAACGTTCTAGATTTGAGTAACCTACGACTCAAAGGAAGATTGGCGCCACTTGTCTCAAGACTTACTCACTCTGTAACTTCCAACAAGAAGGAACTTACATTCCCTTTCAATATCCATGCCATTTATCATACGTTATACAAAAGACAAGGATATTAAAGGGTCTACACAACAACACATAGTAAGAGAGCACGCAAAGAAGTCAAGCAATAATAAAGGTGAAGAAGGAAGCACGTAGATTCAACATCAAAGCACTTATACACAAGGAGGTCAAAGCCTATTAAAGGAGGAGAAGACTTTGACAAGACATCCATTAAAAGAGGAGCATTGAATGCTCACCATCGTTCAACAAATACAACACCCAAAGGATCCATTGGAGGAATGAAGATAGAGGTATATCGTGTGCAACATTATAAAGGTAATATCAAATTAATTACTTGCTTTCATTAAGGTTAAAAGGAGCTATACGATGAACCATATATTAAGGTTAAATTTACCACTGCATTGGAGCAATAATAATTAACCAAGAATTAGTGAATTATAAAGCAAGTTTATATCTTCAAGTGACATTTCAAGGTACATTAGTTGAAGTACATATATACTTTAATTTTGAAAATATTCATAGTTGGAGATATAAGGTTTTTAACATTGGATAATTGAAATATTAGTTTGAAAATATTATTATCTTCTAAATTTCTACATTTGGGAGGTATAAGGAATACTACACCAAACTATAACTAATTAGAATTTAGAAAATTGAACCATTGAGAACTAAAGGTTGAAAAGAAGCAAAATTATTGTTTGCTTAGAAGAGTTAGAATTTATTGCTTATACTTGTCACATAGACACATTAAAGAGATAAAATAAATTCAACCATAGATAACTCCATCAAATTGATAAGTGCATAGTTCAATGGGAGAAATAAGGTGAAATAGGAGTTGATTATTATAATTCCCCAAAACATTACCAAATCAACTCAAAAGGTGAACTATTACTTCCTAAGCACTTTACAAAGATTAGAGTATATTCTAATCACTAGGGAGACATAAGGATCCTACCAAACCTAAGTCTTAAAAAGATTTTATTAAAGCAGTTCACATACTCTAAACTAGGAAGTCATAAGGTAGACTACTTCAAAGGCTCTATCAAAAGTATTCTCAAAATACTAAAGAGCTAAAATAAATCTATTAAAACTAAGGAAGATGTCTACCTCAAAGAAAATAGTGAACAATGATATGAACAACACTATTAGAAAGGAAAGGGCAAGTGTCATAAAAATTGGAATCAAGAATTTACTTATAAAGTCTGAAGGAGACTTAGACCTTACTTCAAAAGTGATTCATAGTGAAGCTTTAAAATACAACTTTGAAACCATGGAATATTATCTACATGCTCAACTCACTAAAGCAATTGATAATGGAAATAGTGACATTAAAATTCCTTTAGACTTTGGTAGCATATTATATATGGAATTACTTACATTCAAATGTTACAAGGATGAGAATGTAGAACAAAAAGGATTGATAGAATCACTTAAAAAGAAAACATAAATGGATGAATCATACCTAGAGAATATATTTCAATCCTCATGTAGTATTGATACTTCAAGTCCTACTAACTCAAAATCTTATCATGATGTCTTAAGTGTTTGTTCAGAAGCTTCTATACATAACCTAAAAATGATAAAAATGACAAATATAAAGAGAAGATACTTTTTCAAGAATCAAGTGATAGTACGACCACCTATGAAAGTGCAGTAATTGACTCCAAATACAAGAATAAAGAAGAATAAGAAGAAGAGGAACCAGATCAAGGAGGCATACAATGCAAGGTGAATTAAAGATAATACAAAGGACTAGATCAAGCTGAAGAACATCTAAAGATGAAGATCCATATTAAATACTAAAATTCTTCAATACCCAAATAATGTAATACAAGGGGATGTTAGAGTATATTACATTATTGGGTACATATCAATGTACCACCTTTGGTACATTACTAGAGTAGGAGTTTACTTTAGATTAAAGTTAAGTAGTTAATTCAGCATGTAATAAATGCACAAGTGTTAGAATGTGCAATTATGTAAATGTGCATGTAGTCCACATGTACATGAGTCATAGGATAGATTCAAAGGTAGAGTGAGGGCCAATGAACTTATCTTCCTATATATAGGCCTTATAGTGAGTGAAAAGAGAGGAGAGAATATAGAGAGTGCATAGTATAGATTGGTAGAGGAGTACAATGTAGTTCCTTTAAAAAAATTTGTGGAGTTTTCATGTCCTCCATTATATTGCATTGTACTACTTTCGTAATATTTCATTAATGGCATATTTCTGAATTATTGCAAAAGTTTCTCATTGTTTTCCTGCATATTATAGTGTCATTATCATATAAATATCATAGATTGCTTATATTACATCTTGTGGTTGCATTTCCTATATCATATACTCATCAAAAGTTAACAAGAAGGTCATAATATTGTTTTTGTATATACAATTCTATAAACAATTGAAATCAAATGTATAGACCTTTCCAAAGATACTAGTAGAGACAATATTAGCCTAATCAACAACGATACACATCAACACAACAACAATATCCAAAATAGAAAAATCAAAGAGGAAATATAGTCTAAAAATTACAAAAAACAAAGAACACTAACGAGGAAGAAAACAAAACAATTCATAGATCTCTCATGGGAAGAATCATAAATATCTCCATCCTAGACAATACAGGTTCATTTATTAATATAGAATGTATGGATCAAATTGAGAATAAATGTGATAAAAATAGTAGTGATACAAACCATTAAAAATTCTCAATAGTAATTCAAGAAGAATTGATAATATCAATGGCATTGATAATATTGACAACAAAACAAGAATTTTTGAAAAGGAAACAAGAAAAAAGTATAAAAAGCATGAACCGAAACAAAAATTAATGATAAAACATAATGGTATGAAAATAACATTTGTGAAAACAAGTCTTATCAAGAAAAGAAAATTGAAGTACACTATGTGTACATACATAAAACATAATGGTATGAAAATACTAAAATGTTTCTATAGAAATAAAATAAGCTTGATAAGCATAGATTTGTACCTAAGTCGTGTATAAAAAAGGAAGATATAAGTAACAAATTAGAGGGACATTTAGTGTCAAAACCTAAAGCACTTTCAGAGTCAGAGCAGAAAGACCAAGCCCAGAGTGAAATACTGAGAGCACATGAAGGCAAAGGACCTTCATACCAAATAATGTATAAGGAGGTGGGGTGTTGGAGATATTATATTATTTGGTACCTTGCAATAATAATGCAACGACCATGTAAATCGTTTAGTCTAGGGCATGTTTAATATTTGAGTATATAGTAGGTGTCATGTAAATGTGAGTTATGTAAGTGAGGTGTCATGTTAGTAAGTGTGAGTTATGAGTTATGATAAATAATGAAAGTCTTTGTCTTTATGTAAATATGTTAAATTTATTATTATGTATTGAGAAATATGGAGAGTTAGACCTCATGTGAGTATGAGGAGATGTAAAGATGATGCTAGTGTAAAGTTCAAGAGTCTTATGAACATGAAGAGTCTCATGTATGTATATATTGAAGACAAAACATTTTAATGGTGTATCTAATAAGCATTGCATTTTATGCATTGCTTAAAGTAGTTTATCAATAATATTCAGTGAGTTATTGTATGATTTGAATTGTATGAATATTTTTTGTGATTGATATAATGAGATCCTATGAAAAATCTTATGGTGAGAATATTGGTGAATTGCTAATAGTTGCCAATGATTGAGAGCATGGAGGATGACCATAATTTCTTTTTTATAAGTAGATTTTTCTAAAAACAATTCTCAATAATGTCTTATTGGTGAAGGCTAGGGGTTGTCCTTCTTGCATTAATACGACACCAACACCATGACTTAAATCATCATTTTCCATTATAAAGGGTTTGGAAAATGAGAAGTGGCTAACATTGATGTTGAAATCATGGCTTCCTTGAGATCTACAAAAGTTTTTTTTGTTGGAGCTAAACACATAAATGAGTTCTTCTTTAGCATGGCCATTAGAGGGCTGCTATCTTTCCATAATTTTGTACAAATTATCGGTAGTAGCCAGTAAGACCCAAAAATTCATGAAGCACCTTGAGATTTTGTGGCTTAGGCCAATTTTGGACAGCTTCAATTTTCTTGGGGTCAACCTTAACTCCCTCCTTCAAAACAATATGCCCCAAGTATTTGACCTCCTGCATGCCAAAGGAAGATTCACATCATTTGATAAATAACCGATGGTCCTACAATAGGTGCGAAGTTTGATTTGGATGTTGCAAGTGCTTGACCCAAGTGTGATTGTAGATGAGAATGTCATCAACAAAAACCAAAGTAAACTTGTGGAGGAATGGGCAGAAGACATTGTTCATGAGGCTGTGAAATGTTGAAGGTGCATTAGTTAGGCCAAAAGGCATGACCAAAAATTCATTATGGCCCTCATGAGTTCTGAATGTTGTGTTTAGAATAATTTTTTCCTTGATCCTTATCTAATGATACCTAGAGTGGAGATCCAACTTAGAGAAAAAATTGGTGTCATGTAACTCATTGAACAACTCATCAATCATAGGAATAAGGAATTTTTCCTTAATGGTAAGTTTGTTGAGTTTGTATCGCTCCAAATTTTTCGCATCCTTACCTTCAGGCTATAGGATCCATGCCCGGAAGGAGGATGGGAAAAGGAAGTTGCGGTACCTCGGACTGAGAGGACTTGCGAAGGTCCCGCCTCTCAAGGGAGGTGTATTTTGATGATTTTTCGACGGATGGTGGGTTCACCAGGAAACATTTAATGGCAGTTTCCACGCCTAGGTTTGGAATGTGTTTTGATGTGTTCGTTTTTAGTCTTAAGCATTCAAGTCCTAGGTTTGGCCAAAATGCGTCTAAGCTATGCTATATGAAGATGCAGATTAAATGAATACAGAAAACAAAATTAAACATAAAACACAGAAAATATGCTAGATGAGAAAAGCCATACCTGATTTCGGATGTTTGATGGAGATTCTGATTTTTGAAGCGGTCCGGATCGTACGGAATTTGACGAGGATCGTCTACGATCCGACGGGATCGTCCACGATCTACTAATCTGACAAGATCGTCTCTAATCTGACAAGATCGTCTCTAATCTTACGATATCGTCTCTAATTTTACAAGATCGTCTCTAATTTGATGAAATCGTCTGACGATTTCATCAGAAACCTGCAACTATAGAAATGGATACCAAGAACAAAAAATACAATTGCAAAAGCAAGGGAAAATGATAGAAATGAAAGTATGAATGTTAGAATGACAACTTTAGATAACATATTAAGTAAAATGCATTGTTTTAATGATTAACTTTGACTTTATTATGCATCTAGGCTACATGAGGTGAACTCCAAGATGCAAAGCAGTAATAAGCTTAACTAATGCAAAGCAAAAATAGTAGATAATGGACATAGAATGCAAACTCAGGGCACGGATTTCCCCCAATGTTGGCTGCAGTCGAAATCGTCTACAAAATGAAGAATCGTCTTGAATTGTGGCGTGATCGTCCAAGATTGTACGAGATCGTCTGAGACGAACTGAGCTTGCTCCGACTGAAAAACAATGAAGTTCCTGCAAACAAACTTGAAAAAATGCAAATGCAAACAGTGATTTAAGATGGTCTAGTGCGTGTAGAATTCGAGTTACAGGGAATTTCAGCCAGGGGTTGGGAAGGGAAGGTCCTAATGATTAAATAGGCTTAGGGGAGTAGTTAGGAGGTTGGAGATCATCCCAATTTGGGAGATCTCCAATGGGGGAGGGTCCCAACAGCACAGACACGCTTCTGCCCAGATTGGAGACCCGTTGGAACAGATTCCAACTATGCAAATTCAGTTTTGCGACAAGATCGTCTGGACATCCTAGTCTAGATGAAATCGTCAAATCTGGGGCGATATCGTCTGATCGGCGATGATATCGTCAAAAGGTCAAAACAACCTCTAAAATTGGTGCGGAAAAGGGGGAAACGGAATACCCGACGGTTAACGGGCGGTTTGGGAGGTTAAATTTGATTTTAAAATTATTTACTAAGGTGAATGTAAATTTTATAATTTTACTGTGCCTATTTTAGGGTGCTACAGAGTTCATGAAAGTCTATACACAACCACCATGACCCATATTTTTTTTTACCAATAGTACTGACAACCAATATGGATTGTTACCATGTCGAATTATATCTATTTTCAATAACTCTTGGACGAACTTCTCAATTTTTGATTTCAATGAATATATTTGTCTAGCCAAATGTTAGGTGGCAAACTTCCTAGTACCAACTAGATTACATGATCATGGGAACGACATGAAGGTAATCTTATAGGTTCCATAAAAACAACATTATGTATAGTCAAAATGAGTTGCAAATCCCCTTGTGGCTTGACTGCTTTGGTATTCTAGGGTTGGATTGCAAACAATTGAGCTACTATTCCATGCAAGGAGTTTTTTTAACAATTTATCCATTTGACTTGAACTTATAACTTGCAAGGATCCTAAGTGAACCACAAAGAGTGTATGACCTCCCATTATGAGTGCATTGCATCAACAGTTCGACAAAGTTCTAGGTTACTATTCCCAATATATGGAGCCATTATGCCCCCAACACATCACATCCTCCTAATGAAAATGAAAACATATCGATTTTGAGTTCATATTCCCTTATCTTTAACTTAACATTTCAACATTTCCCTTTACAAGTTAATGTTCTTCCATTTGCCACCATGACTTCAAAAGAAATGCAAGAATGCATGTAGTAGTTGGCTCGCTTAGATTTTTGGGGATCAATAAAGTTGTGTACTACTCGAATCAATACAAATATAATTCTTTGTCCCTTGAAATATCCTATTACCTTCATAATTTGAGGGGTTGAGATTCTTGTAAGTGCATGAGTTCAAATATGTGATTGTGATTTTTCTTGTGATTCACCCTCATCTTGGTGCTCTTCTTCTAGTTGTTCTACTTCTTCTTATTGTACTTCATTTACTACATAATCATCCACATCCACTAGATACAATTTCTATTGTACACATCTATGCCCTAGAGAATATTTCTTATCACAATTATAACATAACCTTTGTGCTCTTCAAGCATGCATTTCCTTCCTAGTCAATAAC
Organism: Wollemia nobilis; assembly: GCA_028583015.1. Taxonomy (NCBI): domain Eukaryota; kingdom Viridiplantae; phylum Streptophyta; class Pinopsida; order Araucariales; family Araucariaceae; genus Wollemia; species Wollemia nobilis. The sequence continues at coordinate 29,211,302 of JAQPPZ010000856.1, read as the reverse complement.
TTCATTGTTGGATATTATTTCCTATGTTCGATGTGATCTTGGATGGAAATGAGGGTTCGACCTATGGAAATTTAGATGATTGTTGTTGAGTAGAATTTTTTCCTTCGCTAACATGGCCAATACTATTGCTTTCATCATGGACTATGGTTTGAACATTTTTATCTCTACCTTGATGTCATCCTTCAACCCATTGATAAAACAACTCTAAAAATCCTTCACTCAAATTCCTTGTCCTAGTAGACAACTTAAATTGAGTCTGATACTCGAGAGTAGTAAAGGCTTTCAATTTTGTTGAAGCTCCTATAAAGTCCTCATATTCACATGGACCAAAATGAGTGAGTAATTGGGACTCAAATTATTCCCAAGAAAAGTCAATCATATTTTGTACCCATTGATACCATTGAAGGGCCTTAGATTTGAAGTTAAAGGATGTCATTGTGATCCATAAATATCGGGGTACATTATGGAGTTCAAAAAATTGATTCGCTCGACACAACCAACCATCAAGGTCCTTTCCATTGAACTTGGAAAAGTTTTATGTGGGCTTTTTAATCAGGGTATTAGTGTAAAAAAAAGCATGATATATTTCATTTTTATTTCTTGAACTGCCAACCATTCCTTCATTGTTAGTTTGTAGGTGTAATTGCATGGCTCCATTTAAACGTCCTTCAACCTCAAGGAATTTTTCTTCAATCTTTGTTTAGACTTTAATATTTTTTGATTTCAAGAGTTGCATATGATCTTTCAAATGTTTAACTTCTTGTCTATATTGGTTTTGTAGGTTACTAAGTTGTTGACTTATTAGCCCTATTTCATCCATCAATTAGTTTTGTTCCATCTCCCTTGTTTCTCCTCTTGTACTTCCAACTGTGGACTTGTGATTTAGACCACCCCAACTACTTCATTAAAAATATAAGTGTTTTTTAAAGTCATTTTTAATAATGGTCCGAAAAAAGTTTTTTGGTGCTATATATCAAAACAACCAGTTTGAAAAGACAATCATGATGGAACTAAATCTCAAAATGACATTTTTGAAACCCCAAACTCTTTTTTTGGTCATGTTTATTTTTATTCTAAAGTTTTTCATTACCTAGAAAACTTTCTTCTTTGTTCCCCGACAATTGTCACATCTGACACTGTCTTGCCTATCACTAACACTGCCCTATCTGACATTGTGATAAAAAATTGTTCTAGTAAACTCTATTTCGACTGTCACTGATAACAATCTTGTCTGCCACTACTTTTGACTATTATCGATAACTGCCCTAGTAGACACTTTTGATTGTTACTAACATTGCCTTGTCTGACATTGTTACTGACCCCAAAAATAATCTCCTCCAACCAATAATTGTTACAATATGATCAATTTTGGAATAGGTGGTCTCCTCAATATGCTCAAATATGTGGTTAGGGTTTTGGAGGTTTGACAGTTGATATTTGGATTTGACATATGATTTAAATACTAGGCCAAGGTGTCCACACTATCTATAACACTCTATTATACCATGACGAACAATAATGCTTGGACCAATATTTCAGGCCACTACTCAAGTAGGGTTCCACACATACCCTTGAGCACACTACCTGCCTCTTTTATAGTATGTGAGGGGTAATATTCCCATCCTTAAGCACACTATCCATTTCTTTGACAGTATGTGAGGGGTAATTTTCCCAAGTGTTGTGCTCGGTGCACTATGGATAGATACATAGTCAAAAATATTCTTAGAGCTTAAGGTCTCTCCTAAACCTAAGAGGGTATCCCTATATACCAAAAAGTATGTGGGAGCTCAAGTCCCTATACAAGTACTATCTAAGGCCTGGGTATTGGAGTCTAATCACCCCTTACTTCATTGGATACTTACGGGCAATCTAGCTTAGTCAATAACAATTGCTCCTCCATTATATTTTAAAAATCCCTGACATAGTTTTTCTACCCTATTAAACTAAAATAAAAGTAAAAAAATGACTTGATTATTTTATAGGATAATAAGGAGGAATATAAATAATAATAAAAAAATTATATGTAACAAGTCGAAATGGCAAGACACGAATTGTTTGCACTACAATAGAATACAATCCTAGAAAGTGCTTCAGTACCACTTGTTAAGAACCTTTTAGTAAAATAAAAACTCATCCACACAAGAACCTTTTGCTAAAATAATAGAAAATGAATTTGAAATTAACAATTTTGTAAGACGAAATGGAAACGTAACAAATTATATTATAGAAATAAAAAACATATTATAGAATCACAAGCCTCTTTGAAGAGGCAACCTCCTTAGAAGCAAAGCTTCAATACAATAAAATATGAGATGCCCTTCTCTTGTCCCCTTGGATCTTTTATAGACTTTGGCTACCCTAACCCTAATGCTTTAGGGTTGCTATCCATGTACAAGTGGAGGCCCAACTAGTAACTCCTAAAGAATAATTGTCACATTTTTTATAATGACGATTACATCACATAGGCCCATAAACCTAGGTGCCTGAAGTACCACATGACAACAATTCTTGAATAATATTTGAATGACGTCCTAAAAATGAAGTGGAAACCACCGAAAGTGGAGTTGATCAAATTGAATTTTGATGGAGCATCTAAAGAAAATCCAAGATAAATAAGAGCAGTAATAAAAAGAAAAGATAAAGGTTGAGATTTTGTCACATTACGTTGTTAATAGTGGATTTAAGACAAATAATGAAGCTGAATCTTGGGCAACTTTGGAAGGGTTAAAAATATGCAAACAAATGAAATGGAACAAAATATGGATGAAAGGCAATTCACTAATAGTATTAAATACAATTTTGAGGAAAGCAAAGGCTACATGAAACGTATTAAAGATCATTATGGAAATACAAGGCCTTGCTACAAATTTTGAAGAAATCATGTTTACACATACGCTAAGGGAAGGGAACAAATGTGTAGAAAGGCTAGCCAATAGAGGGGTTTTAATAGAGGATCATGAAGTTATTGTTAGCATATAGCATGTTATTAGAGCATGTTATATTACATTATTAGGCTAGTAAAATAGTGCATCTTGGCGCTCTCCGATTTTGGGTAGTTCCACAACTAATTTTGTGGTTCATTAACCACTTTAGAACCACAATTGCATTGTATTTAATTCAATCTCATTGCAATATCAAACTACTACTTTAATTCATAACATGGTACAAGAGCCAACGTTGAGGACAAGGATGGTAAAATGTTTCCTAATGCTAAGGATAAGGATGGCAACACATTTCCCAATGTTGAGGACAAGAACTAGACAGATCCTAACCAGACGCTGACATGGACCTAACAGAGGACACATGGACCTTGACCAGACACTGTGTGGACCGGACAGAGGATATGTGAACCCTGACTAGATGCTGACATGCAACAGACAAAGACGTTGATGTAGGACATGACAGAGGACACGTGGCGGGCTCAAAGGTTCGATGTGGACCACACTCAAGAAAAATGGTAGGGAGGGGGTGACCACTCGAAGGTAATCACCTTCAAAGGTGGCCCTTCAACTTTTTGAAGAGACGAGAGTGCATCCTCTGGATGCATGTGGGATAATCCCACTATTTTTTTTTGTTTTAAAAAATTAGCGCCCACCATATATAAGGCCAAGTCACTGGCCTTCCATTTCCAGTGTCCTTGGTAGAGCAATTGGTTCAACATGCTCACTGCTATGACAAGGTCTGTGGTTCGAATCCCACAAAGGGATTCCAAATAATTGTTTTTTAGCATCCCCCCATAAAAAATTGATGCTCGGTTCACCAGTTGATGCCCTGTGCATGAAATTGATGCCATCCACACACAATTGATGCCCCGCGAGCACCGGTTGACATCCAATGAGCCCCATTGATGCTCTAGAAAGAAAAAATTGACGCCCTAGAAAGAAATTGACATTTTTTTACAATTATTTTGTCAATTTTTGCAAAATTTTTTGTCAATTTTTTGCATAACCTAATTTTGACCACGAAGGGTCATTATTTTGCACACCAGGGGCATTTTTTTGTCAAAGGAGGGCACAAGAGCATTATTTTCTACCATCAGCCAGAAGCGAAGCTCTTTTTGAGGTATTTTTTCAGTACTTCGATTTTTCCTTTCAAGCATTTTTGGAGGGATAAGGGATAAGTTTTTTTTTGGAATTTGAAAGGGTCCAATTACAATTTTTTCATCCTTGTTTATTTTGCAACAAAAAGGGGGGATCACAAGCATTCTTTTTTGCAAAATTCTAAGACAAAGGGGGGAAGAAAATTTGGTGTTTTGTGGAAGTGAATATTTATTATTATAAAACTAGCATTGTAATAGGTGCATTTTTGGTGGAAACCGACACCTAAAGTAGTTAAATTTGTGGGCATTTGTGGTTGTATTTTGCATTTAAATTTCCTGTTTTCTTGCATTATCAATCATAAAATAAAGCAAAAGAAAAGACCCAAAATTTAAACACCTATTTATGCAATTTATTGCACATTAGCGTTTGGTATCCACGATACCTCTGGTCCACACTTACAGGTAATGTTGCCGTGCTTGGACTACTGTATCTAACGCCTAATATAGTTGCAACAACGACGTCTAATATTGTTCTCTATCAATCATCGAGGATAAATAAGGCAAACCAGTTCTAATATTCACTCCATTTATACCCTAATCGTTATTGTTGTTAGACGTAAATCCTAATGAAGTGATTTTCGAAGTGTTTAGGGGAAGTTACGCCCCACACATGAGGAAAGACCTTCTATGGTAGGTGTCATAAACAAAATGATTCCCTTTTAGTATCGCCTAAGTTCCACGTATCTTTATGCTCATATATACTTATAGTCTCCATCACATAAGGGTAGGTATATATAGATAAGTTCAGTACAAAGGTCTGGCAGGTATAAATAAAGGGGAACCATTTGGTGTTATAAGGAACCTTCACAATGGCCACTATTCACAAATATCTCTTAGATTTATAGTTGCTAAAAGGTTCTAACTTCGCACCATGGAAGAATAAGATGCGTGTTATTCTTCAAGTGGAATATTTATGGGATGTAGTTACTGGCACTACAAAACGCCCTGGGATAGTAGGAGCATATCAAGATGCTTTTGATAGGAAGGACAAAAGATACCTCATGTTTATTCTGCTTGCTACTATATATGATGTCTAGCCTAATATTTGTGATGCCAAAACTACTAAGGAAGATTGGGATATTTTGATTAATATTTATGAAGGTAATAATCAATCCACTATTCTACACCTTTAAACTCAACTACATACACTCAGTATGAAATCTGGTGAGATAGTGGACCTATTCCTATGTAAAGTGCCAAAATTGAAAGTCAAACTAAATGATATAGGACAACCAGTGGACGATGCTCCCTTGACCTCTGTCATCTTGAGAGCATTACCAGTTTCCTATAAGATGTTGATAACCTCACTATAGCACCCTAAAATTGGCACGGTTAAACCTTAGTAAAAAGATAAAAATTTGAATTTTAACCCCAAACCGCCCGTTAACCTTTCCTTGTTTTTTGCATGCCATTTTTAGGATTTGTTTTGACCGTTGGACGATATCATCGATGATCGGACGAAATCATCCCAGATCTGACGAATTCGTCTAGAACAGAACGTCCAGACGATTTCGTCCCAAAACCAAATTTTCATAATTAGCTTCTGTTTCAACAGCTTCTCTAACCCGGGCGAAAGCGTGTCTACGCAGCTTAGAGTCTCCCCCATTGGAGATCTCCCAAATTGGGATGATCTCCAACCTCCTAACCTCTCCCTAATCCTATATAAACTAGGAATTTCTTAGTTTATCCCCCTGAACCCCCTAGCTAATGGATTTCCCTACAAATTTAGTTCCTTGTGCCTTAGAACACCTTCATACTTTTGTTTGCATTGCATATTTCAAATTTTCTTGCAGGAATCTTATTGTTCTTCAGCTGGAGCAAGCTTGGATCATCGCAGGCGATTCCAGACGATTTCGGACGATCCTATCATAGATCGACGATGATCTCGTACGATTGGAGGCGATCTCGACTGTAGTCCAGATTGGGGGCAATCAGAGCCCAGAGTTTGCATTTTCTTATCGTTTCTCTGCATTTCTTTAAGCATTATCTTAGTTATTATATTTATGCATCCTGGAGTTCACCTCATTTAGTATAGATGCATGATAAAGTCAAAATAAATTGTCAAATTGATGCATTTCCTTTTAATTGCTATCTGGATTTATCATTTGGGCAAGTTTACTATTATTTCTATCATTTCCCCTTGCTTTTGCAGTTGCATTTTTGGTATTTTGTATCTATTTCTGTGATTGCAGGTTTTTGACGAATTTGTCTGATGAATTCATCAGATCGACGATGATCTCGTCTGATCTCAGATGACCGAATGAGATCTGAGATGATTCTATGCAATTCCAGATGATTACGTATGATTTGAGATGATTTGGACTTCTACAAAACTCAGAATCTTCATCAGACATCCGAAATCAGGTACATTTAGCATATTCTCTGTGTTTAGCATTTATTCATGTTTTCTGTATCCATATAAATCAGCATTGACATATAGAATAGCTTAGATTCATCTTGGCCAAACCTAGGAATTGAATGATTAAAGCACAAAATGAACACATCAAACCTACTCTCAACCTAGGCATGGAAAGCGCCACTCAAAAGTTTCCTGGTGAACCCACCATCCATCAAAAATTCACCCTTATACCCCTCCCCCGAGAGGCGGGACCTTCAAAGGGCCTCTCAGTCCGAGGTATTGTCCCATCCTTCTCGCATCCCCCTTCTGGCATGGATCCTATAGCCTGAAGGTAAGGATGCAAAAAATTTGGAGCGATACATTTTGGTGAACCCGACATGAAAAACTAAAAACCTTTTGAAAACAATCCAAAAAAAAAACAACAAAACATAAATGCATTTAGAATCAAAGATTGTATATCATATTTAGATGGTAGATTATAATAAAAGACGAGTTGTCACCATTAATGTTGAGAATCAATTAGCAGCTATAGAGATTACTTCTGTACTTAGAGTACCTCAAACAAATAGGGTTCAACCTTTATGGGACGAACTTAATAGGAGATTGAATATCATTGAATCTAGATCAACCGAACTTAGGCAAATCAAGAGGTTTGTCCTAGATAGAATCCTGGATCCTGATCAAGTGACCTTATATCATGAACTTCAGAGAGCTTGCCATAGGTGGTTAGCAGATAAAAGAGCCCTTGTGTCTTCTGAGTTGTACACCTTTGAGGAATACCTCGACAATGCAATTGTAGTACATAAATTTCTATCTCGTATAGAGGATCAAGAGGTCATCCTTACGGATAGAAAGAGATGGAATAGAGTTCCTAGAGCTGTGTTATATCGAGAGTATTGCCATGAGCTCTATTTTTACAAGTCAGAGTCAAAAGTAGATAACATCACCATAGCACACTTTGTCAAATTCTTGAAAAACCATTTCCAATTTGAAGAGCAGCATTTCATGACTCCTGATGAACTTGATCCCATCAATGACATCTATAAACTATTTATAGAAAACTAAGCCATTCTTTTATTATTATTATTTCTTGCATTTAGTGTGTTGTTTGTTGTCTTTATAATCATAAAAACAAAAACAAAAAAAACAAAACAAAAATAATAACAAAAATCAAAACATTTTCTTTTAAGTATTGTAGTAGGTATATAATTAAAATATATACCTCCCAAATTTGTTGCAAATATATATATATATATATATATATATATATATATATCAATATATATTTGCTAAAATCTAAATTTAAGCATAATGACTAGACTTAGGAATGGAAAACAGACTGAAGTAGAAGAAGATTGGTTAGGAAAACTAGTAAATAAACCAGATGTCCTTCTTGAAGACCCAATTCAGGAAGAAGGAACCCTAGACCAACAAGAAGAAGAATTTGCTGAAGGAAATGAACAAAGAGAAATTGTTAGAGAGGAAGGATCCTCATCTCCTAAAATGTCTCCGGAAGGAGCTGTCACTTTTGAGAATATGGAACATTTCTGGAAGTTCCTCAATACTAATATTGGCACTCTTAATAGAGCAGTCCATATGGACAAGGATCAAATTAGTGATACTCAAGCAACCCTAGAAGACATATATCACACACGCACTAATCCCTTGTCCTTCGTTGATCAAGAAAGTGATCAAGCTGGACCATCCAATTTGGATATGGCCGCTATAATCCAGAACATGCAACAACAACAGGTTACCCAACCATCTAGAGTGCCTGTTACCAAGCCTAGGGTTATTCCCACACAAAAGAAACCATCATTCACTGCTCTATTTCGCCAAGTTATTGATCAACATACCTCAAATCAACAAAAGCCTAAAACAAAACCAAACACCAATTTCCAACAATCTGGGATACAACATAATGCTACAACAAATCTTCTTCATAATACTCTTCCTACCAACCATTTGCATAACAACAATATGGCATCTAATCCTTACGTCACGCCATCATATGCTCAAATACCACCGAACCAATATGGTGGACAAACTGGTAATCTGGAAGCCATGGTGAAATAGTTAGTCTCCCGCATGGACCAGATAGATCCCTACCGTCCCTCGTACAATTATAGAGAGATGTGCAGTCAGCCTCTAGATCCTATAGTTGTAGCACAACCATACCCTAAACACTTTCCTATGCCTGTCCTACCTATATACAAAGGAACTGAAGATCCCATAGAGCATCTTCGTATGTTTAGGATAGCCTGTCATGATATATCACATGATGACTTGTTATTACTAAAAATGTTCCCAAAAAGTTTAGGAGGAATGGCATTGGAATGGTATTATCAACTACCCACTCATTCTTTGAGGAATTTCGAAGAAACCGTCGAGTCTTTTGTGCATCAATTTAGTGCCTACATTGAAAGGCATGTAACCATTAAAGATTTATACAACCTAAAACAAGACAAAGATGAATGTTTTGCTGATTTCCTAGCTCGATGGAGACAGTTGATAGGAAAATTGCACTTTGTGTTACCTTATCGGGAAATGCTGGATATCTTTATCAATAATTTGCAAGAACAACTATCCTATGAGTTATCAACTGCTACCTTGACCACCTTCGATCAAGCTATAGATTTAGCTCGAAGAGTGGAAGATGCTCTTATTAGGAGAGGTCAACTTAAAAAGAAAGATGATGAGAAAACATCCAGAAATCAATATAAAAATAAACAAGTTGTGGGTGATGGAGTCACTGATAGTAGAAATATCGCTACTATTAATGCTACGAAAACAATAGAGAAATTTATACTGAAACCTCCTGATAAACCACCCCAAGAATTTACTAGGTTAAATCAACCTTTATCAACCATTCTCCCGCAATTACTAGCACGAGGTTTGATCCAATTACCAAATATCCGGGAACCTGATCCAACTATACCCGGATACAGAGCTGATTTACACTGTGATTTCCATAGAGGACCTGGACACGCTACCAACTCTTGTAAAATATTAAAACATAAAATACAAGACCTGATTGATAACAATGAGATGGAGGTGCAAGCCTTTCAACCTAAACAAAATCCTCCTAATAATGCTCAAAAGAACATCCCTCAAAATCAGAATCAGAATGCCAATCAATCACTGGACATATTTCAACATCCTTTACCAAAGCATGGTAAAGAAGTGGCTAATCAAATTGAGCACCATAATGTTCCCCCTCCTACCCGATATGTAGGAACTATTAGTGGACATTCACCTACTCATGATGTGGAAGTATTTGACACAACTTTATCCATGGTTACGACCAGACCTCTATATAATATTCGGACACCTGATCTTAGTGATACCGAATACGAGACTGAAAGTGACATGGAAATCACCTCAAATCAATCGAATAGTTCTGAAGATGAATCAGATCCTATTCAACCTATCACAAGTTCTATGGTTCCAGAAGAACCATTTCCAAGAAGAGTCACTACTCGACCATCGTCTCACCAATTACTTTCTAATGAACAAGCCATAAACGCTAGACCAAGACCCATTCATCATCCACAAAATAATATTGTAGGTACCATCGGAGTTGTTACTCGACAACAGGCTCAAAATTCTCAACAAGATCAGACTCAGAATGATGGATCAGCTCCATTTGTTTTGAAAATTCCTAATAAAGGGAATCATGCCCCTAATGTTCAACCTAAACCTCCTTATAATATTAATGAACAATTATCAAATACTACAGCTAGAATTTCCCTTTTGGACCTTTTAAGATCTTCTTCTACCCATAGGGATGAATTAATGCTCACATTAAGCCAGATGATGGTACCACAAAATATTCAACCTAACGCCATGTCCAATACTATCATAACTCGAGAAGTCGATTGTATTGACTTCCGGGATAGAGATATACCACAACATAGTTTACATAAGGATAACCCCTTATATATTACTGCCCTAATTGGAGATGTAGCAGTTAAACGAGTCTTGATTGATAATGGTTCATCTTTAAACATTTGCACTTTTGACTTCTACCAAAGATTTGGGTTTAGAAGTGACGAAATGAAAAGAACTGATATGATCATAAAAGCCTTCAATGACGAAACACAAGAAACGTGTGGAGTTATTACTATCCCATTGCAAGTTGGCCCAAGAACCTTAGACACAACCGTATTTATTGTACATTGCCTTGCATCATACAATATACTTTTGGGTCACCCTTGGATCAACGCGATGCGAGTTGTTCCCTCAACTTTACATCAGTGTGTTAAATTCGAATTTAAGAATCAGTTGGTTACCATTCATGGTGATCCTAGACCCTTTGATATGTGTGCTTTGGCAGAACCTGTTGGAGTTCAATTTTGCCCTGCTCTGTCATCCACACATCCTAATTCTAATCATCCACCTAAACGTGTGAAACACACACTAATAACATCATCTACTTTTTCCCCACCAACTACACCTCTACATATAGTTCAACCATCTTCCGAACAAACCACATTAGGACCTCAAAAAGATCCTAAACCCACGACCAATGCTTCTTGTTTTACTCCTATAACTTCCATACCTATAGATCCATCCATAGACATCTCTACAACGTCTACACCTATCAGAGGCATGTTTTCCGCATCCGAAAACATAGGAAATGATCCTTCTACCTCTTACGCTCTTACTGATGAGCTCTTACCCGATTTATCTAAAATTCTTGTATCAAAAAAAACAAACGTTGCTATGCAAGATTCCCATATTTTAAATAAATTGCCACCCTCTCCTCGTACCTTGGGCCTCCCACAGCCTATGGGAAGTATCTACCAAGTCGGGAGCTGTGCTTTTATTTATAAGGGATATGACTGGGGAAGAATACCTAGAAACATCAAGACTCATTATGATGGGTATGCTCGATGTTATTTTGCTAATGAGTATGTTAAAGCTAAGCCTATAATGCTTAAATTGGGATATAAAGGGAAAGGTTTGGGACCTTCCCAGAATGGTATGAAAGAACCTTTTGAGGTAGAACCATGGCCTGCCCGATGTGGTGTGGGCCTATTTCCTAGTAAAGGTCAGCCCTTCCCATTTGAGGATGATGACCATCTCATATCTTACCAAGATTATTTGGATGAACGCGATGCTTTGCATTTAAGGAATAACCCATTTACATGTAATATGCTATCCATAGCTTACCCTGAGATGATTGTTGAATCCGACGATGAGTTGGAGGGGGATATCTTCCATGATGTCTCCGTTGAGGAATTGTTACATAACGGATTTTATTTCGATGGCTCTATACCTACTATAGCCCAACTTGAGGCCACGACTCCTCAAGACGAATTATCCAAGCTAACCTTGGAAGAATTACAAGAATTAGGCGTTTCACCCGCCCCATCTAATTTTGAGAGAGATCTACATATGGAAGTTGAAAACGTTATAAATATTAACATTGGAACCGAAGGTAACCCTCACATAATCAACATTGGATCAGAATTGAGTCAAGAAAAACAAGATAAATACATTGCATTCCTTAAAAAATATGAAGACGTTTTTGCTTGGACATATGAAGATATGCCAGGATTAGACCCTTCTGTAGTTATGCATCACCTAGTAGTCCATCCGGATGCTAAACCTGTTAAACAGAAACTTAGAAAAATGCATCCTAAAGTGGCCTTACTAGTCAAAGGGGAATTAGAAAAGCTCTTGAAGGTTATTTTTATACAAGCCATTGATTATGCTGAATGGATCTCAAATGTAGTTCCAGTAACTAAGAAAGAAGCTACCAAGGTTAGGGTTTGCATAGACTTCAGAGATATTAATGTTGCATGCCCTAAAGATGATTTTCCTCTTCCCAACATGGATCAGATCATTGATTTTACTGCTAGGAGTGGAATGATATCCCTAATGGATGGATTCTCTGGTTATAATCAGATCAGGATAGCTCCTGAAGATCAGGCTAAAACAACCTTTATTACCCCTTGGGGAACCTTTTGTTGGAAAGTGATGCCATTCGGTTTGAAGAATGCAAGTGCAACCTATCAACGAGCTATGACTTATATCTTTCATGATATGATGCATGATATTCTACATGATTATGTAGATGATATTATAGCTCATTCCATCAAAGAAGATGATCATTTAGATGACTTGAGAAAAGTCTTTGATCGGTTAAGGGAATATCTTATCCGATTGAATCCAACTAAATGTATATTCGAAGTCAAGTCCGGTAAATTATTGGGGGTTATAGTTTCTTTACGTGGCATCAAAATTGACCCTCTCAAGATCACGACTATCACTGATATGCCCACACCCACAAATATATCTGAATTACGAAGTCTACAAGGTAAACTTCAAGCTATTCGCCGCTTCATCGATAAGTTGGCGGACAAAACCGGACCCTTTCTTAAGCTTCTTAAGAAAGATGTCTCTTTTCATTGGGATGACGAATGTCAGGAAGCATTTGAACTCCTCAAACAATATCTTCTTAAACCATCGGTGCTTTCACCACCTAGATCTGATCGCCCATTTATCTTGTACATTTTTGCTTCAGATTTTGCCTTAGGAGCTATGTTAGCTCAACTTGACGATGAGAAGAAAGAACATGCTAATTATTACATTAGCAGAACTTTAATCAGTTATGAAACTCGCTATACAGTATTAGAGAAGTTATGTCTCGTAGTCATATTTTCTACATAGAAATTATGCCATTATATGCTCAATCAAAAAACGTATGTTATTGCTAAATTCGATCCTTTGCGGTATCTCATGAGTCGACCTTATTTATCTGGTCGCACAACCAAGTGGGTTCTTGCGCTAAGTGAGTTTGAACTCACGTTTATAGGACAAAAGTCTGTTAAAGGTCAAATCATAGCAGATCAATTAGCTGCTGCACCCTTAGAGTCTACCCATCCCCTCATCATTGAGTTTCTCGATGAATGCCTTAAACTAGAGGCAGACCATCCTGAGCAATGGTCCCTATACTTTGACGGAGCCCGATGCATGAGTGGGGCTGGTGCAGGTATTATTTTAATATCTCCACAGAAACATCTTATACCTCTGTCCTTCAAACTAACATTTGCTTGCACTAATAATACTGCTGAATATGAGGCTCTAATCCTTGGATTACGAGCTGCCTTGGCACTAAAAATTAAAAATTTATTGGTTTTCGATGATTCTCAACTTGTCATAAATCAAATCAATGATGTTTATCAGACTAGAGATGATAAATTACGCCCATATAAAGCATATGTCCTACAATTATTATCTTTATTTGATCAAGTTACCTTGGAAGCTATTCCTCGAACTAGCAACCGTGCGGTTGACGCTATGGCTGCAGCTGCATCTCTTTTGCCCTTGGAGTTAGATGATGAATATGCTACCATCATTATTCATCGACTCCAGGAACCCACTTCAAATAAATCATGCTTAGAACCTTTGGATGTGTTTCTAATCAATGAAACTACTCCTGAACCATGGTACACTGATATATTTAATTTTCTTCAAAATGCGACCTTTCTTGAAGGTTGTAATAGCAACCAACGTCGGTTGTTACGTAGACGAGCAAGTCGCTTCGTAATTATTGGTAATACCTTGTATAGGAGATCTTTTGAAGGCATCCTACTGAGATGTTTGAATCTAGAAGAATCTAGATCAGCTTTGAGTGAAGCCCACAATGGATCTTGTGGGGGGCATTTTAGTGGTAGCGCCATTGCTAAGAAACTCCTTAGGATAGGATATTTTTGGCCTACCATGGAAAATGATGCACATGATTATGTGCACCATTGCGACAAGTGCCAGAAACATGCTGACCTTGTCCATGCGCCTGCACAAGAACTACAGGCTATTTCATCTCCTTGGCCCTTTTCAAAATGGGGCTTAGACATCATTGAAAAAATCAACCCTGTGTCATCTGATGGACACAAATTTATCATAACCGCCACTGAGTATTTCATGAAGTGGGTTGAAGCTATGCCCTTAGCTTCTTGCACTGGAACCCAAGTTTCCAAGTTTATTTTTAATCAAATTATTTGTAGGTTCGGAATTCCTGCAAATCTCATCTCAGATAATGGAACTTGTTTCAAAAATAAAGATGTCAAGAAATTATGTCAAAAATATAAAATTCAACATCGTTGGTCCACTCCCTATTATCCTCAGGGTAATGGCCAAGCTGAAGCATCTAATAAAACATTAATCAAAATCCTCAAAATATTGGTCAATAAATCTGGTCGAGATTGGCACATCCAACTATATCCTGCTTTGTGGGCTTATCGAACTAGCGTTCGCACCCCCACAGGTACTTCACCTTTTGTTTTGGTTTATGGCATTGAAGCTATTTTTCCCTTTGAATTAGAAGTTCCTTCTTTGGCTCTACTACTTCAAGATACTGAAGTAGGAGATGAATATCGTGCTGGCAGACTTAGTCAGTTGGAACTCCTAGATGAAAAGTGCATCAATGCTTTGGAGCATCTTCGTGCCTACCAAAACAAGCTTAAACGAGCATACCTCAAGAAAGTTCATCATCGATCCTTTGAGATCGACGACCTTGTCTTAAAAGAAAATCAAAAAAAATACTAATGCAACTAAAGACCTTAAAGGTAAATTTGAGCCCAACTGGCTTGGACCGTATATCATCACTGCTAAATTTGGATCGGGAGCATACCAATTAGCTACCTTAGATGGTAAATATCTTAAAGAACCTATGAACATTATGCATCTTAAGCGTTATTATGCATAACATTTGGTCATTTCATCATTTGTATATATTGTATTTTGCATATTGTTTCATTTTAGTCATTTATATAAAAAAAAAATTCAAAAACAATCACATTGTGTATCTTCTCAATTCATCAATCAAAATCAAAATATAAAAAACATCAAAATCATCAAAATCTTCGAAAAACATCTTTTATTTTTGCACCTGTCAATTCTTGAAGTATTGCAGTTATATTTTTAGTTGTTTTGGATAAATTAGCATTTATTTGGAATCCCGCACTTTCACACTCACATGAATAAATATCTTGATTTTATTTGGTATGATTATTAATCTCTCTTATATCAAAGTCCACAGTTGAATTAAATAAAGTTTTGAGCATAGAAGAATTGATCTTGTTATTTCCTTAAACCAAGTACATCTCTTCACATTAAAATGATTTCATTGCAAATTCGATATGATGCTACATAGTAGAAGTGGTTTCTTGAGCGAAAAGTTTCCCCTGCTATCCTATCATGCACATGGTCTAGAATCTTTGAGAATTGACAAAAGGACAAGCTCACCCCTGCCCAGAATAAAAATCCCTTGCTCTACAGCCAATCCGAGCAAGTATCCCTAGTATAGGAAGAAAAAGAAAAGTCAAAGAAAATGAGAAAAAGAAAAATATTATTTTGTACCATCTCAGCAATATTTCAGCATTATCTCAAGTTCCAAGCAACAATACAAAAAAAAAAAAAAAGAGAAGAGACAAAGAAAAAGAAAAAGCAAACAACAAATAAAATCCCTTTCCCTACCCCTTGAAAAGAAAAGAAGGGTGAATGAGCTTGAATCCCTGGAATTCTCAATTATTCGAAAACTGTGAGGTAAGCCCCATAACAGGTGGTTTGTGCCCAACCCGCTTGGCCTTGGGTAATTCCTAGCGTGGTGATATGTCTGTCACATTAGCGACCTTCTTTTGTACAGACCTATATCTGCTTATGGATCAGCTAGCTCTTGCTGACCCGACTTACATAGTAGTCTGGTACGGTTACATGCATATAAATCATGGTCAATGAACCCTTATTTGGTTAAGTCAAATTACTTGTATCAAACTTTCTTGCTCAAAATTGGTGAATGAACAATACAATTGCACACACATTTGTATTTGAGAGATTTTGTATCATTATGATAAATCAAGATCGGTAATGAACTCACATTTGCACATGAGGGTTCCTTATAAATCTACATTTGTCTTTGAGATAATTTAAAATATTTTTGCAACTCTTTTGGAATAGTTTTTTCTTCTTATTTCAGAACATCTGTTTAGTATAAAAACAATTACATACATTGTTTTCACAAATCACAAAATTCTTTCAAACAACATATTACAAAATCTAGTAAATAAAGTCAAGTTATATATTATTATTTTCTGTTTATCTCAAAATCAAAAATCAAATCATGCAATAAAACTAAAATATCAATTTCTTCTTTGGATTTCGCGATGATGGTATAAGTCTATACCTATAATTCTATGCCTAGCGCAAACCATTGCTCTAATTTTATTTTCCCATTCATTTTAATTTATAAAAACATATGACTTACATCATTATGTTACACAATTGAGTTTTAAAATGAACGAACACTTATTCTATTTTATGTCATTATGTCAACATTCAATTTTGCAATGATGGTATAGTTCCTAGGGACTTATTCAAAAAATTTATCACACTTAGGAATTTATGCCTAGCAAAAATCATATTTCTTTAATATGTCATGCATAATATTTTTTATGAAAATCTGAAAACAAATCATCACCATCATCATTTCCATCATCACAACACAAAGTCTTAAGACAGTCTCTTAAGCACTCTTTTACTTTTAACAATATTTCTATACTGGGATTAGCTTGACGACCTAGCGAGCGGTGACTCCATGAAATGGTCTATAACAATGACAATGTCCTTTGAAATTATTGTTAGAAGTCTCTTTTATTTTTCATCAAATCACACCACAAAACAACCAATTTATTCACATCAGATTATTTCATTTACAATTTTATGCCATGACATAACATTATAATTTATTTCCAATGACATAATTACATAAATAATCAATCACAAAATTCAAAATTAAAGCATCATACAACATATACACAAGTCATATCATCAAAAAGACAATCTATATATCTCAATCAATTATGTACATCATCTGGATTGGTATGCCACAATCAAAACCCTGGCATACTCAATCCCCTCAAAAAGTACTAATAATACAATTTGCACTCTACAACAGCTAGCCTCGAGAAGCCCTCGAGCTCTCACCCTCATCTCCTCCCCGCCTGAGGTGGAGGAGGTGGTCCCATAGAGGTCCGGGCTGTGTCTCGGGTCCTCACCATCGATCGTGAGGATGTCCTCGATGATCCCATCATGACCGGCTCTGCAATGGGGGTTGGCAATGGTACCCTCTGTCCCTCTGGGACCACGTGATAGTATAACCCCTGGTAGAATGTGGTCTGAGCAATAGACCATGCCAGATCCTGAGTGCTCGCCCCTCCGCTCCGAGCCCTGAGCCATGTAGCCTCATCCTGTAGTGTCTGCACCTGAGCCCGAAGGCGGGCAACCTCAGCCTGAAGAGCCACCATCTCATTGCTCTCCCCCACCTCGACACCCTTGCCCTTATCGGGCGATGGTGGTCTCTCCCCTTACTAAGAAGGGAATCTCTCCTCCCTCCTCCCTATCTGCTATGGCCTCTATGGAGCCCGTGCCATCCTCTGGCATCTCTCCTATGGAGACCATCACTGCTCTCTCCCCCCATGACCCCGCGCTGCCTCAATAGCAGCTTGACATCGCCTCCCCATCCATCGCACCATGACATGCACCGGACCCTATGCCCTCATCATCCGAGGAGGGCGGATGCCTACGTACTAGGCATCGTATCCATCGACAACCCTAACATCATCACCATCCACTGGCTGGATGGGGGCATCATCCATGTCTTGACTCCAGAACCGCTGCATGTCTGGAGCCCCACTCAGTGTAGTACTATCCTAGATAGTCTAGGAGTACTCGTAATCCCTGAGAGAAGGGATCCCCTACTGAAGACCGAACTATCATAGAACCCGATCGTAGCGGTGGAGCTCTACCTCTCCCCACTCCATCCTCAGCCAGTAGACTCACCTGATGCGAGCCAGCTCCTGCCCATCCTCTGCCCACCCTGGATGCTCTCTCCATGGCCTCTAGGTGATCTGGTCTAGGATGAGGTCATCCAGCAACCTCCGTGACATCGGCAGATCTATCCGCCATTGTGACCCCCTCTGTAACCACCAGTAGAAAACCCGGGGCCTCTCTCGGTCAACCCCTGTCAGTGGGAGCCCTATCGGCCTTCGCACCATGATGTGCTCCCAGCACCAAACCTGTAGTAGTGATGTCACAACCAGACATCGGCCTCCCTTGTATACGACCCCATGCAGGATCCTATACAAGCGGCATAGCACAAAGCTGCCCCATGAATATCTATATCCGTGGTCTCTCATGTCACAGACCACATCTGAGAGGAGCCATGGTAATCTGCACCTGCTCTGGTGGCACAGCAGCAAGCCACCCACCACCCCTGCCAAAACTTGAGTCAGCCTAGATGCCCCAGGCATCTGCCTCAGAGACTCGATGTTCACTCCGCCCTTCTCCAGGGTGAAGCTCGGGTCTCCGCTCAGCCTCATCATCGCCTGGCCCTGATTGGCCATAGGAGTCATCAGCCGTCCCTGTATGGGGATCCTCAAGATCCTCCATACGTCCTCTAGTGTGGGAGCCATCTCCCCTATCGATAACCGAAAGTAGGACGACCCCGGATACCACCTCTCTGCTAGGGCTGTCAGTAGCCCCATGTCCGTCGGTACTTGTGGCATCTCTGCCACATGCTGCAAACCGACCTGTGCTAGTCGGTCACGCTCCGCTCGGTCGAGCATGGCTATGTCATCTCTCAACCCATCGTATTTCCACTCTCGACTCTTTAGTAATCCCCTCTGCAAAACAAACAATAAAACAATAAAATTCATTAATAAACCAATCATTAAAATCAAATTAAATACATTTTAATCAAGCTTAATTTCTTAAAAATGATGATATCGTCCACTATTGGATGATATCATCCTAAATTGGGCAAAATCATCCTTTCTAGGATGAAATCATCTCCTATTTCGCAACTTGGGGATCGCCCCTTGTTGGACGAGATCGCCCCTAGTTCACCGATTTCGCTCTCAGACGAAATCGACGATCTAGAGACGATTTCGATGAAATAGGGACGATTTCATCCCGACGTCGTCGACGGCTTAAAAATGGCCGCGATGCCCCAAACAATCAAAATTTCAATCAAAAAATTGCACAAATTAAATTCAAACATAATTCACTAGGATTAGATCCTTACCCGTAGCCCACGTCGGACCTCTGTCGATCGGTGTGCTGTCTCAACCATTTTCTTTTCTGTAGAGCTCTAAAACAGTAAAAATGAATAGTAAAAATGAATTAGGGTTTTACCCTATTTTCTTAATTTTATTTTAAAAACAACATTTTTAAAATTTTGCTTTTTCACGCTTTTACCTCAAACATTCGATTTGGGTAAAAACACGGAGGGGGCACCATAGTCAGCAGTCGTACGATTCGACCAAGAATCGTCATCTAGAAAATTGAGTAAATTTTTGCTTTCTCGTAAAACGGGAAGAACTCGTCTTTAACGCATTTTCTTCGAAAAATTCGCTAAAGAGGGGGCAAAATGTAGCACCCTAAAATTGGCACAGTTAAACCTTAGTAAAAAGATAAAAATTTGAATTTTAACCCCAAACCGCCTGTTACCCGCTTCCCTTGTTTTTCGTGCCATTTTTAGGATTTGTTTTGACCGTTGGACGATATCATCGACGATCAGACGAAATCATCCCAGATCCGACGAATTCATCTGGAACAGAACGTCCGGACGATTTCGTCCCAAAACCAAATTTTCATAATTAGCTTCTGTTTCAACAACTTCTCTAACCTAGGCAGAAAGCGTGTCTGCGCAGTTAGAGTCTCCCCCGTTGGAGATCTCCCAAATTGGGATGATCTCCAACCTCCTAACCTCTCCCTAATCCTATATAAACTGGGACTTTCTCAGTTTATCCCCCTAAACCCCCTAGCTGATGGATTTCCCTGCAAATTTAGTTCCTTGTGCCTTAGAACACCTTCATACTTTTGTTTGCATTGCATATTTCAAATTTTCTTGCAGGAATCTTACTGTTCTTCAGCTGGAGCAAGCTTGGATCATCGCAGGCGATTCCAGACGATTTCGGATGATCCTGTCATAGATCGACGATGATCTCGTACGATTGGAGGCGATCTCGACTGTAGTCCAGATTGGGGGCAATCAGAGCCCAGAGTTTGCATTTTCTTGTCGTTTCTCTGCATTTCTTTATGCATTATCTTAGTTATTATATTTATGCATCCTGGAGTTCACCTCATTTAGTATAGATGCATGATAAAGTCAAAATAAATTGTCAAATTGATGCATTTCCTTTTAATTGCTATCTGGATTTATCATTTGGGCAAGTTTACTATTATTTCTATCATTTCCCCTTGCTTTTGCAGTTGCATTTTTGGTATTTTGTATCTGTTTCTATGATTGCAGGTTTCTGATGAATTCATCTGACGAATTCATCAGATCGATGATGATCTCGTCTGATCTCAGATGACCGACTGAGATCTGAGATGATTCTATGCAATTCCAGATGATTACGTATGATTTGAGATGATTTGGACTTCTACAAAACTCAGAATCTTCATCAGACATCCGAAATCAGGTACATTTAGCATATTCTCTGTGTTTAGCATTTATTCATGTTTTTTGTATCCATATAAATCAGCATTGACATATAGAATAGCTTAGATTCATCTTGGCCAAACCTAGGAATTGAATGATTAAAGCACAAAATGAACACATCAAACCTACTCTCAACCTAGGCGTGGAAACTGCCACTCAAAATTTTCCTGGTGAACCCACCATCCGTCAAAAATTCACCCTTATACCCCTCCCCGAGAGGCGGGACCTTCAAAGGGCCTCTCAGTCCGAGGTATTGTCCCATCCTTCTCGCATCCCCCTTCCGGGCGCGGATCCTATAGCCTGAAGGTAAGGATGCAAAAAATTTGGAGCGATACACTCACTTCATGTATTTGGTAGACAAGTGTCTTTTGTGGAATTAGTGAATTTGCTACAAACTAAAGAGGCAAATCAGTTTCAGAAGGATGAAGTGCTAGATAATGCCCTCTACACCGAACAAGGGGGTAAGAAACATGATCAATTTAAAAAATAAGGATCTTCATCAAAGGAAAAAGGGTAACAACATCAGTAGAAAGATAAATAATATTGCAATATTTGTGATATGAATAACCATGACACCAACAAGTGTTGGTTTAAGAAAAAACAACATAATGACCAAGATCATAAGAAGGACAAAGGAAAATACAAACTATAGAAGAAGAATAAGCCAACCAAGGGGAATGTTACTTATGCTAAATCAGAATCAGACTCATATTTTGTCGAATTAGACTCGAACTCTGATTCTGAGCGAGCACACAAGGTGCTCATGACTCATACTTCATATCAATAAAAATATGCAATGTGGTATATTGATTTAGGTGCCAGTAAGCACATGACTGGCGATCGATCGTGGTTTGAGAAATTTGAGGAAAAGGAAGGTAAGCCAGTAACAATTGCTGACAATTAGACCTACCAAGTGAAGGGTGAAGGCGATATTTCTGTCACTCTTCCAGATGGCAAATGTCAAATTGAGAAAGTACTCTATGTTCCTGGATTGGCTAAAAATCTATTGTCAGTCCCTCAGATCTTGGATCGATATATGGATGTTATGTTCAGTGTAGATAAAGGCAAGAAGAGATGTTTTATAACTAGAAAAGGAAAACATGTAGCAACAGGATCATACAAGCATGGCTTGTTCATTTTAGATATCGTTTCAACACCTCATGTTGCCTTGGTAGCAACTACCAAGGAGGCTACTTCTCTATGGCACAAGAGATATGGGCATCTAAGTTCAGGATATTTGCTTGAGTTGAGAAATTATGAGATGGTGAGAGGACTTTCTACCCTTTCATCCACATTGCCAGTTTTCCCATATTGCTTAGCAAGGAAGCAACATCGGGTATCATTTGAATTTAGCTCTTCACGAGCTAAGAAATCTTTGGAGTTGGTACACACCGATCTGTGCAGTCCTATGCCAACCAGCTATGGTGGAAAGAAGTATTTTCAATTATTTATTGATGATTACTCATGGAATATGTGGGTTTTCTTTCTTCAATTGAAGTCAGAAGCATTTTTGTACTTTCAACAGTTCAAGAATCTTATTGAGGAGTCATGATGTTACATCAAAACCCTTCACTCAGATCGAGGGGGGAATATACTTCCAAAGAATTTTCATCATTTTTGAATGAACATGGGATTAAGAGACAACTGACAACAACCTATACTCCACAGCAAAATGGAGTTGTAGAGAGGAGAAAACGTTCCATTATAGAAATGGTTCGATGTATGCTTACAGGGGCACACCTTGAGCATGAATATTGGGAAGAAGCAGTAAACACAACATCATACCTCCTGAATAGAGCACCCACAAGAGCTCTACAGGGAAAAACTCCACAAGAAGCATGGAGTGGTAAGAAACCCTCCATTTCTCATCTAAGGGTTTATGGATGTAAGGCATTAATGCACATACCAAAACAAAAAAGGAAGAAGTTAGATGAGAAGACCCTGTAATGTATATTTCTTGGTTATGATGAGCATTCAAAGGGATATTGATTGATAGATCCTATGACCAAGAAGACACATATAAGAAAATATGTGGTATTTGATGAAGCTTTCACATCAAATAACACTTCTATAGTTGTATGCCTTGAGGAAGATGAGCCTAAGAAAGAGACTTCACCTCCTTAGAACAAGATTCCAAAATGGTATACTAGTACATTGAGATATTTCAATTTGACATCACTTCCAGATCTAACTCTAGATCAACCTTGTACTCGTAGTATGACTCAGCAAAAGAGAGCATAGGCATCAACTTCAGAGGTTGACGAGTTTTGCCAAAAAATTGATGAACTATCTGTAGATGCAGAGGAATATAGGGAAACAAATATGGAGGATGAGAGGGTTTATATGACAACATTGGATGAGCCTCAGTGGAAGGTTGCTATGGAAGCACAACATACATCTCTCATAAAAAATCATACAATGAAGCTAGTAAATCTGCCTTCAGGAAAGAAGCCCATTGGCTGCAAATGGGTATTCAAAGTGAAGTATAAGGTAGATGGGACTATTGATAAGCATAAAGCTCATCTTGTTGCAAAGGGCTATGCTCTGAAAGAAGGCATATATTATGAAGAGACTTTTAACCCTACTACAAAAAGGACTACCATTTGAGTACTTTATGCCATGGAATCTCAGTTTGGGTGGAAGTTACATCAGATGGATGTAAAAAGTGCTTTCTTGAATGGTGACTATTGGTCAAATATCTGCCTAATCAACAAAATCATGTTTGTGCACCCTAGATACGACCAAAATTGAATGACCAGAGGAAATAAATGTCCTTTGTGTCAATCTCTAGAGAGGGCTAGCTCCCAAACTAAATCCTACATTGGTTGAAGACTAGAGATGCAGGAAAGAAATTAGAAAATGCGGAAAGAAATGGGAAATATGGCCATAGGCTGAAAGCATAGGATTTGGGGTAGACTAACAATAGGAAATTAACCCAAGCATGAAATAGCATGTAATAGATGAAAAGCAACAAAATTTACTTGCAAACTTGCAGAAACAACCTTCAAAACAACACTCCAACACTCACTCTCCCACCAACAATATTTAAATCCAAATGCAGAATTTAAATTTAATAGCAAATAAAGAGCATAAGCATAAAATAGAAGTGTATAAAGCAGAAGGAAATCACACAATATCACTCATAAATTCAGAAGCCTGGTGTCTTCTATTGATGCAGAGAACTTGGAGAGTTTTCTCGCAAAATGCCTAACCTCCTTTACAATAGAAATTTGATTAGTATTTATAGAGGTTTTCGCCTCTTTCATTAAATGTACATGAGAACAAAATGATGGCAGATCAGGAACAAGAGTGAGGAAATTCCTCCTTGGAATCATTAAAAATCCATCCTTTTGGGGCGGTGATCCACCTTTCAGGGAAACATTCCCAGGAAATCAACATCTTGGGTGTCGGTGCACAGAGAATTAGGAAACATTCAATATCTTGGAAACGCACTCCCACCTTGGAAATCATGAAAAATCCTCCCTATGCATCTATACGACTTTCTTCTTCACTTGGGATCCACAATTCGAGTTACTCATTGCCACCATTATTTAATACCTACAAAATCTGGCACTTTTGAAATTTTGACTATATTCCTTTTTGCCCTTTTTGTTCAAAACTACGTTCACCCTTTAGCAAGAATTATGTTCACCCCGACTTCTATTGTCCAGCACACTTGCGTGATTCTCCTTTGAGAATGCGTTCACCCATGGGAGGGGCGAACATGACAACATTCTATCCCTGAGGTACATTCACCCATGGGAGGGGTGAACAGGATGTTCGCCCCTCAACTAGGGCGAACGCGATTGCGCTTCGACTTTTGGGTACGTTCACCCATGGGAGGGGCGAACATGATTGTGTTCAATGTTGGGGCGCGTTCGCCCATGGGAGGGACGAACAGGATGTTCACCCCTCAACTAGGGTGAACATGACTTTGACTTGTCGTGCCACCTTTTAAACTTCCAAACTTCCCTTCTATCGCTTTTTGACATTTTGTTCACCCCAAGGCAGGGCGAACGGGGTGTTCGCCCCATATTTGGGGTGAATGTCCTTCCATATTTTTATCTCTTTGCAACGCTTTCAAAATGTTCAGTCTCTTAAGTCTTTTCAGCTTGATATTTCTTCTTTTGTTTTATAAGCCTAAAGACGCCTTCATTTTTCAGTGGCAGTTATAGTATAGCAAACTTGAATCACAAATGGAGTTTTACATTTGTTTTATAAACATGTATAAGGTCGATGCTTAAAAGAATAGATATGTAAACAGAACAACAACATATGAAATTATTTGAAAATATTGTCGATTACAAAAAATACTACAATCAAAAATACCCCAACAAAATTTGAACAAAATTCCCAATGTGGCTAGGTGCAAAACTACCAATATTTCTGGCGACTCACGGGGTATCCAACTCGCATGGATGCAAGTGATCCCAGGCCTTTATCCATTGGGAAATTATGGGGTCTTCTTTCCAACCGCCTTCGCTGGTGCCTTTGATGTAGAAGCCTTTCATCGTGCCTCCTCTTCTGCCTTCTCCTGTTCTTCCGCTTTGATCGCTACTTTAAGCACTTCGACTCGCTCAACTTATTCTGTTATTTTCTATGCCACTGCAAACTTTGCTGCTACCTGCTCCTCTTGTTCCTTGATAGTTTTAGAAATTACTTCATAGGCCCTGACTGCTTCCTCCCAAGCATGCGTGGTGAATAGACATGGGACACTAAGAGACTCATAAACAAAGTGAATATTCTGAACATCTGTCAAGCTGAGGCACTTCGCTCATTAAGCCAACTCATATAATGACAGCTCTAGGTGCATATACTTCTGCATCAGGGGCAACACCTGCGCTTCTGTGAGAGGCTCTTCCCATGCATCGATATCGGAGGTGTCTTCCACAAACTTCTTCTTGAGTGCCTCCAGTTGCTCCAGTGGTAAGAGTTCACCCCACTCATCCGTAAATTATAGAAATCCCAACTCATAAATGGTCTCAAAGTGAGTCATAGAAATGGCATGCTCCCGCTCAATGGTGTTGAGAATTGTTCAGTCTTCCCTTACTAGGTCCATTCTATGGAAATAACTGTGCAGCGTTTAGCCTTTGACCAGGCATGATCCATTTCACTTGGGGGGCGAATACGCAGGTTGGCATTAGTTAGGGCCTGAATATTTACTGCCATCTCCATATATGGCTCGAACCATTCCTCCATATTATCAATCAACTGCTGCCCTAGCTGAATCTATATGTGCATCTCCCACAAATAATGCAGCACCTGGACTGCTTGTGTAGCCAACTTCTCACGGTCCTGAGCTGAGCGAAGATGGGACTCTTTGATGCTTTTAGATGAAAAACCAGCAGCTTGTGCAGCCTTCTTTGCTAACTAATTCTTCATATCCTCAAGCTGTTGTTGAAGCTTATGCATTTCTATCCTGGCGGTATCTCATTCCTTCAGGTGCACTCCAACCTATCGACGCAAATATTCATTTTTAGTGGTAGTCTTCTCCTCCTGCGCTCTGCTTTTCACCAAGGCAGTTTCGAGCTCAATAATTTTGTTTTCATTTTCAAAATATTTTTCCTTAAAATGCTCATCATGCAAGTACACTAAGCTCATATCAGCCTAAATATTGCCCATATTTTCTATTGGATTGATCTTGGTGAGATCTTTAGTGATAGTCTCACTGAGGTAATCACTTGGCAGCATTTCCCCCTACGACTTCTGGACCAAAGGAGTGAGCTTTGTCGTGTGAGCCTCCATAGCAATAGGATCAAAGGTGACTTTCTTAATCGACCAAGCTAGAGCCAAGGCCTCCTTGTGCCTCATGCTCTTCAACCACTGTGAAGAGCTCAAGTGTGCTCGATTAATCTTCTCCACATCGAGTTGCTTGTGGGCCACCTGCACATCAGGCACTATCTGCAACTCCAAAAATGGGGTGAATGGAACTAGTGCATCTGAGTGACTAGGTTCAATGGGGGTCGGATGATACGATCAGAAGGGGTGGAATGAAAATGGTAGACTGGATGGATGAACCGAGTTTGGCTACAGTTATGCTTACCCTAGGAGGAGCTTGCGTACTCACAACCTCAATGGTGGTGGTGGTGACAATAGAAGGGGAAGGGCGTGAAAAGAGATTCGACGTTGATGCATATGAACTAAAAGAAATGGAGGACAAAGGAATGGGAATAGAAGAAGGAGCAGTAGTGACTTTGGGGGTGGAAGAAGATGGAAGTGAAACAGATGTGGAAGGCATACCGAATGGTAGAGAAATAGAAATAGAGGATGGCAGAATTGAGATAGAAGTCACCACATGCTCCTGGGAAGAAGAAGAGGGAAGAGAAGACATACCTTTGGGCGCATGTGCTATGTGACATGGTGATGGGGGTGATTGTGAAATTACTTCTTCTTGTTGCACTTCTGCCCTCTCTTCAATTCTTGGATTCTCTTCTCCATCCATCACTTCTACGTGGGAACTCTCTAACTGATGATCCTCCTCTTGTCCTTGGACCATCAAAAATACTTGTGCGACCTTAGTTGGGAGCTCTTCCACTGGCGAAGGATTTACAACTGTCATTGGAACACTAGTAACTGTAGGAACCGCTATAATGGGAATTGTAGAAACTATGGCAACCAAAATGACAGCAATAGAAGAAAAAACAGTGCTAGTCCTTGGTCTTTTCACCGCCTTGGGAAGTGATGGCGTCTTCAGGACATTTTCCTTCTCTGGTGCAGGCACCTCTTCCACATTTCGCTTCTTTCACTAATATCTCCTCTTAGACACATATTTTTGTTCCTCTTCCTCTAAAATCTCCTCCTTAGCCATTGGACGTCCTTCAGTTTCACCTTTGCCACTGTCGGAATGTTGAAAACTCTACGGAAAAATATTGGCGAAGGTGACATGTTGATATGAATCGACATAATCATCATAATTTTTCGAAAACTACTCATCTAATTTTAGCCCAAAAGGAGTATTTGGTTTCCCTCGATGAATTCGCATTATCCACCAATTCATAATTTTCTCTATAGTCCAGTTGGGCTTACTTTCTTTAACTTGGCTGAATAAACCTGATGAAGGAATTTGAGTCTTATACCTGGTCGGATTATACTCTGCCTCTTGCTCATAGTAGTCATGCCAAGGTGGAAGTGTCATCATTTTCTCAATGTGCCAATTCATATCAGGCCCATCAAATTTATTCCTATTCTTTTGAATATCTGGTCGAGGGCAACAATGAAACGACTTAGCCTTTATAATAGCCAAAAATTTACCCAAAGGGTCATACCTCCAGTGTTGTGGTAGTTCTATCAAACCCAAATCTTGCAGCACTACTATCAGGAGTCGATTTTGTCCAACTTGGCTCACCTCTATACTGCCAAATTTGAACGACATGTTGCACGTTGTCTTCTTCCCATGCCCGGCTCCATATACATCATTTACATAATTTGATTGGTGCACTACCTCCATGGCAAAAACATGCTCTGTAGCAAAATAGGGCAACAAAAATGGCTTACCCGTGAAGCCAAAAATTCTCACAACTACACCCTAGGTAAGCAAGAAAATATCCCCCTTTTCTTGTGCGACTACTACATCTCTTAGTCCTCGCGGTACCCTTCCACACGTGTCGCAAAGCAAATATATTTTCGGGTCCAAGAACCAACTGTTAAAGATGTAATATGACTCCCTTCTTGAAAAAACATAATTCCACTTATAAACCGAAAAAGGTTCATTTTTCTCATTCACTTGCGTTACTGCAATAAATGGGAAGCATCACTGAAGCTGGAAAAATAAATACCATACTAAAAAGTATGTATGCTTGAATGACTTTGCCTCTCCAATTTGCAACTTCTCCAACTGGGAATTAAACCTTCGAGAGATAAAATTGGCCCAATCAAAGAAAATTGGATTAGTGCCTCTTCTTGTAGAGAATAAAATTCCACTTTGCAGATACATTGTACTAAGGATGCCTACCATTTATGCACTAGTATCATCTGAAGGTAAACCACGCCACCCATGCCAACATAGAATAAATATCCAAGCTCTTAAAATCAATGAGCGGATTTGGCAAATTGGGCAAGTTGCCTCATCGACGGCTCTTTAATTAGTTGAGTCTCCATAAATTGGTGCATTGTCACCGTGGAGACATATCTATCTTCTTGTTCATCAGTATGCAATTTTTTATGAACCGCATAAGAAGGAGGCTTCTATTCCACATGCGAAGGCCTCCCATACCTCGTTCGGGGTGATGGTGAACAAAATATCCCTCTTTGCGTTCCTTACAGCTCTGGTGAAGGGGTCATAAAACTGAGCAACAAGTCATACCAACTCAAGGCAAGGATGAACTGGTGGGCACATATACCAAGATAACTATGAATGATAGGGCACTATCAACCAACTTTCTAATGACACTCCTTGGCTCACTGCCAACTCAACATTTTCTCGTAACCTCTCCACGCCTTTGTGAGTAATGAGGTAGTCACCAATTTCTACCATAGTGTCCTCGTATGGGTCCAAATCGACATAGTCATTTTTTCAAGCCTTTTTAGATCTAGAGCCTCCTTCCTTCTTTTTTGAATTCTTGGGCTCTGTAACCTCTGTGACATTCTTGGGCTCCTTGCTCCATTTTCCCATTATCTCTTTTCTCTGATACAAACTCTGGACACTCTCTGAACACTTCTTTGAACAATCTACAACTACAACTTGAAATACACAGTAGTAAAATTTTTAAAATAAACTGAACCATGGGACTTTTACCTCGTCGTTTAAATAGAGCGCATCCTCAACTGCCACAATAAATGTCAAATTAATCTAAGCGCTCACAGGAGATCACTTGCATAGATTCACTCACCTTGCACCATTCCCTATGTCGCAATGGTTTCTCCTTTGATTTGCTGCTAGATCTTCCTAGGGAAGAGTGCCATTTTCTCCACATAATTTTGTTGTAAATCATGCCCTGGCACCCAAAACTTGCTTGGAAAACTAAATCAGTCGCTTAACAACCAATGATAAATATTTGTTGCTCCTTGGGAAAATAAATATTTGGCACAATGCACGTTTTAAATTAAATGCTTCTGGAACACCCTTTTACCTGCACTCCAGCTTTTCGATCACTGCCACGTATCCAAGGGCGTGATTTGTTTTGCAATGTGCTTTCGAAAGGAAATGCGCCTGTTTCCTTCTTTTCGATGAAATCACTTTGTGGCCGCACACTAACTTTCTTCTTTAGAGGGCACCTTCAAAATTAAAGTAGCTATTTTTTTTTCTTTCTCTTTCTTCACCTCAGGGCGACTTCGATTTTGTCTGGAAGTTCATGGTGAATAGTCTCTTTAATAAATCTTCCTCTTCAATGCTTTCGCCCATATTTAGAAAAAAAAACAAAATTGCTTTTCTAAAAACGTCTTTTCTTTTTTCTTCTTTTTCTTTTCTTTTACTACCCCCTTTTTTATTTTTTATTTTTGATTTTTCCAAAAGAGCTCAGATAATAAAGCTTCTTAAAAATGAACAACTCCTCGTTGCTCCACCCGACACATTTTTCCAAAACAAGGGCGAATGGCCCTTGCCCCCATTGCTTGAGGTGAACGCGCTAATAAATCTGTATTTCCCTTCTCCTGAATAGGATATCGAAATCTTTGTTCGCCCCATCCTTAGTTTGAATGGTCGTGTCGCCCCCACTTTGGGTGAACGTGACTTGCACATGATGTATTGCTTTGTTTTTGTTCTTTCGCCCAAAAAAGGCATTACACTACTAACAACATTGCCTTAGTCAACGCACCCATCACTTGGGCGAACGCGTCTCTTAGAAATATGTTTTGCTTATTTTTATTCACTCTGAGGAAGGAACCTATATTTCTGCATTTTTCTTTTGGGCAAAAATGCTTGGGAGTGTCTCTTTGAGAGATAACGAAACCTGTTTTTAATCCCTAAAAGGTGCTTCCCAGGAATCATACCACACCATATTTTCTTTTTCATGTTTTTTTTTATATATATGTTAAAATAGCATCAACAATTAAAAACAAATAACATACTGGAAAGAATATTTACATATGTACAAGGTGGTACCTCATCAGAACATCATCATTGAATATAGGCCTTCAGATGAAGACCATTTACTAGAATAGGAAGGTCACAACCCTCCAGATCATGAAGGTGATAAGCATTTGCCAAATTTACTACAAAAATTTGAAAAGGGCCTTCCTAGATAGCATCAAACTTATGGTGTTTTCCTAGCTTAGCCTTCTTCTCATTCCATTTCAAGACTAAGTCTCCTATTTGAAATTTGCGCTCAGTTGTTTTCTTCTCGAAGAACTCCATCAATGTTCTTGTGATATAGTCCGTTTGGTAAAAAAATGTACTTGAGAGCTTGTAGCCTGAACCTCCGATTCTGTGAAGCATCAAGACGAGTTGGACATCTCCCAGAAGTAAAATAGTTAACCAGATCTTCTGTCCAATCCTGGTCACTCACAGTATGATTTGCGTAGATGCTTTCGCCAATGTCCTCTTCATGCACCACATCCAATGACTCAGAGGGAGCACTTTTAGCTAACTCCTGGCATAAAGCTCGCCTATGAACTAGTTTTGTTGGTCGAATATCCACATTGTATTCTTGAATTTTTGAGACCCAACCTGCTCTTTTATCACCTAGTTCTCCTTGGAGAATGAAGTTTCGAACATCAGGATGTATAACATAGACCACAGTCTTGCTCTGGGAGACAAAGTATCGGAACTTCTTCAAGGATTTCATCACTGCATATACCTATTTCTCGATGAAATTGTACTTCTCCTGATGTGGCGAAATAACCTGGCTCAGAAAGGTAATTGTCTTATCTTCTCCATCATCTTGCTTCTGTGTCAATACTGCAGCATAACTTTCTTGCTCACCCACTGCATAGAGAATGAAATATTTTGAATAGTCGGGATTGATTAAAAATTGGAGTTTGTGTGATCCTTTCTTTTATTTATTGAAAAGCTTGTCTCCTAGCTTTCGTCCACTTAAACTTTGTATTCTTCTTTAAAAGCTTTGTCATAGGTTTCACAACCTGAGCGAATTCAACAATGAACTTGCGGATGAAATTTATTTGACCAAAGAAAGATTGCAGGTCCTTTTTGTTAGCAGGTAACGACAACTTCAATAGTGCTTTAGCTCTTGCAGGATCAACTGCAAATCCATCTTGCGAGATTACATGGCCCAACAACTTCCCTTCTTTAAAAAAAAAGATTGGCTTCTTTGGATTAATAGAGATCCCAAACTCACGACACTTCTCAAACACCTACCTCAAATGAGCAATGTGGTCTTCTCTGCAATGCGAAAACACAATCATGTCATCAAGATATATCACAATAATTCTATTCAATAACTCACCAAAAGCGATGTCCATGGCCCTTTGAAAAGTAGCGCCTGCATTTGAAAGTCCAAATGGCATCCGTTGGTAGGTGAAAGTGCCCCAAGTGGTGTTGAAGTTTGTTTTGTGTTGATCCTCATCCTTCACCCATATCTAATTATTCTAGAGAAACGATCTAGCAATGAGAATATTTATGCATCGACAACCACATGAAGCATTTGATCAATCTGTGGGAGAGGATAATGATATTTCAATGATGCTTGGTTCAGGTTGCGAAAGTCAACACACAACCGAATATCTTCATTCTTTTTCTGCACTTGGACCAGGTTCACCACCCATGTTGAGTGCTTTATTGGGTAAATTATTTTCATCTCCAACATCTTCAACAATTCTGCATGAGTACTTCTATTTTGGGGTTAACAGGGCGTTTCTTTTGCCGAAAAGGTTTAACACCCTCTTGCAGCTCAATGGTATGTTGGATCATGTTCTTGTCGTATCCTTTTAAATCTTGATAGCTCCATGCCATGATGTCGGGGTACTCATAGCACAAATTCTTAATATCTTCCAACTCCTCAAGGACACAATTAGTTCCGATTTTAATGATCTTTTCGGGTTCTAGCTGTAATTATTTATATTCCTTCACATCCACTTTGATTCTATGCTTTTCAAACCTATCATTTTGATCAAACAAACTCTCCAGCAAAATTAGACCTCTGGGAATATGATTGTTCTTCAATTGGATCATTCCCTCTCTTTCTTCCTCAATAAGCATTCTATCATCTGCGCCAGCAGCTTCTCTAAGTAGAAAATTGACTATTTGTTCATCATTGTTAAATACTTGCCAATAAAGATTCTTATCCAGAACCGAAGGTCTATAGATCACTCTGACAGTCTTGGGCTTTCTGACTACTTGCTCCGCTGGAGAAAAATTCGCACCAAGAGAGGCTAGAATATCTGCATGTTTGTTCTGATCTCGAGAAATCGCTTGAATGTTCAAAGCGGTGAAGGATTCAAACATATCCCAGACTCTATTGCGATAGGCTTTCAGGTAATGTTGCTTTGACACACACCTATTAGTGGTCTGATTGAAAATAAGCTCAAAGTCATCAAAAATCTGTAGCTATTTAATGCCCAACTTTTCAGCTTTCTTCAACCCAAGGCATAATGCCTCATATTCAGCTACATTATTTATGCAACTCCACGTCAACCTGTAAGAATAAGTATTTTGCATTCCCTTAGGAGAGATCAATACAATACTAGCTCCTACGCCATTCTTACATCTGGCACCATCAAAATACAGCTTCCATAATTGATCTTTATCAAAATACTAGGAACCGAGGACTTCTTCAGTTTTCTCGGGCTTAGTTATTGTATAACAACCAATGTCTATTTTGATAATTGCATTAAAATCTGTGAGAAAAAACTCATCTTCAAGGTGAAGCTCACCCAACACTTCTTCCATCAAGTCAACCTCTTCTAGCTCTTCAGTCATCATGTTAACTACACCTGGAGATTTTTCTTCCTCTTCCAACTTTTCAATGTGAAAAGGTGAGGGTTGTTCATTATGAATTTGAATCCTCTTTCCTTTGAATGGTATCTCCAAATGTGAGTAGTCTAAGGAAATATATCCTCCCAGCTTAGCCGTGAACTCCCTTGAGAGGCACATGCTAAAGTATGGCTCCAGGTCAACTAATACTACTTCCTAGATGACCATGATTTGTGGCATACTGTGAAGGACAATATGAATGTCTTTGATTACTCCTACTGTCTTGACTGAAGTCTCATCCATCTGCAACACTCCTAGGCTACTTCTCATATATTCCATCCCCATCACTTCACATACTGCCTTTGGCATGACAGTAGTCACAGCTCCAGAGTCGATCATACAATTATGTACAATCCACCCCTCCATTCTGAGTGACAAATAAAATGGGGGTGGTCTATTCTTTCCTATCGTTGAAGTTGGTAGCACTTGCGCTAGGACTATTTGAGAAGGATATTTCTTCTAATATTTAGCAGTATTCAAGGACTCTTGCAACAAGTCAATTTTCCCCGATAGCTATAGTGCATCATACAAGCTAACTTTTGCAGGTATCTTCTTCATTTCTTCCATAATATTGTAACTTGAGACGGTCGAGGCTTTCTCCTCTGTAACCCATTCATACTTTTCCCAATACTGCTGAGTAGCTTCTACTCTTTGTCTCTTTGTCAATGATGGGTACTTGAGTCGCTCCTTGGCTTGCTCTTTTGTTTCATTCTGTGTTTGAGCAGTTGTTGCGGGTTGCAAAGTTGATGCCTTAGTTTGCGCCTTTTCTTGAGCTTGCTTAGGCAATAAATCTCTTAACTTGACAGAATCCTACTCCTTAGTCCTTACACTAGGCACTTTCGCTAGGGGTTATCATTTTTCGTCTTGCACCTTTGGCTTTGCAGGCACCTTCAAAGGTTCAAGCTCAACTGGATTTACAATTACTAGCTTTTTCCTAGATCTCGTGAGAACCAAAACTTGCTCCAAAGATGGCATCATAAAATTGTGATCAGCCTCCCTGATCATATTGACTTGTCCACCGATTGAACTCTCTACTAGCGTTTGCACATAATTCATATGCACCATGCAGGTTTCTTCTCCATGAGGATCGTTGCATGTTGAATGATAGTACACCTTTTATGTCGTTCTAGTTTCCTCATTTGCTAGTACTGTTGTGCTTTTCTCAGGGCCTCTACTGGAAGACACTTGCTCTCGAGTAATCAGTGGGGTTTGAAATATCCTCGACCGGAATTATGCCTCAGCTTGCTTCTTTCTCACCGTCGTAAGTTCATTTGATATCATTCTTAAGGCTGAGTTGTTAGATTTTACCTCTTGCAAAAATGTTGTGAAAGGATCAGGATTGGATGATGAGGGGGGCGCTGGCAAAGGTAGAGGTGCTGGTGGTGTGGGCAATGGTAATGGGGTCGAAAGCCAAACAGAAAATGTTGCCCTAAAGCACTCCAAACTACAACGATCTGGGGTAAATTTTAGCAATCTAGGGCAAATTTCAGCGATCTGGGGCAAATTTCCACACTTAGAATATTTTCGGCCGTTTTTCACCCTTTTTCTCTCATCTGCCCGGAATTTGCTCCAAAGCGCTCTAGGCTGGCAAATTAGCCCTGAAGCGCTCCAAACTGCAGCGATTTGGGGCATTTTTCCAGACTTAGAAAATTTTGGCCATTTTCACCCCTTGTCTTCTCTTCTGCCCGGAATTTGCAAAAAAGCGCTCTAGGCTGGAAAATTAGCCCTGAAGCGCTCCAAACTGCAGCGATCTGGGGTATTTTTTCAGACTTAGAAAATTTTGGCCATTTTCACCCCTTGTCTTCTCTTCTGCCCGGAATTTGCAAAAAAGCGCTCTAGGCTGGCAAATTAGCCCTGAAGCACTCCAAACTACAGCGATCTGGGGCATATTTCCAGACTTAAAAATTTTTGTCCATTTTCACCCCTTGTATTCTCTTCTGCCCAGAATTTGCTCTAAAGTGCTATAGGCTGGCAAATTAGCCTTGAAGCGCTCCAAACTGCAGCGATCTGGGGCATTTTTCCAGACTTAGAAAATTTTGGCCATTTTCACCCCTTGTCTTCTCTTCTGCCCGAAATTTGCTCCAAAGCGCTCTAGGCTGGCAAATTAGCCCTGAAGCGCTCCAAACTGCAGCGATCTGGGGCATTTTTCCAGACTTAGAAAATTTTGGCCATTTTCACCCCTTGTCTTCTCTTCTGCCCGGAATTTGCTCTAAAGTGCTCTAGGCTAGAAAATTAGCCCTGAAGCGCTCCAAACTGCAACGATTTGGGGTATTTTTACAGACTTAGAAAATTTTGGCCATTTTCACCCCTTGTCTTCTATTCTGCCTGGAATTTGCTCTAAAGTGCTCTAGGCTGGCAAATTAGCCCTTAAGCACTCCAAACTACAGCGATTTGGGGCATTTTTCCAGACTTAGAAAATTTTCGGCCATTTCGTCCCGAATTTGAGCTTTCTGGTTCAGCTTCCCGGGGCTATAACTTTTGATCCGCTGACCCGATCGCCTATTATAATATATCATCGAAAATCTTGCAAAAATATCTACGATGATAAAGTATCCAAAGCTCATTTCATCCATTTTATCATCCCCATTTAGGGCCCATGAAAACCTAACACCTCTGCATGCTCTTTGCCGCCTTGAAGCTCCAAATTTTATCAAAAAATTTAATGTGGCAAAAATTCATCTAACTTCTTAAACTACTTAAACTTATAATCCCTCAGCTGACTAGTGTTGAAATAACTTTCAATATGGACCCAACCCCTAGTTTCCATGGTTGCTTTTATTGGTTGCAGTTCTTGGAATTCAACAATGAAAGGTGGGTATTGATCCCATGAATCTGTCTAAAATTGTGCCTTCTCCCCTCTCCCAACTTTTTAAAATAATCCATCTTTCACTACCTGAGATTCTAACTTTAGAGCTTGCCACACTAAGGACCCATTACCATCCAAATGGAAACGACCCACCTCATTTGGGTTTACCTGTCCCAAATATTGACCAGTTAAAACTCTATTGAATAAAGAAGTTGGTTGGGAAATCCACCTCTAGTAAAGCTTTCAAACCAAAGCTTTATTATTTAACTTTGATCTCTTAAGTCCCAAACCTCCTTTTACCTTGGGTTGGCTTACTTTCTCCCAACCTACTAAGGCCCGTTTCCTCTCTCATTTTACTCCTTCCCATAAAAATGTTCTAGCCATCTTGTCTAACTCTTTTCATATGGTATGTGGGGTAGCAAGGATAGAAAATTTATAAATTGGCATGGCTTGAATGATTGACTACAAAAATATTAATCTACCCCCATAGCTTAACCATTTGTGAGACCAATGATTAATTCTTTCCTTGATACAATCCAAAAGATTCCTCCAAATATCTATTTTCAATTTTTTAAAATGCAAAGGGACCCCCAAGTATACCACTAGGAGAGAAGTCCTCATGAATCCCAAGATCTCTAAAATTCTGTCTTGAAGCCTTTGATCAAGATTGAAAAATACCACTTTGGATTTTTCATCATTGATGACTTGGTTTGTGGCCCTAAGGTAGACATTAATTGTATCTCTAATCATTTTTTGCTTCCCTAAAGTTGGCCACTCCCACCAATCCTGTGTCATCCACAAATTGTAGGTGAGTCAAAACTTCCTCCCCCACCTTGATACCTTTTAGCAAACCTTGTTATCTTCTCCTCAATATGAGTCTACCCAAACCTTCATCCAATATGAGAAAATGATAGGGGGAACAAGGATCTCCTTGACGAAGGCCTCAAGTAGCTCCAAACGGTTGTGAGGGAAGGCCCTTGATTAACACTGAGTATGTCAGAGTAGAAACACAACTCATGACCCATTATATCCAATCCTAAGAGAAACCAAAGGCTGCCATCATCTTTGACAAGAAGCTCCACTCCACCCTATCATAAGCCTTTGACATATCCAATTTTATGAACATTCCCCTATTACCAGATTTTTGCATTGAATGGATTGCCTCCTTAGCTAGAACCACACCATCCAAGATTTGCCTACCCTCTACAAAACCCCCTTGCTTTGAGGAGATGATGCTATGTAGAAGAGGTTTTAGCTGCTTAGCCATTACTTTTGTGATTTTTTTTTATATGAAATTGCATAAGACAATAGGGTCTATAATCTGAAATATGCACCCCCCTCCTCCCCTCTTGGAATTAAGGCAATGCAAGTATGATTTAATGCTTTAAGCATTATTTTACTACCTTTGGACTCCTTTATAATAGCCATTACATCCTCATCCAAGTTGTCCCAGAAGGCTTGAAAAAACTCAATTAGAAAGCCATCTGGACCTGGTGTTTTTTTGGTGCTCATTCCAAAGACTACTTTCTTCAATTTCTCTTTATCAATGGGTTTAAGTAGGACCTGATTTTCTTCTTTAGAGATAACAGAGGGTATGATAGCAAGAACTTCTTTTTTAGCCTCTTCATCTTGCACCATACTTTCCTTAAATAGTTTAGAAAAATAATCCATTGAATGGAAATGCATACTTGGAATTGTATCAAAGGGGTGTACGTTCTCATCTTGAAGAGCTTCCATGTTGTTCGTTCGTCTCCTAGCACAGCAAGCCCAATGGAAAAAATTGGTATTTTGATCACCTTCTAATAACTAAGTGGTTCTTGCTCTTTGTTTCCAGTAGATCTCCTCTTGGTTATCAATGTCCTCAACCGCTTTATGCAATGCATCATCCTCTTCTTTGATTTGCTCTGTAATTGTTCCTTCCCTGAAGTGTTTTTGAACCTCATCCCATCTAGCCACCAATGGAGCTCTTTGGACCTAGAAGTTTGTCTTGTTAGCTCGCCTCCATTGTTTCAGTTGATCCTTGACATAATGAAGCTGCTTGTGGAATCTAAACATTTTTGTCCCATATGTTAGGCGGTCCTCTTCTCACCATTGTAAAATTTTATTTTTAAATTTTTGTTGTAACCAAAAGTTTTCAAATTTGAATGGTTTGTGATGTTGCATTGTCTTGATCCCCCCTTCCAACAAAATGGCAAAGTGATCTGAAACTAGACCCTCCAAAATATGAAGTTTTATATTCCATTTCACAAATTCCTCCTTTGAAACCAAAAAATAATCTAACTTCACCTTCCTGCTATGTGGCTCCCTCCTCTTATTAGTCCAAGTATAGTTGGTTCCAAGGCATTTAATATCCACCAAGTGTAATGCATGGACTTGGGCAATCATAAGTCGATCCCCTGGGTCTAAAATTGGGGTTCCCCCTTCCTAATCTCTAGAGGATAATTTAGCATTAAAATCCCCAACAACAATCCAGTCTAACTCCTCCCTTGAGACTCATGTTATGCATCGCTTTCCATTAATGCATCTGACCATATAGGTTTTGAGCCCCATAAAAATGTGTGATTAAAACTTGCTTAGTTATCACATTGTTCCTAAAATGTGATGTGAGGACACCCCTCCAAGCTATATGTTCTATTTTTGTTCATTCAAGAGAGTTCCAAAAAGTAACTATCCCCCCTAAGGCCCCTTGGGCAGCCACTTCCATATGACCAACACCCCTCCAAAGTCTATTTATTGTTTTACACATAATATCCAATGACATTTTTGTCTCCTAGATAAGCAAAAAAATTGTTTTACATTTTGTTAAGTCTTCTAACAACAGATTGATGGGTTCTATTGTTTAAACCCCTAACATTCCATGATTGTATAATCATTGGTTACCTTGAGAGCAGTAAAAATCTATTGGCCTAACCAATCCTTCGGTGAGCAATTTGTCTCCTTGAACTGCTATCAATTACTTATTTGATTTTCTACCCACTCCTTGAGAGCTGATATTTTTTTATCTTTTTTCCTATTGAGTTATCCCTAGAGTTGGCCTTTCTCTATTCTTTTCTGCTATACCCATGATGACATCCTTAATTGTCGGCTGATCTTGGTTATGCACTATCAATGCCCCTGCAATATCTGATTGCGGTAACTCACTATACTCAATTACCTGCTCTAGAATGGGAGGAGGTGAAATAGGGGCTTGAACATGGTTGTTATTGTTTTTATTATTCCCATCCACTCCTTCCATGAATTGTTCTTCTTGGTCCACTAGTGTCTTCAATATCTCATACGTATTGGAGGGCTTGATTTGGGGTTGCTCTTTACCATATTTTTTCTTTTGGGTTGTTCAAAACCATCTCCCTATGCTTCTTTGCCCTGAGAAATATTGGTTGTTTCTTTATTAATTGTTGACTTACCCTCCTTAGGAAGATTTGACATTCCTAGAGGAACCTCCAGTTTTATGTTCATATTGTTTGGGCAGGAACGGGCCAAATGCTCATATTTGTGGCAAACTCTACACCTGAAGGGCAATGCCTCATAATCCAGTTATTGAATCCAAGATAGTCCTACAAGTTCAAGTTCAACCTCTATCGGCAAAGGCTGGATAAGATCCATTTCCACGCATAATCTAGCATAAACGAATGTGTTTCCTTCCATTGTGTCTTTGGAAACACCCAAATGTCTTCCAAGGGAATTGTTGATAATTTTGAATATCTGCTCACTCCAAAACTCCATTGGAAGTGCATACAAACGGATCCAAATCAAGATAGCAGTGGGTTCAATTTGAGGATCAAACCCTCCTCTCCAAGGTTGAACAAATAATCTTGTCAGACCATGATTCCTCTTTTTTTATTCAAAAGCCCTATTTCTATCAACAAGTGAAGAAAAAATAACAATAAAATATCCATTGCTAATAAACCACAAAGAATACTCACCAAGAGGCTCCTAGTTTTTTCAGAGCCAGGAATGCAAAAAATTTAGGGTAGGGCGAGTACCCATGAATTTATAGATCAAATCATGATTGGATCTATATAAAATTGTTTTTCTACCATCATTTGCTCAATGACAATCTTTGGCCTTGATTCTGACTGTGGCAAGCATCCATTAATTTGTTGAGATGTTGATCTATTTCCAACAATCGTAAAGAGCATTTTTAATGCAGTTTTTTGTGCTTCTTCAGTATTTGTTGGAGATTTATCCTTTAACAAATCTGCAAAAGAATTGTCTCTCTAAAAGAGGATTTGGAGGTGTCCCCATTGGGCCCTCTTGGGGCAACAATCTTATCTTCAATTCCACAGCAACTAGAAATCTCTTCGACTACCCAACTAATGCCCTAGTTTTCTCTTCCAAAGCTCCCCGAATCCCACTCAATCAACACATGTGCTTGTTATAGTGTTAATTAAATTATATTTTATTTTTATTTTTAATAAGGTAAGTCTTTTTTTTCCCTTTTATATATATATTTAAAAATTTTGTATTTATTTTTGTCAATAGAATTAATGATAATTTGTGAATCCCCTTAATTGAAATATATTTTTATCTTTTTTTCAATTGTAATTTTGACTATTTTTAAAAAGTGCTCTAGCCTTTGCATAGTTCCATATAAAGTTGTTAATTAAAGTTCCATATAAAGGGAAGAGAATTTTGTATTTGAGAAACACCACCTTTAACAACTTTTCCTAAATTTCTTTTGAAATGCCATCAATTTTAATTTTGATAAACCCAATTTCTAAATAATTTCATTTAACAAAGATCAAAGCAAATCCTTTGTTTTAATTTCATTGTCGTAGATCACCCTTCCATGTGTATTCAATTATTGTATACAAGGGGCTAACACCTCTTTTTCAACACTTGAGACTCCTCATGATGAACGACATGTCTCTAAACATTTTGTATGAGAAGCAATAATATGGTTCCAAAGTTAGACATGATTTTGAGATTTATTTTTTTAAATAATATTATATTTTCAATTCCAACAAATAATGGTAGGACCAATCCTCCCTAGAATGTTAATACTTTAGCTTTGAAATATTTAATCCAATATTTTATCCTCATTTTTAATGTTGATGGAGCTACCTTATATATTAGAGTATTTTTTGAGAAGTAACCCAAATGGTGTGAGCAAAGAGACGATGATAAAGTAAATAGTTTGATATTTTTAAATCCTTCACATAAGGCACATGTGAAAGGTCCATAATATCCTCTTGTTTGGAGACTCTTATAAAAATCTTATTTTGGACTG
Organism: Wollemia nobilis; assembly: GCA_028583015.1. Classification (NCBI taxonomy): domain Eukaryota; kingdom Viridiplantae; phylum Streptophyta; class Pinopsida; order Araucariales; family Araucariaceae; genus Wollemia; species Wollemia nobilis. Next base: position 29,169,431 of record JAQPPZ010000856.1, on the reverse strand, counting down.
ATAATAAAAGGAATGCTGAGGCCTTAAGAAGAGCATGTAGTGACCAAACATTCTTCTTTGGGAGTAGAAAATTTCGATTGCTCAAAATCTTCATATCCCAACTTGATTGAGTATTCACCATATTTTGATTGATTTTAAATCAACTCATCATTTCCTATAAAAAATAAGCAAAGAAAACACTTGTAGTATTTTTTAGAACTCATTACTATTTGTTTGAGTTTCTCTTCTTCAACTAGATTAATAATAGAAATTCATGATCTAGAGTTGTTGCTCACATTAATATAATCTTTGGCCATTGAACCTTTGCAAGCTAGATATGCCCAAGCCAATGGTTGTTATTTTGACTCAGAGATAAGAGGATAAGGTTTCAACCACACATCAAACCAAAAAATTGCATAATCCCCCTCATTAAATGACTATCTAATATATTTCTCAATCAATTGCTTGGCTTATATCCAAACATCTTTGGGACAAAGAAACAAGTACCTTGCCTTTGAAAATTATTTTTTTGGAATTATACTTTATGGATAATGGGACTACAAAATTTAGCATTGATACTCAATTTATATTTTCAATTGACTTAAGTTGGTTTCACAAATTTCAAGATACTTTTTTAAGGTGGTTGTAGTTGTTGCATGGGTAATCATCCTTCCAGTTTGCTATGCTCACACATGGGATAACCCTATTGGTCTCATTAAAACTATTAAGAATTGGATTGGTCATAAGTGGGAAAACCCTTCATTGTACATTTCAGTTGTTGTTCTATATTTGGCACTAAATGTACTTGGATCAATATTTTTTCTATTCCCCTAGCTATGGCGAGTTATTGAGAGCTCAAACTGGTTAATTGTGAGAATCTTGATGTGGTGGTCATAGGTAAGACCAAAGAAATTTGTTTCTATTCTTACTATCTAGATAATGGAAATACATAATTTACTATTTTTTATATTTGTGTTTTTTAAAGTCGTCGAACTAATATGGAAAGCTAAGAACTGGATATTGAATTTGAGCATAGCAAAAAAAGTCTAATAGTTTGTTACTTCTGAAAACTTGAAGTTTATTTTACAGTCCCCATGATTGCTTAATTGATGGGTATAACATGCGACTCCTAAAGTCAACTACCATGTCAACACCTCTGCACTGCATGAGGTCACTACTCATTACACTATCTGTTGTGCTAATACCCCATGCCATCTTCTGTTGAAAATTTTGAGTTTTAATTCTCCTAGAGTAAAGAATGATTAGTTGTTGTTTAAACAAGGGCACCACTAGGTGTGCGATTGTTGTCGATCCATTTCATGATTATGACAATGATGATGTTCATGTCCTTTAGGACATATTGATCTGTAGAACCCATCTAAGTATATATATTTGGTTAAAAGATGTTTTTATAAATGTTAAGTTTTATAATAAATTCTCCACTTTTGTTTGATTATTTTGATTTAAGGTTTTTATTTGTTTGCTATTTTTGTGATTGCAAATGTTTGTGATTGAGCCTAATATTGTGTATAGTGGACAAGTTAAAAGGAAATGTATTTTGTCCTCTACTTCATTTAATTACATACATTACAAATTCTATGTCCCCATTGAGTATTTGGATGAGTCTATATACCAGTTCAACAATGTAGTTGGTGTGATTTGATTCTTTTTTATGAACATGATTTTCTTTTTGAGGTTAGCAATGTTGTATGGGGTGTTTCATTTTAGGTTTGATATTCTTTTGATGGCACTAGATATCTTTCTTGTCATATTTTTCTATCATTTTAGGACCCTTGTTCATTGTTGAAAATCTGGCATTTTCTTCTTGATATCATCAAATAGTTACATAACATCTAGGTTGATAAATATGTTAATCAATTTTAGATGCTTCTTGTTGTGACTATTGCACAACTTACCCCAAATTTGGGGACCCACCTTAAATTTTGATGTTATGAGAAATTTTGGGTTTGCATTGAGTGATTGATTGATAGGTCCCTACCCATGAGTTTGCAATGTAGATTCCAAGGTTCATTGTTGGTTAGTGCCTCCTTTTAATTTATTTTAAAATGTCTAGTGTGTTGACTAGGTTTGGATTGTGTTGGTTAATTTTAATGTTTTGAATTAAATCAAATTTTAAATAAAAAAATTAAAAATAAATATATATATATATATATATATATATATATATATATATATATAAATATGAAATAAAACTATGCTCATTTCTTTTTTTTTACATTCTAATATATGTGCCTTTATTCATTCTCATTTTACTTTAGCATATGTTTATATTATGATTTGTTGAAGTTGATTAAGGTTCTACGTTGATATTGGTAGGTTCATAAATTAAAATATTCGCATGGATCCCGCAACCAACAAACGCGATGATGACTTGGCGATGGACCAGGGATGACGCAGACTACACGAGGCAGATGAGGACGATATTTTCCAAATGATATCAATTAAAATCTTCATAATGAATGGAATTAGATGTTTACCACAATGAGGATGACACGACGGCAGTGCTGGGAGCATGTTTGACAAGCTATACCTGGCAATACTGTGCACGGATGCGATGAGCATTGTAAATAATGGCTCCTCGATGAAGGGGGAAGTTTTCCGAATTTGAACGATTCAAACGAAGACTGGATATGCTGGTTGTGATGATGACACCACCTTACTTGAGAACGCATGGAACGATTCGAGAATAGTAGAGCAATTCCATGGTGGTTGTAGGGAGGTTTTTGTGACTCCTAAATGGCAATATTAATCATCTTTCGATCAAGGTCAAGCCTTAGATATCCCGATTCATGTGGAGCAGTGGGTATGTTGTCCATGATAGGTTTGGCAGATTGTCGAAGTGTTGGTGGAAGCTAAGTACCCAGAGGCATTTGCATGGAGCCAGTGTGCCTGTCCTTAGCACACGAGAAGGTTTAGATCAAGGCGATAGGTGAGATCGCTCGTGATGAATGTTTCTGTTTGGCTCCTTCGTATCACCTTTTTCCTTAGAAGGAAGCAGTCACATCATCAACGTGAAAATTGTATTATATTCTCCAAGACCTGCGACTATTATGTTGAACGAATAGGTTGCAGTGGATATCATCAGTGGTATGGATGGTGACCAATGAAGCAAAATTTGTGGATGAGATTGTGAATGGTGAGGCACCGAGGAGGCTGGCAGCTGTAGAAATCTGTGAGCAATGTCATACGATATCAATCATTTCTCATAACATCGAACGGGTACAATGGTACCTCGGTTGTTACAAGTTAAAATTGCTCTTTCAACGGTTTGATCGAAGATTTCATATGCAAATGTGGATTGGATAATGCAACGAATAGGCCATCTTGGCTAATCTTGGTGCTCACTCGGCAAGATATTGATAGTGACCAAGGCAGCGTAATGTACCTGTGTCAATAAATTTGTAGTTGACGTTAGAAACCACATAGTGCAAAGCCGCTCCCGAATACATTAACGAAACAGAAGATGGGTTGTGATAGAATTCAGGCGTACTGCTATCCAAACTTGTATCATGGCTATTTGGTCACGTGGGCGGTCCCATTACGAAGTGCAGCTCTTAGGACATGATGCTCAGGGCCAGGTAGGATGGAGGGTAGTCGTTATGGGTGCAGAGAAATTGCCATCCGAGAGGTCTCAACAGATAATTACGAAGTGCAGCTCTTAGGACATGATGCTCAGGGCCAGGTAGGATGGAGGGTAGTCGTTATGGGTGCAGAGAAATTGCCATCCGAGAGGTCTCAACAGATGATTTCAATCTTTGTCATAAGAGTCATCAGGTTTTGACACGTTGAAGGTCCGGCTCTGTCTCCTTTAAGTATAATTATGAAATTGAGCATGTGGAGGCCACGATGGAGGACAGTTACATTACACGTGATCTTATGTAAGTTGTAACGCCAAATCATAAAAGAAGAGGGCGAAATCCAATGGCGTAGGGAGACTAGGAACGGTGGTGCGAATAATCGCCAACGCGTGTAGGAGAGATGAATTTAAACGGATAGCATTGGTAGGGCGTATACGTATATGAAACCATCCATAATAGGACGTTGAATATATTTTACTAAATGAGGACATCTCACACGTTAGTATGGATGGGTTGTGATGCGGCAACAACATAGGTGTAACACAAAGCTACGTAAGTGTTATTCAAGCCTCTTCACGAATGGAATAAGAAAGGCCCATTAAGGAAATATGAATATGAAAGGAAAAACGTTATTTAATAACGTGTTATGAAGCTCAAACGAAGAAAAGAAAGAAACAAAGAGTCTCTTGGGAGGTTGGTAAATACCCATCGAAGCCCACGATTGCAAGGCTGGAATTTTTGGAACAGGGGGACGTGGAAAGGATTGGAAGGCTTTCAAGCTATTGCAAAAGTATTCTTCTCACCTTGTATGCAAACAGAAGGTTTTGAATACAATTTTTTTTTATTGCATATCTTTCTTATACATGTATTGAGTTTATTTAATGGTGTTTTATGCATGGATATGGTAGCATCATTTAATACTTTTGGTACATGTTTTTATCCCTCAAACTCTTGCACTTAACCAGATTTAGATTGTGTGGATGCAGGTCTAACCTGGTTTTGTTTTAGTGTTCATGATCTTCTTTTTCTGCAGAATAGGAGGAATTAATTTACAGTAGCTCACTTTGATCGTTTTTTCGCACTTTGTTTCCATTTAGTTTCAGATTTTTGTCATTTGTTTTCTCTAACCTTAGCTTTTGTTTTTATTTATTTTCTTTAAGTTCCATAAAACACTCAAAACCCTAGAAGGATTATATATTTTTTCTGCATTAAAATGGGGGTTTTGAAGTAATTAGAGCATCCAAATAATTTTGTTTCTTAAGGCTAACATATTAAATTATTTGGACACATTCAATTAGAGCACTTCCCATGGTTTTAAAATAAAATTCTTGCACTCCACAGGTTCCATCATTTAAAAATTTGTTAACAAAGCAAGATAAAATGTGTTTTTTTTAAAAAAAGGCAAGATAAAATGAATTAAATCATTGTTCCGGGATTCACATTTCAAAGTTAGATTTAGTCATTTTATTTTATGCTCAAACACAACTTAACAAAGCAAAATAAAATTCATTAACAAAGTAAGATAAAATCTGGTTAAAAAAAAGACAAGATAAAAAGAATTAAATCACTGTTTCGAGATTCACATTTCAAAGTTAGATTTAGTCATTTTATTTTATACTCAAACACAGCTTAACAAAGCAAGATAAAATTCGTTAACAAAGCAAGATAAAATATGGTTAAAAAAAGACAAGATAAAATGAATTAAATCACCTTTCTAGGATTCACATTTCAAAGTTAGATTTAGTCATTTTATTTTATGCTCAAGCAAAGCTTAACAAAAGAAGATAAAATATATTTAAACATCTTAAAAATGAATTAAATCACCGTTCTGGAATCATTATTTCAAAGTAGATAGTAGATCAATAAATACACATTTTTAATAATCACATGAACAACAAAATTATTGCAAATCAAGTCAATACTAAACCATATGTCCCTTGTTAACAGTTACTTGCACCTCTAAGGTATTTCAGCATAGTTGCATATTTTCACTAGCAATCAAGTATTTTTAAGCTATTAAGCAAACAAGAACCTTGGAGAAATTCTGAATTTCTTTGCAAGAGAGGGTTTTCTAACAATACCTTGATTGTGAGTATGGTTTTGCAATTGGGCAAAATTATCACTCAACACTTCGTGAAATATGTGAATAAGAAAATGTTTGGTAACATTGCACCAAATCAAGGACTTAGTCATGAAATGGTTTGCCTTGTGCATTGTTAGTGCCAAACACAAATCTCACACATTTAGCCCAAGTCTATTGCCAAAATGGTGCTTCTATTATATATTCCTTTTATCCATGTTTTGCACTTGTGTGCTTTTGTACCTTTCCTTGGGTCAACATGTAACTAGCATTTCCTTTTGCAAAATTTGTACAAGTCTTTAGCCTTTTGCAAACATGTAAATCCTCAAGTCTTCACCAAATTTATATTCAAGGTTAGCTTGTTACATTGCACCAAACATCTAACATGGTGCCAAAGCATCTAGCAATTTGCCTATGGACTTTCATTAAACATATTACTTGCTTTAGGCAGTCACCCATCATTGGGACTTGTTGGTCCAAAATCTGCCACAGGAAAGGATTTTACAAATGCACCCTAGACCTGGCCAACATTGAAAGGCTGGAAGCAAGAAATGGCTCCCAGACCAATCTCCAGAGTGGGCTGGTTCCCTTTACTAATCTAAATTTTTGTTTGAAGATAAAGGTTGCTGGAAAGAAATTAAAAGTTGCAGAAAAGAAATGGAAATATGGCCGCAGGCCGGAGTTATGGGATCGGAAGAACAACAACAGAAAACTTAAAGTGCAGCAACAACAAGCAACGAGAAGATAATGACTCAACTCTCACACAACTGTATGCAGAAAATCTCTCCAAGATTACACTCCAGGAATCATATCCTTACAAGCAAGATTCAAATCCAATATGCAGAATTTGAATGTAACAGCACTTAAGGAATATAAATTCTATTAGAAATGCAAAAGGAACAGAAAAGACAATCACCCAAACAACTGCTTGAAAAATCTGAAGCCAATACTTTATTCTCGCAAATGCACTTCCAGTTTTTAGCAAAACTTCCAACCTTTCGAAATGAGAATTACATTGGTTTTTATAGAGGTCCGTCCTCTTTGCAGCATTAAATATTTTAAACCGACCTTCTTGAGATCTACAATTATGCGAAGGAAACGAGGAACATGATCCCCTTAATTGCAGTCTCGAAGAAACAAAAATTAAATGCAATGAAACGTTCGCGGTCCTTCATTAAATTCGATTCTTCGAACATGTGCATGAAAACCGTTGAATTAATCCACGAACAACAGCTTTGAACCAATAAATCCTTCAATTTTGGTGGCCTGGGCGCTTCTTCGACCTTGACTGCCTTGGAAATCCGCGAATCATTTAATTCGGGGCAGCATTAAATCATCGGAAACCAAAAATATCTCCTCGGCCGTTCATACTGCACTTGGCGGGAAAACAGTTGCAGGTCGCGAAAACGCGACGGGTCGCGAAATCGCGACGTCTTTTACGCCGTACACCCTGGCCGCTTTTAACCCGCGAAAATGGGACATGTAGCGATATCGCTACGTCTTCGGCTTCCTCTTCTCCATCGCAAGCTTGTTCCGCGAAAACGGAACATGTAGCGATTTCGCTACATGTTTCTGTCGTTGGCTCCTCCCTGCGCTCCGCCTCGTGAAAACGGAACATGTAGCGATTTCGCTACATGTTTCTGTCACCTTGTACGGCCTTATGGATGGGTCGCGAAAATGCGACGCCTTTTGCTTTTCGCATGCCTTCGACTTTTCCTTGTCGCAATTTTGCTGCATATTGTCTTGCTTGGTCTTATCATCAAAATTTTGCAGTGAATCGCTACAACTTTTATGTTACTGCCCTTTAGACCGTAGCGACCACGATTTTAAGACATGTAGCGATATCGCTACTGCCTCTTCTCTCCGTACCAATCACCATTTTCCGTCGTGATGAGGGGAAGTTTTAATTTGTGAAAGTGTCGCGATTCGCTGACATGTCAGCGACGCGCTGCAAGTTTTCAACTTTGTGCCTTTGAAGCCGACCGACCCGCGATTCTGGAACACGTCGCGATATCGCGACGGTTCCGCCCAACCTGCCTGCGTTGACTGCGTTGACCGCGATTCTGCAACATGTCAGCGCATCGCTGCAGTTTTTTGACTTAACCATTTTTTGCTCAATTTTTCTCCTTTTTTCGCCAAAGCTGCATCAAAGCTGATATCAAAGGTCAGATTTCCAACAATACACTAATGCATTAATCAATGAGAATCAATGTGGCAAAAATGCCAACATTCTTGGCGGCTCACGGGGTATACAGCTCGCTGTATGCAAGAATCCAGGCCTTAGTCCATTGGGCACAGAGTCATATTGGAACTGTAAACTAGCTGCGGTGGTACATGTCAGGGGACTGCTGCAAAACTTCTTCTGCTGCTGAAAACTAGAACCGGAAGAACCTGCATAGAAGCGGTTATAAACTGAAGAAATGGAATGTGATGGTGGAGTGAGCTCCTGCGATTGCGCAAGCGGTGACTGCAATGGAGTGATGTGGAAGTAAGCAAGTGATGTGATAGACATAACAACATCATGTTGATACACTACCAGCGGCAATAGATGGAATGAACGAATGGATGGAACAGAAATGGAAGTTTTGAAGCGTGAAATGAAAATGAACTAAGCTGGAAAATAAATGCTTTTTAAAACAAAAACAAACTGAGAAGAAAGGGATAAGAAGAAATGGGGAAAATAGAAAAGGGGAGAAGAAACAACATCAGTGGCTTATTCTTTTTTTTTTTTTATATTGCAGGAAGAAAGAAACAAAAGAAGGAAGAGGAAGATGAAGAAAGGAAATAGAAAGCAGGGGAGGGAAAAGAAGAATTCTTTGGAAGCCACAAACTGCTGGGAAAGGAAGGACAAAAGGGAAACAAACACCTACAGCCCACAAGCAACAAGAGCCAAGGTGACAACAAAAGGCAACACATATATACATACTCTTTTCTTCTTCTTCACTTCCTCTTTTTTTTTTTTATATATATATATATTTTTTTTTTTTTTTTTATTATATACAAACTCAAATTGAACTTGCGAAGTCATGAAAAGTAGGCTTTCAAATGAAAGCCATTAACTGAAATTGGAAGTGGGCTACCATCCATATCTTCCAAATAGAAAGAATTAGCTGCACCAGTGCTTGGAAATACGAAAGGGACCCTCCCGGAATGCATCAAACTTCTTATGATTGCCAGGTTTAGCTTTATTCTCATTCCATTTCAGCACCAAATCTCTCGTCTTGAATGGACGGGCTGCGAGAATGCTTATAAAACCACTTCGAAATCCCTTGTATGTGCTTGTCAAATTCATTATACGCTTTGGAACGCTGCTCCTCTAATTCCAACAACTGTGCTATTCGGAGATCCAAGGAACTCAGGTCTGTCTCATCATCTTGAAAAGACTGCAACTGCTGTAATACTGGCAACTCAAGATGAACCGGCAACCTTGCTTCTTTGCCATAGACTAGGGCATATGGTGAGGTTTTAATGGACTTCTTGACGGAAATCCTGTCTGCCCATAACGTCTGATTCAATAACAAGTGCCATGATCTTTTGTTCTCTCCCAATGACCTCTTCAAAATTTTGAGCAAATTTTTGTTCGTTGACTCTGCCAAGCCATTTCCCTGTGGATAGTAATTGGAAGATGTCTTAAGGAAAATGCCAAACTTGTTAGCAAACTCAACCAGTTCAGCTCCAATGAATGGAGTTCCATTATCTGTAATGATGGCGTCTGGAACACCAAAACGTGTAATCAAACTCTCAACAAAAGAAATCACTACAGATTGATTGGCCATCTTTGTAGGTATGGCTTCAGACCACCTGGTGAAATAATCTGTAGCTGTTAAGATGTATCTGTGACCAGCTGAGGAATTAGGATCAATTATTCCAATAAAATCCAACCCCCATTGTTTGAAAGGGTGCTTCAACCTGAAGCTGGATGCAAAGGCGAGCTGCATTCCTTACTCTTCCTGCATATCTTTGACACTTATCACGGGCTTGTGCAATCTTGAAAGAATCTGAGAACAGGGTCGGCCAGTAGTAACCAGCTCGAATGATTTTCAAGGCCATCGGTCTTCCTGCAAAATGTCCTCCTGATAGACCGGAATGGAACTCTTCCAAGATCCTATCCTTGTCTGCTTGTTTAACACACTTCAAAAGAACACCATCAATATTTTTAAAAAATAAACCATCTGAAAACAAAACATACCGCAGAGCTTGCAACCGAAATCTCCTCCTCTGAGAAGCAGTCAATTGTGATGGACATCTTCCAGTTGTGAAGTAATCAATCAGGTCCTCTGTCCAATCTTTTTCCAGAATTAAGAAATTCATTAAATTGTCATTACCAGCAAGAGCCTCTCCCTGATCTTCGCATACATCAAATGCTGCCATCTTTGCTAACTGTGGCACAGAGCTTTACCACGCACTAATTTAGTTGGGTGAATTTCTACATCAAATTCCTGGATCTTGGTGACCCAGCCAGCACGTTTATCACCCAACTCTCCTTGAAGAATGAAATTTCTCACATCTGGGTGAAGCACATAAACAAATGTCCTGCTCTGGGAAATAAAATGTTTGAATTTCTTCAGGGATTTCATCACAGCATATACCTGTTTCTCAATAAAATTGTACTTTGCTTCGTGAGGTAAAATGACTTGGCTCAGAAAAGCAATGGGCCTTTCATTCCCATCATCTCCCGTTTGCGTCAAAACTGCAGCATAACTGTCATCTTCTCCAACCGCATATAAGATGAAATCCTTGGAGTAGTCAGGATTAATCAGGACAGGGGCCTGCACTATTCTTTCCTTGATCTCCTGAAATGCTTCCTTTCTTCGAGTTGTCCATTGGAAAACTGCATCTTTCTTCAACAATTCGAGTCATTGGTTTAACAACTCTGAGCAAAATCAGCAATGAATTTTCTAATGAAATTTATCTGTCCAAAGAAAGATTGAAGTTCCTTCTTGTTTTGCAGGGAGTGACAATTTCTTCAGGGCTTCAACACGGGCTGGATCAATTGCTAATCCATCTTCAGAAATCACATGACCCAGAAGCTTACCCTCTTTTACAGCAAACACAGACTTCTTTGGATTAATGGAGATTCCGAATTCTCTGCATTTCTCAAAAATCAGCCTCAGGTGAGAACAATGGTCTTCCCTTCTATGTGAAAAGACTGTCATGTCGTCAAGGTATATTACAATGATCTTGTTCAACAAATCCTTGAAAGCAATGTCCATAGCTCTTTGGAAGGTAGCTCCAGCATTTGACAGTCCAAAGGGCATTCGCTGATATGCAAAAGTACCCCACTTCGTGGTGAATGCTGTCTTAAACTGATCTTCATCTTTTACCCAGATCTGGTTATACCCAGAAAATCCATCCAGCAAAGAAAAACGCTGTGCACCAGCCACAACATGCAATATTTGATCTATTCTTGGCAAAGGATAATGATCCTTTAATGAAGCACGGTTCAAATTCCTGAAATCAACGCACAATCTAATATCTCCATTCTTCTTACGGACGGGGACCAGATTGGCGACCCATGTGGAATGCTTGACCGGATAGATGATCTTAGCTTGCAGCATTTTAACAAGCTCAGCCTTCATCAATGCCTCAATCTTTGGGTTTACAGGTCTCTGTTTCTGTCGAAAAGGCCTAACTCCTTCTTCCAGTTCAATTGTATGCTGTATAATCTGCTTGTTGTAACCCTTCAAGTCTTTATAGCTCCAAGCTATAATATCAGAAAACTCTTTACAGAGCTGCCTGATTTTCTGCAGTTCTTCTGGGGTTGAGTCAGTGCCAACCTTAATCACTTTGTCAGGCTGAAGCTCTAACTCCATGAATTCCTTTCTATCAATCTCCATTCGAGGCTTTCTGGAATGATCATGTTGGTCAAACAAGCTCTCCAGAGTTATTAGACCCTTTGGAATATGGTTATTCCTTAATTGAATAAGACCTTCGGCTTCCTCATCTTCCAAAGTTCTGCCTTCAACAGCTGCAACTTCATGTATCAGGAAATTAACAATCTGCTCATCGGTTTCAAAGACCTGCCAGAAAGTTTCCTTATCTGGCACACTGGGTCTGTATACCATTCTCACTGTCTTGGGCTTGTTCACAACTTGATCAGCAGGAGAAAAGTTAGCTCCAAGAGATGCTAATAAGTCGGCATGTTTATTCATCTCTCTGGAAACAACTTGAATATTAAGCGCGGTGAAAAGTTCAAACAAATCCCAAACCCGATTACGATATGCTTTCGAGATAATGCTGCTTTGAGATGCATCTATTTGTGACCTGATTTACAATAAGCTCGGAATCACCAAAAATATTGAGCTGTTCTATTCCTAACTTCTTTGCTTTCTTCAGACCCAAGCACAATGCTTCATATTCAGCAGCATTATTAGTACAACTCCATGTAAGCCGATATGAATAAGTTCTCTGTACACCAGAAGGAGAAATTAACACAATACCTACTCCGGCACCATTCCTGCATCTAGCTCCATCGAAATACAGTTGCCATAACTGATCTGTAACCTCAGTCTGATCAACTGGGTTAGACAATTCTGCTTTGTCTCGGTCTCAGGTTTTCGAATGGCATAGCAGCCAATCTCTGTCTCCATCATGGCATTGAAGTTAAGCATTGAAAACTGGTCTTCCAACTGAAGATTGTTTAAAACTTCACTCATTAAAACAGCATCTTCAGACTCTTCAGTGAGCATATGGACCGACTGCATGTCTTTTCCAACATCTTCCAACTTCTCAATGTGAAAAGGGGAAGGCTTTTCATTCTGTATTCACGAGACGTCTATTCTTAAAAGGAATTTCCGGATGGGAATAATCTAATGCCGGATAACCCCCTAATTTTGCGGTAAATTCCCTGGATAAACACATGCTAAAATAGGGCTCTAAATCTACTACAACAATTTCTTGAATAACAGTGATTTGGGGCATTGTATGCAGGACAATGGGTACATCTTTAATGACACCTACTATTTTTACAGGCGTACCATCCAATTGCAGAACTCCAGGACTACTCCGGGTATACTCCATTCCCATAGCTTCACAGACTCCCTTGGGCATGACAGTGGTTGCAGCTCCAGAATCAATCATACAATTGTGTACAACCCAACCTTCTATTTGCAATGACAAGTAAAAAGGAGGAGGTCTGTTCTTACCAGTAACAGAGGTGGTTAAAGTTTGGGCATAGACGGTCTAGGTAGGCCCTTTTTCACTCTCCTTCACAGATTTCAATGACTCTTGTAATAAATCTACTTGACCAGGTAATTGCAAAGCGTCATAAAGGCTTACCTTAGCAGGGGTCTTTTTAAGATCATCAACAATGTTGTATGAAACTGCAGCAGAATTTTTCGTCTCAGCAGGTTGCTCAAATCTGGTTACATCTTGTTGTGTAGCTTCCACTCTTAACCTCTTGGTCAGTGATGGATACTTCAATTTTTCACGTGCCTGCTCCTCTGCTTCTGACCTTACTGGTGCAGCTGCTGCCTTTTCTTGAACTCTGTTAAAAGTTGGATCTTTGGGCAAAGGCTTTGGAGCTAGCACAGGAGCTTTCACTGGCCTTTTCACTTCAGCCGGTACTCTTAACGGCTCTAAGTCAGCAGGATCAACATTCATAGGCTTCTTTCCGGGTCCTTGTTAGAACTGAAACTTGATCTTCCACTACAGTCATCAAATTATAACCAGCTTCTGAGATCATATTAACATGGTCACCTGAAGAGCTGGCCGCCAAGGTCTGCACATAATTTAAGTGAACCATACATGTATCCTCTCCGTGAGGATCATTACAAGTCGAGCACCAATATACTCCATCTGCATGGGCTGCATCTTCATTTGCTAGAACAGCTAAGCCCTTTTCAGGTGCTTTGCTTGTGGAGGCAGCTTGATCTCTAGTAATTTGAGGAGGTTGAAATCTCCTTGGCTGGAAATCTCTTTCGACTTGCTTCCTCTCAATGAGTGTGATCTTATTTCCCATGGCTCTAATGGCAGAATTTGCAGACTTAACCTCTTGCAATAATGTTGTATATGGATCAGGGTTTGCAGGTGCAGGAGGTCTCTGGTAAGGGCAAAGGAGCTGGTGGTGCTGGCAAAGCTGGAAATGCGGTGGAAACGGGAGATGGTTGAATGTTTGGGTGCGAGGAGCGGTAAAGGAGTTAAAGCGAGGCAATTGAGGAGGCTGGAACAGTTGCAACTTTGAGGTGCTTTAGAACTCCATGATGGTGTAGGATACATAGCCGGCATGGGGTGTGGTTGTGAACCATATAAATATTGAGGCAAATCCGGAATAAGAGGCATAGTTACCTTTGGAGGCAGTCTTCCTACAGCAACCAGATCAGCTTCTGCTTTAATTGCTTGTTCAAAGATTTCTGGAAACGTTACCACATTAGACTGCCGAACCGCCCAGCCGATATCTGAGTGAAACGCTCTGAGGTAGTACATCGCAGCTAATTCATCAACAGGCCGAATACCATCAGGAATCCTTTGCCAAGTTCCGGTAAACCGGACATTAAAATCAGGTATCTCTTCTTGTGGATGTCTCTGTATGACGATAAACTGATTTAACAATGAGAAAGGGTCGCACTGTTCATGAAAATGTTTCACCAGCAAATCACCAAACTGATCCCATGATGTTATGGTGCCGGGAGGCAGAGTTATGTACCAAAACAGCAGTTTACCTCTCAAAGAACACACTAACAATTTGATCATTACATCTTCATCAGTAATGTCATGGATAGCGACCAGAGAAGCCACATCATTTATGTGCTCATAGGCTGTTTTACCGATACCATCGTAAGTGGGCAAAGCCTTCAGTGCGACTGTGGTACTGGATTACGAGCCTGCAGATTCAAGGCTCCAGTGTTGTTCCATGCCAAGAATTTTTTGGGTGGAGGAAATTGTGCCATTGGTGGAACTTGTAGGGGTGCAACACTAGCAACAATACTGGGTATTTGTACAGCAGAAGATGGAAGGGACGAGGAAACTAATCTAGAATGCTCACCACTTCTCGAACTATCAAGCTCAAAAAACTGAACAAGATCGCCAAATTTCTTTGACTGTGATCTTGTGATCATGAAGTATTTCTGGGTTCAGCAGGGTTACCAAAAACAACAGAGTCACCAAATGCTCTAATTTACAGTCTGAAGGCGAACATTAAACCTTCGACCCTATGGGATCTTTTAGAGACAAATAAAATCTGTCCCACCGGGCGTGCCAAAAACTGTTGGTCCAAAATCTGCCACAGGAAAGGATTTTACAAATGCACCCTAGACCTGGCCAACATTGAAAGGCTGGAAGCAAGAAATGGCTCCCAGACCAATCTCCAGAGTGGGCTGGTTCCCTTTACTAATCTAAATTTCTGTTTGAAGATAAGGGTTGCTGGAAAGAAATTAAAAGTTGCAGAAAGAAATGGAAATATGGCCGCGAGGCCGGAGTTATGGGATCGGAAGAACAACAACGAGAAAACTTAAAGTGCGGCAACAACAAGCAACGAGAAGATAATGACTCAACTCTCACACAATCGTATGCGAGAAAATCTCTCCAAGATTACACTCCGGGAATCATATCCTTACAAGCAAGATTCAAATCCAATATGCAGAATTTGAATGTAACAGCACTTAAGGAATATAAATTCGATTAGAAATGCAAAAGGAACAGAAAAGACAATCACCCAAACAACTGCTTGAAAAATCCGAAGCCAATACTTTATTCTCGCAAATGCACTTCCAGTTTTTAGCAAAACTTCCAACCTTTCGAAATGAGAATTACATTGGTTTTTATAGAGGTCCGTCCTCTTTGCAGCATTAAATATTTTAAACCGACCTTCTTGAGATCTACAATTATGCGAAGGAAACGAGGAACATGATCCCCTTAATTGCAGTCTCGAAGAAACAAAAATTAAATGCAATGAAACGTTCGCGGTCCTTCATTAAATTCGATTCTTCGAACATGTGCATGAAAACCGTTGAATTAATCCACGAACAGCAGCTTTGAACCAATAAATCCTTCAATTTTGGTGGCCTGGGCGCTTCTTCGACCTTGACTGCCTTGGAAATCCATGAATCATTTAATTCGGGGCAGCATTAAATCATCGAAAACCAAAAATATCTCCTCGGCCGTTCATACTGCACTTGGCGGGAAAACAGTTGCAGGTCGCGAAAACGCGACGGGTCGCGAAATCGCGACGTCTTTTACGCCGTACACCCTGGCCGCTTTTAACCCGCGAAAATGGGACCTGTAGCGATATCGCTACGTCTTCGGCTTCCTCTTCTCCATCGCAAGCTTGTTCCGCGAAAACGGAACATGTAGCGATTTCGCTACATGTTTCTGTCGTTGGCTCCTCCCTGCGCTCTGCCCCGCGAAAACGGAACATGTAGCGATTTCGCTACATGTTTCTGGCACCTTGTACGGCCTTATGGATGGGTCGCGAAAATGCGACGCCTTTTGCTTTTCGCATGCCTTCGACTTTTCCTTGTCGCAATTTTGCTGCATATTGTCTTGCTTGGTCTTATCATCAAAATTTGCAGCGAATCGCTACAACTTTTATGTTACTGCCCTTTAGACCGTAGCGACCGCGATTTTAAGACATGTAGCGATATCGCTACTGCCTCTTCTCTCCGTACCAATCGCCATTTTCCGTCGCGATGACATGTCAGCGACGCGCTGCAAGTTTTCAACTTTGTGCCTTTGAAGCCGCCAGTGTCGCGATTCGCTGACATGTCAGCGACGCGCTGCAAGTTTTCAACTTTGTGCCTTTGAAGCCGACCGACCCGCGATTCCGGAACACGTCGCGATATCGCGACGGTTCCGCCCAACCTGCCTGCGTTGACTGCGTTGACCGCGATTCTGCAACATGTCAGCGCATCGCTGCAGTTTTTTGACTTAACCATTTTTTGCTCAATTTTTCTCCTTTTTTCGCCAAAGCTGCATCAAAGCTGATATCAAAGGTCAGATTTCCAACAATACACTAATGCATTAATCAATGAGAATCAATGTGGCAAAAATGCCAACAGGACTCTAGCCAAAATGCTAATTCAAGTTACTTGCACTACTGCACCAAAATAATATTTGTGCTACAACATCACAAACAAGAATTTATATTTCTCCACCAGACATACCAAGCCAGGATGTGGTTATTCAACATGGCTAAACCCACTCAAATGCATTAGAATGGAGAAGTCTGATGTCCTTCCAAATTATAGTTATGCAACCAGTGTGCTCCCAAAATTTATTAAAATCTCCAAGTCTCCTATGCTATGTTGGTACTATATAAACATAAAGCTTAACAAGCAACTTAAGTCTAGGTACTACTAAGTAGGGTACTTCACTATGGTAACAATGTGAAGAAATGCAGGTTTTCATGTTGGCCTTTTTGCATTCTTTATGAGGATATTTTATTGAATGCATTGATTTAAGAAATCTTGAATTGTTAACTTCCTCCATAGGAGTTATTTATGAGAAATATTCTTCTAGAAGCCTCCAATAGGCAACTGAGTTAGTATTTTGGTTTAATTTGAAAGTGATATTTTGTGTTAGTGTCTATGAAAAGCCTGTTGAAAAATAACTGGTCTATGAACTAGGCAAAATGAAATAGCCTTAGTTTTTTCAATGAGTTTACATAGATTTTTATGAGGGGTCCCGGTCCCCTCATACTAAGTGGGGTTTGAACCTTGGACCTCTCAAAGAGAGGCCAAATTCCTTACCATTGCAATAAGCTTGCAACTTCAATGAAATAGCCTTAGTTATTTTATTTTATTTATTTATTTTTATTTGAAGATCTTCATGAGACAGTTAGCATAAGCAAGAGGTAAGGTATAATAACAAGTTGAGCTCAGTTTTCAACTGGAAAGGGTGAAAATGACCTAGAAAGTTTGTCAATTAAAATTGAATTTTTAGAGTAACCTATGCAAGAAATGTGACAAAATTAATTAGAGTTTACCATCTTTGTTTGCTTTTACAATCATGACATTGATGATTTTGAGTTTGACACCATTGTTGAAACTAGCAACATAGAGAATATTTGACTTACAATTTAAGGAAAGCAGTTGGAATGTTTGATAAAATGGAGTGTGTTGTGACAAGTGTGGATTATAATTGGAAGCTCATTGTCCATATTTTTGATGGTATTTATGATACTTTATTTTTTTCAAGGCCATCATAGCAAGCATTATTGTCAAAATCAGCCTTAGGAACAAACTTAAATGCACTAATGTGTGTGTTGTAGGATGGTTAAAGGATCAAAAATTTACTTGTCAACATTAATGTTTGGCATCATTTGGAGCAAAGGGTGGCTATAATCTTAACATTCATTAGGTGAACATTCCTAATAAACATATTCGTTAAACAATTTATAGCACATGTATTTACCTAATCATATATCAAAAAGCTTGTGTAAGATAAGATAATTCTATTATTGTCTGCTAATGACCAAAGTATGTACATATCTATATACAACAAACATGCATGCAATTTAGTATTTTAGGTAACACAGTTTGATAGATACTTAATTGTGAGAAGGTAGATGGTAAAGGTTAATTATCAGAAAGAGGAGAATGATTCAGATAGGGCATCTTCGATGTATGGGTAGTTGAAAAGGGTTGGCAATGTTGCAGTAAGCACTTTTTTGTTCTTGAAAATTCAGTAGTGTGCTATGTAGTCAATAGTTTGCACTCTTAGACATAGAGATAAAGCATTGTTTTGTGAAAACTATGTTCCTTACAATCAGATTTAAACTAATTTACATTTAGAGTATGTCATAACTTTTTAAAGTTGAGAGTATTTTCTATACAATTATCACTCACATTTCATATTTAAGTGTTAAATATCATAGCATTTGGAGCAAAGTATCAACTAAAACTATAGTGACATACTACTGAGATGAGTCTATGGAATAGTTTTTTATTTATTTTCTTTGGAAAACATGTGGTCATCCATATATTTCAAGTTATGCATTTGTTTATTTCATAATTTTCCTTTTTTTTCTCTTTCGTTTGCTTTTCTTTTTGTTCAACAAATTTCCCATTAGAAGTAATGTCAAATTTCTAAGAAACAAGTCCTATGCAACCTTGCTTTGGTTTTCATTATAAATGGAGTTGACCAAAGATTATTTGTAGTGTTCTAACACCATACTATAAGGAGGATGTTCTTTTCTCAAAGGAAGAGCTTCAACATGAGAATGAGGATGGTGTCTCTATTATTTTCTATTTGCAAAAGCTATATCTTGTAAATAATTTGTATTACAATTAATGCAACTTCGAAAAAAGGTGTTTTAATTTTTTCATAAATTAGTTTTGGTTAATTAACTTTTCACAACATTCACATCTTGTGTTCCACTTAACATATGAGTGGATGAACTTCCTAGAGAGAGTACAATGTGAAACAGAAGAGGATGTTTTAGTTGATGAAGAGAAAACATATGAGCTTTGGCTTTGGGCATCCTATAGAGAGCAGACACGTACTAGAATAGGTAAAAACAAAATATAATTAATCTAGGAATTTGAATGGATTCGCAATGAGAAATGACATTGCATCAGAATACCTAAAATATAGTGTATCCATAGATAAATTTTTTTTTGAAATGCTATGATTGCAGTTAAAGGCATGATGTACTACAAGAAAGTCCTAGAGGTCCAATATTTTTTGGATATGGCAAAAGAGGAAGGTATGTGACAATTATAGAACTATTTATAAGGTATAACAAATGGAGGAACTGGCATGGAGTATAAATGAGATACTCATGACTAAAGCTGCTTAACATCTTATGCCAAGTACAGTCTTCCTTACAAGGAGATTGCTATGTAAAATTGATTTACTTTGATTTTGTATGATTGTTTTTCATGTTGCAATGAACCTTTATGACACATTTATTAAAAATGCCTTTCATGTAGGTTGTAAGAATATTATGAAAAGGGTATATGAGACATTTAAAATTATTTTTCTTGTAGATGGATGTGTTACTTATTGGTCATGGAAGTAGACTTAGCTGAACTAGATGAATGTTTGTTTGTTTGTTGTTCAAACAAGAGCTTTCTTTAATGTGCGGGATCACCTTATTGATGAATTAATCTGAATGGCTAATTAACAATGATATCATAGGGTTGGGATAGACCCCTTTTGCATTGAAGCACAATGCTAGTTTAAGATTTTGTTATTTTTGTAATTATTATTATTATTTTAAGGGGTAAATTCAAATGATTTCTAGTGATTGATTATAATGTTGTAGTATAGATTTTATTCCCAACAATAGAGCAAATAGATCAAACAAAACAAGCCACAATGAAATGACAACATCGACAATTTAGAAAAAGAACCATTTCATTATGTGCAATATGATATGTACATTACTTACAACAGCAGCTTTTTTATACTCAACAACACAAAGATGATCTTAGTAATGGTATTGTTGCCACATTTTGCATGGGGTGCTAATTTTGAAAAATTGTAAGGTTGTTGCTTTCCCTCTCTTCTCTCTTCTTTCCCATTATTCTTCTCTCCCTTTTTGCTCCCCATTTATCAAGTGTCACCTCTTTCATCTTCTATTTCATGTTTATCTTCATTCCTATTAAGTGGGCAAAAGAGAGCCCAAAAAAATTAAGTGTTTGTTTCCGCCCGATTGCGCTGCGCATTCAGGCTGCACATGCCCCACTTTGTGCACCTGGGCTAGCAAGCATGGGCCCATCCGAAAATTTGTCTAAGTGTGATCCGTCCGAGAGCGCTGCGTAGTCGGACGGTGCACATGGTCTATAGCGCACTCGGGCAGCATCAGCGGATAAGGGCCCAAAAATTTTCTAAGTGTTGGCACCACCCGACTTCGCAATCGAGCGGTGCCCAGAGACGAAGTGTGCCATCGGGCAGCAATTGATAAAAGGAGTGCCTAAAAAATCTAAGTGTTGAAGATGCCTGACTTCGCTGCGAAGTCGGACGGTGCGGACCAAGTTGTGCGCCATTGAGCGGCCATAAGGAGAGCAATGCCTAAATTTGACTAAGGCACGAAATCTGCCCAAATGCATCGCGCTGTCCGACGGTGCACCACCCTTTTGTGCACCCTCGGGTGGGAAGACGAGGAAAGATAAAATTAGCTAAGGCAAAGTCCGCCCGACTACATCATTTTCAAGACATGTCGTTCGACTACGCTCCTTTCTTGTGTGCTGCCGGGCGGAATCATAATTCGAGAGCATCTAAGTGTCTTCCCTCCCCTATTATCCATCAATGAACTCTAGATGATGACAGGTGTCCCGTCTCATGATCCGAGTCAAGATGTGATAGAAGTTGGGTTGCTCAAGTGCTATTTGGATGGGTATGGACTGACAGATCTTATTCTATCTACTCTCATTCAAGCCACTTAGCTTCTCAACCACCAGATCATTGCGAAGCTGACACGTTTGCAAGTGGACATCATTGCCATTACTTTCTTATCTGCAGAGGTCAAGCATCAGCTGCTTTTTGCTGCTTTTGTCAGCTTTGTGTCTTTTATCAGATCTAGGATACTGGGACCATAATGTAATCGAGGGGTATTTTGCACTATATATAGCAATTCTATTTCATTGTAAAAGGGTGGGGGGGAACATATTGATGGAGGACTCTACTGTGACGGACCACCTTCTACTTAATTCAAAGCATCCTTGGCTCTGCTTCTTGTCTTTGTATTTTATGCTACCTTCTGCTAGTATTTCTGCTTCATGTCCATTTATATTTTTGTCTATTTGAATTTTGAATCCTGGATTTGAGCATTCGTGATTATTGGGATCTGGAATACAAAACAGAAGGATACATAGGATAGAATCACAGTTGCAATTTCTGTTACATGCTTTGTTTTGATGGTTGTTGGTTTGGATGCAAATTTGTGATCGTGCTGCTTGTTCTCCCCCACCTGAAACACATGATATTTACATCTCTTTCCTGTTCCCTTATATTTTTCAATCTCTTTCCAGTTCCCTTCACCTTTTAATCTCTTTCCTACACTCTTATCTAAAACCCCCCAAGTAGGTTAGGAAAGGAGTCGGCCTTCTCCAGAGATCGGCATGGGAGGCATCCCTTCCTCCCGACCTTTCAATGTTGGTATGCGGGTCTAGGGCGCATTGACACACCAAGTCCTTCCCAGGTGGCGGATCCATGGCCAATAGGTACCATTCCATTACCATCCAATGGAGTATATAAAATTTGAAAATGGGGTAGATGGTTACAACCTAAACGTCATCGTCTCAAGTTAGAGCTCAAACCACTAGTTTTTGATATGCTCAAAGACTTGATCGTTCTATGGAGTCAAACATGCTCAATGGATATACATTGATAAAATGGTAAAACTACCAAGGGATATTAAAAAATGATTCAAATTATTTTCGGCAAAATGGTATGTTTCGAAAAGGGGTTATTATTTTTTATATAGGGGTTTACCACTAGGGGTTTAATAAATTAAAAGAAGAGGTGATAAATTTTAAAAATAGGGGGTCTTTTAAGAAGCTCATGAACGCACGTGTTTTGAAGGCTTTCAACTAATTGACCCCCCTGTGGGTATCCCACTCTCTATCACGATGCAAAGGAGTATGTACAAGCATGTGACACATGCCAACGAGCAAGTAAGCCACTACGCCGATGTAGACACTAGTTCAAAGAAGTAGAAATGAAGGTATTTGTGAAAATACCTAAGTAGCAAACACTAATTTGTAATTGATGAAATTAAATTACAATGCAGTCAAATGTAATGAAATGTAGTGAAATGTGCCTAAATGAAATGTAATGCAGCCGTCATTGCAAATTTAATAAATCGATTAATTATAAGATTTTCTAATGTAATTAGAATAGGTAGTTGGGTAGTATTGTAATGACGTCCTAGGAATTGGTTGTGTTAACAGCCAAGACATTGCTTTTAATAGAACCCTTTACATCATTTTTAAAAGGATAGAACATGTATGCAATGCAAGACAATGCCATGTGTTGTAACTGTGTATGCTTGGTTGATGAGGGAAGTCTGATTGCAGTTACAAAGATTGGAATATCTACCATGATTGTATGCCATGGAAGTATGATAATAAAGATATATTCATTTGCCCCCAATGTGTGTCTAATGATGCGGTGATGTCTATGGTAGAATGTTAGATTCTTGTGCAAATGTTGGTTGTAGATTGATAGACTTAGACACTATGGAAATTAAATTTGCCGTTCAAATTATGGTTATAGTTAGAGTTACAGTCATTGTCGTCATACCCAGGTTGATGTTGAATGAAGTCGACACACAGTGAGAAGTGTCGTCAAAGGTTGTCGACACAGAGTGAGAAGTTTCGTCATGAGGATCACCATTTGAAACTATAGTTGTCATCTAGGAAGTGTAGTCAAACCACTGCATAGACTGAGGAGTGTCATCAGATCAGGGTGCCGACAGATGTATGGAAGCTAGTTGTGTTGTCGTTTAAGTCCAACTTGTCGACTGAAGCTAGACTTGTCGTTTTAATCATGATGTCATCTTGGATAGGGTATTCTCCCATGAACTGCATTTCCTTGGCCTAAGATCTATCATTCCCTCATCCTTGGGAATCCTCACCGTTCTACTACATTTGGCGTCATCGCCTAATCAAGTACATGTTGATAAAGAGTGAAGCATTAGGCTAAGCAAGTGTGACAAACAAATAGGTGAATGACAGATTCGAGGTTGTGCATACGAAGGAGAAACAAAGCAAATACTTTGGAACAACCTGTGAGAAGAAGCATGAGAATCGCTAGCCAAGGAGTGTAGCTAAGAGAAGAGCTTACACATTCATAAATAGAAATAGTGTGGAACCCTCAAGAATACAATAGTACAAGGGATGAAAAAGAAAGGTGACAAACATTGTTGCTAACAACGGAGAATGAAGTGCAAGAGCAACACCACCAAATAGTTAAAGAAAGCGTTCATGGAAGTGAAGATGCCAACGTAGGAAGTGCACAACAAAATGAAGAGTGGATAGTGACAACTAAGCAAGCAAGGAGTTTTCTGAAAGGTGTAGAGTACAGGTTAGGCACCAGAGCAACTGCACATAGATACTTGGGGATATAGACCAAATCCACCTATTGTTTATTCACGAAGGTCATCACGAAGTGAGGATGCATGAGAACTTGGAAGAAGACTATTTGGAGCAGACAAAGTGCTTAGGATTGAAGCACCAAAGCAAGAGCAACAAGAAAAGCCACCAACGATAGAGAGGGTTTGGGTTGAAATCCCAAGAGACCCATTGTCGAGTGATGAGGAGGTGGAAAACCACTCGATGACAAAAAATTCAAATAGAGCGGGCAAGCAAAAATACCCACCCTTAATTGGAGAGGGGAACAAAGATCCAACAAGACACATAGGCACTTGCATTACCATTTGGAAAGAAAATGGGGTAAGGCAACCTGATGAATCATTGTATTTATTTCATGCTATATTGCACAAAATCACAATAGATTGGTACCTAAAAAGAGAAAGTACACAAGCCTTTCGTGAATGGTATACTATGACAGAAGAATTCATAAATGAATTCTGACCCTTGAGGGATGACACTGAGATTATCACAAAAATATATGCCACAAAGCAAAAGAAAGATGAAGATGCTAAAACATTCAACAGAAGATTGAAGCAACTTAATGATAAAATGTAGATGTCATCGGCTGATGGTTTGGTTAGCAGATGGATTATTGCCTAAATATAGGAAGAAAATGAAGATTGTACCATCTTCAACATACATAGAAGCATTAGATAAGGTAAAGAATTTTTAAAGTGAAGCGAAACAAATAGTGGTCAAAATTGTAGGACATCCTAGGTGTGAGGACTCGGATAGCAATACCAATGACAAAGTATAGAGTGTTATCTAATCCATGAGGAAGGAGTTCGACAAGATGAAGTCAAAGGTAAAGTAAATTTGAAGGACACCAATGTAAGTTGTCCCAAGAATGCATATTGCAATATATGCGATGTAGCAGGACATCCAATCATTGATTGTCCATTTAATTTAAAGGGAGCAAGGCACCAGACCATGATGGTGCAAGAAGAAGAAAAAATAAGTACACTAAGGAATGGACAAGGCACAACCAATGGAAACTATAGGAATAACCACCGAGGAGGAAGGCAATACCAAGGTGATCAACAAGGAGGTCAGAGTCGATTACAGTATGATTTGGATGAGAGATCGATCATTCAGTACCGAAATTGCTAGGAGTGGGGAAATTTAGCAAAGAACTGCCCCAAGCTACAGATTGTAGGAGCAATGAATGGAAACAATGTAACCCATATGTGTAGATGGTGCGGACTTAGCACCCATAAAGAAGTGAATTTCCCAAATAAAGCAAGTACTAGTGGGACACAAAATTTCAATTTGATTAACATTGATGAATCAATCGACCATCAAGAGAAATAGAAGCAGGTGTTAGCAGTAACAAGATCCCAAGCTAGGAATATGGAGCAATACCTAAATCCTTCCAAGGAGGAGAGATGGTAAGAAGCCCATGACATGATAAAGGATGAACTTGAGAAAGGAAAGTAGGAAAGGCTACTCCACGACGTAGGTTATATGTCTAGATAGCAGACATCTAGGATGACAACAAGTAGACATTTGGACAACAAACATCTAGGACAATGGTATAGATGTCTAGATAGGAGACGTCTATGGTAGTAGGGTTAGACAGCTAGGCAATAGATGTCTATGACAGGTTGCCAACAAGTCTAGACGGCTAGGCTTAGATCTCTAACAGACAGGTTTAGACGGGTGGGCCTAGACGTCTGCAGTTCGTGCATTCATCCTGCAACTTCTCCTGCGTTCTGGTTCCTACAACTGCACAACACAACATAACACAACCGGCAATCCTCTATCTCGTACCAAGCATTGATAAATACCTGCAACACAACAATACTCTCACAACGCAATCACATGACACATGCATTCCATAATAGATTACAAAATTAAGTAGGGAGGGTATTTTATAGGCAAGTCCAGGCGGTTACTGCAACAAACCTGAATCAACCGTCCCAACCGCCCTATGCTTAACAATTCAGTTTCATGCATAACAACTGTTTTAGACGTCTAACTAAGCCAATCTAGACATCTAACAAATCAGGACGTCTAACATAAGTGATGGTTATGTTTGTTCTTTTATGCAGTTAAACTAATCAGTCTGTATTCATTAGATCGGCTGATTTACATTGCAAAACATTACATCAAATAACTCAAAACATTATCAAAATTGATGTACATATTCAAAATTGTAGTTCTTCCATGGACATTTTGTCAGACAGTTTGGTATGTTATTTCTTCATCAAACTATTGTCTACACTTTGCAAAGTACACTATCGGTGATTCCATGATTGATGAGATGCCAACACACCTTATTGATGTAGTAAAGGCAACAAATGAACCTGACACCATTTAGTATTAAGGTCCAAATATGGTTCACATAAACCTCAGTGAAAAGGATGAAGAGAAGATTATCCATTGTAGAGATTATTGGGACCCAATGATGAAGGTTGTCACCTAAAATAACTTGGATGTATAAGGACTTGAAAGATCCCACCAAAGTTGTGTACATCAAATACCATTGATTCCAAGTGTACAGCCCGTGAGGAGGCCATACCAAATGAATCTAAAGTATGCAACCCTGGTGAATTTTAAGATACAAAAAATGTTACATGCGGGTGTAATCTTCAAGGTTACAGTGAGTGAATGGGTGTCATCGATCGTCATTACCTTGAAGAAGGTAAGCCAAATCTGCATTTGTGTGGATTTTCAAAGTTTGAATGTTGTAACAATCAAGGATCCCTTCCCTATTCATTTTACTAGTTCTATACCGGAAGAGGAAGCAGGACACGAGATCTATTTATTCTTGGATGGATTCTCAAGAGAGAATCAAATAAGTATCATTGAGGAGAATAAGTTGAATACTACCTTTGTAGTGGAGAATGGAATATATACATATAATTAGATGCTCTTTAGTTTATGCAATGCTCCAGCTGCATTTCAAAGGATAATATTGTAGATTTTTAAACAAATGTCCACAGGAAAGTTTAAGGTCTTCTTAGATGATTAATCACTATATGGGAGAAATATGAGCATTTAAAAGCAAAGGAGGAATGCATGAGGCTATGCAAGAATGCTTGTTTGTCATTGAATCCCAAAAAGTGTAAGTTGTTGGATCCATATGGGAAGCTGCTTGGACATGTTGTCTGTAAAGAAGGATTGAAGATAGATCCCAACAAGATACAGGTCATAATGAGCATGGAGGAGCCATATGACATCAATTTTCTAAAGTCCTTTTTAGGACATGTCGGGTATTATGGGAGATTTATTAAGAATTTCACACAAATGTCCCATCCATTAGATGTCTTGACGCACAAGAATGTTCCTTTCAAATGGGCAAAGGATCATTAAAAAGCCTTTGAAGAGTTAAAGGTGAAGTTGGTTTGTGCGCCCATTCTAGTATAACCAGATTGGGATAAGGAATTTCATGTCCATGTGGATGAATCTAATTTTGCAATTGGATGCGTGTTGGCCCATGAGGGGCAAGTGAGCCTGATCAGCCTATATACTTTTCAAGTCTATATACTTTTCAAGTCGATTGTTGTCCCAAGCAGAGAAGAATTACAGCACGATGGAGAGGGAAGCTTTGGGAATGGTATATGTAGTACAGAAGTTCAAATACTATCTGCTTGCCAATCCCTATGCTTTCTATGTAGATCATCAAACATTGTTGTACTTGATTAATAAGTCGACTATTCATGGATGAGTTAGCAGGTGGCTCGTTACATTGCAAGAGTTTGTCTTTCAGGTAGTGGTGAGACAAGGAAGGAAACATGTAATAGTAGATCAATTGTCAAGGATTCGTTCTGGAGAACCTATAGAAGGTGGAGTGTTGGACAAGTTTCTAAACGCTCATTTGTTTGCGGTAAGTGCGGTCCCATCATGGTACAAACATATTGTAGAGTATTTTTCAAAATAGGAGCTGCCAAAGGAGATGACAACAGCAAAGAGGAAATGCATCATTATCAAATCTGCACCATTCCAGTTGATAGAGGGATTATTCTATAAAATTGGACCTAAGGGAGTTTTGTAGAGATGCGTCATGGACAAAGAAGTGAATACAACTCTTAAAGAGGATCATGAGGGTTTGGCAGGAGGGCACAAAAGGCCAAATGCGATAGCAAGGAAATTACTTCTGGAAATGCTATAGTGGCCCACTTTTTATTGCAATGCTAGGGAGTATGTGAAGGGATGCGATACGTGCCAACGACCAAGAAGCCGTTGAAAAGGAACTTTATGCCCTTTTACACATCGTAGCCACAATAGTTATTCGAGATATGGGGTCTCGATTTTGTTGGGCCATTGAGAACAAGTCGAAGGAGAAAGTGTAGGTATATAATGGTGGCTAAAAAATATTTGAAAAAGTGGGTATAGGCAAAAGTGTTTCCAAATAATTTTGTAAGTAGTACAATAGCGACGACAAACAAAGTCTTGGTCTCAATTATTTATAAGACATGGTGTTGAGGGCGTTGACTAGGAGGAGAGATCATCAACAGTTCTATGGGCATATAGAATAACATTTAAGCCAACAAAAAACCACATGCCATTCTAGTTCATGTACGAGCAAGAGGCGGTAGTGCCAATAAAGTTCCTCGTACAAAGTTTGAGGGTGTAATGTCCCCATTTTGGCTTATCGGCGGTGTGGATGCACTCAGGTGTTGTTTGGACATTCCAAGGATGCTGATTGCTTTTAGATGCCAGTTTCGGAAGTCATTCTATGCTTTGATGATGGAATTACTATTTTTAGTAAGTCAATGGCTAGGGTTTCTGACCGTGTAGACAATGGATTGGTGTTCTATGCAGAATTGGGTATCCAGATGTATCTTTAGTTGTTCATTTTGAGTTCGTTTGGACACTGGAGCAGGAGACTTCCTATTTTTAGTAAGTCAGTTAGGGTTGGCATTTTGAGAAACAGGAAAGGTACGTTTGTCATCTACGGCGAAAAGGGTATCTGTTTCTACCATTTGATTGGTGATTGGATGTTGGGAGCCTGATTATTTTTAATGCCCAAAGTTAATTAATATTATATTTAAATGTAATATTTAAATATATTAAATTTGGGCTTATATTTTTTATTAAAAGGGACCTTGTGAGTACTCGTTTTAAAAGGGAATGAATAAAGATTTGATTGGAAAGATTATTTTATCAATTTTAATTACTTTTGTCACCTTGGGAAGTGGGACACTCATTTTGGCTCTTAAGTTATGAAATTAATGTATTTATTTTATCCCACATTCATCAAACATGAGGATCGCCCAACTTGAAGAAAGAATAAAAGGGCGTTGAGGAGGTATAAGGAGACATATTTTTGGCTATTGAATTCTCTTTGTCTTGAGGAGAACTTGCAGGTTTTCAGGAGCTTCCAATTTCTAGCTTTTCTTATGATGAAAACCACAACAGAGGACGCCATTGTCAGGAGTGAAAGACCTCATCACTTTGGCAGTTGCATTATCAATCTATGGGAATGACTTGAGCAGATTGGGATACATATTTTTAGTGTTTTTGTGACTTGGTGATGAGTTGAAGACCATTTTCAGAAGACATTACTTGCAGCTCCTTTCCACCACAGTGTCGCGCTATTTGGGGGTGCAAATACCTCGATTCTTCAATGAATACTTGCTTGCTTTGGAGAGTATTACCTTGGGAGGTTTCCTATAGCCCTACTGTACCATTTTAAAGATATTTGAGTGAACATTGAAGCAGATTTTGGTTAATATGATGTTGGTCGTACAGTACCAAGTTGAACGTATGCTTTGAGGAAGGACGTGAAGTTTAGGAACTTTCTATTTCAGAAGTTATGAGCTTAAACCTGGATAATTTGTAGCTGATATGTGTTTCCAGCTTTATATCAGTCATCAATAAATCTGGGTATTTTTATTCTCAACTCTATTCCATCATTGGGTTTGTAGTTAATGTTGGTATCTTGCTTGTATCCGAATTTCATAGCATTTGGAATAGTGGTTTGTAAGTTATGGATCATTTATAGTCTGCTGCACTATTTTTTTTTAGTGTGCATGACAAGTGTTTGTCAGAATGACTTATTGAAAATCTTAAGTGAATGAGATCCTTTGAAGGTAGGGGTTTGTATATTGAATGATTATATGTATTTCACACCAAAAAAACTTAGAATATTCCAAATCAACAAATATTACAGTGCAAACACAAACAACTACATAAAGGGAGCAGTTTTACAGTTGTCTCAGTTGGGGTGGGACACTACAGATGGTACAGAGCCGTTTGGGTGACCAGGAGAGGCTTGCAATCCTTGTAGAATTGGACGAGAAATGGGTGATGGCTCAGTGGGAAACAAAAATTTACCCAAAGGCAAAGAAAGTTATTGCACGACAAGCACCTGAGAAAAATAAAGTTGAAACCAAGTGACTTGGTATTGAAGTTCAACGACAAGCATGAAATCAAGCTAGGGAAGTGGAAGACCCTATGCCTTGGGCCCTTCCAAGTGGTAGAAATAATTGATAATGATATGGTAAAGTTCCAAAAATTGGATGGGACATAGTGTCTCAAAACAATCAATGAGTCGAGGTTGAAGCCATACAAGTGAAGGTGCAAGTTAATATGGTTAACCTTGAACCAACCGAAGGAGAAACCATAGAAATATTGGTTGAAGCACAACAACAATACTGGAGAAATTTTCAAAGTATAGTGGTCTAGGAGAGAGGAGAACCAAGTAGGTCCCATGAAGAAAATGGTGTATCTGTAGCATTAGATCTAGGATGGTTATTTGGGACTGAGAATGGAGAGCAGCCTGTGATTCAATAAGACAAGTTGGAACCCCATCCAAAGGAACGAAGAATATTGTGGGTGTATGTTAGATTCCTCAGTGCAAGCAAATGGAGAAATATCACATGAACAATGATTGGTGGCAATGGTGAATGGAAAATAGCCACCTAATCATGAACCTCAGAGTGACAACAATGAGTTTAAGGGAATGAGTCTGATAGCACAAGTTGGTCTTCAACACCAAATAATACGCCTTGAAACACATTAATTGCAAGAGTGCAAGCAACTTCAAAGGCATAATGCGCAAATGAGAGCACAAATTGATCAATAAATTATAAGAATGATAGAGTATCTTGAACAAGGGCAATGAAGAGGACAAGAAGTGTTAAATGATCTTGAGCAAAGAAGAGTAAGAATATATGAGGCAAATGAGATATTGGGGAGAGCTATTTGAAACACTTACATCTCAAGAAGATGAGGAATTGGCAAACAAATATTAGTGGTATGTTTTCGACAAGCTCTTATGGTTCTAGCAGTCCAAGCTCAAGTAGATGACTTGGGAGATGAGTCAGAAGGAGCACATCAAGACCTCAATTTCCCAAGCAAAAAAAAGAAGCAACAAGCAAACTAACTCCAAGGGAGAAGGTGAATAATAAGGTTGGAAGATCCGCCAGTGAACGAAGATGATGAAGAAAGAGGTCCAAGTAGTTCACAAGGACTACTAGACACCCCATCCTTGGTATAGGAAATAGGCAATTTGGGAAGGTCATTAAGTCTTCTCATTGCCTAAGTTTGCCTGGTCAATGGCTCATTAGGACTACCTCTTGGTTCACGTCCAAACTGAAGATGTTGTAGAAACAGATGGCGGAGGAACCAAAGTAGAGCATGAATGGAGCTTGAACATCCAAAAGGAAGGAATAGATAGTCCCAATACAAGGAGGCCCATCCGAAGGAAGGAAATGTAGAAAGAAATATGTTTGAGTTTGGTAAATCATAATGAAGGAGAAGGTGACGATGGAGACAAGGATAATGAAGAGTCGAATTGGGTGAGACAGGAACAAAGATGATGATGCAATGGAGAAGGAAGAGGAAGGATGGCCTAGCGTACAAGTGCAACAAGACAAGAAGTTACTTGTATGACAGACCACTATACAAGTGGTGGTTGTACAACTCAAAGTCATAATGGTCGTACAAATACACAAGATGGTACGACAGGTGGTCGTTCAAGTGACAATTATCGTACAGATGGAGTGTGATGTACATGTCAAGGTGGTTGTACATGTCCAAGTGATATGACAATACGATAGTCATACAAATCAAGGTGAGGATGATGCTAGGACAGATCATTGTTCAAGTGCAAGGAATCAAACAACTGAGCAGGAAGGAAATTGTTGTCAAGGAGGAGGATATTTTTTGACATGTGACATAGTTGAAGTGGTAGTCTGCATGGCCATACAAATCATACGATAGAGATAACTTAGACGCTTGTCAAGAAAAAAAGAGAAAAAGATGAAAAATGGAAAAGTGTGTCATCAGTTACATACAAGGTGGTGAGGTGGCAATTAACAATTGGTTATGCATTGGCACAAACTACCTGGCCCACTTATAAATATGTGCACCAAGGAGGCTTGAGCATTAAAGTTTGCTCTGCGCCTAATGAAGAAGAAAAGACGAAGAGTGCATGTACAAGTTGAAGGCGAAGGACACAGTACAGAGAGAAGCATGCAAGTGCATTGCGGACAAAGGAAAGGTACCGACACAGAAGTTGTCGACACAAGAAAAACTACTGACAAAGAAGTGCAGAACTGATGAATGCAACCTTATTAGAAGCTTGAGGTATTGAAGGAGGACAAAACTATGAAGGACAAAGATACATAAAGGGTTTTGTAAGAGCATAATTGAAACTATAAGGACGACCACTAAAGTGAATAATTGTTGTGCAAACAGAACGAGAGTTTATGGTTTGCAAGTATGTGCAGTTATATTAATGAGGGTTGGAAACGACAGCAGAAAAAACACCAAATTTATGCACAGAAGACAAGGGTAGAGGAGTCTATCGTACAAGGGGTAGTAGAAGGGCTGTATAAGCAATATAGTGAATGGCCAAGTTCAGAGATACCATCATTGTGCAACTAGAGCACACAGCAGTGTCATACAAACTAGTGCACAAGGTCGATCATACAGGAGGAGGCGACACTGTCATACAAGTGCATTTCAATAGGTAATATCGTATAAGGAGGTGATTGAATGACTGCCATACAAGCTGAAGTGGTTGTTGTACAAGCAAGGGTTTTGTACAATAGGGACCTTACAAACAATAGGTTGTGTACGACATGTACCATACAAGTAGAAGCAAACACAAGTCAAAGTTGCTGAAAGGTGAAAAATGCATAAGCAACCAAGTATCAAGGAAAGAATTTGTCAATTGGAACAATAGCAAAGAAGGGCTCCACTTGAACCAATGATGTAGGTAGAACCTCATTCTCATGGAGGTGCCAAAGTAACAACAAGAAGGGATCTTGCATAGCGCATGCAATGAAGGGAAAGAGAATACGGTTCAAACACTAAATGAGGAAGCAGTAGATATGCTAGTCATTTAAGACAAAGGCCATGAATCAACACTCCAGAGGAGCAAGTGGTGGCTTCACCTCAAAGGGGGAGAAGAGCAAAGGAAATGAAATGATGTCAGGGCCCTTCTAAGATATCACATGGGTACATCTAGCAAGAGATTTTTGTCGAACAAGGTGAGAGAAGAGTCCGAAGGATCATCTATTCAGGACAACATTCAAGAATGAAGGAGTGAATTTTATACTGCAAATTTCAAACTTTGACAAAGAATTATTTAAGGAGTTTTTGCTACAAATGTTGCAAACATACAATCTGCAACAAAATGCCAGTAGAGTTGGAGTTGGTGACTAGGAGGTAGCTATTGTCACATTTTGCACGGGGTGCCATGTCTTGAAATTTTTGTAAGGATGCTGCTTTGCCTTCCCTCTTTCTTCTCTCCCTTTCTTCACCATGTCCCTTCTACTCTTCTGCCATCAGTTTCATTTTCTCCATCTTCTTTTCCATGTTTTTGACTGTTTCTCTGAGTGGGCAAATATGCCCAAAAATATTCTAAGTATTGTTGTTTCGCCCGACTGTGCAGCGCAGTCGAACTGCGCTTGCCCATTTCGGCACACCCAGGTGATATTGGAGCCGCCCGACTTCGCAGCGAAGTCGGGCTGCGCTCCTAATTTCATGCGCACCTGGGCGACATCAATGTGAAGAGTAGCCAAAAATTGGCTAAGTGTTGGGACCGCCCGACTTCGCAGCGAAGTCGGGCGGCGCTCTAAAGATAGTGCGCAGTAGGGCGGGCTTATTTTGAAGACATCAAGAAATTTGCCTAAGTGTTGAGCCGCCCGACTTCGCAGCGAAGTCGGGCTGCGCTCACCAGTTTGTGCGCACTCGGGCGGGGGATGAGATAATGCTGCCGTGAAGTTTCTAAGGCACGAAGGCCCTCTTAACCACGCTGCTTCCACCCTGCATCGCCCGAATATGCTCCAGTTTTGAGCGAAGTCAGGCAGATATAAAAGATGAGCTTTTTTTCCCCCCCCCGGTGGGGGTCCCCTCGAGATTCGAGTCAAAGATGTGACAGAAGGTGTGCCGCCAGGGTACCGGACAGATGAGCGTGAACTGACATATTGTACCGCATCTGCCCTCATTCAAACTGACTCGAGGTTTCATCTACCGGATTGCCACGTAGCTGCCAAGTTTTCAGGTGGACCTTGCTGCAAGTACATTCCTTACCCGCAGAGGTCAACATCAGCCGCTTTTGTCAGCTTTTGCAGCTTTTGTCAGGTCTGGGATTTTGTGCCCAAAGTTGTAATCGGGGGAAAATTGCGCTATAAATAGCTGCACCATATCATTGTATAAGGGTGGATGGGAGATATATTGCTAGGAGACTTCTGTAGCTGTGCGTTTGCTTTTGAATACAAAATATACTTGGCTCTATTGATTGTCTTTATTTTGTATGTTGCCTTCGTTAAGTATTTCTGCCTCATGTTGCTTATATTTCTGATTACTTTTATTCTGCTTATCTGGATATCTGTATTGGCAATTAAGTGTACCTGGAATGCTTAAAGTGAGGGATACATAGGATAAAGTAACATTAATGGTTTCTGTTACATATTTTGTTTAGATTGTTGTTAGTAGTGGTGATTGGTTAGTTTCCGTGCTGCTTATCTTCCCCACCCGAAACAAGCATATTTATGTTTCTTTCAGTAATTTGTAATCTCTTTCCTGCACTCTGAGCTAAAACCCAAATTGAGAAAACATAGGAAGCCGGCCTCCTCCGGAGATTGGCGCGGAAGGCATTCCTTCCTTCCGCCCTTTCAATCTGCTGGGCGAATCTAGGGCGCATATAGATTAAAATCCTATCCTAGTGGCAGATTCATAACCAACAGTTTCTCTGGCACGCCCGGTGGGACACGGGAGTTTCCCACCCCAAAACAGAATCGAAGCATCGGTGTTCGCTTCATTGCTGTCAAATCAGAACACCTGGCGACTCTGTTGTACCTGAATATTCTCTGAGTCCGTGAGACTGGTCCAATATCAAAAGCGCCTTCATGCATACAAGAAGGTGGAGAGCAAGGAACCCAGGGCAACAGCCTGATCTCTACGAAATTGACATCAACGCTCCTGGAGAGCGCGTAAGGCTGGCTGACTACCAAGCTCACCAAGACGATAGGTTCGAGCACGAACCTGAAGCTGAAGCTGAAATAGAAGAAGCTAAAGTTGAAGAAGTTGAAGAAGTTGAGGAGGCCGAAATTGAAGAACAACCTACAACTTCGGACAACACTGATACTGATTATACCACTGATCAGCTTGAAGAAGAGGAAGAAGACATGGCTGCCCAGAATCAGCAAAATGATGATGATCTCTTCCCAGCCGTTGATTCCACAGGGCCCTTGGCTCTAGTTGGACAAGAAGTTGTTCCTCCCGCTGCCTTGAAATCCATTCCTACGTATGATGGCTCCGGGAAGACAGCATACGAGCACATCCAAGACATTCTGGCCTTGGCTGCACTCCACTCTATCACAAATGAGAGTGTTAAGACCCGGTTGTTAGCTCTCTCTCTGAGAGGAAAGCTTCTCTACTGGTGGAGATCCTTGCCGGAGGGAGCTATCACAGGATGGCCCCAGCTAGCGGGCAGACTAGTGAAGGGATGCAATGAGTCCGCTGATCCCTCCTCACTGCTGCACCAGTTTCAAAGTATTCAACGCCATCCGCAAGAGGAGATATCGGACTTCAACGTGAGGTTTGCGAGGTCCTGGAAAAGAGTACCCCCTGAGCTGCGTCCTTCTGCAGGACAAGCTGCTCACTATTACCTGAGATCTTTTAACTCAGACATTTGTCTAATTCTCAAGATAGCCCGGGTCAACACTTTTCCCGCCTTGTATGAGGCTGCTCAGCAAGCAAAATTAGACATAATTTCTATAGGCAAACTTCCTCATAGAATGCAGCCTCCCATTTATCCCGACTTCCCTCAGTCACAATATCCGCCCGCGTCTGGTGGAACGTCATCATCATCCAATCAGTACCCCCATCAGCCGTGGAACCCAGCGCCAGTTATAAACCCGTATGGTCCGCCCCAGATCCATTATCCTAATCCGCCACCTCCGCAATATCCAGCACTCCCAACTCCCCCTCAATACCCGACATATTCTGCTCCCCCACCATTAGCCGCATTGCCTCCGTCGGCCCGATCGGCGCCTGCTGATAATGATATTCAGAATAAGATCCTTCAGGAAGTGCGGGCTCTTGCCTCCGGTTACCACACAATCTCCAACGACATGACGATCATGAAGAAGAAGCAAGCTCAGATGGAGTTTCTTCCTAGGAGGCCATATCCTCCTCCTGCGCTAACAAAAGATCAAGCTGCTCAAGCGCAAAGGCCTCCAGCAAGGAATGCTGCCAACAATGCTCAACCAGGCACTTCTGACCACGTTAACTGGTGCTCTACTTGCAACGATCCACATGGAGAGGAGGGTTGCATGTTGCATCAGCATTATATTCAGACCCTTGCGGGCAGCGCCGTGGAAGATGAAGCATACATGATCCGTGACGATGAAGGTAACTTTGCAGTCCCTGAAGAAGATCCCGTGTCCCTCTTGACCAAGGAGGGCAAAAAGCCGATTGAGGCCACCACGGCCCAGATGAAGCCGTTGAAGGTATATGCAAGAAGGGAGAGGACGCAGCCTGCTGTGCCAGCTCCTGATAAGCCGCCTTTACCTCCTACAGCCAAAGAAAAGCTCCCAGCGCTCAAGGCTCCCATGGTAAAGGCTCCGGCGGCCCAACCTCCAGCTGAAACAAAAGAACAAGCTCAAGAAAAGCTGAGGTACCCATCGTTGACGAAGAGACAGAGGGTTGAAGCCACGCAACAATACCGAACCAGGTACGAGCCAGCAAAAGAGACAGAGGGAGCCGACACTTCGACTTACAATATAGTCGACGAGCTCAAGAAAACTCCAGCAAAAATAAGCATGTATGATGCTCTTCTGCTCCCAGGACAGGTAGACCTATTGCAGGAATCCTTGAAGAATGTGAAATATGGAAAGCCGACGCAGCCCGTTGTGTTAGCTCAGCCCTTGACAGTTTTTGCTACCGGAAAAAATAGGCCGCCACCTTTCTATCTGTCTTTGCGAATGGAAGGCCACATAGTACATAATTGCATGGTGGACTCTGGTGCCTCCACTACTGTCATGCCAAGGGCTGTCTGCGAAGAGATTGGTATGGAATACACAAGGAGCAGCCAAGGTGTGCTGCAGCTAGACGACACTCCTGTGAAGACAGTCGGAGTCATCAAGGACATCCCAATCCGGCTGCATAAAGCACTCGACATCGTGGTTATCCAAGAAGTCGTAGTGGTGGACTTGGAACCCTACTTCGGCATGTGTCTCTCTAGGGAGTTCACTGCGAAGTTGGGTGGATATCTGTCGCTGGATTATTCACATATGGAGGTGCCTTTCAAAGGAAGGAGATTGAAGATTTATAATGAGAAGCCTTCCACTTTTCTGGTCGAAAAGATACCCGGGGAAGAACAGCAAAATGACATGGTTCATCTGACGACTGAGGAGCTGGTAGAGGTAGACTTGGCGGGAGAGACCCTGGAACTGTTGCAAGTGGAGGATGAGTTCTCCTTACTGGACTTCAATGCCATGATTGAGACCGAACAAGGTTGCTACTCCGTCACCCAGCCTGAAAGACTTGATCAGTCTTCAAAGAAGGATGTTGGACCTGCCCCAGAAAAGTTGTGGAAGTTGTACTTTGATGGTGCCCGATGCAAGAATGGCGTCGGGGCAGGTGTACTTCTGGTCTCACCATCCGGCATTCAAAAGGATTATTGTTATAGGCTGGCCTGGAGTTGCACTAACAATGCGGCGGAGTATGAAGCCCTGTGCTTGGGCTTGAGAAAGGCAGAGAGGCTTGGGATAAAACATTTGCAGATCTTTGGCGACTCAGAGCTGGTGTGCAACCAGATTACCAATAAGTGCGCCTCCAAGAAGCATTACCTCAAGGCGTACCGCAACCGTGTCTGGGATCTGATGGAGTCATTTGACTCTTTGAATGTCAAAGCCATATCTCGTGAAAAGAATAAGCATGCTGACATTCTGGCGTCTGTTGGAGCCAGGTACGTCCCGGCTGATGACACTGTCCAGAAGCCGAAGCCGGTTCGTACCATTTATAGGCCTTCTGTGCCTGACAAGGACACCCACTGGCAGGTGTTCGACTGTGACGAGGATATCGTCACCTTTTTGATAAATGAAGCTAGTACAATAGAAGGTAGAGACCCTGATGACGAGCAATATGAGGGGTTGATACAGTTAAAGAATAATCATGTCCCAAAAGGACTGATTACCCTGGAGAGCCTCTTTGATCAGAATGATAGAGCCATATCCCACAGGATCAAAGTAGACCCCAAGCAGTACATGGACCTGGAACTGGAACCTGGAAAGGTGATCAAGGTCGGAACAGATTGCACTGATGAGGAGTTAGAGCAGATCCGAGCTCTATGCAAAGAGTACCCAGATATTGTAGCCTGGTGCTACCAAGACCTGAAGGGGTACGACAGAGAGATGATCCAGCATACCATAGAACTGGAAGATAATGCGAAGCCCTTCAGGCAGAAGCAAAGGGCGGTGAACCCAAAAATTGAAGCCATGATGAAAGCGGAGCTCTTGAAGATGCTGGAGGCCAAAATCATCTATCCCATCAAACATTCTTCTTGGGTCGCAAATCTGGTCCCCGTAAGGAAAAAGAATGGAGACATCCGTCTCTGCGTGGATTTCAGGAACCTCAATCAGGCTTCACTGAAGGATCATTACCCACTCCCTCAAATTGATCAAATCCTTCACGTGGTCGCAGGAGCTCAGAGATTTTCTCTCTTAGACGGTTTCTCCGGCTATAACCAAATCTGGGTGAAAGATGAAGACCAGCACAAGACGACGTTCACCACCAAATGGGGAACGTTCGCATATCAGCGTATGCCCTTCGGTCTTTCCAATGCCGGGGCTACATTTCAAAGGGCTATGGACTTGGCGTTCCGCGAGCTGCTCAACAAAATCATTGTCATCTACTTGGATGACATGACTGTGTTTTCACACAGGAGAGAGGACCATGCCTCCCACTTGCGGCAAGTATTTGAGAGATGTCGTGAATTCGGCATTTCCATCAACCCAAAGAAGTCAGTCTTTGCGGTGAAGGAAGGCAAACTGCTGGGCCATGTCATTTCTGAAAAAGGCCTTGCAGTTGATCCTGACAGAGCGGAGGCTCTTCTTCGCTTGTCCATCCCAGTCGACAAAAAGGGGCTGCAATCATTTTTTGGCCAAATCAACTTTGTAAGGAAGTTTGTGCCTGACTTTGCACAAGTAATTAAGCCCATGGCTGAGCTCCTGAAAAAAGATGCTGAATTTGTCTGGACTGAGGAGAGGAAGCAAGCCTTTGAAGAGATCAAGGCCAGAATTGCCCAGGCTCCAGTGTTAATAAATCCAGACTACTCCAAGGATTTCATCCTTTACGCGGTGGGAGAGCCCGAAAGCTACGCTGCAGTTCTGACTCAGAAGGGAGATGATGGCGAGGAGCGCCCCATAGCATTTCTAAGCCAGGTGATTCAGCCGCACGAAGAAAGATACAATTTTATTGAGCGGCAAGTGCACGCAGTTATGAGATCCCTGAGAAAGTTCAAGCACTTTGTCTCCCAGAGCCGGATAACTGTCTTCGTGATACACCCGGACGTCAGAAATTTCATCATCCAAGGGGAGCCGGGTCACAAGAGGGCAGGATGGATTGCCAAGATACAAGAGTTTGACATAGAGGTACGGCCAACAAAGTTAATCCGAGGTCGGGCTCTATGCCAAGAATTGGCCCGGAGCGCTGCAGCCGAAATCTCTGCTTGCCAGTGGGAGAATCCAGTAACAGAGGCCAACCTTTCCAACTCCTTATCAGAGGAGAATGATTGGACAAATGATCTAGTGTGGTACTTCAACACAGGGAGATGTCCAGATCATCTCAACGCCTCACAAAGAAGGAGGTTTAGGCTGAACGCCTTGAAGTATGTACTGCGCCCCGAGGGGCTATATTTTAGAAATATTGACGGCATCCTGTTGCGGTGCGTCAAGGAATCAGACAAGCCAAAGGTCCTCGGAGAGTTCCACTCTGGGATGCCCGGAGGACATCATTCAGGAAGGCCTACGACCTTAAAAATTATCAGAGCGGGCTATTATTGGC
This sequence comes from Wollemia nobilis, assembly GCA_028583015.1. Lineage (NCBI taxonomy): Eukaryota > Viridiplantae > Streptophyta > Pinopsida > Araucariales > Araucariaceae > Wollemia > Wollemia nobilis. The sequence continues at coordinate 29,129,268 of JAQPPZ010000856.1, read as the reverse complement.
CCACCCTCTTCACAGACGCGCATGCAGTCTGTATAAAATGCGAAAAATGCCAGAGGTTCGCCGGCAGAAATAGGAAAGCACCCTTGCCCCTCCAGCCAATTCAAGCCGAGACTCCGTTTCAGCAGTGGGGCCTGGACTTCATCGGGACAATAACGCCCAACTCTTCGGCGGGGCATAAGTTCATCCTAACAGCCACAGATTACTTTACCCGATGGGCTGAGGCAACGCCTACAAAGCATGCTGACCAAGAGACGGTCATTGGGTTCCTTGAGAGCCTCATTACCCGTTTCGGGATTCCAGAGGCGATCGTCACAGACAATGGTCCAGGATTTGCAGGCGCGGTACTCACTGAGTTTACCAGCAAGTATGGCATTTACCACAAGATGTCTTCAAATTACTATCCGCAGGGAAACGGCCTGGCCGAGTCCACCAATAAAAACCTCTTGAAAATCATAAAGAAGACTGTGGAAAGGAATAAGAGGTCGTGGCACCTGCTTCTGGACCGAGCGTTATGGGCGGACCGTATATCTTTCAAAAAATCCATCAAGACGTCCCCTTACGCGCTTGTATACGGCAAGGAGGCTGTCCTGCCCACCCACATAGAAATGCCCGCACTCTGGTTGTTAGAAGATGAGAAAGGCGATAGGGACCCCGTGGATGCCCGACTTTGTCAGTTGTTGCAGCTGGAAGAGGAAAGGGAGAAGGCGTATCAGGCTTTTACCAAGCACGCCGAAACGACTCAGAGCTGGTTTGCGAAGGGAACCACTGCCCGAGTTTTCAAAATCGGGGACTTAGTGCTCAAATGGGATTCACTCAAGGCGAAGCCGGGCAATCACGACAAGTTCGATGCCTTCTGGGAAGGCCCCTTCCAAATAGCCCGGGTAAACCAGTTCAATGCATTCGTGCTCAGAGACATGGAGGGTCAACTCCTCCCGATCCCTGTTAACGGCTTTCACCTGAAAGCCTACCATCACTGAAGATCATCAAAGGTCCTACCTTGTACAGTTTTTATTTTCTGCAGCTCAGTTGTTTTATTTTTGAATGTAAATATTGCTTCAGTTCAGTATTAGTTAGTTTTCGCTTTAATCCAAGAAAAAGAAAGCCAAGTGTTCCAGAAAAGAAACAAGTGCATGGCAGTTCAAAGACTGACCAAAGCAGGAAAAATCGCCCGACTTCGCAGCGAAGTCGGGCTTCGCCCTTAATTTTGCGCGACGCCAGGAGGTTAAGAAGCAAAGACAAGCGAGAAAGAGCTCAAAAATTTTTCTAAGTGTTGGGGACGCCGCCCGACTTCGCAGCGAAGTCGGGCTGCGCACCCTTTCTTGAGCGCAGCCGGACGGGAACAAAGCAAAAGGATGAAAAAATGGCTAAGTGTCCCCGCCCGACTGCGCAAATTTTCCCAGCGCAGTCGGGCTGCGCACACAAAATTTTGCGCACTCCGACGGGCGCATCCTAGAAGCAAGGTGCATGACGGAAAATTTTCTAAGTGTTGGCCTCCCGAGGGCGCACCTTTCATAGCGTGAAGTCGAGCTGCGCTCATTTTTTGAGCGCACTCGGTCGGGGAAGTTCAAAAAGCAGCACGCTCCCTCAGTTTAGTGCCTCGAGGTGTGTGCCCAGATGGCGGCGGTGACGTCATTAAAGGCACGAAGTTTGAAGATTTTAAGGAATGATTGCACGAATTTCAAAGCGGATGTCATAAATGAGAGAGCGCACAAGGGGCCAACGACGTACAAGTTGCGCTTTTCAATAGAAGATCCCACGCGCGGCCGTCGAGGAATAACGACGCTTTTCACCCACTTCGGGCAAATAACTTTAAATTCCCCTCGCGCCATTAATGCTGCTTTTCCCATTCTTAGAAAAGGGCCCCTTACTCAGAGCACCAGAATTACCAATGTAAATCCGAGCTGCGTAGTGAAAAAGGAGGAAGTGCGAAATTAAACTCAGTAACAGCTGTAATTTCCGTCTCCAGCACCATGAGTGAGGGGCCGAGAGTAGACAAGGGGAAGGCACCCATGCAGGCGCAATCCAACGATTCAGAACAGGAAGCTGAGGAACAGACGGACTCTAGCGCTCATGAAAGTGAGGCGCCGCAGGAACAAAGGGGAAAGTCCAGGGCGAGGCGAGCTAAGAGGCAAGGTCCTCTGCCGCCGCCCATCAACCGCCTGGCCGAATACAGGGATGGCGATTACTCCATCAGTCTCACAAAGCTGCGCCCCAATATCGAGAAGTGGGCAGGCAAGGTCTCGTCCTCGCACCACCTCGGGGCCGCCTACAAGTCGAACCTTTACTGGTTCTTGTGCCCTCCTGTTCACCATTGCCCGGAGCTCATCGAATCAATTGTGACGTATTACAAACCAGCCACCCGACAGGTCTATGACTGCCAAGGAAGGGTGTTGTTTACCCTCTTTAAGGAGAGCGTACAACCAACTTTCGCCCCGAGGCTTGAATACGACCCAAATGCTATTATCAGAAAGATTAATTTGGAAGAGCAGGCGGGCAGGTTCAGCCAGGGCAGAAGGATGAAAGAATTTCTTGATTCAGAGCTGAAGTGCCCACTACCGGCTACAAAATGGCCGTCTGGCCCTATACCCCTGGAAAAATTTGAGAGCAAGTACATTTATATTATCCTTGCATGGGTTCTTGGCTGCGGCATAGACAAAGTAGTGCACCCGTACTAGCTGGCACTCGCAGAGTGTATCTTGCATGGGGAGTTCTATGACCCCACTGCCCAGAAAAGCGGAAGGCGCCCAATCTTTTTTGATTGGGCAGACTGGGTGGCGTATGCCATTCATTCGAGTCTGGTCAAGATACAGCAGAAGCAGACAACCGAATTCAGGCACTGCTCATTCCTTGTATGGCTATGCCTGTACCATATGCATTACCGGATAAAGATCCCCGAGCTTAAGAAAGTAGATGAGAAAGGCGCACCGCTGCCTGTATACGAGTGGACGGAGCTGCTGTACAGAAGGGGGTCCTATTATGAATTTAATTTCAAATTTTTGGGTATGACCATGGCGCTTTTCAATGGCAAGGCAAGTCGCCCTCCTCATGTTATGACGAAGTACCTGTCAAGGAGCAAATTTGGGGACACTTTCCGGTTGACCCAGGGCGTCATCATCAGAATCTACGGGTTCAAAGGGAAGCCGTTCTTGCTGCCCTACTTCTGTACCGAATATCACTTTGGCCTTGAAGCCGCGCGCCAAATGGACTGTGTCGAAGAAGAGTTCGGCCAGGGAAAGAAGAGGGGTCACATTTTCAAATATCCCATCACCTGGGGAGGCGTTGAAGTCCACGAAATTGGGCAGCATGTCTACCTGGAGCAGACCCTCCTCAACTTGGGCCTGATACAGTTACCACAGCGCTGGAAATACGACCCGATTGGGGTAAGAGGAAAGTTCGTGCACGTTTGCCCGCGAGCAGAGATCATGGAAGAGAGGTGCAATAAGACAGGGGCAGACCTGGAGTGGCACATTGAACGAATGCAGTCATGGCCGCCATGGCATGACTTTTACTATGTAGAGGTGGATTACGATCCCGAGCATAATGACGATCACAAACCAGGATCAGCTGGTTTCAGAAAGTTCCTCACAAAGGTGGCGCCCCTCGGCTGGGGAAAAGGACAAAATAATTGAATGCTGGAAGATGAGGTGTCGCACGCGACACGATAGATCGAAGAAAAAGACGCTGGCCATAGATGATGAGTTTTCGGCCTTATACGATAGATATGCTGGCAAGTGGCAGCCGTTCGCATTTCGAGATTGCGTTCCCCTAGGCGCCAGGAAAAGATATAAAAGGAAGCCCCCTCCTCAGCATTTGCCCATTAGAAAGTCATCCGGCAGCAAGGCGCCAAAAGGCAGTCAGGTGGGCCCAATGTTGTCTTCAACGCCCGAAAAGTCGCCTCAGATAGAGAAGGAGCCAGAAAGGTCAGCCAGCGAGGCAGCAGTAGCGGGCACCCCTCCGACAAGGCCCAAGTACAAGTTTACCGTGGGCGCCTCGGTACCTGACGCACCAACCGTCTCTGCCTCTGCCGAACAAACAACCGCTCCAAAGGAAAAGAAAAGAAAAAGGGGCGAGAAGACCAAAATAAAGCGGCCAAAAAAGGAGGTTGCACAGCAGATAGTGGCGGCCCCACAGACAGGAGCGGTTGCAACCGAAATAATCTCTCTCCTAGATAGTCCAGAAAAAGAAGCAGAAGTCTGGGCAGCAGGCGTCATCCAAGCACCGGCTCAGGCGGAGCACGCAGGTACGTCCTCTTCCCCTGTATCACAAACCCCAGCTAGCCCTGCTATCACGCCCTCCTCTTCTGCATCAGGGCACGCCTTAGCCGCCTCATCCGCCTCACCTATCACCCAGTCCCTCCACAGCCCCCACTCTTTTGGACGTTTTGCCCAGGACCCTAACGTTTTTCAAACCCTGGGTCAAACCCTAAGTCTCTCACCCGCGGCCAGCGCTGAAGCTGTATCCACATCACCACGCCGCTCACCCGCCGCTGACGCCGCATTCAGAACCCCATCTCCACCTCCTCCGCAGCCGCCCGCTTCCCCTAGGTCCCGGTCGCCCTCAAAAGCGGCCTTATCTTCTGGAATATCTCCTGCCTCATTGTTTTCAGGGAGGATGCCGCAACAGGATTTGGCCTCGGCATACCCTATGTTGGCAGAGCTGGACCTAATGGAGGAACAACTGCAAGTTACAGACGACCAGCCTCTAGCCGCAAAGGCCGCAGGGAGTTCTGCCTCTTTCCTCCAGGGCGTGAAGAAAAGAAGAGCCGAGGAGATTGCCATACCTGTGAAGCGCACCAAGTATGACTTGGACAAAAGGGTGCTCCGAACGGAGAAGTTGATCCCAAAAGTCAAGAAGCCCCTCCGGGAGATGACTGAGGCAGACTATGAGCACCGGATCAAGGAGAAGAGTTTCGATGATATAAGCGAGGAATACGAGATTAATGGTATTCGTCGAAAGACTGATAATCTCCTTGTCAAGCGGCTCGAAACCCAGGAGAAGTTGTATCAGCTTCAAAATGATTCAAGGCAGCTGGAGGAGAATCTGGCCAAGGCCACCACGCAGCTGGAGTCTGCCCAGGAGGAGATTAAAAATTTAAAGGACCAGCTTGCTGCGTCCCAGCAGGAGGCGGCAACACAGAAGAAGACAGCTGAGCAGCTGTCAGAGGAGAAAAAGGCAGCACTGGAGCATGTTGCCCAGTTGCAGAATCTGCTGCAAAAGACTCAGTCGCAGCTGGAAGAGAAAGCGTCCCAGGCGGCCGCCTTTTCGAGGGACAAGATCAAGGAGATGCGAGCTGGTTTGCTGCAGGACTGCAGGGCTAATGTTGTCAGGTCCCTGTCCCTCCTGGATTTCGCATCCAGAATACAAGAAGTTTCTGCCCAGGGAAAGCCTGCGGTAGAGGAGGCCGAACGCCAAGCGAGGCAGTGGCTAGACTTGGCGATAAAACTTGAGGAGTATGCGCGCAAGGGCCTCCGATTTCCACCAATGTCACGAATTGCCCTAGACTGGGCAGATGCAAGGGTTACCTTGCAAAACTATTTTGAAAAATCTGAGAAGATCAGGGCTGCCAGGAAGATGTTGGATGTGTTGAACCATGAAATGAACATCTGCCTGGCCCCCTTCAACACTCTTTCTGCGCTCGGATTTCCGAGCTTTGTCAAGGATGGAGAATTTCTGCCTCTAGAGCAAGTAAAGCAAGACTGGCTGGTTTTTGAGGCAGACACGTCCGAGATTGATGGTTGGACTGACCCAGTCCAAGAGGCACAGGTGACCCAAATGGTGTCCAAATTTTGTAAGATCAATACATGCCTCCAGGAGCTGGGAGAGAGGTATGACACCATTGACGTGCATATGGTCGCAGCATTCAAAGGAGCGTTGAAGGATATCAGCGACTTAGAGCCCTTCCAGGCAGCAGCTTGGGATCAGGCCAAAGCTGCCTACGAGCACGTCCGCGAGCGGGACCAGCCTGCTGAACAGGAAGGCGATGGTGGTGCTGAGCAATCAGGCTCAGAAAGAGAAGAAGAGGAAGGATCAGAAGAAGAGACTGCTGAGAGCGAACCCGAAGAAGAACAACTACCCAAGAAGGGAACTCAGCAGCAGCAGCAGGATGCAGGGGCAGGGAGTTCCTCTGCGCCCAAGGGATAAAGGCCTGGTTCGTTGCATCGAGGCGAGCTCGACACCCCGCGAGCCGCCAGGAATGTTGTCACATTTTGCACGGGGTGCCATGTCTTGAAATTTTTGTAAGGATGCTGCTTTGCCTTCCCTCTTTCTTCTCTCCCTTTCTTCACCATGTCCCTTCTACTCTTCTGCCATCAGTTTCATTTTCTCCATCTTCTTTTCCATGTTTCTGACTGTTTCTCTGAGTGGGCAAATATGCCCAAAAATATTCTAAGTATTGTTGTTTCGCCCGACTGCGCAGCGCAGTCGGGCTGCGCTTGCCCATTTCGGCGCACCCGGGCGATATCAACAGAGCCGTGCCCAAAAAATTTCTAAGTATGGAGCCGCCCGACTTCGCAGCGAAGTCGGGCTGCGCTCCTAATTTCATGCGCACCTGGGCGACGTCAATTTGAAGAGTAGCCAAAAAACTGGCTAAGTGTTGGGACCGCCCGACTTCGCAACGAAGTCGGGCGGCGCTCTAAAGATAGTGCGCAGTAGGGCGGGCTTACTTTGAAGACATCAAAAATCGCCTAAGTGTTGAGCCGCCCGACTTCGCAGCGAAGTCGGGCTGCGCTCACCAGTTTGTGCGCACTCGGGCGGAAGATGAGATAATGCTGCCGTGAAGTTTCTAAGGCACGAAGGCCCTCCCGACTGCGCTGCTTCCACCCTGCGCCGCCCGGCTGCGCTCCAGTTTTGTGCGAAGTCGGGCGGGATATAAAAGATGAGCTTTAAAGGTGATTTCTTCCCCCTCCATCAGATGCTGACAGGTGTCCAGCCTCGAGATTCGAGTCAAAGATGTGACAGAAGGTGTGCCGCCAGGGTACCGGACAGATGAGCGTGAACTGACATATTGTACCGCGTCTGCCCTCATTCAAACTGACTCGAGGTTTCATCTACCGGATTGCCACGTAGCTGCCAAGTTTTTAGGTGGACCTTGCTGCAAGTACATTCCATACCCGCAGAGGTCAACATCAGCCGCTTTTGTCAGCTTTTGCAGCTTTTGTCAGGTCTGGGATTTTGTGCCCAAAGTTGTAATCGGGGGAAAATTGCGCTATAAATAGCTGCACCATATCATTGTATAAGGGTGGATGGGAGATATATTGCTAGGAGACTTTTGTAGCTGTGCGTTTGCTTTTGAATACAAAATATACTTGGCTCTATTGATTGTCTTTATTTTGTATGCTGCCTTCGTTAAGTGTTTCTGCCTCATGTTGCTTATATTTCTGATTACTTTTATTCTGCTTATCTGGATATCTGTATTGGCAATTAAGTGTACCTGGAATGCTTAAAGTGAGGGATACATAGGATAAAGTTACGTTAATGGTTTATGTTACATATTTTGTTTAGATTGTTGTTAGTAGTGGTGATTGGTTAGTTTCCGTGCTGCTTATCTTCCCCACCCGAAACAAGCATATTTATGTTTCTTTCAGTAATTTGTAATCTCTTTCCTGCACTCTGAGCTAAAACCCAAATTGAGAAAACATAGGAAGTCGGCCTCCTCCGGAGATTGGCGCGGAAGGCATTCCTTCCTTCTGCCCTTTCAATCTGTTGGGCGAATCTAGGGCGCAAATAGATTAAAATCCTATCCTAGTGGCAGATTCATAACCAACAGCAACAATGGTGTTTTCGGAAAGCAACTTTAGAAGCACGTTTAGGTTGCCAAATCTTGGATTATTGGTCAGAAAGGAGTCAATGGATATGAATTAGTGGAGATAGGTGATCTATGAGGTCACCAACATCACTCAAGAAGAGGTAGCTAAGGTGTTGAAGCATGGGAGTCGCGGAGTGAAAATGCAACAATTAAAGAAGTCAAAATTGCAGTGTGCAATAAACATCATCATGTCAAAACTCTCAAGGGAACAACGAGCCTCATAAATGCACACTTGGCTCAAATCCTATGTACAAGGGATAAAAATTGGCATAGAGTACGATTGGGCATCATACTTGTCTTACCATATTAGGAATTTTTGATGCAGCATAAAACAAATTTTCAATGGCTTTCCACATAATTGCATTGATGATGAATTTTGCAACACAAGCAATGGTCTAGTTTCCATAATTGAATCCTCCTAGGTATTTGTCAGAGCACGCACCAACATTTTTTTGGTGGACCAATGTGGTACTACTAAAAAAGCCAAGCACTCTAGTAAAGAAGAAGAAGACAGTGAAAATGAAGACACAAGAGCCTGTGGAAGAAGGAAGTGAGGATTCAAAGGAAGCCATAGTTTAACCAAGGACAAAGCCAATGTAAAGAGAGAAGCCACGTAGGAGGTTGGAACAGTATTGGATGGAGGCTCAACCTCAAATGTAGCATTAGCCAAAAGAGCAACAACCCCCACAACAGGCCACAAGAAGTGTTGGTGGCAGTATAGAGAAGATGGTGGAGGGTCGAAGTGAGTAGCATGGAAGACTACAAAGAGTAGTGCAAAAGCAAGAACCTACACAACTAGGGAATCAAACTATGTGAGTCATTATAGGTAGATGGATGACTCAGGAGAGGGATGTAGTGGGTGAGTAGCAGCCTAAGGAGATTGTTGTAGACAACAGTTCTAAGAAGAAATGATTATTCAGAACTGTTTGCTGAAATGTCTACATAGTACTTGGAATTTTGATATAAAATCATGTTTTGCAATATATTTTAATGTATGTAAATCAACCATCATGAAGGAATACGGACTTATTAATAATAATGCATATAAGGAAAAATTATGTAAACTAACCATACTAGATTAATTAGTTAACTAGATGATTGGTCTAGTTAAGATAAACTAGTTATTTAGTATGGGACTGATTAGTTGGCAGTTTAGACTGGTTAGTTACGTCCTAGGCTGATTAGTTAAGGAAATAACAATGGACAATTGGGGATGGTTGAGCCTGGTTGGTTGTAATAACTGCCAAAAACTATCCTAGAAATACCCCCCAACTCATTTTTGTAATGATCCATCGATCCACCATTTATGAATGAATACAACAAGCAGGATTGTTCTAAGTGTTGTGCAGATTCATGTGTGAAGGACATTGTCTTGTGTTGTAGGTTATGGATGTTATGGAGTAGGTTGGAAACCACCTTGTATTTCCAATGTTGTGTGTTGTGCAGAGTTGCAGGTAGGAGTGATCGAGGACGAGTTTGAGAGTTGCGAGATGCAAGGCAAGAATTGTTGATGGCCCGTCTCGGCCTACCCGTCACCCATCTAGACCTATTCGTTTAGACCTACCCATTTAGGCCACCCGTCTAGGACCTATAGTCATTCGCCTAGCGCTCATCCGTCTAAACCTTGCACTACCTGTATGGCACCCAACCTGTCTAGACTAGAGCTACCTGTCTGGAGGTAACCCGTCTGGAGCTACCATCTAGAAAGCTACCCATATGGAGTTACTCGCCTAGCCAATTACCCGTCTAGGTATTCACCCGTCCGATAGCTACCCGTCTAGACTTGTCATTCTACAACTTGTTTGTTTGGATTATCACGTCTGCAGTCATTAGTCATTGGTCATTCATCAAGGAATATACAGTACAGTTTGGTATCATGGTTAATAGTCAAGTTTGCCATTCCTTTCCCTCCTAAACCTCTGTCATTCCCTCGTCTTGGGAAGGTACTTACCCCTGTCTACATTTGGCATCATTGCATAGATCAACTTTGGGTCAAGGAAGAACTCAATGTGACAAGGCAAAGAGGTGAATGACAGATTCCAAGCTACAAGGCCAACGAGGAAGGAATCAAATACCACTTAGGCGAAGTGCAAGACTGGCAAACCAGAGAACACAAATTCAAGACGAAGTTTCACAACCGGAGGTGGAACGAGTGTGGAACCCTTTGGACAATGAGAGTTCATGAGCAGAGCGAGAAAGGTGGGAAACATTATTGTTGACAACAAAGAACGAAGTACAAAATCAAATAGCAGAGGACGTACCTAACATTGGAAGCAAGGAGCGAATGGTAACACCTGATCCAACGGAGAGGAGTTGGCCAACGGGTATAGAAGAGAGAAGTTTTGTACCAGAGCAACCACGTGTGGGTTCTTGGGGAGGAAGACCAGAACTGCACCTCGTATAGTCACAAAGAAGGTCATGAAGTAGTGACTGTAGTGTACACCCCCTATTTGCAATAATTTTTTGATCTAATTTTTTTCTTTTTTATTTAGACTATTGTTTTGGTTTTGTTTGCTTGCTGATTTGTTTCAGTTTTGGTTTCAGATGTGTTTTTTGCATTTGAACGTGAAATATGCATGTAAAATCATATGGAAAACACACTAGAATTGAACAGAAATATATTGCAGCAATATAAACTCAATGAAATGACTCCCATTCATTAAATATCTCAATATTCTGATTGATTACAATGATAGCAGCAAAAATATAATTTATTCTAGACCTTTTACAATTTTTGGGTGCTGAAATGACACACTGGAATGCATAAAATGATCACAACTTTGCCAATATAGCTCCAAATCCAATTCCATAAAATGTAATGATGATTTTTAAGCTAGGTGCCCCTGTTTGGATAAGTTTTAGACCTAAAAATAGTCCCAAATGGATGACACGCATCCCAAGACAAGGTGTACGGACTGTTGGTGGTACAACCAAAATCAAAACTTCAAAAATATCAAACCCTTATGCCTCAGAAAATATCTTCCACTTAAGTGCAAACCCTATCTCCACTAAAGTGCAAACCCAACTTCTGGATGAAACTGGCTGTAGAATATCCAGAGGTGATCTTTCACACCCGTAGATATTGTCCTTGATGGAGGTTTTCGTCTCCAAAAAGCCCTGTGAACCCCTGCAAATAGCTCTGCAAGTTTTCTCTCCAAGAGAAGCCAAAGAAAATATCCAAGCATATCCATAATGGGAGCAAGCAACTGAATATATAGACCTTTTGTTGACACAACTCCTCTTGCACAGCCAATGTGGGATAAAACTTAAAACATATTTTACTTTTCAAGTCCCACGTCCCTTTTTACCTAGGCACTCAACATGGGGTCAACAACTTTATTTCATAACTTAAGTTGCTGCTTTTAAAATACATAAAGTCACTTTTCGAAATAAAGTAACTTTATAAATAAAATAACTCCTAAGTCACTTTATAAAATATTATTTATCACTTAAGTGACTTATGTCCCCTTATATCTCCACTTTATAAAATAAAGTTATAACTATACTAAATTAAATATTTAATTTAATTTAATATAATCAAACCTTTGCTCATTAAAATCTCTAACCTCTGGTCATCTGATTTGCCAACTGAACATAGACCCAATTTGACAAAGAATAATACTGGACTGTCCGCTCGGCTGGAAACCCTAAAATTTGACTTACTATAAATAGTAAGTACTGCTAAAAATAGCCATTAACTGCTTTGAACACCAAATGCTCTGAATTGGTCACCATGGACTAGAAACTCAACTCGAAGCACAAACCCTAATCCCTTAGCACACACTAAAAATAGTAAGCATCCAAATATAGCAAGTGATAGCTCGAAACTCCGAGATCAAAACAACCCATCTCGCCGAACAGAAAACCTAGAAAAACCCAGAAAACTCCATCACACCGATCAAGAAAACCCTAACTTACTAAAAATAGAAAGTGGTGACCAATTGCTTCGAAAAAGCCTCCGAAAAAAGGCAGAGGATAGCAAATGAAGCGTTGAGCACGAAGAACCAACCCAGTTAGGGTTCCCTAAACAACTCCACTAGCCTACAGGAACCCAGTAGTAGGCTAATCTGCAACTGCACCTGACTGTCTAGAAAGGGGACATTACAGTGACATACGAGATGTAGACAGGCATATTGAGATATCCTTAATTGCAGAACCGGTTTTGATATTATGTGTTTTATTGTAAATGCACGCAAAGTGTTTGACGAAACGCTCGTGCATATATTTTAATGTTGTAAGTGCAATTTAATATTGTACGTAAAGAATAAAGTCATATTAAATCATGTAAGTCGGCTAAATAAGCTATTTCGTCTTGTAGTGCAAATGAAATGTAAATGCAAAGCAAATGCACATAAAATGTAATTTGAGGGTAGTTGCAAGGTAGTTGGAGAAAGTAACTACTTGATAGGTGTATAAATAAACCCCCCCTCATTCATTAGAGTTGCTAAAGATTGGTATGTGATCAAATTGAAGTCTATGGGCAGAATGCAGTCTAGCATGATGTGCAACCATGAGGGATGTTCAGCCTAGGGTTGAATGGTTGATACGTGGAAGAAGTATTGCGAGGCGATCGGAGCAGATTGATGGCAAAGTGCAGTCCAGCCTTGTGTACAGCCATGGTTATGCTGACTGTAGATTGTATTGATGAAACTGTAATGTTGTATCACATCTACCATTATTAATACAAACTGTTGTAATTACTGTTAACCGTTATTGCTGTATTTTCTGCCATTACTTTTGTTATTTAATGTTGTTGCAGAATTTGTGTGTATTATTATTGCTATACTACAATGCTTGTAGATCTATAGATTACTTACGTGGAAAGGGAACTGTTGGGATATGTAAAAACCCTTTCTACATTCTGGCGCTGTTGCTTTACGAAATTGGGTCTAAATTGGTGACATAGGGTTTGAAGAAGTGAAACCCTTGGGAAGACGGGTAAATGAAGATCAACCCAGTGCAAAGACGGAGGAGAAGACGTACCAGAATTTTTTTTGTGGTTGCAGATTAAAAGACGTGCACGCCAAGTGGAGGAAAAATCTGAGTGAGATTTTGTAGGTGGGAAGTTGCAGAAGTTTGCAGACCTGACTTCTATAGGCCAGACGTCTCCAGACTAAACGTCTGCAGGCCTGACGTCTAAGGCCTGACATCTGTAGGCCAGATGTCTCTAGACTAGACGTCTACAGGCCTGACATCTGAGGACTGACGTCTGTAGGCCAGACGTATGCATACCAGACATCTGCATGCCAAACGTCTATAGGCTAGACGTTTGCAGGCCTAACATCTTGAAACCTGACATCTGCATGCTTGACGTCTGTAGGCCTAACGTCTGCCGGCTAAGAAATCTGCAGTGGAACGACACATTGCTAATAGGAACGAAATAACAGGTACAAGGATCACAAAAAGTCAAGGAAAATGTTGATTGATGCAGAGATAGGTTGAGTGGATGGTAACACCTGAACAAGTGGTAGGAAGGTTACATAGGAGTGTAGAGGACGGGAGTCAGGCACTAGAGCAACAACATGTGAAGGCTCAAGAAGGAAGACCAAGGCCACAATCGATATCCATGCGAAGGAAGTCGCGAAGTAAGGAAGTTGAAAGATGACTGTTTGGTGAAAGTAATATACCTAAGACTAAAAATACCCGACGAGGAGCAACATAGCAGAAACCCCACCAATGGATAACATAGACACCCAAGCATTGGAGAATTTGCCACTTTTCACAGGAGAAGGGAAGGAAGACCCGATTAGGCATTGGAGAATTTGCTGTATGGAGTGGAAAGCGATTGGGCAAAACAATGAAGAAGATTGGAGGAGGTGGTTTCTATTGGTCATCAAATCCGCCTAGGTAAGGATTTTGTGTAAGTGTACGCGCCCTAGACCTGGACCAACATTGAAAGGCCGAAGGGAAGAGATGCCCCTCGTGCCAATCTCCGGAGAAAGGCCGGCTCCTATGCTAAACTACTTGGGTGTTTTGAAGACAAGAGTGCAGGAAAGAGATAAAAGGGATAAGGGTTAGAGAAATAAAATAAAAAAGGGTTAAGGGAAGAGAGATTGGTGATTTGAGGTGGGAGAGAATAGGAAGCACGATCGCTAACAGATAACTTGAATAGCAGCAAGGAACACCAAGAGTAAAATGAAAGAAACGTAGTATCAACCTTCCTATGTATCCTCCCGAACGAGTTTCAGGACACTGTCCCCGATCGCACACCGGACGCAGAGTTCAAGCATCTAGCATACAAACGAGGAGAGATAGAAGAATCAAGCAAGGCGAGCAAGCATAAAAGAAAGCCAATACAACACTTTTCTACTCCTATGTATCCTTTCGAACGAGTTTCAGGACATCGTCCCCGATCGCACACCGGACGCAGAGTTCAAGCATCCAACATACAAACGAGGAGAGATAGAAGAATCAAGCACGAAGGCAGCATAAAAGAGAAGAATTGAGCTCAAAGTCTCTTAGTATTAATCGCAGGACATCAAGTTACAGCAGCTTTCTAGCAGATAGTTCCCCCCCTTTTACATTACAATACTTGGGTTTTTATAGAGGACCCGACCCTCTGAGTCATTATCACAAAATCGACGAAGTGCATCCTCGAGCTTCGAGAAGTCGGCTCCTCGTGGTTGCTGCGACTGATCTCTCAAATCGGCTACTAAAAATAGCAACTGCAACCGGGTCCATCGGGGAAATAGGCATTCAATGGGCCGCCTGAACTGTCCTTAGTTTCTGGGTGCAATACTCGAGTAGCCACCATGCTTGACGGGTTCTCCTTCTTGGACTGGTACTTCAGGTCCAATTGCCCAAAATGATCGACGAACTTGTCGGGCAAGGAAAAATGCATTTATGAAGCAACTGACCACCTCGAGAAAGTACCCGGCTTGAAGTGCGTGCCTTGGAAGCGCTTCGCTGGATCTCTTCTTGCAATTCTGCTTCACGGTGGGTTTGGGCCGAAGCAGATCCTTCCTCTGGGTTTGGTACTTCGGATAGTTGAGCTTCGCGGCACAACTTCGGGAGGTTTGAGTGCCGAAGTAGATCTCTTTTGGTGGGGCCCTTCATGCTCTACTACTTCGCTGGTTGAATTACTTCGCCTATGCCTCAAGGAAATGCTTCGCCGTGATCTTTCTTTGAAACTATGGTTCGGGAGGCTTGCGGCCGAAGCAGAAATGGTTCGCGAGCGGAGGGGCCCGAGGTGGGTATTTCGGTGACTTTTCGGCGAAGCATTTTCAATGTTTGCTTCGAGATCTGCTTCGCAAGTTTTTGGGCCGAAGTAGCCTTTGGAAATGCTTCGGGTCCGAAGTAGTTCTTCTGCCTTAGCGACTTTGGAATTTGATTTTTGGGCCTTCCTTCTTCGGGCGGAGTTGTCATTTGAATATCTCTTCGCTAGGTTCCCACCCGAAGTAGTTTTGGAAATGCTTCGGGTGCGAAGATTTTCTCGGCGCTTTCCTCGTGTTTTTCTTCGGCAAAACTGCTTCGCAAAATTTGGGGCCGAAGCGATCACTGGAAATGTTTCGGGCCCGAAGTCCTTTTCTTGCCTTAGCCAATTCGCCTTGCGTCTTGGATTTTCTCTTTTCGGTAGGAGAGTCACTTCGCAAAACTTTCGCCCGAAACGCTTTTGGGAATGCTTCGGGTGTGAAGCTTTTTCTGGCGCCTTCCTCGTGTTTTTCTTCGGCAATACTGCTTCGCTGATTTTCCACCCGAAGTAGCTTTTGAAACGCCTCGGGCCCGAAGTTCTTTTCATTTTATTCTTCCTCCCCTCCGCGAAGCTATCCTAGCTGCGAAGCTCTTTCTATCTTCTTTGGTGTACAAGGGGAATGGCTAGGAAAACCAAAATTGCTATAACTTACATACATTTTAAAAGGTAATAATTAATATCATACAAAATTTTTGCTATTCTTCTACCCCTTGTATAATGTGACAAAAAGTGTCAACATTCTTGGCGGCTCGTGGGGTGACGAGCTCGCCTCGGCAAAAGAACCCTTTAGCCCTGATCCATTGGGCTGTTGAGTCACTGATCCCCCTCAGACCCTTCTCCTTTTTCTGTCTCCTGGGGTGCTTCTGCGGTTTGCCCTTCCTCTGCCTCTGCTCTTCCTTCTGATTCCTCTTCCTCTTCTTCCTGCGCGGCTTCCTCTGGCGTGGCCTCTTGCTGCGGTGATGGTTCAAGGTGATCCCGGATACGTTTCATCGTTCGTCGGACATGAGCCCAGGCACCCTTCTGAAAAGGCTCCTGATCTTGCAAT
Organism: Wollemia nobilis; assembly: GCA_028583015.1. NCBI lineage: Eukaryota > Viridiplantae > Streptophyta > Pinopsida > Araucariales > Araucariaceae > Wollemia > Wollemia nobilis. Next base: position 29,113,227 of record JAQPPZ010000856.1, on the reverse strand, counting down.
GCCTTTACTAGAACGCGAAACCGATCAATTTGCCCGATGTCAGCATGTTTGGCCCTGATGAATAGATCGTTTAGGCATGCTACCATCTTGCAGTGTCTCAAGATGAAGTCGGTTATCTGCCCCTCTGAGATCGGCTCCGCCCACCCGTCTATTTCTGAGACATCGCTCTCGAACTGAAGCCAGACTGGTTTGAGCTCGTCTTTAGTCAGAATATTTTCGTCATCGTCTGTGAAACTCGGGAAACCCAAGGAAGAAAGGTCCTGAAAATAATTCATTGAGGCACGCTGCTCATTGTCAAAAATGTCCTGGAGGCTTCTAGCTTTCTGAGCTTTTCGCACCTTGGAGAAGAAGGCGCGAACCGTGGCCTGGGCCGTGGACCAGTCCCTAGCTGTCCGGGTCATTGCAGTGACCTGCAGGTCCTGATATCTAGCATTCTGGACGTCAAAGGCCAACTTGAGCCGGCTCCTGGCTTTCTGCGTGACTTCATCAATAACCGGCCCTCCCTCGGCAATAGCACGCTGGGCTTCGGTGACGTAGGTCAATATGGAAAGGGCGCTGGAACACCGAGACCTAAAATTCTTAAGCAGATGCACGCGAATCTCCTTAATCCTGCTCCTGTCGAACATCGATAGGTCTTCCTTCTCGTACAGCTGAGCTTGCATTTGCGCAACTTTGCCTTCAAGCTCTTTGGCCTTTAAATCATTTTTGGCCCATCTCTGCGCTTGATTCTCCTCTGTATACTGGAGCTGTAGAATTTGCTGCTTTAGAGCACGCGCTTCCTTTTTCATTGTTTTGCACTGCTCCTCGGCTTCCGCCAACTTGGAGCGAACCCTTGCCAGATCTTCCTCTAGTTTGACATTGGCGGTTTCTGCCTCCAACCTGCGCTGGTTAGCAATGGTAGCATGCGCTCTAAAGGTCTCGATTCGGACATGCATGGATGCCGATTCGTTATCCACATTCAGATGCACCAGGTCCTTAGGTGTTTCCTGGTAATCATAGTCTGCTGGAGTCATTTCATCCAGAGGCTTCTGTACCTTAGGGACCTTCTTGATTTTGTGCATCTTCCCGGCTTCCAGATCAAACACGACGCATTTTTCAACCTGAGCCATCGCGCGCCCTCTTCTTTTCCTCGCCTCCTTCAGTATTTTGTCGGTATTTTTTCGGGCTCGGAGCAGCTTCTCGGCAAGGGGGCGTTCCTTGATCAAGGACATCTCTGACTCGAATAAGGCTGGATCTCCAGCCGAAGGAGTGAACAAATATAGGGAATGGATGGGGGCCACATCGTGAGAAGTGGGACTCGACGTCGAAGTAGCATCCCCGCCTCTACTAACGACCAAGGGAATGGCAGCATGAGTAGGTGAAGTAGGATCGATGGACTTGTCCCTGCCGGGATTGTGGGATGGACTTGGACTAGCCATGGGGGACGCGTGAGGGGATGAGTGGCCCTGCAGGGGAGACTGATGGGATCCTTCGGCCGTGGCCGTAGTGGACATGGGTGAGTCCTGAGCAAAGGGTGGAGAATGCGTACCTGAGTGCCCTCCTGGCAAAGCGGCTGTAGTGACTTCAAGTGCAGCCATCTCCTGTTCTTTCTCTGCCTCGGCATTTTCAACCTCCATGGTTTCTGCCTCAGCGTCCCCTTCGGATTGGAGGAGTTCCTCCACATTGATGACATTGATATCCGGGACGGTTTCGGCGCTTGGTGGCGCTACGCCTTCAACGTTTGTTTCGGACGGACCTGGTGTAGGTCGTCCAGTGGAGGCACTTTGAAAACCTGTACGGGGTCGCTTCGGATAGTTCGGGGGCACTGGGCCTTGTTCTAGCCTCTTTCTTTTTGTTCTCACCAACGGTTGTTCTGACTCTTCGAAACTCGTGTCTTGGCCTCCCACAGGTACCTGAGGTGGTTTACGTGGTGTGGCTTTGGCCTTCTTCTCCTTCTTTGGCCCCGAAGTCTTATTTTCTCTTTTTGGGCTTTCGCCCGAACCTGGGATAGCTGGAGGAATGAGGTCGACGAAAGACAGGGGCTTCCATGTCCCGGCATTGGCCTCATAGGCCACCGCGAAGTCCTTGTCAGATGACAAAAAACCATAAGAATTCATCTTTCGATGATGGACCCTCATTATCCACCACTCTCTTAGCTGGGCCACGTCCCAATCTTTCACTGCCTCCCTCAAATCATCTTTTGCCTTCTTCCAGAAGGTGGAGTTGGGGCTCGGGAGAGGGTGCCGAACTGGGTCATATGCGACCTCCATCGGGTAGAACTCATGCCAGGGAGGTAGCGTTTCCATTTTCTCCAAGTGCCACTCCAGATCCTTCCCATTAGGATTGTTCCTTTGCTCCACAATTTTTGGATAGGGGCAAGCGTGGAAGTTCTTGAATCGAAGATGGTCCCTCATTACCCCCAAGGGGTCATAGAGCCATTGCTGAGGAAGTTGGACTAGGCCAAAATTGGCGAGTTTCTCCTCCAAGAAAACATTTTGGTTGAGGGCAAACACCTCGATAACTCCCATTTTGAAAGGGAAATCACAGGTGTGAGCCCATTTTCGTCCATGGCCATAAATGGCGTTTGTTGCATCGCTCTGCCGAGCGACCTCCAATGCGAACTGGTATTCGGAGGGATAGACTGGCAATAGGAAAGGCTTCCCTACGAAGCCGAATATGTGAATTACGAGCCCCTGTGTCAGCTGAAAAATGTCTCCCCTCTTCTCTTGTACCACCTTGTCCCTTAGGAGGAGGGGAACCCGAGGGGAAGACCCTGTTAGCATGTGCATTGCGGGTCCCAAAAATTGTTGGTTAAAAGAATAATAGGACTCCGTCTTCAATAGGAGAGGGGTCCACTGGTATACAGGCAGAGGGTTTCCATCCTCGCCGCTTGCCGTAATAGCAACATAAGGGAAACTTTTATGTACATGAAAGAAAAATAACCAAACAAGAAGAGAACAGGGCGAGAAGTACTTATTTGTCCCAACATTCTTCATGTTGGTGAGCCGCGTATGTAGGGTCCTGGCCACCCATTCTGCCCAGTCAAAAAATACTGGGTTGGTGCTCGGCCTCGAAGCATCGGGGGCATAAAATTCCCCTCTGGAAATACACTCGGCCAAAGACACCTGCCACGGGTGCACCGAAGCGTCGGTAGATAGGCCCGCCACCCATGCAATGATGGAGAAGATGTCGGCATTTTTGAAGGCCTCCAAGGGTAGGGGCATTTGGGGCAATTTGCCCGAAGGGAGCCCGCTTTTGAGGCTCTGCTGCAAGAAATTGATCATGTAGTTGGAGGACGTGAACCTCTCCATTTGTTCGCTAAGAATAACGTTGCGAACTGTGTACCCCTTAGGAGGGCCCTGCTGTGGCGCAAAGGCTGCCTGGACATCTTCCTTCAGAATGGAGAACAGCTTGTGGCCGGAGGCGTCTACCACTTTCCTGGAGGTGGGCTGATAGTTTCACGTGATGGCATCAATCAGCTCAGGTCAGTGATGTGTGGGGGCATCAGATACCAGTATATCTGGGAGTAGTAAGCGGCAACTCTTTTGTTGTCTGTCGAGAGCCTACTTTTCATGAACTCGATGGTGCTCCTGAGTTCAGCTATGCTCCTTGATAGCTTGGTGTCTCTGATCCTATCCCACGCATCAACTGGTGGTTCTTCAGGTTGCTCATCCCCAGAATCCTCTCTTTCTCCCATGACTTGTTTCTCAGGGCGACGGCTAAAATCAACTTTCTTCGGCCCTTTGTCATGGCCCTTTGCCTTTGGTTGTTCGGGGGCCACCACTTCTGGTTCCTTTCCCTTTTCCTTGGAGTTCTTCTTTCCCATGGTTGATGCTTAGGGCGGCGAAGTCTGCAATGTGCTGGGGTTCGGAGGCTTGAAAGCGCAGGATGGAAGAGCTTGTAGGTTGACAGCGAAGTCTGCATGAATCATTGAGCAAGTAGCTTCTCCACTGCTGGAGTCTGCGTTATATAGCCTTAGAAGGCAACCACCAGTATTTATGGCACTTGCCACAATTAACTTCGCGTCGCTTCGTCTAATTCGCCGCATGGTGGAGTGGTACACAGGGCTGTGTGTTATGATGATTGCGGCTTGCTTTGGAAGCGTGACCCTCTGCCACTTTGTACCCGAGCATGAACTTTTCCCCTAACCGAATCCCTAGAGGACGTACCCACCACCTTTTCATTTAACTCGCCCACTTCGGACGCTTTTGAAGGTGGCTGTCGACACGTTCCCCTAGGCACATTTTAAATGCCCCTACCTTTTTCGTCGTTGGGTTGGTGAAGTCGAGGTCAGGGTTGAAATGCTTCGCAGCGAACCTTTGGTGCGAGCCGGTTTTCTACGCTTCGGGCCCGAAGTAGTTCTCTTCATAGAAAGTGGTTCGCCGGCCCTCCTTCGAAAACTATTTCGCTTGGACTCTTCTTGGCGAAGCACCCTTCGTACCTCGGTCTGAGTCTTGCTCGGCCAACAAAATTTGCTGCTTTTTTTTTTTTATATTAGCTGCCGAAGTAAAACTCGACTTGAGTCTTTGAGCAACACCTTATTTACCAGCCGAACTATTTACAGTATTTACACAAATTTTTTGTGGCATAATCGGCATGCCGCCACCATAAATTCAACTTTGGGTGATTATCCGACAAACCTGCAATGTCCAGACCAGATCCGATTGAACTTTAGTTGATCTTTGAAGTCCGGATGGCTTCTTCCCAAAGTTGTCCATGTTGCAAATAGAGTGCAGCATGGCAGGTTGTCACTCTTGCCAGTACCCATACTGGTGATGAATGATGTGGCGAAGAAGTTCGCAGCATGAGGGGCCTCTTGGGGTACTAGTTGTGGTGGGGCTGGAACCAATACCAGAATTCTAATGAATCTATTAACTGTGGGCTGGGTACAGGTTCTTCCATCCTCCTGATGTGGTAATAGGGCTCCTCCGACAAAGAGTAATCTTCTAGGGTCTCTTCAGGTTCAGCTTCTTGATGAGGCATGCTTAATGGACTCTAGCTGAATGCTTGCGTGCCATCCACTGGGACACAAAAAGGGTGCAAAAATGTGCCCTCTTTGTTCTCAGGTTCTGCCACTTGAGTCTGCTCTTCTCCTTGGCCCATCTCTTGATGGAGGAGCAACCATGTTGCTTTGGAGAAGCTTGATTGTTGGGCTTGGTGGATTGGTGGTGGGTGTGGATGCTGTGTAGGGAGGAGGAATTATTGGAGGAAGTGATGGAGTTTCCCCCACCCACTTTCTAGATAGGGGGGTGGTTCCTCAAAAATTTGAGGAAACTCTTGTTTGGGGGGAGGCCCATGTGGGTGAAAGGCCGAACATAGAAGAGGTGGGCTTTGGTGGGGGTGGACTCCTCGGAATTCTCTTTCAACTTCTACAAGGATTGGTGTGTAACTCAGGAGGCTTGATGGTGTAGAGGTATGCTCAAAAGTTGGAAGGGATCTTGGGAGCCATCAAATGCTTCGAGTAGTGCTCCCGCTAAGTCATCCCATGAGCAGATGCTTCCACGCCTGAGCAGTCTGTACCACTGCAGTGCCCTTCCTTCCAGAGATAGGAACAGGAGCCTGACCATGACATCTTCATGGATTATGTCAAAGATGGACCTTAAATCAATAAGATATTCAAGGTGCTCTAAGGCCATTCCTTTAGTGCCATCGTATTTTGTCACTGTCTTCAAGGCACTTTCGGGAATTTCATGGTAACTTGAGAGATTCAGAGGGCCACGATCATCCCAGCTGGGATAGCATACCCTCTCCATTATAGCAGTGGCCTGCAGAGATCACGGTCTTCGCCACTAAGTCGGAGTCGCCAGGTGAACATACTTTCTCCGCTTGTGAGGTCAAGGCTGCTCACCGAACCTTGATTCCTCCGGGATGTCTTCTTTCAGATTTAAAAAGGCGCCTACGATCAAGAAATCTGGATCTTCAGCTCAGTCAGAGTCGCCAGGTGATTTTACCAGATGGAGGCAAGCCAGAGATTCACCAACTCGGGCTTCCTTAAAACATGGGGATTTTTGCCATGAAGGCACAGGTTTGGGTACTGGTCTTTACGACTTAGAGATTTTTGGGTAAACAGAGTCGCCAGATGCTAAGAGTCTTTCAGTAATGAGGGCATCGGTCCTCACTACCACTAGTCAGGTGAGACTGACCGGGTCACACCGGGAACTGGTTAGAACTATTGGCCCCGGTGAAGATGGGTTTGCGTTAAAATATGGGACCTTGACTGGTTATGGATCTTTCTAAGACAGACACAGTCGGTCCCACCGGGCGTGCCAAAAACTGTTGGTCATCAAATCCGCCTAGGTAAGGATTTTGTGTAAGTGTATGCGCCCTAGACCTGGACCAACATTGAAAGGCCGAAGGGAAGAGATGCCCCTCGTGCCAATCTCCGGAGAAAGGCCGGCTCCTATGCTAAACTACTTGGGTGTTTTGAAGACAAGAGTGCAGGAAAGAGATAAAAGGGATAAGGGTTAGAGAAATAAATAAAAAAGGGTTAAGGGAAGAGAGATTGGTGATTTAAGGTGGGAGAGAACAGGAAGCACGATCGCTAACAGACAACTTGAATAGCAGCAAGGAACACCAAGAGTAAAATGAAAGAAACGTAGTATCAACCTTCCTATGTATCCTCCCGAACGAGTTTCAGGACACTGTCCCCGATCGCACACCGGACGCAGAGTTCAGCATCTCAGTTTACAAACGAGGAGAGATAGAAGAATCAAGCAAGGCAGGCAGCATAAAAGAAAGCCAATACAACACTTTTCTACTCCTATGTATCCTTTCGAACGAGTTTCAGGACACTGTCCCCGATCGCACACCGGACGCAGAGTTCAGCATCCAACATACAAACGAGGAGAGATAGAAGAATCAAGCACAAAAGGCAGCATAAAAGAGAAGAATTGAGCTCAAAGTCTCTTAGTATTAATCGTAGGACATCAAGTTACAACAGCTTTCTAGCAGATAGTTCCCCCCCTTTTTACATTACAATACTTGGGTTTTTATAGAGGACCCGACCCTCTGAGTCATTATCACAAAATCGATGAAGTGCATCCTCGAGCTTCGAGAAGTCGGCTCCTCGCGGTTGCTGCGACTGATCTCTCAAATCGGCTACTAAAAATAGCAACTGCAACCGGGTCCATCGGGGAAATAGGCATTCAATGGGCCGCCTGAACTGTCCTTAGTTTCTGGGTGCAATACTCGAGTAGCCACCGTGCTTGACGGGTTCTCCTTCTTGGACTGGTACTTCGGGTCCAATTGCCCAAAATGATCGACGAACTTGTCGGGCAAGGAAAAATGCATTTATGAAGCAACTGACCACCTCGAGAAAGTACCCGGCTTGAAGTGCGTGCCTTGGAAGCGCTTCGCTGGATCTCTTCTTGCAATTCTACTTCACGGTGGGTTTGGGCCGAAGCAGATCCTTCCTCTGGGTTTGGTACTTTGGATAGTTGAGCTTCGCGGCACAACTTCGGGAGGTTTGAGTGCCGAAGTAGATCTCTTTTGGTGGGGCCCTTCATGCTCTACTACTTCGCTGGTTGAATTACTTCGCCTATGCCTCAAGGAAATGCTTCGTCGTGATCTTTCTTTGAAACTATGGTTCGGGAGGCTTGCGGCCAAAGCAAAAATGGTTCGCAAGCGGAGGGGCCCGAGGTGGGTATTTCGGTGACTTTCTCGGCGAAGCATTTTCAATGTTTGCTTCGAGATCTGCTTCGCAAGTTTTTGGGCCGAAGTAGCCTTTGGAAATGCTTCGGGTCCGAAGTAGTTCTTCCGCCTTAGCGACTTTGGAATTTGATTTTTGGGCCTTCCTTCTTCGGGCGGAGTTGTCATTTGAATATCTCTTCGCTAGGTTCCCACCCGAAGTAGTTTTGGAAATGCTTCGGGTGCGAAGATTTTCTTGGCGCTTTCCTCGTGTTTTTCTTCGGCAAAACTGCTTCGCAAAATTTGGGGCCGAAGCGATCACTGGAAATGTTTCGGGCCCGAAGTCCTTTTCTTGCCTTAGCCAATTCGCCTTGCGTCTTGGATTTTCTCTTTTCGACAGGAGAGTCACTTCGCAAAACTTTCGCCCGAAACGCTTTTGGGAATGCTTCGGGTGCGAAGCTTTTTCTGGCGCCTTCCTCGTGTTTTTCTTCGGCAATACTGCTTCGCTGATTTTCCACCCGAAGTAACCTTTTGAAACGCCTCGGGCCCGAAGTTCTTTTCATTTTATTCTTCCTCCCCTCAGCGAAGCTATCCTAGCTGCGAAGCTCTTTCTATCTTCTTTGGTGTACAAGGGGAATGGCTAGGAAAACCAAAATTGCTATAACTTACATACATTTTAAAAGGTAATAATTAATATCATACAAAATTTTTGCTATTCTTCTACCCCTTGTATAATGTGACAAAAAGTGTCAACAGTTTCCTGCAATGTTTCGAGAATCTGCAATTGATTGGTACATGTACTTACCGCAAGTCAAGTTCCAGACATGGGGAGAGTTACATGATGCATTTATGGAAGAATTTCGATCATACGACACTAACAAAAATTATAACATTCAAGGTGAGAAGTATCCTATTTGTTATTACAATCGAAGGGTGAGTAGGTTGTTTGACTATGTGGAGAAAGGCCACTCAGAGGAATTGAAGACCATGTGGTTCATAGATGGACTGCTCCCTGTGTATGAAAGGAAGATGAAGATATTTCCTCCAAGATCATACCAAGAGGCTTTGGATTATGCCTTGACTTGGGAAAGAGATGCAAAACCTCACCGATGAAGGAGATTCAGACAACTAGAGAATGCAGTCAAATGGCAACGAAGGAGACGTCTGAGCAAGAGTTGTCTGATGAGGAGATGTCTAAGGTACAGACATCTAATCAAGATTCGTCTGAGAAGAAGACATCTGAGGTACAGACGTCTAAACAGGATTTGTCTGAGGTGGAGATGGCCGAGGTGAAGTCTGTAGTGCATCTGTCGAAGGAGGAGCCGTCTGAAGAGAACCCGTCTGAAGTGGAGTTGTCTGAAATCTACCAATATGAAGGAGTTAAACTTCAGGCAATCATACTAGACGTCTGGTAGTTAGATCAGACGTCTGGTAACCAGTCAGCCCAGATGTCTGGCTAGCCAGCCCAAAAATTTGGCAGTTAGTCAGCCCAGACGTCTGGCCATCTAGCTCAAACGTCTAGCAGCTAATCAACCCAGACGTCTGGCAGCCAGCCAGCCTAGACGTCTGGCAGCCAGTCAGCCCAGACATCTGGCAGTCAGTCAACCCAAACGTCTAGCCGTATGGCCAAGACTTCTAGCAATCCGTCAGTCCAGATGTCTAGTCATCAGACTTAGACGTTTGGCCATCTGGTTGGTCGTTCGTCTGGCCACTTGTCCCAGACACCTAGCAATCTGTCCAAATGTCTAGCCCATCTATTTATGATGTCTACCCTTACCTATTTAAGACGTCTACCTATGTACAATCTGTCTGAGATGTCTACCCATCTGAGCTGTCTAACCCGTTGTCCTAGATGTCTAGACATTATACCTGTTAGACTTCTCAATCTATCTGGTCTAATCTGTCAGAGACTAAGCTGTTAGGGATTATCGTCAAAAATATTGACGTCTGAGGCAGTGCATTTAGAGGAGTTGTTGTCAGAAGCACAATCTGATAAGGGAGAGGTCTGTCAGAGGATGATAAGCAGTCAGTTGGATCAAGAAAGCAGTGAAGTAGAGCTAAAAGAAAGTAGTTTGAATGAGTTGAAGGAAAGCTTCCAAATGGTTGATGAGAAGAAAAATTTAGTTTGGACATTGAGGCTTTCAAGGGTTTTGTTGTTGAGGTTTCGGGGCTCCGCCCTAAACCCCGCGAGGGCGCTACCCCTCAACCGTGCAAGGGATGCTGTCCCTTGACCCTGCAAGGGGACTCCCACCCCATTGACCCCTGACATAGATGGCGGAGGGCATTACTGATTATGTTCATGATGTTGATGGTATTGCTCATGATGATAATATTGCTTATTGCAAAAAGTTAAGTGCCTATTCAAAGAATGTTGATCATGTTGATGCTACACATACTTGTAGCAGCAGAAGTGCACAATCAGAGAATCAGATGTTGTGAGCAACCCCAAGTAAAGTTTATTGCCAAAGATGTATGGAACAGGAACAAGAGGAAGGAGCGTGACAAGAGATCCTATTCCCTCTGTACTTCTATTCCCAATGTTTAGCTCATGTTGTTGAGGACAACGACCAGTTTAGAGGAGGGGATAGATGTAGACAGGCATATTGAGATATCCTTAATTGCAAAACTAGTTTTGATATTATGGGTTTTATTGTAAATGCACACAAAGTGTTTGACGAAATGCCCGTGCATATATTTTAATGTTGTAAGTGCAATTTAATATTGTACATAAATAATAAAGTCATATTAAATCATGTAAGTCGGCTAAATAAGCTATTTCGTCCTGTAGTGCAAATGAAATGTAAATGCAAAGCAAATGCACATAAAATGTAATTTGAGGGTAAAAGCAAGGTAGTTGGAGAAAATAACTACCTGGTGGGTGTATAAATAAACCCCCCCTCATTCATTAGAGTTATTGAAGATTGGTACGTGAGTAGATTGAAGTCTATGGGCAGAATGTAGTCTAGCATGATGTGCAACCATGAGGGATGTTTAGCCTAGGGTTCAATGGTTGGTACGTGAGCAGATTGAAGGCAAAGTGCAGTCCAGTCCTGTGTACAACCATGGTTATGCTGACTGTAGATTGTATTGATGAAACTGTAATGTTGTATCACACCTACCATTATTAATACAAACTGCTATAATTACTGTTAATTGTTATTGTTGTATTTTCTGCCATTACTGTTGTTATTTAATGTTGTTGCAGAATTTTTGCGTATTATTATTGCTATATTACAATGCTTGCAAATCTATAGATTACTTACATGGAAAGGGAACTGTTGGGATGTGTAAAAACCCTTTCTACATGAGAGTCAAGGAGAAGGCTATTTGAACACGTACTTGAACGAGATTTTGAGCCACCTACAACGGAAAGGGAGTGGAATAGAACTCCACAACAATCATCATCAAGTGATACGCATAGTGGGAGAGTCCCAATGGCAAATGTTGCCAACAGAGCGGGCAAACAGAAATGCCCACCCTTCACTAGGGAAGGGAAAGAAGACCCAACACGCCACATAGGTACTTGCATCACAATTTGGGGGGCGAATGGAGTATCGCAACAAGCAGAATGGTTGCAATTGTTCCCTGCCACCTTGCGAGGGATGGCTATGGATTGGTATCTAAAAAGATAGAATACCCAACCATTCGCACAATGGAATACTTTAAAAGATGCATTCATAGAAGAATTTCAGTCGTTGAGGGATGATACAGAGATTATCACTGAAATATTTGCAACGAAGCAAAAGCCAGACGAAGATGTCAAAAGTTACAATCGGAGATTGAAACAACTGGCTGATAAAATGCAAATGCCACCGGCAGATGGGATGGTGAAACGTTGGTTTTTAGATGGACTACTACCTAAATATAGGAAGAAAATGAAAGCGGTACCATCCTCCACATACGAAGAAGCTCTCGAAAAAGCAAAGAACTTTGAGAGCGAAGCTAAACAAACAGCCACAAGAATCGAAGGACATTCAAGGAATGACGATTCCGATAGTGATACAGAAGACAAAGTCCAAAGCGCCATACACTCCTTTAGAAGGGAATTCGATAAAATTATGAAAGAAGTTAAAGGAGAAGTGAGGAAAGACCGGAAGGATATTTGGTGCTCAGACTGCAAGGTAGAAGGGCATACAAATGTCAACTGCCCAAAGAATGCATATTGCAACATATGCGATATAGCAGGGCATCTGGTGGCTGATTGTCCATTCAATTTAAAAGGTGTGAGGCATCAAATTATGATAGTTCAACAGGAGGAACAACCAAATACCTCAAGAAATGGGCAAGGCGCAACGAGCGACGGATTTAGGAATAATCGCCGAGGTGGAAGACAGGGTGGACAAAGTCGTCTACAGTATGACTCCGAGGGAAGACCAATCATCCAATGCCGGAATTGTCAAGAATGGGGACACTTTGCGAAGAATTGCCCCAAGCCTCAGAATACAGGCAATACCAATGGTAGCAATGCTACCCAAATGTGTAGATGGTGTGGACCAGGAAACCACAAAGAGGTAAACTGCCCAAACAAAGCAAGTACGAGTGGCACACAAAATGTCAATTGGATTGACATTGGGGAAGTCAGTACCGAGATAGAAAAAGGAAAAGAAGTCCTAGCGGTAACTAGAGCTCACGCTAGGAAAATGGAGCAATATCCGAATCCTGCCAAGGAGAAAGAGCGATGGCAAGAAGCTCAAGAAATGATCAAGATGGAGTTGGACAAAGAAAAGCAGGAAAGGCTAGTTCAAGAGAAAGCCTTGAAGAAGATGGAGATCGTGACAGATAAACAAGCATCAGTTGAACGCTTGGTAACACAGGTACTCAATACGACTTTGGAAGTAAAAGTATCAAGTCTATTTAGTGCAGTACCTGAATTATATGCTACAGTCAGGGAGATAATGAAAACAAAGAAGAGGGAAGAAGTCCGACAGGTAGCCAATATCAAGCAAGCACAATTTATCGATCCTACGATACTAATGATTGAAGCAGGAAAAAAGCCAGCTTTGGTTCACATGGAGATATTGGACCATAAGCTAAATCAAGTTATCATTGATGGAGGATCGAGTGTTAATGTGATGCCGGAGAAAACATGGCGAAGTATTGGCCAACCAGCACTAAGATCTCCGAATTTCAGGTTATATGGAGCTGACCAATATGGCATCGAAACAAGAGGAGTATTGATGAGCCAAAAAGTGCACATAGCGGAACAAGATTTTATTCTGGATTTCGTTGTAATTGCTATGCAGAAACCTGCATATGATGCATTACTTGGATGAGGGTGGTTAAGAACAGCAAAGGTAAACCACAATTGGGAGAAGGAACATCTTACCTTCAAGAAAGGCCAACACAGGTACTTGATTAATCTAAAGAACCAGGCAGTAAGCCAAGATATTGCAACTTCAGACGAATCGAAAAATTCCTCATCAGATGGAGAAACGGGATATGAACCAGACGAAGGAGTATTGCAATTAGAAGAATGCACTGAGGATGAGAATGATGAGGATAAAGGCTTACTCCACTGGCAGATGGAAGATTACGAAGTGTTCTCTCCACAATGTTTATGCATCAATGCAGGAGACGAGGTCCAAGAGGATGAAAAGAAGGAGCCCGAGGAAGGAGAGGGCCACAAAAAGAAATCAGCAGTAGAAAAGGACAAAGAACGGGAAAAGTGGACATTTCCCAAAAACTTCGTGGAATATACGATGGGAGATGCAGTAATTGAAGATAAGCCAGCCCATCCTATTGATGTACTAAAAGCGGTAGAAGAACCTGAGTCCATCAAGTACGAAGGACCTAGAATGATTCAGGTTAATTTGGGAGAAGAAGGTGAAGAGAAGATGATTAAATGCGGGGATGATTGGGATCCTGTACTAAAAGCAACAACATTCAAATTTTTTGCAGAATATAAGGATGTCTTTGCTTGGACATACAAGGATCTGAAGGGAGTACCACCGGAGTTGTGCGTACATAAGATTCCTTTGATTGAAGGCGCACAACCAGTAAGGAGGCGACCATATAGGATGAATCCAAAATACGCAGCCTTGGTGAATGCCGAAATAGAGAAGATGTTGGATGCAGGCATAATATTCAAAGTTACGACGAGTGAATGGGTATCACCAATTGTGATTACCTTGAAGAGAGAGGCAAATAAAATCCGGATTTGTGTGGACTTTCGGAGCCTCAATGTCGTAACTATCAAAGATCCCTTCCCAATCCCTTTCACGGATTCCATTTTGGAGGAAGTAGCCGGCCACGAGATTTATTCATTTTTGGATGGATTCTCGGGGTATAACCAAATAAGTATTGCGGAGGAAGATAAGTTGAAGACCACTTTTATAGTGGAAAATGGAATATATGCTTATAACCGCATGTCGTTTGGATTGTGTAATGCACCAACTACTTTCCAAAGAATCATATTATACATCTTTGATAAAATGTCCACAGGTAACTTCAAAGCCTTTCTAGATGATTGGTCCCTATATGGCAAGATGCAGGAGCATTTGAAGGCGCTGGAAGAATGTATGAGCTTGTGCAGGAAAGCTCGGATATCGTTGAATCCAGGCAAATGCGTATTGATGGTACCATATGGGAAGTTGTTAGGGCATATTGTATGCCAAGAAGGTTTGAAGCCTGACCCAGACAAGATACGAGTGATATTGCTGATGGAAGAGCCGCATGATGTGAGTTCGGTGAAGACCTTCTTAGGAACAGTTGGTTATTATAGAAGGTTTATCAAAAACTATGCACAAACATCTCATCCGTTAGATGCACTTACGCGCAAGGGTGTTCCTTTCAAATGGGCGGAGGAACACCAGGAGGCTTTCGAGGGCTTGAAGGCACATTTGGTGAAGGTGCCTATCCTAGTTTATCCAAACTAGGAAAAAGAATTCCATGTTCACGTGGATGCCTCAAACTTTGCAATTGGCTGCGCATTGGCTCAAGAAGGACAGTTCGGATTGGATCAGCCCATATATTTTGCAAGTCGGTTATTGTCTAGAGCAGAGAAGAATTACAGTACAACAAAACGAGAAGCACTGGGAATGGTGTACGCAGTACAAAAGTACAGGCACTATTTATTGGCTAACCCATTTGCTTTTTATGTAGATCACCAGGCGTTGTTGTACTTGATCAATAAACCGACGATTTATGGACGAGTAAGTAGATGGCTCGTCACTCTGCAGGAATTTGTGTTTCGGGTGGTAGTGAGACCAAGGAAGAAACACGTGATAGCGGATCAGTTGTCGAGGATTCGCTCGGGAGAACCTGCAGAAGGAGGAATACAGGATGAATTCCCTGACGCACAACTATTCATGATAAGTGCGATACCGGCATGGTATAAGTATATCGGGGAATACCTATCGACAAGGGAGCTGCCAAAGGAGATGATGGTGAGCAAAGGAAAGTTATTACGAAATCGACACCCTTCACATTGATTGCAGGTTTGCTATACAAAATGGGGGAGGACCACATTTTGCGATGATGCGTAATGGAGGATGAAGTACAACAAACATTGAAGGAGGCACACGAGGGGCTAGCAAGAGGCCATATAGGACCGGATGCAATGGCTAGGAAGTTGTTGTTGGTAGGGTTATGGTGGCCTACCCTTTATCACGATGCTAAGAATTATGTCAAGGCATGTGATACATGTCAAAGAACGGGGAAGCCATTAAAAAGAGACTTCATGCCATTGCATCCATCGCAACCTCAGGAACTCTTCGAGAGATGGGGTTTAGATTTTGTGGGACCTTTGCGAACCAGCCATAAGAAAAAATGTCGATATATCGTAGTAGCAACAAAATATTTAACGAAATGGGTAGAAGCAAGAGCCTTAGTAATGTAGGAACTCAACGTGAAGCTGATTTCTTTATTGATGCAATGCAATATATAAGAAATACAATAGAATCTCACGTAGGTTAAGTGGTTGCAACAATTTTCCAAACATGGCCAACCACTTAACTAACAGATAACCATCTGCTAAACAAAGGTGACAACTAACTGCTAGAAGACAAAGAAGATCTCTAACAGCTAACTAAACACCCAAACAACTTAACAACCTATTTCTAACATGGGCATACTATGCCTCACGTGAATACAAAGTGCAAGAAATAGGAAATTAATATAATAATAATAAATAATAAAATATTAACTTAGGCTTAAGTGGATAAGCCTAAGTATCCTCAACACTCCTCCCAACCATAGAAGCATTGGACCCCAATGCTCTCAACAAATGTGGAAAGTCATGGGCCATCTCATGGTGAGGAATCCAGTGAGCCATGTGTGGAAAGTGACCGCGATGTGCGACAAGGTAAGAAGTGGAAGAACCCTATCCAGTGTGATGAGTCTTCATCTCGAAAACTCTATCTGAAATGAGCGGAAGCTGACGATCAGGTGCCACTGCTATTGTAGGGCTGAAAATAGGATCAAGTACCAAAAGAGGATCCTAAAATGGTGTCTCTGGAAAGCGGCGCTTATCCAAAGGAACCCAAACTCTATCTCCAACCTGTGATGAGTGAGGATTGTGATGCTTACGCACCACTCTCTACTGCTCCTACGGAGTCTCCTGCAAGTCCTATGGTATCTTGCCTAGAAGGCTCTATCGGTGCTCAATGAAGGAAGTGACCTTAGCTTGCTCCTCCATGTGTGCAATGGTGGGAGTGGGCAAAGCCAAAGGTAACTTCTATGGAACAAGTGGTTGTGTAGCCAGAGGTGTACCCAAAATGATACCAATAGAATGAATGGCATCTTTCTCATGAGTGAGAGTGATGGGTTCCTTAACCACTTGCTCTTGTGATTGTTCATTTGGTGGGAGTGAAACTTCTTCATTCTCATGTGCCTTTGATGGTGCTTGTTCTTCATTTTGTGTGGAACTTATGCAAGTAGGAGCCAAAATGAGTGCTTGACTTAGTGGCTTCCGTACTTGCCTACAACTTAACATCAAATTTGATGTGGGTGTAGTGCTTTGTATCAAGTAGGTTTTATCATGCAACTCCAATGTGTAGGTGTTCTTTTTAGCATGATAAATAGCATTCCTATCAAATTGATAGGGTTTACCTAGCAATAGTCCACAACAATCCATCTCTGTGACATCACATCTTACTTTGTCCACAAACTTGTCACCAAAAGCAAAATTCAAGGTGCAAGTGTGGGTGATGTTAGATGTGGAGTCTACATCTTTCCACCCAAGTGCATATGGTTGGTGATGTGGCTTTATGGGAAGCTTCAACTTCTCCACAATGGACTTCGCAATGAGGTTCTTTTGTGATCCGTTATCTATGATACAATCAACATAGAAATCATGTGTAAGGTGGGCTCTAGTGACAAACAAATGGTCACGACCCCCTTGAGCAAATACATTTGACATAAGGGTAACTTTGTTCAGTTTACCCTTTAAAGCAGGATACTCTTCTTCTATCCCTGTAGCCACAATGGGACCATCATGTGGTTCCTCATGTGTAGGCTATACAAATAGGGATTTCTTCTTCTTGAATTTTTCAAAAGTAAAGCATTTGGATTTTACATGACCATGCTTTTTACAAAATTCACAATACATTGAAGAAGAAGGATATTTAGAATGAGAAGAAGAAGAATGTGCTTTAGGAGAAGTGGGAGGAGAAGAAGAATGAGGGGAAGAATGAGAAGTGTTCTTCACCTTCTGTTGATGTTGATTCCCACCTCTGGAAGAGCTCTCCTGTGATGAACGAGATTTGTGATATGCACCAACTTTCTCCTCTACAAGAATGGCATGGTTGAATGCCACATCCAAGGTGAGGAAAACATTGAACTTGATTTCCCTAAAAATTTGATCTTGCAAGCCACGAGTGAACTTATTAATTAAATCCTCTTCTGAATATTTCACACCAAGAAGCACCCTTAGCCTATTGAATTGGAAAATGTAGTCAAAAATAGACATACTATAGGCTTACCTCAATCTATACCACTTGGTAGTGAGGTCACTTTGGTAGTTTGGTGGAAAGAATGTGTTTTTCAGAATTTGGATCAATTCTTTCCAAGTCATGGTGGCATTATGGCTTTGTCTTTCTACAATTAAAACTTTTGCTAAGCCTGTGAGTTTGACTGTAGCAAATGCAACTTGTTCATCTTCAGGAATTTCAGCATAAGCAAACCAAGTTTGCATATCCAAAATCCATGTAGACAAGACATCAGGATCCCTAGATCCGTCATACAATTTGACCTCACATTTAGCTTTACTGGCATGATTGTGATGAATTTTGATATCACCAGGAGTTAATTGCACCACAATGTCTTTTACCTTATCTGCCAAAATGTCTACTACTACAGTAAGGTTCTCCATGTTTGTTTTGAGGTCTTGAGCCATTTGGTTTCGTGTATATGCCAGACTAGGAGGATTACAAAATGGTCTTTGCAAGAACTAATCTAGGCTATTAGGAACAATTTGACAATTTTCCTAATGCAAAAATTGCCTAGATTTTTACAACAATTTGCCTTCCAAATTTTACAAAAATGGGCTAATTTAGTGCTCTTTACAAAATAAAATCCAATTTTGCAATTACAAAATAGCACTAAAATTTGAAAAATTAGCCCTTACAATGCCAAAAATTGGTTTAGGAGGCAAAAATAAATGGTCAATTTTGCTAAAATTGCTGAAATTTGTCAAAAAATTGCAAAAAGAAATTGACCAAAAATGAATGTTTTCAGCTTGCTTTTGCTTGCTGTAGTAAGGTTTTTCATTTTTGATTTGAGGTCTTGAGCCATATGTTTCCGAGTATATGCTAGACTAGGAGGATTACAAAATGGATGCAAGAACTTAATATAGGCTTAAGAATTTGACAATTTTCCTAATGCAAGAATTGCCTAGATTTTTACAATAATTTGCCTTCCAAATTTTACAAAAATGGCTAATTTAGTGCTCTTCACAAAATAAAAATTCAATTTTGCAATTACAAAAATAGCACTAAAATTGATAAAATTAGCCCTTAATAAGCAAAAATCTGCCTTGGAAGCAAAAATAAATGGTCAACTTACAAACATTTGCTGAAATTTGTCAAAAGTTGCAAAAAGAAATTGACCAAAAATGAATGTTTTCACCTTGCTTTTGCTTGCTGTCATGAGTTGCAGGTTTTTGGCGCCAAAATCAATTTTGATTTTTCAAATTTGAATTTAAAAATTCAAAATTTTTTGCCTCCGGTGAGCAAAAACTGCCTTCCAGCCAAATTTTTTTGTATTATTGGCGGTCAAACCCACCGGTCAACTGCGGGTTGACCGGACCAAGAGTGCATGAAACTGCGCAGGGCTGCTGGCCGATCAACTGTGTCAGTGCCAATCAAACTGTCCAGTCTGCCAGAGCCTCATACCAACCGCGGCTGGTGGGCAGATATCCACCTTGCGCCACCAACCGGCGCAGCGCCACTAGAGCGCACAGGCGTGAAGCCCACCGTGACCACCGTGAGGTGGTCACTTTGTTTAATGTGCATTAGCGCTTATAAACAACCCCAAACCTACAGTGCAGGCAATGTGGGATTATAAAATCCCAAAAGGTTTTTTTGTTTTTTTTTTAAACCTTAGTTTCCTATGTCCGTCGACCCTATCGATAACCTATCCCTTGACGGAAAACGGCGACGTAGACATCAGGACCTCCAAACCCTGTTGGAAATTCTTAACGTCGTGAAACTTCATCGGGATTTCTACATTGCCGAAAAAATATACGTTGGGGATGTCAGGTATTTTCGAGAAACACCAAGTGTCAAAAATTCACGCCTAAACAGCTGATCTTCTTTGAAAAATAGTAGAATGCAGAAAGGGGCAGTAAAATTTCCTGATTTTTGCGAACGACTGTTAATCGTCGTCAAAATAATTTGTGATTGCCGAGGGACTAATAATTCACGCCAGTAATCAAAATTTCATGCCAAAAATTGATTTCCAAACACCAAGAGGAGGTTGTCTTGGCCATGAATGGCCTGTGACGTCGGAGTTGTCGAATCACGTTTTTCATTGCCAAAAAATGTTGCACGTCCTTCCCTATCATCGAAAACTTTTGTTGTCGTCTTACTATCGTCGAAAACTTGACGTTCGATTCTTCCTTCTCATGCCATGTGTTGACCAATGAATGGAGAGTAGGTTTAGGGTTGATTATCACCTTCTATTGGTCAATTTTCAAACCTTAGCGTGATTTAAAATTTTCTTTTGTGCGCTGCCTGCAATCGAATATCTACACTTGCAAATATTTTTTCGTCGCGGCGTGATGTTCCTCTTGCCTATCCGTCTGCCAAAAAGGAGGACTCCTCTCTTTCGATCTGCGGTAGATGTGTGCTGGCACTACTGTTACGCTTGGATGTGGCCCGTCGGGTGGGGGGGTTTGGCCTTCGGTCAGCCGTTAGCTACGGGCAGCGGATGCTACGTCGCGCGTAGACAGCAAATAGAGTATGGAGGGAGGGGTGGAGATGAGGAAGAGGAGAGGAGGTAAGAGGGGAGGAGAGGAAGCACGGGGATGGGAGGTGAGGGTAGGGAGCTAGGGGGCGGCAGGGAATATCGTTCCTCTACCAGCAGTTTGGTGGCCGATTGGTAGGGTGATGATCGACAGGCGGCCGAATGCCCTAAAAAAAATAAATAAATATAGGGGGGGAAAATAGAGGATTATGGAATCCTATCAAGCCTTTCTCATCCCAAAAAAAAATATCCACACTCCTGAACACGTAAAATATCTTTGATTTGTGCAACAATCCTCCACTTGATTTAGAACTAAAATTTCTACCTCTTCGGTAAGGAGTGCCAATGCCTCCTCTTGGCCACAAATGGCCTCAAAATTGTGGAACTTCTCAAATATTTGTCTTTCTGATCTTCAAAACAGACACAATTTTTCTTCAACCAAGAAAAAATTTTCTTGCCCTCACAAGGCAAGTAGATTTACCCTTTGGTTTCTGCTAGGGGTATTTGGTGCAGGGGTAATTTCTGCCCTCTGCTACCTCAGCTTCACCTGATGTTGCGGGTGGCTTCAAGCCAATTCCCAACAACACCTACCTAGGATCTTGATGAGCTAGTTGTGAACTCCAACTAGACACCTAGCAAAAAGTGGATCAACTTGCCCTCCTTTCTGCCAAAACTTATCCTTGGCAATCTGATACCAATGATGTAGAAACTCAACATGAAGCTGATTTATTTATTGATGCAATGCAATATATAAGAAATACAAAAGAATCTCACGTGGTTAAGTGGTTGCAACAATTTGCCAAACATGGCCAACCACTTAACTAACAGATAACCATCTGCTAAACAAAGGTGACAACTAACTACTAGAAGATAAAGAAGATCTCTAACAACTAATTAAACACCCAAACAACTTAACAACCTATTTCTAACATGGGCATACTATGCCTCACGTGAATACAAAGTGCATGAAATAGGAAATTAATATAATAATAATAAATAATAAAATATTAACTTAGGCTTAAGTGGATAAGCCTAAGTATCCTCAACACTTAGGTAGTAATGAAGAAGGATTATTTTGAATACTGAGGACCCTTCAAGTACTACTTCACCATTGAAAATATGTTCCTAAAGACAACGGACCATGAGACTGCCTGAACAAGACGGGATAAGGGAACCACATCAAGATCTTGCTGACAATATAGAACATCAAATAAGCAGAGAACAAGCAACTGCTATTTTGTGGAGGGATGTTAGAGAGGTACCCGAACAGCCAAGAAATGGAGGATGGTTGGAAGAATCAAGTAGTGACGAAAATCTTCCTAGGGACCCCAACACACCTTACCCAAGTCCCAATCCGGAACGAAGAAGGCAAAGGGACGAGGTCCGAAGTCGGCAAGCAGGAGTTCGATTCCTCAAAATGGTCCAAGTAATGGAGAATGAGGAACCACAAATACCTCAGGAGGAAGAGGATAGGAGAATGTTCAAGTAACAAAGACGATGCAATTTGAGAACCAACAGAACCTTGGGAGATGGCAGGATATGACGATTCAATCAGAAGACTGACCGAACATCGAGAGGTGGCAATATATTGATGTAATGTCCCTTTCCAGGCTTGTCTTTTGTGAGAATGCTCTCAGAGGATGTTGGGGTTTCGCCAGATGGTTGTATGCCTTTGGATGCCAGTTTTTCGGGGACATTCTGAGATTTGAGGGAGGACTTACTATTTATAGTAAGTCGGTGATTCAGGTTTCTGGCCGAATTGACTGCAGAATGTTGTTCTTCGCCGAATTGGGTATCCAGATATATCTTCGGTTGATTGACTAGACCCGTTTGGTTATCAGTGCAGGGAACTTACTATTTTTAGTAAGTTGGTTTTGGCGGAGCGGAAGTCCTACGAGTGGCTAGTTTGGCCAAATGGGTACTCATTTCTATCTTCGGATGTGAGTTTGGATGAGTGGTCATGGAGTTTTTAATCGTCGAAGTTATAATTATTATAAAGTCATTAAATTATTATATTATTCTCCTAAGTATGACTTTATAATTTGTTAGGGGGCTTATGAGTACTCATTTTGAAGGAAATAATGTATATTTTAATGTGGTTTTATTAATGCCTAGCTTGGACGCCACTTTGGGAGATTATAATATGATTAAGTGATATTGTGGAGTTAAGTCATTATATGTGCTCATTAGTAAATGAATTATTGACATAAAGCAAGTAAAAAAGAAAGAAGTTTAATCCCACATTCTACCCACATTGGGTCGACCAGCTCGAGAAAAGAATAAATAGAGGTTGTGAGAGCATTTGAAGACATCTTTGGTTATTACATTTCATGTTTGGAGAAAGGAGCTTGCTTGCAGCAGAGTTTGCAGGAAGATATCCAGCTTGTTTGTGACGAAAAACCACAAGCAAGGGCAGATTTGGCTTGTTTGGAGACGAAACCCTCCAGCAGGAACATCACTTTTGGGATTGCAAGATATCCTTGGAGTGATTGTGGCATTTCCGTGACGGGGAATGATTTGAGCTTCAAAGTGGCAGGTTGTTGATGAGTTTTGGGGTGCACTTGGTGCCATTTTTAGAGTTACTTCAGATTGCAGATGTTTCCAAGTGAGGCCAAACCATTAGAGGCTATTTTGAATTAGATTGCTTGGGTTTTGAAGAAGCTTGTATTGCTGATTATTCATAGTTTTTGATCAGCTTATCAGCCGTACACTTCAGCAGTTTGGAAGGGATCTATGTCATTTGTGAAGGGTTTTTAACAGGCCGTACCAGTTGCAGTGAAGGGCGTGCACTTATTGAGGCCAAACGCCTCCCATTTGGAGTATTCATTGTGTTGTATGAGGTCTTCTCTTTGTTGGACAGCCAAACAACAATTAGTATGCTGGAGAAATTGTATTACAAGCATATTTAATGAATATATAAGTTTGTTGTTGCTGGTGTTAACTTCCAGAATTATATCAGGCCTTTAGATCTCCGGGTACACTTATCCTTGTACAATTTCCTTCATTGGGTTTGCTCAATATCATTAGAAGAAGTTTGTGCTTAAATTTCGTAGTCATTGGAGGAGTAGTTTTTAAGATACAAGCATTTCTAGTTTGCTGCTATTTTTATTTCCAGAATTTGTATTATTGCAAAAAGTATAAAAAATTCATATTTGCATAAATCACGTGATATCAAAGCAATCAGCAAACAAGACATTCAAGTTTTCAGTTTGGAACCCAAGATCGGAACCTGGCTCTTTGGGTGGCAAATTTATTTGCCTTCGAAAGGGGTAGGACATTACAGTGGTATCAGAGCCTAGGCTCTACCCTACCAGCCTGTTCAGGGTTCACATTAGGGCTTATCAATTTTGCAAAATTTGCAGGTCTTCTTCAGATAATGGTTTGAGGTTTTCAATAAAATTTGTTTGAACGATTCAGTTTCAGAGATTTCTTTAGGGTTTAACTTGGTTGGAATCGTGGGCAATACATTTTGTTTGTATATGGACCGTTGGAGAGAATTCAAGGTAATTGTGTGAATAAATTGGTGACTGCTAGCATTTAACGAGACCCAACAATATTCAGTCAGGTGGATGAGAGGTTGTCTTGGGCAAATTGACTTTTGCATTCTTTTAGGAGAAGCTGAGTCTTTATGAACAGGTTTAATTAAGAGGGCAAAAATAAGCAGTTGTAGTATCATGGGTTTCATAGTTGCAGTAGTGCGTTGGTAATGGCTACCATTCAGAAGCTTATAATAGAGCTGATGCAAAGGTTTCAAGATCAGGATACAAATTTTACAACACTGTTAGAACGTCATCCTAAGTGTTTGAATCCACCATTAGCAGTTGAAACTAAAAAGGATGAGCTTGTTATCCCAACAAGAATTGACAAAGGGAAACAGAATTTGGTGGGTAAAGCAGTAGCTTCGAAAGTTTCATAGGATATAAGACCTCACATAAGCAAAAATCAGTTAAGGAGAGAACGACGATGTTTCAATTGCAGAAAGGAGTGGACATTCGATCATGTTTGTGAAACTAACTATGATAGTAATTTGTTGCAGCCACACATAATTCAGGATAGCAGAACAGTTGAATTTATAACATATGCTTCATCTCAGGAGGTAAGCAGGATAGAGACTCAAAATTATTTGGGTAGTGATGAGTTGCTAGAAGATAGTTTGTCATAGGACAAATGCATATCAAAGTTTCAGGATGACTTGGTCAAGGAGCAACTTGATGATGAGGCAGTAGTTGTGGGTTTACATGCAAAACAATCCATTTATAGTTACAACAGGTTGAGTAACCATTATGATGACCATTACAATGTTCCTGAAGATCCTAAGTATGATGAATTGGAAGTTTATGATGATTCTTCTTTGAGTTCAGAGATAGAGAGGATCAACAAGTTGTTGGATGGTGAACCGGATAACCCACAGGTCCCAGGATTGGAGATTGGATATGAATTTCCTTTTGATCATGGTGCTGATTTCGATGAAGATGAAGTTAATTCATCTTGTGGATCCACTTCAGTAGAAGTATACAATAGAGGTGTGGACCAGGAGTTATCTGATTTCAAAACAGTAGTTGTTGATGACTCTTGGGATGAGAATAAATCAGACCTAACTTCATTTTATATAGTTGGGGAATGTAGTGTTAAGAGGGATAATAATTTTGATCATCATGCTAAGTATAACAAATCAGAAAAATTCTTGTGTGTTGTTGATTGCGATTTAGAACCAGAAGCAAAGCAAACTTGGAAGGATAAATTGCAGGTTACAAATGAAAAAATTGTTAAGACTTTATCTTTTTTGGATAGCACACATCAATTTGTGGAGTATCTCTTATGGACAGTGATGGGCTGTCGTTAAGCACATCATTAATTCTCAATGAATTTGTCAATCCAGGGTGGTGTCCAAGGCTATTTATAAGAGAAAGTTCAAGCAGGGTTGTAGTTCAGTTCATTTGGAAGCAGCAGGTCTTATTGGTGGAATTGATTGTGTGGGGGTTTTGTGTCACTTCTACCCCTAAATTGCATAAATTGAACTTTAATCTATTTGCAAAAATGAAAACTAATTGCTAATTGCATAAATGAAACCCTAGTTACAGTTGCAAGAATGAAATCTAATTAAATTGCAAAATTGAAACTCTAGTTATAGTTGCAGAATTGAAAGTCTATTTAATCTTGCAATAATTGAAATGAAGCATAAAAACTAGATCCTGTCAATGCTCTGTAATAGAAGGTCGTCAATCTTCTCATGCAGGGTTTTGACAGCAAAAACAAGAATGCAGG
The DNA here is from genome assembly GCA_028583015.1 of Wollemia nobilis. Taxonomy (NCBI): domain Eukaryota; kingdom Viridiplantae; phylum Streptophyta; class Pinopsida; order Araucariales; family Araucariaceae; genus Wollemia; species Wollemia nobilis. Next base: position 29,087,955 of record JAQPPZ010000856.1, on the reverse strand, counting down.
GAAATTACAGAAAACTTGTAAATTGCTGGAAATGGGAATTTGCAGTGAATTGGAAAGTTTCTAGGAATGAAAAGAATAACCAAATCTACCACTAATTATATCACAAAAACATTATGAACAAGAATAAAACAACTAGGAATGTTAGATGTGCAAAAGAATGAAAATGACAAGTTCACAACTTATTCTGCTGCAGCAAAATCAGAAAAAACTTGTCTGTCAGTCCTCCTCCTAGGTCTAGAAGTGGCCAGCCTCCTTTCTTAGAAGAAGGTTTGAATTCTTCTTTAAGTCTTACTCACACTCAGACATAACAAAATAAATGGAATGAAACTGCACTTTTATTGCTTCAAAAACATAATTACAATTCTGCTAAAATCTGTTACAGGTCTGAAATCACTATTCTATTATCTCCCTATTTATTTTCTATCTCCTCTATCTAATAGCTCAACCTAGACGGGAGCTATCTTTTATAGATGCCTAAAATCTAATTACAAACAAAAAATATGTTGTTCCTGATATCCTACAGAATTTCCTGGGTTTATCTTAGAAGAGAATCAATTTGATCTTTTCCATAAATGGTGGCTTTGGACGGCAAGGACGACAAAGTTAGATGGGAGATATTTTCCCTTAACTTTCTCAACCTTCTTATCCCCTTTTCCACCGCCAAAATTCAGTCAACAAGTCAAAAAGTGCTTTCTATTCTCATTCCGAAGAAACTGTGTTCATTCCGAAGACACTGTGTTCATTCCGAAGATCTTTAGAATGACCAACTGTGTTGACTCCAAATGGTTTTGGTTGCATTTCTCAAGTGGATTAGCCCTCAGGATAATATTGCAATAGTCTTCATTCTTCCTTGGATGTGAATTTCATGCCTTGCCATTCATTGGCAACTGGCTGAAATTTATATGGAAAAATCAGTTTTCTGTTGCACAGTAATAAGTCTTTGTACTATTTGCTGAATTTAGAGAAACTAATGCTTAATGATCATCAAAATAAGACTAGTGAAGTGCTACTGTCAACCTAAGCATGACAAGATAACATAAAACTATACAAGAACTGTTAAAAATTAGAATATAATGTCCTTAACACTTCAATCATGCAAACAGTTAATACATAGCATATTAAATCAACTTAACTAGCATATAAGATAATTCACAAGAGTTTTAGGCAGTTTTAACTATTTAAAACATGTTATAAATGAGGCTTATCCAGGCCTCATCAGACAGTCCAACTCAGGGATAGACATGAGGGGTTGATAGATGGTTCCTCTATTACTAGTGCATAAACAATCAAAATGCAAACTGTTAAGCAAGCTTTGGAAGTGATAAAATATGATTATATACGGTTGTTGGCAGATAGGTACTTGGCTATCCAAACACTTAGAGAGAGAGAGAGATTCATTTATGATCTTAGCTTGGATTTGAGTTTATCTCATCTCTGTCTTGACCAAGCAGGAATTTCATCACCTGACATGACTACTTCAAAGAGTGCAGAACGTGATACAAGGTGCACAATAATCCAACCATTGATCAAAGAGGTTCATAAGATCGGACGTGATGGAGAGTTGCACAGTAACAACAGTGAGGGTGGTGCAACTTCTGAAGTTGATCAAACTTCTCCCGATTCATGCATAATGGATGGTGAGGGTGATTCTTTCGAGTTTCCCATAGAGTCTGTCGGAGAAGTGTGCATGGATTGCATTGGGAGGTATGCTCACCATTTCTCTTTCAGTTCACATATGGAGAAATTATTCATGACATATTCAAATGAGAAGAAGAGTTGCGATACAATTTTTTTTGTATCCCATTGGCATGAGGCGATCTCTTCTTCAGATGTAGAATCATTTCTCTGTTGGTTCCCCAACATATCAGATCCTGATGAGTTTCAGATTGGGCTACAGAGTAGTTCAGTTGTAATCAGTGTGGCACAACAGAAGCTTCCAGTTGTGAGGAATGACAGGTTACTATTGGCAATTTTGCCACATTAAATTTTTTGATAAACTTTGGCCTAAGTATGGAGCTTTAAAGCGGCAAAGAGCATGCGAAGGTGTTCGGGTTTTCGTGGGCCATAAATGGGGGCGATAAAATGGATGAAATAAGCTTTGGATATTTTATCATTGTATATCATTTCGCTAGCTTTTCGACGATATATTATAATAGGCGATCGGGTCAGCAGATCAAAAGTTATGGCCTCGGGAAGCAGGACTAGGAAGCTCAATTTCGGGCAAGAAAATTAACTAAGTGTCGGGCCTCGCCTGACTGCGCTCATACAAAGGCCCAAATTTTTCTAAGTGTTAGTGTTGTCGCAACCCGACTTCACAGCGAAGTCGGGCTGCGCCCTTAATTTTGTACGCACTTGAGGAGATGACGTACAGAGAGCTGAGCCCAAAGTTTGACTAAGTGTTGAGCGAACCCCGACTTTGCAGCGAAGTCGGGTTGCGCTCTCAGTTTTGTGTGCACCTGGGCATTGTCAGTGAAGGACATCCCAAAAAATTCTAAGTGTTGGGTGCGCAACCCGACTTCGCAGCGAATTCGGGCTGCGCCCTCAAATTCGTGCACAGTTGGGCGACTCACTTGAAGAAACGGTTGTGCTGGGATTGCCCGACTTCGCAGCGAAGTCGAGCTTCGCCTTGGAAGAAAAGCGCAGTTAAGCAGCCCATCATGGTACCTCTAGTAAAGACTAAGTGTTGAGCAACCTGACTTCGCAGTGAAGTCGGGGTTCGCTCACTTACCTGCGCGCACTTGGGCAAAGAATGTTGAAGCCTGCCCAGAAATTTTCTAAGGCACGGAGGCCTCCCCAATTGCGCCACTTCCCCTTTGCACTGCCTTGGTTGCGCTCTGATTTTGGGCGAAGTCGGGCAAGAAAGAAAATATGAGCTCCTAAGGCAGATTTTTCTCCTTATCAGATGCTGACAAGTGTCCAGCCTCGAGATTCGATTCAAAGATGTGGCAAAAGGTGTGCCGCCAGGGTACCGGACAGATGAGCGTGAACTGACAGATTGTACCGCATCTACCCCCATTCAAATTGACTCAACTTCCCACCTACCGGATTTCCACGAAGCTGCCACATTTTTAGGAGGACCTTGCTGCAAGTACATTCTTTACCCGCAGAGGTCAACATCGGCCACTTTTGTCAGCTTTTGTAGCTTTTGTCAGGTCTGGGATTCTATGCCCAAAATGTAATCGAGGGGAAAATTGCGCTATAAGTAGCAGCCTCATTTCATTGTAAAGTGGTGGAGGGGGGACATATTGCTAGAGGACTCTGATGTGATGGACCACCTTCTAATTAATTCAAAGCATCCTTGGCTTTGCTTCTTGTCTCTGTCTTTTATGCTGCCTTCTGCTAGTATTTCTGCTTCATGTCCATTTATATTTCTGTCTGTCTGAATTATGGATTTGGGCATTGGTGATTATTTGGAACTGGAATACTAAAGAGAAGGATACATAGGGTAGAATAACAGCTGCAGTTTCTGTTACATGCTTTGTTTTAATTGTTGTTGGTTCGGATGCAAATTTGTGATCGTGTTGCTTGTTCTCCCCCCACCCGAAACGCATGATATTTACATCTCTTTCCTGTTCCCTTATCTTTTTCAATCTCTTTCCAGTTCCCTTTACCCCATTTTTTAATCTCTTTCCTGCACTCTTATCTAAAAACCCCCAAGTAGGTTAGGAAAGGAGCCGGCCTTCTCCGGAGATCGGCACGGGGGCATCCCTTCCTCCCGACCTTTCAATGTTGGTCTACGAGTCTAGGGCGCATTGACACACCAAGTCCTTCCCAGGTGGCGGATCCATGGCCAACAGTTACTAGCTTGGCTATGGGACCCGAGTATTGGTTTGCATTTCGGGTTGCTTCATCAGCTAGTGCAATTTGACTGGGTCAGTTTTGATAGGGTTGAGCAGCAGCTTTACAATGAGTCATTCTGCAGTTTCATTTGGGATCCCGACATACAGATAGTATGGAGGGAAGTTCTTTCAGGAAGTTGCAGGATTTATCTCAGTTTGAGATATGGAGCTCTTCAGTTCATCTGGGATCCAAGGATCACATGGCAGTTGTCATTGAGATTGGTATGTGATGAGATTGGATTGCTTGGGGACAAGCAATCTCGGGGAGGGAGGACTGTAATGTCCCTTTCTAGGCTTATCTTTTGTGAGAATGCTCTCAGAGGATGTTGGGGTTTCGCCATATGGTTGTATGCCTTTGGATGCCAGTTTTTCAGGGATATTCTGAGATTTGAGGGAGGACTTACTATTTATAGTAAGTCGGTGATTCAAGTTTCTGGACGAATTGACTGTAGAATGTTGTTCTTCACAAAAGTCATACGATTGGCTAGTTTGGCCAAATGGGTACTCATTTCTATCTTCGGATGTGAGTTTGGATGAGTGGTCATGGAGTTTTTAATTGTCGAAGTTATAATTATTATAAAGTCATTAAATTATTATATTATTCTCCTAAGTATGACTTTATAATTTGTTAGGGGGCTTATGAGTACTCATTTTGAAGGAAATAATGTATATTTTAATGTGGTTTTATTAATGCCTAGCTTGGATGCCTCTTTGGGAGATTAGAATATGATTAAGTGAAATTGTGGAGTTAAGTCATTATATGTGCTCATTAGTAAATGAATTATTGACATAAAGCAAGTAAAAAAGAAAGAATTTTAATCCCACATTCTACCCACATTGGGTCGACCAGCTCGAGAAAAGAATAAATAGAGGTTGTGAGAGCATTTGAAGACATATTTGGTTATTACATTTCATGTTTGGAGAAAGGAGCTTGCTTGCAACAGAGTTTGCAGGAAGATATCCAACTTGTTTGTGACAAAAAACCACAGGCAAGGGTAGATTTGGCTTGTTTGGAGATGAAACCCTCCAGCAGGAACATCACTTTTGGGATTGCAAGATATCCTTGGAGTGATTGTGGCATTTTCGTGACGGGGAATGATTTGAGCTTCAAAGTGGCAGGTTGTTGATGATTTTTGGAGTGCACTTGGTGCCATTTTTAGAGTTACTTCAGATTGTAGATGTTTCCAGTGAGGCCAAACCATTAGAGGCTATTTTGAATTAGATTTCTTAGGTTTTGAAGAAGCTTGTATTGCTGATTATTCATAGTTTTAATATTTAAGTCTTTTTTAGGCTTGTTTTTTATTAAGATAAATATTATGAATCTTATATGTTAATTGTAGTTATAGTCATCTTTAGAGCCTTGTTTGAGATAGATAAAGATTAGTTAATCATGCTTAAGGTATTACTTATCTTTTTTGAGCATTGGGTTCTATGAATTTATAATATAAAAATAAGAAAATCATAGAAGGCAGAATTCTAAGATTAAAAGCCTCTTTCTCTCGAAATATCATTTAATCAAACCTTATTGTATTACGAGCAAGTAATCACACCAATACCAGTTGAATTATTGGGAGGATGTTCAATCGAGAAACCTAAGTCATCAAGTCACCCAATACCGTTAATCTGGGAGTATGCAATTAACAGGTCTTCGGGAATGGCCGCTACGGATGGATGGTATGGGACGTCCATCTAGGTCATTATACGAGCAGTGCAGTGGTGGCTCTTGTATGAAGTTGTCAAATAGGGAATCTCATTGGGAGAACCATGATAAGATTCCACGGTTAGTGGATCTTGGTGTAAGAATCCATGGTTAGTGGATCTTGGTAGGAGAACTATGACTCCAAGATAAGATTCCACGGTGGTATGGTATGGGACATCCACCACATTATTTGCAATTTTGTCAAAAAGACCATGATCAGTGTCAAGTGAATGACATGACCTTAATTGTCCATGGTGCTAGATATTAATCTAGATGTATGGTCACCAATTAAGCACCATAGCATTTATGCTAAACACCCTTACATGTAAAATTAACTCAAGATTCCACATGTTAAGGGAGGGGAGTTATGCGTCCACCCTCTAGGTGTTATGGGCCCTAGAGGATAATCCCAAGCCATGATTCTAAGTTCTCATGATGAGCCCAAGGGTGAGAAGGATAGAATCACTAAAGGCACCTTTTACGGGGCTGTCTGTACAATCATAATCCCAAAGTGGCATTCAATGTTATGTATTGATTACTAATGGGTGCAAAATAAATATCAAAAATGAAAAATTTTACCCTGTCAAACTATTTTCCTTGTTTGCCAAAACTATAAGTGAGATCAAGTCGCTACAACCAATGTGTATTTAATTAGGTTGTTACAACACTTGTTGCCAAGATATATAATTAGAAGAACCCCGACACTTTGAATGAGAGTATGTAATGTATTCAGCATTGCTACAGCGGAAAGGTGCACACACTAACAAATTTATCTCCATTTCAGACATGTCTTGGGTTCTTACTATAGACCCCTACAATGCCATCTTTGAGTGACAATGTTCATTAAAAATATGTATAAAATATGCAACAATATTATCTATTACTATGATCTTAGATATGAGGGTTCTTACTATAGACCCCTACAATACCATCTTTAAGTGACAATGTTCATTAAAAATATATATAAAATATGCAACAATATTATCTGTTACTAGGATCTTAGATCTGAGATTACTCGCAACAATGTTCATTAATAGGATCTTAAATTCTATTACACAATAATATCTATCCTTAATACAATATCATCAACACACAAAGAAAGATGCTCTTCTTGCATGGGATAGCATCTAATACCCCAATTTTGTTTATTGTCAAAAAGAATGCTTAAGTCGCACAGATTTCCCATGTTACCTAAGTTCTACAAATATATATAATATATATCTTCTAAACCAAATTTGAGATACACATGGAACTTCTACTAACTAAAGATAGTGTTCGAAATACATTGGATCTTAAGACACTTGGATTTTAAATTAATCGATACAAGCAAGGCCAACTGAGCATGGGAGATAGAACCTTTGTTGTCAGACAAAGAACTCTTTTAAAGCCAGTTTAAAGCATAACAACATGGTTTCAGGGGATGGCATGTCACTTTTTTTTTTGTCCCCAACCTAAGCAATCAGTTATAAATTTGAAAAAATAATAATAATAATTCTTCAGGTTCGAGATGTAGACCGAAAAAATAATAATAATAATTCTCCTGGTTTGAGCTGTAGACCAATTGGTTCGACCAAACTCCGCAAGGGGGCAAAGGTCCAAAACTCCGCAAGGGGGCGAAGGTCCAAGGTTCCAATCTCGAGCCTCACTTAGCTAAACGTTTACCTCTTTTTTAGTGCTTTCAGCGACGTAAAAGGTTTAAAATGATTGTGGCATGTTGGTTATAGGGCGGATTGCGCGAAGAACTGTGTGATGGCTTTCAGGGCAGACAGCGCAGAATAATGTGGCGACCATAAAAGTCGGACAGCCTGCCCAGAATCGTGGCGGCTACCGATTCACCATGTAAATTCAAAAAAAATAAAATAAATTATAATAATAATAATTTGCCCAGCCAGATTCACTGACCAGTCTTTAATATATATGCTGGTTACATAAAATAATTTTGACAATCACCAGTAAAATCAGAACCTTGATGTCCGTGTACTGTATGTAAATAGAAAAAACCTATAAATTAGGTAAAACTTTACAGCTTATTTTACATGAGAGCCTTCTGCCACACTGTCATAGAGAATTATTGAGCCCTTGATCTGCTTGTGGCCAGCACTGTAGCCAATCATTGGGTTTTCAACATATTGATGATTTTGCTAATACTTTTAGTTTTGATGATAAATGCCACACGACATTTATGGCCTCGTTGTTACATTATTTTCCTATATGAGGAGCAACTTTATTGTGCTAAGAGTGTCTATGATTTGGTTAAAAAAAAAAAACCCTTAAAAATTTCATAAGCAAATGTGTTTCAACCAAAAGCCCCCCTCATTACTGGTGAAATACTTCTTTAAGATCACATTATGGAGTTTCTTTCTTCTTTGATAGTGAATTGAATCAGTTTAAATTTCAGATGCATGTATTAGATTATATATATTCTAGTGTTCATCATCCTTCATTTGGCTTGCAATGTGCTTTACCATTTTTTATTATCCCTTGGCAGTATCTTATTGAAGTCCATCCCCAACCAAGCGAATGGTCTGCGATGCTAACAACTGTAAAAATTACAGGGAAAACAGATAATAACAAGTTTACCTTTTGGTAAATCTTCTCCTGCAAGTCAGCAGTTGATTGCCCACTTTGACCTGACAGCCCCATTGATGCTGCAAAACCCCACAGTTCCTAGATAGTTAAGGGCACCGAAAATTTTATATTGCTCTGAAATATCAAAAAGAAAGACTGGAGATATACCTTTGGTTGATGCCAGATCATATGTGACATGCACAGCAGACATAAAGTGGGGATGACAAAAAAAATGTCATCTATCTGAATTATAAATTTCTCATTCAAATGATAATTTATATATATAATAAAAAAGGTAAACAAAGTAGTTAATGAATAATGAGTATGAAATTAAAGTTTTATAAGTAATTTTTATTTAAAATAGATAAATCCTTAACAAATCAAAATTATTTTTATTAGAACCATCACATTGTGCTTTTAGGGTTATTTTCTTGAATGAAGCTTTGCCCAGAAACTTTGAAGTTTTCAGTTTAATTTTATTTGGTATTTGATTTCCATCCGATTTTTGCATGCACCACCATCAAAATTCTTGCATCCAATATCACAGATCTTACATGTTACGAATTGAAGAATTTTCTTTAGAAAATGTTGAATCTCCATGCTGGGTCTTGCATGCAGACTTACATTTCAATCAGATAATTTTACACAAAATTTCTTATATATTTATGGTGCATAACACGAAGATTTATATAAATACTAGACAAAATTGATTTACAATAATAATAATTAATGAATATGAAATCAAAATTCATTGGCCAAGAGAGCCTTGATCTCATTTAGTATATGCAAGCTACAATAAGACATTCTCACATTTATGCAATGAAGGTAGCATCATTAATGAAAGAGAATAAGAATGAGAGGGATCCCAAGAAAAAGAAATAAAATGAGTTCAATGACCAACTTCGTGATATTCACATTGCTTCCATGTGCACATTGGAACCAAAAGAAAGTATTGATAAATTCTATGAGATAGCTAAGAGGAGACTATTGTCTTTGTTAGAAGATGCTCTGTAGAAGAAGGATGTATCCAAGTCAACAACCTTATCAATTCGAATAGGTGACCTTGCTTTTTCCTTTTTCCAAAGGTATCGCGCTAGGAGAGAAACAAAGCGTTCTTCTTTTCCATGATACCAACTCATTTAGTTGAATCAATCTCATCATAAAAAAGGAGTTGAAAAGCAAGCTACTGAAGATGAAATGGGATCCCCATCCAAAACGTGCTCTCTATCCTTATAATAGGTTTTAGCATTTGCTCTTGGCCCGTCCCTCTCCTTATTATCCCTCAACCTCCTAATCTCACCCGTTCTTGGGTCCGCTTTAGTCCTTTACGACTTTAGAACTTTAAGCTTTCTAATAAGAAGAACTCTTTTAAATCAATAAGCTCCATTGACATCTATATATATCAATTGAGAGCTCTTGAAAACTTTAAGGCTTTGGATTGAAGAAAAAGAAGGATCCAGTTCTTCACTTCTTCCTAGGAGAGGGAATGGGGAGGCAACCCTAAACTTACTTGACCCTGCTTCCTCCTATCATTGCAGTCGAGATCAAAAAGATTGTAAAGTTCGTTAGTTTGAGATAGATGGTTATTAGATATGGCAACAACATTATAGCCGAGACAAGGCTGAGCTCACTTTGCATGTAATCAAACACCCAATCCCATTCCAATCTGATCCTATCCAACCCTTATATGTGAATGTATAGCACCTATGAAATTATAACCTATAAAAGCTTGGTTCCTTTGAGTCTCTACTCTTTTCTAGGCACCTTTCTACAAGTTATTCCTTCAAAAGAACAATGATGTTTTCTTCATTCATTAGCCCCGCCTTTCTCTTGGTATTCAGTCAAAATGGTTTACATGGATTTGTTGTAAGAAAGGAAAGTACGGTCCAATGGAAAGGCCTTTCAAATATGAAGAGGAGCTTTAAGCTCTTTTTCTAAAGCTCGTCCTTGGTCTATCAATATGGGATGGGTGAAATATAAAGACTAATAGAAAGAAGAAAAGAGGATGACCCAAGCTATTTATTCATGAGCATTGAGAGGAAAGGACATGAACGATGGCAAAGAATATAAATCAAAATGGTTTGTATGGATGCCCGCCTCAAGGGAAGAAATTTCGTTCCAGCAAACGACCTTTCAAATCTGAAGAGGAGCTTTAAGCTCTTTTTCTAAATCTCATCCTTGGTCTATTAATATGGGATGGGGCAGAATAGAAAGACTAATAGAAAGAAGAAAAGAGGACGACTTAGGATTTTTATTCATGAGCATTGAGAGGAAAAGGTGTGAACCATGACAAAGAATATGAATGGTTAGACCAAGATGTTGGATTTGTTAACCTAATTCCTTTGAAGTTGTATTAAAGGAGAATGAGAAGAACGGGTTTTCTTATTCGTGAACCACAACTCTACCTCGATGGTGGGAAGATGTCATTGAAACACTAGGTCATTTTAATCGGTAGGTAGACAAACGTTTCTCTTTAATAAGCAAATAATACTACATGACAAAGTCTCCTCGACTCGGCTTTCTTGACTATAAAGTTGAGTTTAATCTCAAAATCCTCCAACCTACTAATCGGGGTCCTCTCAAATGAATAACAACCAAAGATCAAAAGAAAGTGTGAAGAGCACTACTTTAAAAGCTCAACCAAAGATCAAAAGAAAGTGTGAAGACCACTACTTTAAAAGCTCCTCTATTACTCAAAGCTCCACTTCCCCTTTGAAAGTTTGGAAAGAAGAAGGATATGATTGATCAATTCAAAAAGAGAGGATTTGGAAAAATAAGAAGAAACTTCCTTTCCTCTTCAATCTAGATGTTGATTCAATTTGAATCTTTCCTTGAAGGTGGCTCTTTGAATAGAAACTAACTACATTTTAGAATCAATAGTTAGCTCAACTATCTAGCATCCCAAGGGGTTGGTTGTTGAAAATGGGTGGACAACTCTAGTAGCTTGCTATAAGGCAATAAGGCAAGTTGCAAACCAGCACCTTTGCCCAAAAATGTGAATATCTTAGTTGCCTTTTGAAACTCTCTATTAATTCATAAGCATGCTAGATGGGGGAACCCTCAAAGACCTTATGAAGTCATGTTGAAGCAAGCTTGGAAGACCACTACTTGGGATTTTGTCGGGCATTCTTGCCTTCTCTTGCTAGGGGAATTTGAAGGTGGGCGAGGGCCTCTTCATTTCAAAATTCAAAGTAGATCAAGGAATTGAGGGAGTTATTCAGAGAGGTTTGCCACACTTATTTCGAGATGAAGCTTGATCCATCATTTCGGTAAGGTATCCCTAAAGCTATATGATCGAGTGACTATCACCCTTCGCATGGAGGTTTTCAATGAGTAGGCATTGAAACTATGGAATTGAGTCTAAACTAGTAGTATTAAAAACTTGACCCATCTCCCTTAAAATGTTTGAAAAAACTTTTGTCTCTATAAGTGAGTGCTTAAAAGTAACTCTCTCTCTTTCAAGTAAGAGTGGCAAAGTTCCCAAAACACAAACATGATCTTTTAAGATAATTTTAACATCTAACATCTTGAGAGCTCTCAATGACCTCTTAAAATATATATTTTTTAGTCGGTCGAGTGTAGTCTTAAGAGTACAAACCTCGCTTTAAAACTCTAAGGTCTTAAGACTGTATAAATACTATTGTTTGAATCAAATAATTCTATATATGTATTAACAGTTGAATCCCATATTTTAAAGTATTTTTAGGGTCGAGTGCAGCCCTCAACCTCTTTTTAAATTGTGAACACTCCTCTTTTTAAATTGAATCGAAAACCATCATTTGCCCTTACTTATTCCCTTTGTAGCATCCTTTATTTATTAAAGAGCTCTTCCCTAGCGACAACAACAACAATGCTTTCAACGAGGGAGGTTTTTCTAGTGATCCATTTTTTATGTTCATGCATACAAGTCTAGTGCTCCATTGTTGATATTCATTTTTGGTTATTAGCCCAAAGTTGCTCATTGAACTCCTTTTTTTGGTTGAGATCCCTCTCTATTTTAAAAAGTTGTGTTATGAGACCTTGGACTGGATGTATGGGGATATGGTATTATATTGTATAAGGGTTGGCATGGGGCACACATAACCCAAGGTTGATTATATTATTATATCATATAATCAATTACAAGTACTAGATACTTACATATAGTTGTAACTTACATGGTTACAAATGGCAAGTATCCTCTTGTATATATATACTATTACATCAATGAATAAATTTGGTGGAACAAATATATATTCCAACAAATTGGTTCTACCATTATTTGTTGGAATTTAAGGCTTGAAAGGAATAATATTTTTTTTTTTAAATAACTCTCAAAATTATGCCAAAGTTTGGAACTGTGTCGTTGCCTCTCTTGCAGAATCTTCATAGATATAGTGCTCATCATGGGAAGTCTCAAGTCCAGAAAAAGAGGTGATAGCAACTTGGTTACAATATTTGAACATACATGAAAGAGTTATCTATGATAATGACATTAAAACAAAGGATTTGCTTCAATCTAGGGTAAAATAGAAACGTTTAAAAATTGGGTTCATCAAAATTAATTTTGATGGTGCTTCCAAAGAAAATTTGGGAAAGTCAATGGAAGTGGTGTTTTTTGAAATAATGAAGACAAAATTCTTCTTACTTACTTATAATCATATGGAACTTCAACTAACAACTATGCATAGGCTATGTCACTTCTTACAAGGATTAAAAAGGATGGAAAGAAATGATAATTCAGAAGTGTTTGGCAAAATGTCTACATAATGTTTTGAAGTTTTGACTTGATAAAATGTTTAATATAATGTTTTGGACAATTGTATAGTCAGCCGTCACATAATGATTACGGACTGATTAGTAAAAGCATTGTAATGTCAATAAATTATGTAAATCAACCGTCAAGAAGTTGTTTAAGACTGATTAGTTAAGTCTTAGACTGATTAGTTAGCATCTTAGACTGATTAGTTACATCCCAAACTAATTGGTTTCAGGTTGATTAGTTCTAGACGAGTTAGTTAAGGTTGTAACAAGTGGACAGTTGGGGACATTGGAGCCTGGTTGGTTATAGTAACCACCAAGGCCATCCTATAAATACACCCCCTACTCATTTTTGTAATATCCATATTCATGCAGAGTAATTCCACTGGTTGTCAAGGAGAACAGATGGAGAGTTATGTAGTATTGTGTTGTTGGATGTGTTCTTCAAGTGCTAATGCCATGATCCAGTTGATGTTTGTGTTGTCTTGTGCATATGTTGTTCTTGTATGTTAGATCTTGTTGTGTAGATTGTAGGAGCAAGTATCAAGGTGAAGACCCAAGAGATTGCAGAAGTCTATTGCAGGAATTTATGAACATGAGCCAACATAAGCCATCTGTCTAGCTTATCCGACATAAGCCATCTGTCTGGCTTACCCGCTTGAATCCTATTGTTGCCATTGCACAACGTACCCCAATTTGGGGACCCACCCGAAATTTTGGTATATTTTGTCCTTTGTTTTTTATAATTTTGCTCGCATCAAGGTCTTTGAAAATTTGCTTACACCAAATTTTTTTAAAATTTTGATTACATTGAGATTTTGAAATTGTTGACATCTTTGCATCTTGAAGGCTTGAATTTAGTTGCAATGATTCAAATTGAATATTTTTTAATATTTGCATCTTAATTACATTATTTCAAATCAAATAATTTAGAAAATTGGATTTTCAAAGGTTTTCAAAAGTTTAAATAATTAAATTTTATTTTAGGGTTATTCAAATTTTATCACTTTTGCCCTAAAATTAATGCAAAATTGAAATGGATATATCTTGAGCTAGACAACTCCGTTTGAGCTCATTTAAAACTTGGTAGAAATATATTGATTTCCTCTTTCTAATGGTACCAAACTTACAGGATTTCAGATGTCAATTTCACCCAAAAATAGCAGTTTACTATAGCAGCTTGTGAACTTTAAAATGTCATATCTCATGAACCGTGATAAATTTTTGGATGATATCAACGATTTTGAGTACCCATTTGGCCTATTTAGGTGCATAGATTTTTTCATTAAAATATAAGAACTTTGAATTTTGACTCAATTTTGGGCAAAAGAAAAGTTACGAAGAAAAAGAAGAAGAATGAATAATAAATAAAATAAAGTTTGGCTTTATTTTAATCTTATGATGAATATGTCATTACACAGGTAATACAAGGGTTGAAGAGAATAGTTATGAAATCCGTTTCAAAAATAGTTATAAAACTGAATAACGAAAGAGATTATTATATTATAAATATCCATTGAAATCCAAGAAGAAAAATTCGCAAGATTTTGGAAGCAGAAGATTTCTAGAGAAGGAAGAATTGAAGAACGAGATTGCTGCATTAAGAGACCTCATCTATTGGTTTTTTGAAGTCAAATGTTTCAATTGAATATTTTCCAAGTTTAATATATTGATTTATTTTGATAAAGTTTATGCATGCGGATGGTAGCTTTATTGAATAATTTAATATATTATTTATTACCTTAGAAGATTGCACTTAATTTACTTTTGATTGTGTGAATTCAGATCAAAGTAAAATAGGTTAATATTTTCAGAAGATTTTGTTCTGTAGATTCAGAGTTGATAATTTTCATTTCAGTAATCTATATTTTTGTCTATTCCATTATGTTTTGCACATTTCTATTTTAGTTTATTTTATTTTATTTTTCTAACCCTAAGCCTTTTTATTTTTATTTAATTTCATCGCACAAGAAAAAAATCAAAACCCTAAATTTGATGCAAAGTTTTAATTTTTCACATTAGGGTAAATGTTTATTTCATTTCAATAAAATTTCGACATTATACATTTGAAATAGACATTAAGGTTCTAATTAATTAAATTTTACCAATAATAATTATTATAGTTAAAACATTAATTTATTTGGATAATCAAAATCATTTTCTAATGTTAAAATTCAAATTTTTGCACTCCAAAGGTTTTATTATTTGTAATATTTGATTATTAATCGGACACATTTTTCAAATTTAAAGCATTACAAATCAAATCACTTTCACAGGCCCCTTGTTAATAGTTACTTGCACCTCTGAGGTATTCAACACATTTTTACATTTCACAAGCATACAAGCACATTTAAGAAATTAAGCAAACAGAACCTTGGAGAAGTTTTAAATTTCTTTGCAAGAGAGGATTTTCTAACAATATCCTGATTGTGAGTATAGTTTTGTAATTGGGCAAAAATATCACTCAAAAAAATTGGAGCTAGGAGGGCATACTTGAAGCTAATTGGTTTGATTTACGAAGTTTTTTTAAATTGTTCACATTTATTTTTGGAAATTCTCTAATCTATGATGCATTAATTTTAATGACTTACAAATTTGAGAATATTCCTTATTGTTATGGTTTAATTGATGCTTTATAATTGATGAACATGATGATTTATCAGTTAAACATTTGAAAATGGGAGTCTTTTCACTTAAAGATCACTAAACACTTGTTGTTTTCATTATCAAAATTGGAACCAAAAGGTCAATGGCAGGAATTGCACCCTGGTTAGATGGTTATAATAGCCTATTAAACATTTCTGGAATACCCCATGAGATTCCTAAAAATGCATAAATGTATTTACCCATGTATAGGCATGATGGAATGAGATCGGTTGAAGAACATATTCAGGCATACAGAAACACTGTAATTCATTTACAAATTATGCATAAATATGTTGCATGTAGAATGTTTCCATACACATTAGATGAGTTTGCTTATGATTGGTATATCAACTTACCTATAGGTTCTATCACTTCTTTTTTTTTGGTAGGTAAAAGTAATTTTATTTACTTTACGGGTTGGAGGGTCCCGCCCCTTTTTACATTCGAAACATCCACTTCTGGAAGGTCACAGTCCATTACCCAGGGGGTATGGATACGACAACAAAAACCAGCAAGCCAAAAATATTCATGGACTTCCTTCACAGATGTCCTTCCACAAACATACATTACGACCCAAATACACAGAAACACAAAAATGCACACCATCGGACCCACGCGAGACACTGACCAGGCACCTTATTTCCCAGTCTTCTAGGACTTGCAGCTCGCTTCATTCCTGGTACTGTCCCCGCTTGGCAGGAGAGTTTCCAGAATGGCGGGGAGTCTTTTGAGCTCCTCGATGGCACTGGACATAAGATTATTCCCTTCACGTTGGACGTTGGCCGCCGTCTGGAAGTGTCCGACTACCTCATTGATGCGGGTCAGTGCCACTGTATGCAACATGTCCTAGGCGAGGAAATCGCTATCTCGGTCCTTCTGGTTGTCTCCCTGAGGCTATGTCTACCGCTCTTCCTGGATATCCTCTTAAAGACCATCTTGAGATTCTTCATCGTCGTTGGTGAGGTCCTGGAACGATCGGTTGCCACTCTGAGTTGACGTCGACAGTCGCTTGGACACCCTTCTTGTCGGGGGGGTCTGGCTACCTTCTGCTTGGGCCACAGCCTCTTGCCCACCCTGGGCTTCTCATCAACAATGGGTGCTTGGAAACCCATGCGAGGCATCTCCTCCATAGGGGGGTTTCCCTTGCCCTGGGGAGTGACATCATTAGCCTGAGAGGGGGGCAAAGTGGGCGGTGGCGAATGGTGGTCTTCCTGAGGCTAGGGCATGGGCAGGCTGGCATGGCCAAGGGGCTTGGGTGAGGAAAAGCCATGCTATCGATTCGGGGAGGGGTTACTGGAACTGATGCTGCTAGAGGGATGGGAGCTACGGGCATGCTTGTAGAGGACTAGGAACAAGCCTTGGTGGTGGGGGGCTTCGGAGATTGACTTCTTCTGAAGTTATTGATGGAGATGGTGATGGACCGAAAGAGAAACTCTGGGACATTGATGGGTCGAACATCACGTAGATGGTTGACAAAGGCTAAATTGTAGGCGCTCAGAGGCTTGTCAGGATTATCTACAAAAATATATTGAAGGATGGGGATAATCATCGTATCCCAGGGGTGAGGGAGGGACGACCACACAATGCCCTTTTTCTCCCAAACTAACTTGCTCCCCCTATCGGGAAATTGATCGATCTCTTCCTTAAAGTTGTGCCCGTCTCTACAAACAATTCTTCCAGAAAACCTAAGACCAGACACTTGGGCAATGGATTGAGGACTTACCACGAAACGAAGGCCACGGACTTGCACCTCACTGTCGTTCTAGGACTCCAAGAAGTCTTTCGTTACCTCATTGTCCACACCTTCGAAAATTCTGAAGAAATTCACAAAATGCTTGGAATCGAGAAGGGCAACAGTGCCTAGGTCGATCTGCAGAGATGCTGGTTCAATGATGGCCATGGTGCTGTAGGGGTTCTGGGTGCCGATAGAGGGTCTGAGAGGAAAGCAGGTTGAGCTCAAATAGAGGAACGACACTAAGCAACCAAGGGAGGCGAAGTGGATGAGGAAAAATGCCCAAAAAGGGAAGGTCACGGGAGTGGGAATCCGAACAACCAGCTTATGGCCGCAAACCCAGGCATGACAATAACTCAAGCTAGGGGTGGTGGTCTTGGTGGGAAAGGTGGATGAGGATAGACAAGTAGTGGGCGTCAGATAGAGGCACGAGAGAACAGACCTTCGCCTGGGTTCAAACGGGCGGAAGGGATGGGCCACGGAGTTTGCGCTATCCTCAGAGTCTTTGCCAATTCAAAAAATGATGAAGGTGCCTTGGAACCAATGGGGCAGAGTGTTGAAAAACACCCTACTGAGTGGGAATTCATTGGTGTGGTGGTTAGAACCACCGTTAGTGGCGCAGAGGCCCTTAGGTGTCACAAGGACACCGTTGGGGTGGCAACAACCACCATTGTTATTGGAATTGGAATGGTACTGAGGATTAATATTGTCCCTTGATGGTATTGATGAAATACCATTGGTCACATAGCCGAGGCTACGTATTAGTGAGATTCCCCGCATCATGGTTGACTTTCTCGATGATCTCGCTCGGGAAGTTGTTTTCCCAAATCATTAAGGAGGTTTGAAGGATGGCCTTATTGGCTAAGGCATCGACCACCTGATTAGCCTCTCTGAATACGTGGTTAATTCGATTTCACTCCTTGTCATTGAAGTCTTTCTGGCAGTCCTGGATGATGCTCTGGATATTTTTCCCGCCTTTAGAATTGTTTTGAACCAGCCCCACAATAACTTCTGAATCACCTTCAAAGATGATAGGGCTAGCCATGGATTTGCATATGTCAATGCTTCTCCAGAGAGCTCTAGCTTCAACGTAATTGTTGGTCTAGGTACCCAGATTTTTGGCAAAATCTCGGATGAGATTACCATTGTGGTCCCTGACCACACCTCCTGCTCCAGCTTTGCCCGGATTGCCTTTAGAGGCACCATCAAAATTAGCCTTCAGCCAACCTTGGGGGGAGTCCACTTGGCTGTGGCTCTGTCCTTGTGAGACTCTTTGGCTTTGCAACAGTCTTGAGGAATATTGAGAGCCACAAACAGGTGACCTTCTGTTCCATCCTGGGGAATTTTTGGGCATGGGATGAGACTGCTATTTTTTGTTGCAAATGTCAAGGCTCTTGATGCAACTGCTTCATGATCTCTGTGATCTTCACTGAAAATCTGCCTGTTGCATTCCAGCCAAATCTGCCAGGTAATATGATGGACCAAGGATTTCCATAGAAAGTTTAGTCTCAGGTTTTTAAAAGTGTTGGGCCATTGGATGAACATGTCCTTGACCGTTCTTGGCCTGATCCAACAAACCTAAAACTTGTTGACCACCAGGGAAAACACGGTGCTTGTGAATGGGTAATCCATGAGGATATGTTGGGTTGATTCCCAGGCTTGCTCACACAGGTAGCATCTGTTGGGAACAATGATCCCTCTACGCATTAGGTTGTTAGTGGTAAGGAGTTTATTGTGGACGGCAATCCAGTAGAAGTGAGCTATCTTTGGGATTAGGGCCTTAAGCCACACACTTCTGGCTAAGGTCTGCTCTTTGTTGGGGTTGGCTCCTCTGGTGGTGCTCTCAATGAGCTAGGAAGTAGACTTC
Organism: Wollemia nobilis; assembly: GCA_028583015.1. Lineage (NCBI taxonomy): Eukaryota > Viridiplantae > Streptophyta > Pinopsida > Araucariales > Araucariaceae > Wollemia > Wollemia nobilis. The sequence goes on along the minus strand of JAQPPZ010000856.1, from coordinate 29,068,864 downwards.
ACAGAGAAGTTACCATCACTCGTGCCTTTCCAGCATCGTTGATCTTTGTTCTGGGTTTGGGGGATGAAATTTGCCCTCATGAGCGCGTGGATCTCTGTCACTGCATTGTTGATAGTGTCGTTCTTAAGTCTGAACTGAACCTTCTTCCACATTTTGACACCCTGGTTTGAAGTGATGAAATCTGCTATGCGGGCCCCGTACTTGTTGTCTGTCAGATGCTTTATAGCAGCCAACCTCTGGTCTCTTATAAGAGGATCTTTTATGGCCCAGGCATCCTCTCAGAAGTTGATCTCTTTGCCATCTCCCAACTGCCACCAAGAGCCCTGGTGCAAGATATTTTGGGTGAGGGATATGGACTTCCAAAAGTGAGAGCAGTTGCGAGGGGTGTCCCTCTGCATTAAGGATTGTTGCTGGAGATACTTCCTCTTGACTATATCCACCCATTCGAGATTAGCATTGGAGACTACCTTCCATGCTTGTTTAGCCAGGAGGGCTAAATTGGTTACATTGATGCGCCTCATCCCCAGGCCTCCCTGATCCTTGGGGGAACAGACTTTGTCCCAGGAAACCAGGTGGAACTTCTTTTGGTTGTCATTTCCCGACCACAAAAACTATTTTTGGATTTTTTCGATGGTCTCACCCACTGCCACCGGGATTTTGAAGATAGATAGGAAAAAGGTGGGAATGCTCTGAAGCACAACCTTGACCAAGGTTGCCTTGCCAGCGCTGGAAAGGAGAGCACCTTTCCAGCCTGAAAGCTTTTTGTGAATCCTGTCGGTGACATTCCTCCACATGTCTTTGAGAGGTCTTCCTTTAAACATGGGGAGACCCAAGTAGGTGGTCGAGAAATCTGCGATGGAACACCCCAGAATACGTGTGATCTTGCGTTGTCTTTTGGGGGGGTGTTAATGAAAAACAACTTGCTTTTAACATAGTTAACTTTCTGACCAGCTGCCTCTTCGTAGAGGTTAAGAATAGTTTTGATACCTTTGGCGTCAGAAACTGCTGCTTTGGTGGCCAACAAGGTATCATCCACAAATTGTTGATGGGTTGAGGGCTGGAGACCAGTGGCAGCTTTGATGCCCGATATCAGATTGTTGGAACACGCATTCTTGATAGCTCTTCCCAGGCTCTCTGCCAAAATGATAAAGAGAATGGGGGAAAGCGGATCACCCTGTCTGAGGCCCCTGGAACTGGGGAAGTATCCAGCAGTAGACCCATTCACGAGGACCGAAAACCATGAGGAAGAAATGCACTTATAAATTAGATTAACCCAAGATTCATGGAAGCCAAACCTGAGGAGGATTTGGGTGAGGAAGTCCCTGTTGACTCTATCAAATGCTTTGTTCATGTCTAACTTGAGGAAAAAGGTAGCAGACTTGGAGGTATGGGCAGAGTGGATCAACTCATGAATGGTGATGACTCCATCAAGGATATTGTGGCCTTTGACAGTGCTGCCCTGGCAGGGGTCGATAATGGAGGGGAGAATGCTTGACAACCGATTAGCCATGGCTTTGGAAAGGATTTTATAGATGACATTGCACAGACTAATGGGACGGTAGTCTAAAAGGGATTGGGGATTCTCGCCCTTAGGGATCAAAGCCAGGAAGGTGGAGTTGACATCTCTGGGGATGGATTTGGAAGACTGCATTTCTCTGATAGAATTGCATAGGTTAGAGCCCACAATGTCCCAATAGGTTTGGAAAAATCTAGGCGGGAACCCATCCGGGCCAGGGGCTTTGTCTGGGTTCATGGAAAATAAAGCTTGACGAATTTCTTTATGGGATAGAGGGCTAAGGAGGAAGAGATTGGAATCTCAAGAAATGATGGAGGGGATGTTAACCAACAAGGCTTCCATGGTAGACTGGGACTAGGACGGGGGAGAGGCAAGGAGGTTTTTGAAGTGGCTCACTACTTCTTCCATGATCTGGAGGATGTCTGAAGTAACAGACCCATATTGCTTAGCTAGGTTTTTGATCCTGTTTGTACCCCTGTGCCTCAGGGTGGATATGTGGAAGAATTTGGAATTAGAGTCTCCTTCCTTGAGCCACAGCTGGTGGGACTTTTGGTGCCAAAAGGTTTCCTCCTTACTGAGGATGTTGTGGTAGTCGGCCAGCAGCTGCTGCTCTTCAAGACAAAGATTATCGTTGCATGTTCCCTTCTGAAAACTATCCTCGATCTGGCTGATTCTGGTCTTGACCTGATTCTTTGCTTCAAAGATATTCTCGAAAGTCGCCTTATTCCAGATTCTCAGATTTCCTTTGATGAATCTGAGTTTCTGCATGAACTGATTGGTGGCTGAACCTAGGAATTTTCTTTTCCACCACAACGCAATCTGGTTACTGAGATCGGGATGCTGGGTCCACATGGATTCGAACCTGAAAGGGGTTTTGAACTGGGATTTGGTGCCAGTTTCCAGTAAAAGGGGGTTGTGGTCGGACCCGATCTTGGGAAGGGCTAGCAAGCTGGCATCCCCAAAAAGTGGGAGGGCTTCCTGGGATAGCAACACTCGATCGAGGTGTTCCTAAATAAGACTGTTGCCTTTCCTCCTATTACTCCAAGTGAATAAAGACCCTTGAAGTTGAACATCCATGAGGGCATTGGAATCAATAAAGTGCCTCAGGTCATCTGTGTCCCTGTGGGATATCATAGTTCCTCCCATTTTATCTGAGCCATACAAGGGAGAGTTGAAGTCCCCTGCTAAAATCTAGGGGGTTCCATCAAAGGCTTGCCTTATCGACGTGAGCAGGTTCCACAGAGCCACTCTGCCCTGGGGGAGTTTGGGGCGTAAACATTGGTCATCACCTAGGATACCTGGGAGCTGAGATCCTGGAATAGGATATTACTCAGTCTCTCCTGGCCGAAAATGAGGTTGCCTTGCACTTTAGTGGGGTTCCACATGCACAACAACCCACCAACCGATCCGAACATCGGGGAATGGATGCACTCGTAGTTTCTCCAAATATTTTTGGCCACCCTGGGTGACCATTGATCGTTGAGTTTAGTTTCTTGGATGAGAAAAATAGTTGGGTTATGTTCTCTTCTCATGGCTACAACCACTCTCTGCTTGGCTGCCCCATTTAGTCCTCTCGCATTCCAAGAGAGGACTCTCATTTAGAACTTTTGGGAATTATTTTGCCCCCTTTTCCTTACTGCATAGGGGGTTTGGTTCTTCGGGTTTCTTCCTTAGTACTAGTTTTGGTATCCTAAAAAAGGGTTTTCTGGGTCCCATTAGCTATGTCTTCTGCAGTGTCCCTGATTCTTCTGTCTACTTCCGACAGTCTGCCTTTTTTCCTCTCTCCTCCGACATCCATCTGAGATTTTCTGAAGCTACGGGTTTGTTTGGGGCTCCACTTCTCAAGGGAAGGTTGGTCCAGGTCTTCACTATCAGAGTCCATAGGGTCGTAGAAGGTGGGCGAGGTTGGAGTCCTGGATTCTGGGGTGGAGAGTCCTGCGAGGAGGACGGCTAGGCGGAGGGTTTCAGGGGTGAGCTACGGGGGGATCGGGAGGGGGGGACTGGGCGATTATTTTGATAGGTTCTATCACTTCTTGGGCTCAACTAGAAGCAACATTTCTTAGCCATTTTGGTAAAATTTTTGACCTAGTTATGATATACCATCAGTTTACCTCTATCCATAGAGAACCTGATGAATCCTTGAGACTATTCAGCGATAGATTCCATAAGTTGTATACCAAATTGGTGATACCTTACATACTTTCAGAAGAAGAAGTCATCCATATGTACATTAGAGCCTTAGATCCATTTACTTCTATGTTTTTGAGGAGAGTTTTTAAATTTACATCCTTGTCCCAAGCCTATAGTGAGGCAATAATGTTAAAGCAAAATTTGATTTTACAAGGTGTTAATGTGGGTGAATTATCATCACTTATACAACCTAAAGCTCATAATCAGATACCACAAACGAGTCAGGTTTTGCACAACCTTCTCCCATGATGATTTTTTTTCCAGGAGTTATGGATCCCAACCAGTACCAACCTTCCAATCTGGCACCCTTGAATCAAATGATGTCTAATGTGAGTAATCAACATGTTGAAATTGACTGTCCAAATGTTAGAACTACTTTAGATATTGTCCAAAATGAGGTGAAATTTTTGGAGTTAGTACCCACCAACAAGGATTGTAGGAATCAAACTAATAAAAATGCTTGGACAACTTCAATATTGGAAACATATGAACCTTCAGAAATGGAGGAATATGAATATGAAGAAAGTTATAGCTTGAATGACATTGAATCTGAAGATGAATTTGAAGAAGGTTATAGCTTGAATGACATTGAATCTGAAGAAGAATTTGAAGATGGCATGAAATAAGAGATGGAATCTCACCAAGTGTTTCAAAAAGATAATGATTATATTATTCAGGACAAAGAAGGGAATTACTCACTTCTTTCACAATTTCCAAAGAAACTTCACTTGATGTGTAAGAAACTGAAAGCTTTGTCCCACCTAAGGATTCTACAATACCCATGCAACTAGAAATCAGTATGTTGTTACCTCAGATAGAGAAAACTCCATAACATAAAAGGTTTGAATATAATATTGTTGAAGACCTAACGAAAAATGTTGCTCAGGTGGTTGATCAGGAAGATTTGTTACTTAAAACATCTCCTGACCCGTGGGATATATTGTTTGAAAATGACCAGTTGGATTTATTGTTTGAAAATGATAGACATATTTTTAATTTTGTGACTGATTTTGGTGTTTTTGAAAATCAAGTGATTGAAGAAGATGAAAGATTGCAAGAATATGAAAACGAAGATCATGAGGAAAAAGAAGAAATTACAAAGGCTCATCAAATCCTGGTAAATGGAAATGTACAAAAGGTAGAATCTCAACCTTTCTTTTCAACCATTAGAATTCCAGGTAAAAGTTTGCATAATTGTTTGAATTCAAATGTTGTTGATAATGAAATACCTTTTGTGGTTAATTAAGAATTAGAGTTGATTCCTGCTCACACCAGTAATAAGGTTGCTATGTTGAACAAGACAAAGGTAGATGTTTTTGAGTTATTGAATCAAGTTCATCAACAATTGACTGTTGAATATGGAATACAAAATTATAATGATCCTCATATGTTAAATATCCTACATGCCTATAAATTACTGCGTAATTATGATTGGTTTGAAACTATGAATAGTGGTTTGGCAGTCAAATTTTCAAAAATAGGGTCAAGTTTGGAAGAGCAAATGTCTGATAATAACATTGAGGATAGTATTTTGAACGCTGAATTGAAAATGAGAATTCACATCATGATGGTAGAAACTATATTTGAAGATAAAAGTTCAATAATAAACATTTCACATAGTAAACAAAAATTAATTGAAGATCAGTTATGGACCTTTAAGTCTGATGGAGTAAAATCTAAGTATGACAATGAGGATGAGAGAGGCAAAATAAAGATTTTTAATATTTTAGATCTAATGTTACTATGGGATGATACTCATCAAAATCAGGATGCCTATCATTATGGGCATCAATTAAATTATGGTAATCATGCTTGAGATCCTAGAAAATTTTATATATGAGAAATCACAAGTCTTACCTTGTAAATAGATGTGTACATAGCTCCTTGTTTTACACATTTTCTTGTACATAATTTCCTGTTTATATGTTTGGATACAGTTTCCATTTGTTTTGTTATTTTTTATTCTTTATTTTGTTTTGTTTTGTTTTCTAGGCTTTGCATTGATACAAGTTTATGTAAGGTTAGGTGTTTTGGTTTGTTTTCACATTTTGCTTTTCATTTTTCGTGATGTGTTTTTGTTCTGCTCCTCTAATTGTGGTATAATTGTGTAACTACAATGGACTCTTGGTCCCTCCTAAGGAAATCTTTGTTAGTAATGAAATATGAATTGCCTATTTGAGATTAGGTGAAACTAAAGCTAAGGAAATTAGATTGTTTAGTAGTTATTCATGGATTGTGGATTAAAATAATGGATATTGTGGTAATGTGATATTTTGCTAAAGCTTCACATATGACATCACATTTAAAGGATATTTTTTATTCTAGAAGGATGCAGTCATTTTGGTTTGTTTATTAGGCAAAAAATTTAAATACTCCATCTTAAGCCTTAGATGATCTCTAACCCAAAGGGTGCATATGATATTTGTAAAGCCATCAAATGCTTATAAAAAAAATGCAAATCAATCAAATATTGGGTGGTTCAGATAATCTCTATCGGGGCTATGGACGCCCGACTAGCAGTAGAGCAAGGTATAGAAGAGATCAAAGTCATCTCCATCGGAGCTATGGACGCTTGAGTAGCAGTGGAGCAATGCAGAGACAAATTTTTATGAGTGACATCTTTAAAATCCTAATTGCAAAATAAATGATGAAGTTATGATCGATTAAAAAATAGAGAATAAATTCACAAAACACACACTAAGTGGAAGCAAGTGGAGTATTTACTTTCAGTTGATACTATTCAACCCCATACTTCTTGGATATTACTAGATGATTTATATTTCACTGATCTTTGGTTTTCTTGATTTTAGATTGGGTTCTTTATCCAAAATACTTAGGAGTATTTTCCAACAAAGTCATCATTTGTTGTTGCCATCGCACAACGTACCCCAATTTGGGGACCCACTTGAAATTTTGGTATTTTTTGTTCTTTGTTTTTTCCAATTTTGCTCGCATCAAGGTCTTTGAAAATTTGCTTACACCAAGATTTTTTAAATGTTTTTATTGGTAAAAAGGGGTTTTGAAAGGATCCCGTAACCTTTTACAAGAGGATAAGGTTGGGAGAAGAGATCCCAACCACAAAATAGTTGAAGAAATAGACTCTCTGTGGGCTATTGGAGAAAAACAACTAAAACAGAGAAAGAGAAGTCCACGCAGGAGCAAGAGAGAACGCCACACCAGATGAGAAGAGAAGCCCTCGCAAGGGCAGCAGGGAAAACCTCAAAGGTAAACATAAAAATGAAAAGGATTTTTTCGTAAAGGAAAAAAACCTCACACCCAAAAGAAAAGGGTTTTCCCACATAGGAGAAAACCTCAGACAAAGAAGACCATCTGCAAATGAATTAGGACTGTTCGTAGGAAAAACAAGACCATCCGCAAAGATGAAACAGGACCATCCACCAACCGAAACAGGACCATCCGCAGAGGAAACAGGACCATTCGCAAATGAAACAAGACCATTCGCAAAGGAACAGGGACCAACCAAAAACTAGCATAGGACCATCTGCAAAACAACCCAGGTCCATCTACAAACCAAACCAGACCATTCGCAAAGGCCCCCATGCAAACTCCCAGAGAATAAGGTGAAGCACAGCCGAAGACAAACCATGGAAGGATGACACCCAGATCAGCAAGAAACCCTAACCCTACCACCAATGGAGAAACCATAAAATTCTTCTGCCATACATGGTCCCCCATAAGACCAAAAAATGTGAGAAGGAATCCAAAAGAGACCCCTGGACATGAGCCTCAAAATGCCAACCATAGGAAACACTCAACTGTAAAACTGAGGCCTCTCCAAGCCCAAAAAATGTGGTGAGTGACCACCTTGGCAAGCAGAACAAAGAAGCACATCCACTGGAAACCTCGAAATTCCAACCACGAACCATGAACAATGGAAAACTCTCAACTGGGAACAAAAGGAGCCTCCCCCAAGCCCAAAACCCAGTGAAAGGCCATCTCGACAGGCAGAACAGGCGAAACAAAGCCACCAAAAACCCTAAGCCATCAGTCACAAAATGTAAACCATGGGAAACACTCAACTGAGAACGATCAGGGCCTCCTCCAATCCCAAAAACCAATGAATGACCTCCTCGGGAAGCAAAATGAAAGAAACTGGACCCACTCCAAAGCAAATCCAACCCCCACATCGAGACCACAAACAAGATTTGTCCTTTCACGCAACATCACCCAAGAAAACTTCCTGGAACACCTTAGGAAGAAGTAGAGAAGGCCTCCTCTTACCTGGAACACCTTAGGAAGAAGTAGAAAATGGTTTGGATACCCTCTAGGCACCAAGCATCAGCAGGAAGGACCAGAACCCCTAAGAGAACTAGGAGATCTTCCTGGAAAAATATAACAAAGCAAGATACCTGCCCGAGAGCCCTAGGAAGAGCCAAAGAGGGAGCAAGAAGATGAAGAGGTGACCTCCCACCCATAGCAGGAGGTCTCTTGCTCCCACACCGAGGCATCTCTTGAGCGTGCTACAGATCCACCTGAAGAAAAAGAGATCTGCATCCTCTTTCCTGGAACACCACGGGAAGAAGCAGAAACGGCCACAAAGACCCTCCAAGCTCCAGGCAACGACAGGAAGGGTCGAAAACCCTAGAAAGACAAGGATAACTGCCTAGGATTCCACAACACAACAAGATATCCGCCTTAGAGCCCTAGGAGGAGCCAAGGAGGGAGCAAGAAAATGAAATTGGATTTTCAAAGGTTTTTAAAGGTTTAAATAATTAAATTTTATTTTAGGGTTTTTCAAATTTTATCACTTTTGTCCTAAAATTAATGCAAAATTGAAATGGATATATCTTGAACAAGACAACTTCGTTTGAGCTCATTCAAAAATTTGTAGAAAGATATTGATTTCCTGTTTCTAATGGTACCATTTCAGATGTCAATTTCACCCAAAAATAGCAATTTACAATAGCAGCTTGTGAACTTTAAAATATCATATCTCATGAATTGTGATAAATTGTTGGATGATATCAATGATTTTGAGTACCCATTTGGCCTATTTAGATGCATGGAAATTTTCATTAAAATATGAGAACTTTGAATTTTGACTCAATTTTGGGCAAAAGGAAAGTTACAAAGGAAAATGAATAATAAATAAAATAAAGTTTGGATTTATTTTAATCTTATGATGAATATGTCATTACTCAGATAATACAAGGGTTGAAGAGAATAGATATGAAATCCGTTTCAAAAATAGTTATAAAACTGAATAACATAAGAGATTATTATATTATAAATTTCCATTGATATCCAAGAAGAAAAGATCGGAAGATTTTGGAAGTAGAAGATTTTTGGAGAAGGAAGAATTGAAGAACGGGATTGCTGCATTGAGAGACCTCATCTATTGTACTACAGAGTGCAGGTTTTCTGAAGTCAAATGTTTCAATTGAATATTTTCCAAGTTTAATATATTGATTTATTTTGATAAAGTTTATGCATGTGGATGGTAGCTTTATTGAATAATTTAATATATTATTTATTACCTTAGAAGATTGCACTTAATTTACTTTCGATTGTGTGAATTCAGATCAAAGTAAATTAGGTTAATATTTTCAAAATATTTTGTTCTGTAGATTCAGAGTTGATAATTTTCATTTCAGTAGTATATCTTTCTGTCTATTCCATTATGTTTTGCACATTTCTATTTTAGTTTATTTCATTTTATTTTTCTAACCCTAAGCCTTTTTTATTTTTATTTAATTTCATCGCACAAGAAAAAATCAAAACCCTAAATTTGATGCAAAGTTTTAATTTTTCACATTAGGGTAAATGTTTATTTCATTTCAATAAAATTTTGACATTATACATTTGAAATAGACATTAAGGTTCTAATTAATTAAATTTTCCAAATAATAATTATTAAAGTTAAAACATTAATTCATTTGGATAAATTTAATTAAAATCATTTTCTAAGGTTAAAATTCAAATATTTGCACTCCAAAGGTTTTATTATTTGTAATATTTGATTATTAATCGGACACATTTTTCAAATTTAAAGCATTACAAATCAAATCACTTTCACAGGTCCCTTGTTAACAGTTACTTGCACCTCTGAGGTATTCAACACATTTTTACATTTCACAAGCATACAAGCACATTTAAGAAATTAAGCAAATAGAACCTTGGAGAAGTTTTAAATTTCTTTGCAAGAGAGGATTTTCTAACAATATCCTGAATGTGAGTATAGTTTTGTAATTGGGAAAAAATATCACTCAACAAATCCCAAGCCAATTCATCCTGACGTATCTGTCTAGACCCACCTGTCAACTAGTCATCTAGACTTGTTAGCTAGCCATTTGGTCCTATCCGTCTAGACTTTTCAGCTAGTCGTTCGGTCCTATCCGTCTAGATTTGTGAGCTAGTCGTTCGGTCCTATCCGTCTAGATTTTTCAACTAGTCATTTAGTGTTATCCGTCTAGACCTGTCAGCTAGTCGTCTAGGCCTATCCGTCTAGACCTATCCGTCATATGTTGAGCACCATCCATTAGGGATATATACGTCATACTTGAGCCGTCTAGGCTAATCCGTCTATAGTCATTCATTGACCCATTATTGGAAATATGTCATACCCACTCAGTCATAACAGTTATCTGTTTGGGTGATAAACACATAGTTTTAGCACAATGATTGTTAGTCAAGTTTGCCATTCCTCCCTCTTAAAACCTATGTCATTCCCTTGCCTTGGAAAGATACTCATCGCTATCTACATTTGGCACCATTGCCTAGATCAGCTTCGGGTCAAGGAAGAACTGAACGTGACAAGGCAAGGAGGTGAATGACAGATTCCAGGCTACAAGGCCAACGAGGAAGGAATCGGATACCACTTAGGCAAAGTGCAAGACTGGCAAACCAGAGAACACAAGTTCAAGATAAAGTTTCATAACTGAAGGTAGAACGGATGTAGAATACCTTGGATGACAAGAGTCAAAGAGTAGAGCGAGAAAGGTGGGAAAAATTATTGTTGACAATAGAGAACAAAGTACAAAACCAAATAGCAGAAGAAAATAGGGACATACCTAACATTTTAAGCAAGGAGCGAATGGTAACACCTGATCCAACAGAAAGGAGATGACCAACGGTTGTAAAAGATCAAAGTTTTGTAACAGAACAACCAAGCGTGGGTTCTTGAGGAGGAATACTAGAACCGCATATCGTGTACTCGCGAAGGAGGTTGCGAAGTAGTGACGTACGTGAATTGGGAAGAAAACTATTTGAACAAGTACTTGTATGAGAATTTGAACCACCTACAACAAAGAGGGAGAGGCATAGAACTCCACAAGAGTTGTCATCAAGTGATGCGGATATTGGAAGAGTTCCAATGGCAAATATCGTCAACAAAGCAGGAAAGCAAAAATGCCCACCTTTCACTGGGGAAGGGAAAGAAGACCCAACATGCCATATAGGTACTTGCATTACAATCTGGGGGGCAAATGGAGTATCACAACTAGTAGAATGGTTGCAACTATTTCTAGCCACCTTACAAGGTATGGCTATGGATTGGTACCTAAAGAAAGAAAGTACCCAACAATTTACGCAATGGAATATCTTAAGAGATGCATTTATAGAGGAATTTTGGCCACTAAGGGATGATACAGAGATCATTACTAAAATTTTTGCAACTAAACAAAAGCCAAATGAAGATGTCAAAAGTTATAATAGGAGATTGAAACAACTGGTTGATAAAATGCAAATGCCACCAGCAGATGGAATGGTGAAACATTGGTTTTTAGATGGACTTCTACCAAAATATAGAAATAAAATGAAAGCAATACCATCCTCCACATACAAGGAGGCTCTTGAAAAAACAAAAAAAATTGAGAGCGAAGCCAAACAAACAGTATCAAGAATTGGAGGCCATTCAAGGAATGACGATTTCGATGGCGATACGGAAGACAAAGTCCAAAGCGCTATACACTCCTTTAGAATAGAATTCGATAAAATCATGAAAGAAGTTAAAGTAGAAGTGAGGAAGGATCAAAAAGATATTTGGTGCTTGAACTATAAGTTAGGATATACAAATGTCAACTGCCCAAAGAATGCATATTGCAACATATGTGACCTAGCAAGGCATCCGATGGCAAATTATTCGTTCAATTTAAAAGGAGCAAGACACCAAACTATGATAGTACAACAAGAAGAACAACCAAACACCTCAAGAAACGTGCAAGGTGCAACAAGCGAAGGATTTAGAAATAACTACCGAGGTGGAAGATAGGATAGACAAAGTCATCTACAGTATGACTCCGAGGGAAGACCGATAATCCAATGCCGAAATTATCAATAATGGGGACTTTTTTGCAAAAAATTACCCCAAACCTCAAAATGCAGGTAATACCAATGGTATCAATGCTACCCAAATGTGTCGATGGTGTGGACCGGAAACCATAAAGAGATAAACTGCCCAAATAAAGCAAGTACAAGTGGTACACAAAATGTCAATTGGATTGACATTGGGGAAGTTAGTAATGAGATGGAAAAAGAAAAAGAAGTCTTAGTGGTAACCAGAGCTCACTCAAGGAAAATGGAACAATATCCAAATCCTTCCAAGGAGAAATAGCGATGGTAGGAAGCTCAAGAAATGATTAAGATGGAATTGGACAAAGAAAAGTAGAAAAGGCTATTCCAAGAGAAAGCCTTGAAGAAGATGGAGATTGTAATTGTTGGCAGTTTTGCACCATGCCACATTGGTATTAAATAAATCATTAATTGTAATGTAAAAAATTCATGATTTCACATTTTACTCAAAATGTTTAAAAACATTGCAGTCATTTCAGTTTTTATGTAATTTTTCATTCTGAAAATAAATAAATTAACCCCAAATTGTGACTTGGAAATCCGCTTCGAATTCACTTCGTCAAATTATCCACAGCAGCAATCAAAAGATAAAAATGATTTCACTTCAAAGGCAAAGCGACAGTAAGAAATTGAAGGCTTTGAGACAAAATAAAATTGGCTAAGTGAAAAATGCAAATGCGTTCGCCTCATTGGAGGGGCGAACGTCACGTTCGCCCATTGAAAAGGCGAACGTGCCCCAAAAGTAGGAATGCACCAAACAGAAAGGAGAATAAAAGGAACACATTGTGTTCACCCCTTAAGTGGGGCAAACATAGTGTTTGCCCCTCATTTGGGCGAACATGAGTTCAATATGTGTCATGGTCTCTTTAAAGTATTCATGATGGACCCATTCGTTATTTTTAAAGGCGAATGGCATGGAGAGATAAAGTTTGGGCGACGACAATTTTTAAATGGTTTTCATCCTTACACTTAGGTAAAAGGGGTGAATGTCATGATAGATGCGGTGAAGATATTTTGAAGGCGAATGTTGTTTGTTTTTTAGCACATGTGATTAAATTTCTCCAGAGGCATGAGTAGAATTAAATGGGGTAAATTTTAATTATTAATTGCCATCATCTTCGACAATTTTAGAGTTTGATTTTTTTCCAATTGAATATTTTCTTCGGGTAACTACTGCAATTTAATGTTGGTGATGAAGTGGAAGCATTTTTATCATTTTCAAGAACATCTTCTCGAAGGTTTTACTCCCTCTCCAAAGAAAATTAAATATGGAGTAAATTGTTGAAGCTCGTGTTTGATTTCTAAGAAGATGGAGGTGACTCAAATTCAATGCTACGGTGCCTGAATGCTATCATCTAAAACCATTTTCAGGATCGTGTCTACCAAAAGAATATTTCCAAGAAATTATGACTCATTTGATGTATTCAATGAAAGAGGCACAAACCTCTATAAATACTAAGAAAAATTGCATTGTAAGGGGTTGGAAAAAATAGATATTCCTGTGAGAAAACACTTCAAGGTCTCTGCAGTAATAGTGAATTCAAAATAGTTGGATTTGCAAATGACTTGGTGTATTGTGGTCTTCTATATTACACACTTCTTTTACACAGTTAACTTTATTATTTGCTATTAGATTTAAATTCTGCAAGTTGGATTTAAATATTGCAAGTGAGAGAGTGAGTGTTGGAGTGTTGATCTGAAGATTACATGTGCGAAGTTATACGGAAATGATGTTGTTTGATCATCTATTTGCATGCTATTTTTAGCTTGGTGTGAATTCATGCTATCAATCTATTCCCATCCTACACAATCGGCCTATGGCCATATTTCCCATTTTTTTACACATTTTCCGATTTCTTTCCTGCATCCTTAGTTTTCAACCATTTTAGAATTAGTAAGGGAACCAGCCCTCTCTGGAGATTGACACGGGGGAAATATCTTTCCTTTGGTCTTTCAATATTGGTCATTTCTAGGGTGCACAAACGTAGTTTTGTATGATTAGGCAGATATTTGACCAACAATTTTTGGCACGCCCGGTGGGACAGGCAGTTTCTGTCCTAGTAAGATCCATAGTCGATGGAACAAGTATTATCCCAAGTTGACAAACCCACCGGTGCCAATAGTTTTTTGGGACTTCAAAAGTTCCACTTTAAATAGCATTAAGGTTTGATATTTTCCTTCGTGTTGTAGAATTAGAACATCTAGCGACTCAATTATACTCAGAAATCTCCACATGTGAGTACAACGAAAGTTGTGTCTCATGAATACAAGATCGAAGGTCAAAAATCTAGATCACCAAATTGTAACACAGCAGTGGAGTATTCCCAGTGGGGAGGTATCTTCCGATGGTCAGAATAATCCCTAGGATGAGCTTGATCTTAAGTACCAAATCGAACAATCTTCCAAGTACCCGAACTACCCTCGTACGGACTGTCAATCTCTTGTACGGCCTTCCACACATACATTGTACGATCTGAGATCGTACAGTGGCCAAGATGGTATGATCTTGCACTCAAAAAAACTGACGGATGCTGTTTTGGAGGCTGCCGTACACAGTTTTGTAATCGTTCAAGCCGATTACCAAAACTGCCAAATCGGGTAAGTTTCTATCAATCACTTGTTTTACCAAATCGGGTAAGGATTCTGTGTATGATTTGTACGATGTACGATCTGTATGATCCAAAGGTACAAAAAGATAGTATTTGCAATGCTCTTCTACTCCAATCTCTCTCCGGAAGGTTTTGTAAGGTTTTAACAGTCCAAACAAGATGATTCCACACACAAGCAAAGCATCCAATCCGGGATTATAAGTGATTCCGTTCAAGCAATTACGCCCAAAAATTGTACAATCTGCTTCAATACATCCTTGAAAATGTCCTCATGCTCCTAGATCATTCTCCATGATTCCCACCAGTAGCAATCTGCTCACAACCTGCAATGAAGCCTAAAACTAACATATGACAGTAAGGAAGAAACTCAATCACACAATAATCATCCACAATGCATCAACCATACACACAGGATCGTACACTGTCATCCACAACGTCTGTTATTTATTATTAATGGTGATCAACTCAGTACAATGTGGAAACTCTATCCATACTATAGCAATAACTCAAAAATATGGCTAACTCTCTATCCTAGCAACTATGAACCAGTAAACTAGTAGCCAGACTCATAAATTCGAAAATGGGGCCTTATATAACGTTGCCCAGGCCGTTCCAAAGTGGTTCTTGAGACAATCCATTATTCACAACTGCCCAATTACAACTGAATACATTATTTTGGCCTTTTCCTAAGTTTACACCTTAGGTTAGCAAATCCATGCGACATTTCATCCCAAAATTGCATTTCCTTTACATTTCAGTGAATTTTGGTGCGCCCTGTACGATTTGCCACTGCTCTGTACGGTTTGCCACTTCAGTTGTATGGTCTTATGTATGATTTGCTCCCTACTATACGGTTTCACAAAACTGGAGCAAATCATCTCCAAAACAGTCAAAACTTTAGCAAATCACTTCTTCTTTCTTTGGGAGGTGGATTTGCTGCCTACATCTGCCCTCCCCTTTATTTGAGTCGGCATCCTCGACGACTCGTTCTGCTTCTTCTGTAATGTTTCCAGTCGAGCTACCTCAGCCTCCAAGTCCTTGACTTGGGTCTTGTACATTTCTCTCTCATTTTTTAGCTTGGCTGCGTAGCTCCCCATCTCGATGGCTTTGGCTCCGTGAAGGTTAGCCTTTTCCTCGGTGGCTTTCACGAAGTCCATCATCTATTTCTCTCGATCGAAGGCACTCTTTGACAACTTATCTTTCCAATGAGCCTCTACTCTAGCAGCCGCTTGAAGCTCTTCATTCTTCTCATCAATCGTCTTCAAGTGATGCTCGATGTCAGCTTTGAGAGCTCGTATCTGGTCTTCCTTGGTCCTTATTTGAGCCTGCTTGTCCAAGACCATCTCATTGAGCTTCTTGTCGTCCATCATCAATTCCTCTATCTTCTTGGCCTGCATAGCTATTTTCTTATCTTTCTCGACCAACTGAGCTGACATCTGCTCATCCTTTGCTTTGAGTTGTGCCTCCAACTCCTTGATCCTGTCTTCTATCGTCTGAGCGATCTGTCGCTTCTCTTCCTCAAGCATTGTAATCTTGGCTTCAGACTCTATTCTGAAACCCGATAGATCCTCCTCCAACTTCCTTATCTTTTCTTCTATCGCTGCCCTACTTTTCTATAGTTCTTCCTCCATTACGGCCAATTCCTTTTGAGTGGCTGTAGTCTCCTCTACTTGCGCCTCCTTGAGTCGATGGATTTTTGTCAACCCAACGCTCAACCACTCTATCCAATGAGTTAGGAAGTTCAACTTCCATAGGGTAATGGACACACCTGTGGCAACCCATCTATACTCCACATCTGCCATATTGGTTGGGCAGGTTGGATGACTCACTCTATCCAGGTAAATCCTTGGGTCCCTCCTGTAGTTTGTGACCATCCCTTCTGGCAAGTCTTCTCTTCCCAACATCATTGTTACCTCTTCCCTAGGTAACCTCCATGGATGTTGTGCATGGATCTCTTCTGTCTTCTTTATCCGCTCCACACTAATCACCCATTCCGTTATATGCTCCAACTCGAGAGACACTTGTTGTTCCCACAGTGCCAATTCTCCTACATGGCCAATACAAAATGTCATTCTTGCACTATTCATCACATGGCCTAATTGATTGAAGAAGTGCTCCACCTTATCCTCTACACCTCGTGCCTCCTCTTCTGTCGTAATTCTTTTGAACCGTGGTATCTCCAAGAGATAACTGGATTGCATTCCCCATCGTTCTTCCTCTGAAGAAGTCCTCAGTTTGTCTTCTTCTCTAAGGTGGCTAGAGCTTCCTCCAAGCTCTCTAAGTGCTCTCTCGATATCAATATTTTCTCGAGGTGGAGACTATTTCTCTTGTTCCTCCTCCCCCTCGTTATCTACAATGTTTATGATCTCTTCCTGAGATCATTGCTCGTCCTGTCCCTGAGCCTTCTCTGCTCCAGATGAGCCTCCCTGTGGCTCCTCCGTATTGTCTCAGCCTTCCTCCTTGCCCTCCACTTGTTGCTCTTCTACCACTCTTTCCTCCTACAGCTTCTGTGCATCCTCCATTGTGACCTTCGGGGCAACAAGTGCTTCGCTTTCTTGTGGCACTTCCTTCTCCGAGACTTCATGTCTGCTAGAGCCTCCTGATACAAATTTGTATCGCGTCTTCTTCTTCGGATCTACTACTACTTCCTCTTGGGTAGTGGCCACTCCATCGTGCCCTACCTCAAATCCTCTAAAGAAGTCAGAGGCATCCATATTCTCATATTGAGAGAAAATTTTTGGTGAGCGTACTATTTTCTCTGCCTCTGCCCAATACACTTCATCCAGCTCCGTCGCTTCTAAATCTGACTCTTTCGTTCTCCGTACTTCAAGAGCTAGTTTTCCTACCATCCTCTCTCTCTGCCTTCTCGTCCTGATCTGAATCGGACTACTCTCCCTTTATTTCTCGAGAGGCTGCTCCTGCTGCCTTCTAGCAGGTATCGATTGTTCCAATTCTGGCTCCAACCATCTTGGGCATTTCCTCCGATGATGTACATCGGCATCCTTCTCCGGAGAAGTATCTTCTTGAGCTTCACTCTTGTGTCACTCACTCCATGTCCATGGTTTCTCCGGAGTCACCTTGGCTATGGGTACAGTCTTTACCCATTTCAGTATAGTTGGTTGATCTGGCCTAATCTCCCTAGGCTGCGTCAACCCTGGGAATGTCATCCCTGCTTCCATCACTGCATTGAGAAGCAAACCAATAGCCTGAAAGGCCATCCCAAATTTCTTTGGTCTCTTCATCAATGCTTCATGCATTCTTCGCTCCAGATAGGTACCCCAATCATACGAGATCCCTTGGGTAATACCTTCTATGTATTGTGCCATCCACATTGGCATCTCTGTCTTGTCAGGCTCCTTTGGCTTTCATCGATTCCAAAGGTCTGCTACAACTGGCATCTCTTCATTATGTAGCTTACACCACCATGTGGCCTTAAACATGATAAAGATGAATAACATCATCAACATGATGGGTAACGCCCCTCTCCACCTATGATGGGGGTCAAGGGGGTGGGAACCCCCTTGTAGGGTCAAGGGACAACATCCCTTGTAGGGTCGAGGGACAACATCCCTCACGTGTTCCCTGGGTTCAGGGTGGAGCCGAAACCTCAATGGAAAAATTGCTAAGACCTTCACTGTCAAAGTCAAATTTTTCCCTTCATGAGCACTTTGGGTTTCTTTACTCAACCTCCTTAACCAGCTCAACATCGACTCCCTTTTACCCTGTCTTAACCACTGATGGAACACTTTGTATGGTTCTACTCTGTATGATTTCATCTTGTACGATTTCCTTTTGCATGATTTCTTCTTGTACGATCTCACATTGTGCAATTTGACTTGAAATCGTACAATCTCTGCCCACTGTATGATTTCACCCAACCAACGTACAGTGCCCTCTTGCAAAATCGTACAATCCCATTCTTCCTTAGGGAATTTTGAGTGTATGATGGGTTGTTCTATTTGGGAAACATCTTCCATAACAACGTCTTCCATCAAAACATCCTCCATGTCAACATCTTCCATGTCAACATCTTCCATGTCAACATCTTCCATGTCATACCATATTCTGCATCTTTTATTATTGTGAGGAGTGTCACAAACTACATCACTAGTGACAACCTTCCTCTTTACACCATTTTCCCTCCAAATGGTTATGCAAGTTCCTACATGCCATGTGGGGTCTTCCTTACCCTCACCTAAAAATGGTGGACATCTTTGCTTGGCTGCTCTATTAGCCATCTTGGGAGAGTCGTCACTCTCACTCGAGGTCTCCCGTGGAATCTCGATCGAATTCC
Organism: Wollemia nobilis; assembly: GCA_028583015.1. Lineage (NCBI taxonomy): Eukaryota > Viridiplantae > Streptophyta > Pinopsida > Araucariales > Araucariaceae > Wollemia > Wollemia nobilis. Next base: position 29,049,945 of record JAQPPZ010000856.1, on the reverse strand, counting down.
TCCTCGAAGGTGTCTTACTTTCATTGTCATCAGAAGAATCAATTTGAGGTATCTTATTCTGTCTCATCACTCGATGACCAAATTCTCGTGCGTCCTCACTCTGCGACCTTCTTCGTTGATGTGATGGAGATTGTCTTGGTCTATCTTCCTGAGTCCCCGCATCCTGTTGCCTTGGTGATTGACTCCCATCCTCTGCACCCTCTCGCAACCTCATTGCCACTTCCTCAGGCCTTACCATCCACTCTCTATCATCGTGCACTTTCTCTTTGTCACCCGTCTCCTCTATGATCGGTGGGTTTTCCTCCTCGTCTTCTGTCTCAATCAACAACGTCTCAAAGTCTCCTTCTTCGGATGTCCAAAATTGCTCTATCTCTGGTTCATGCGTACTCTGATCTGAGTTACTCATGTTTCCTCTTTGAGCAATCCTTATGCTCCTTCTTACTGGAATGTTCTCTCGTGGTTCTCTTCTCCCATGGCTTCGTGTACTGGTGTCTGTCATAAGAAATCACCTCCAATTGTTTCATCAAATTCGACCCGTTTTAACAAAAATGCCAAATTCGATAAGGCAACGGTGCCAAATGTAACATAGTGGTGGAGTATTCCTAGTGGGGAGGTATCTTTCGATGGTCAGAATAATCCCTAGGATGAGCTTGATCTTAAGTACCAAATCGAACAATCTTCCAAGTACCTGAACTACCCTCGTATGGACTATCAATCTCTTGTACGACCTTCCACACATACATTGTATGATCTGAGATCATACAGTGGCCAAGATGGTATGATATTGCACTCAAAAAAATTGATGGATGCTATTTTGGAGGCTTTTGTACATAGTTTTGTAATCGTTCAAGCCGATTACCAAAACTGCCAAATCGGGTAAGTTTCTATCAATCACTTATTTTACCAAATCGGGTAGGGATTCTGTGTACGATTTGTACGATGTACGATCTGTACGATCCAAAGGTACAAAAAGATAGTATTTGCAATGCTCTTCTACTCCAATCTCTCTCTGAAAGGTTTTGTAAGGTTTTAATAGTCCAAACAAGATGATTCCACACACAAGCAAAGCATCCAATCCGGGATTATAAGTGATTCCGTTCAAGCAATTACACCCAAAAATCATACAGTCTACTTCAATACATCCTTGAAAACATCCTCATGCTCCTAGATCATTCTCCATGATTCCCACTAGTAGCAATCTACTCACAACTTGCAATGAAGCCTAAAACTAACATATGACAGTAAGGAAGAAACTCAATCACACAATAATCATCCACAATGCATCAACCATACACACAGGATCGTACACTGTCATCCACAATGTCTGTTCTTTATTATTAATGGTGATCAACTCAGTACAATGTGGAAACTCTATCCATACTATAGCAATAACTCAAAAATATGGCTAACTCTCTATCCTAGCAACTATGAACCAGTAAACTAGTAGCCAAACTCATAAATTCAAAAATGGGGCCTTATATAACGTTGCCCAGGCCATTCCAAAGCGGTTCCTGAGACAATCCGTTATTCACAACTGCCCAATTACAATTGAATACATTATTTTGGCCTTTTCCTAAGTTTACACCTTAGGTTAGCAAATCCATGCGACATTTCATCCCGAAATTGCATTTCCTTTACATTTCAGTGAATTTTGGTGTGCCCTATACGATTTGCCACTGCTCTGTACGGTTTGCCACTTCAGTTGTATGGTCTTATGTATGATTTGCTCCCTACTGTACGGTTTCACAAAATTGGAGCAAATCATCTCCAAAACAGTCAAAACTTTAGCAAATCACTTCTTCTTTCTCTAGGAGGTGGATTTGCTGCCTACACAAATTGAGTTCTACAAACTTGATATCCAAAGGCTAGGGGAACATCCTTACTTAGCCACTTTTCATCGTACATATTCATTACCTCATATATCCCATATACCATCTATCACATCATCACGACTAGCTGGTGTATTTTCTGCTCCCGCAAGCCCAGGTAGTACTGCCACTAGTCTTCCTCAACCTCTGCCCCACACGACTGCTGGTATTCCTCGAGATCCACCTCATATACCAGTCCACATGGCTCAGAATCCAACACCTAGGCAGTTCCTAGTGTGGAATAGCTCAGGGGCTTTGAACTTACAAGCACAAAATACAGTGCCCCAAGCTGCTTTGAAGGCTTTACCGACCTATGATGATACTGGAAAAACTGTGTATGAGCATATCCAAGATGTAGCTTTATTGGCAACCATCCACGACATAATATATGAAGATGTGATGATAAAATTACTGCTATTGTCGCTGAGAGGGAAATTGCTATATTGGTACCGATCACTGCAACCGGGTACTATTACATCATGGGATCAGTTAGCGGAGTTACTGATTAAGAATTTCCATGAACAAGCTGATGCATACTCCTTGTTGCACCAGTTCACAATGATTCAAAGACACCCACAAGAGGAGATAGTCGATTTTAATGTCAGATTTACCCGGAGTTGGCAAAGAGTTCCCGACGGTCTATGACCCAGACATGAGCAAGCTGCTTTCTACAATATCAGGGTATTTAACACCAAAATCGGTATGGTCGTGCGTCAAGCCAATGTGACTACATTCCCAAACCTGTATACGCAGGCACAGAAGGCCAAATCTAATCTGATTACTGTAGGTAGACTTCCCCCGAAAATGACTATGCCCATTGTTCCTAATATTTTGCAATATTTATATTCCAGTTCATTTTTGCAGCCTATGCCTTCCATGTACCCAGTTCCCTCATGGAGCTTGGGTTAGCCTTAGATTGCACCTATTCCTGCTCTACGACATACGGCTCCAAGATTCCCACAGCTACCTAATTTGTCACTTCCACAATTGCCCGCTTCTATTCCCGCTCTTGTACTGCCAGCACCACTAGTTCCATTACCATTGCCTACACCTGCAGCACATTTGCCTCTACCTGCACCTCCCGCATCTTCTAATCCTGATCCTTTCACGATGTTGTTGCAAGAGGTGAAATCTAATAATGGAGCCTTAAGGAGACATCAATGAACTTACAACAGTAAGAAATAAGCAAGCGGAGGCTGAATTCCGATCACGAAGATTCCAAACTCCATCAATCACTTGAGAGAAAGCATCTACTAGTAGAGGCCCTGAAAAGAGCACAACGATGCAAGAAAATGAAGAAATTAGCACAACATAAAGGGCGTATAGGTGCTCAACATGCAATGATCCTCATGGAGAAGAAACGTGTATGGTGCATATGAATTATGTACAAATGTTAGCAGATAGTTCGACTGGAGGACAAGTCAATATGATCAGGGAAGCCTGTCACAATTTCATGATGCCATATGTAGAGCAACTTTCAGTTCTCACACGGTCTGGAAATAAACCAGTAATAGTAGATCCTGTTGAGCTTGAACCCTTAAATGTGCCAGCGAAACCAAAGGTGCAGGATGAAAAACAACAACCTCCAGAAAAATGCCTATAGGGGTAGCTAAAGAGCAAGATTCCATCAAGTTGAAAGATTTGATGCCTAAGCAAACTCAGGGAAGGACACAAACGAGAGCATATTCCTCACAACCTATGACAACTACTCAAACACAATGTGAAACGAGAGAACAAGCCAAAGAGCGACTCAAGTACCCATCTTTGACCAAGTGACAAAGGGTGGAAGCTACCCAACAGTACCGAGACAAGTATGAGCGGGTTGTAGAAGAGAAGGCTCTGACTGTTTCGAATTATAATATTGTGGAAGAGATGAAAAATATTCCTGCAAAAGTAAGTTTGTATGATGCACTTCAATTGCCAGGACAGGTTGACCTGCTGCAAGAATCTTTGAAGACTGTTAAAGATCAAAAGAAAAGTCCTTCTCAAACAGTCTTGATGCAAACGCTTCCAACTTTAGCTACGGGAAAAAATAGACCTCCCCCATTTTATTTATCACTCAGAATGGAAGGATGGATTGTACACTACTATATGATCGACTCTAGAGCTGCAACTCTTGTTATGCCAAAGGCAGTATGAGAAGTTATGGGGATGGAATATACAAGGAGTGTTGCAGCTGGATGGAACTCCGATCAAGATGGTGGGAGTAATTAAGGATATTCCCATTGTCCTCCAAAGTATACTGCAAATTATAGTCATCCAGGAAGTGGTAGTGGTTGACCTGGAACCATACTTTAGCATGTGCCTCTCAAGGGAGTTCACAACTAAGCTGGGAGGATATCTTTCCTTATACTACTCGCATTTAGAGATACCATTCAAGGGAAAGAGGATTCACATTCATAATGAGAAGCCCTCGCCTTTTCACATTGAGAAGCTAGAGGAAGAAGAATCTCTAGGAGCAGTTAACATGTTGACTGAGGAGATAGAAGAGATCGATTTAATGAAGGAGGCATCGGGTGAGCTTCACCTCGAGGATGAGTTTTCACTCATGGATTTCAATGCGATGGTTGGAACGAACATTGGTTGCTATACTATAACTAAGCCAGAACAAATTGAAGAGAAGGTTTCTGATTCTCCCAATCCTGTTGCAGATCAGTTATGAAGAATGTATTTTGATGGCACTAGGTGCAAGAATGGTGCAGGAGTCGGCATTGTGTTGATCTCTCTCGAAGGGTTGCAAAAAACCTATTCTTACAAGTTAACTTGGGGTTGCACAAATAACGCAGCTGAATATGAGGCACTATGCCTTGGATTGAAGAAGGCTGAAAATCTGGGCATCATGCAGTTGCAGATTTTTGGTGACTCTGAACTCATAATTAATCAGATCACTAACAAGTGTGTGTCAAAGCAACACTACTTGAAGGCCTACCGCAATAGAGTGTGGGACTTGTTTGAGTCTTTCACTGTTTTAAATGTTTAGGCGATTTCGAGATAACTAAATAAACATGCAGATATTCTGGCCTCTCTTGGTGCTAACTACTCTCCTATGGAGCAAGTAGTTAGAAAGCCTAAGACAGTTAGGGTAATTTACAGACCCTTAGTTCTCAATAAAAATATCCATTGGGAAGTGTTTGACAATGATGAACAGATAGTCAACTTCCTACTTAAAGAAATTGCAAGTGCTGATGATAGAGTTCTTGTCGAAGAAGAGAGAGAAGGGATGATTCAACTGAAAAATAATCACATCCCGAGGGTACTGATTACACTTGAAAGTCTGTTCGACCAGAGTGATCGGGTTGAGAAGCACAGGATCAAAGTAGATGCAAAGGAGTATAAAGAATAGCATTTGGAGCCTGATAAAATCATCAAGGTTGGAATAGATGGCACCCCAGAAGAACTGGAATATATCAAGAAATTATGTTACGAGTATACAGATATTGTTGCCTAGAGCTACCATGATTTGAGGGGTTACAATAAGAATGTGATCCAGCATACTATAGAACTCCAGGAAGGGGTAAAACCTTTTCGTCAAAAACAATGACCTGTCAATCCCAAGATTCTCATGAAAGCCGAACTGTTGAAGATGTTGGAGGCCAAGATAATCTATCCAATCAAGCATTCAACATGGGTGGCTAACCTGGTCCCTGTATGGAAAAAGAACGGTGACATTCGGTTGTGTGTAGATTTTTGCAACCTGAACCAGGCATCACTTAAGGACAATTACCCTCTACCGCAGATCAATCAAATCCTTCATGTAATAGCTGGTGCTCGGAGATTCTCATTGCTTGATGGTTTCTCTGGGTATAATCAAATTTGGGTGGAAGATAAGGATCAATATAAAACAACATTCACCACTAAGTGGAGAAATTTTGCCTACCAAGCAGATGCCATTTGGACTCATCAAACATCGGTGCTACTTTTCGGAGGGCCATGAACATCACTTTTGGTGAGTTATTGAATAGGATTATTGTGATATATCTTGATGATATGACTGTGTTTTCACATCGTAGAGAAGACCACATTGCTCATCTAAGGCAGGCATTTGAGAAGTTTCGTGAGTTTGGGATTTCTATTAATCCGAAGAAGTTAATCTTTGTTTTCAAGGAAGGGAAGTTGTTGGGCCATGTGATCTCACAAGAAGGATTGTCAATCGATCCTGCAAGAGCAGAAGCTCTAATGAAGTTACCATTGCCTGCTAATAAAAAAGATTTGCAATCTTTCTTTGGCCAAATTAATTTCATCCGTAAATTTATTTTTGATTTCGCTCAAGTGTGAAACCCATGACTGAGCTTTTGAAGAAAAATGTTGAGTTTAAATGGACTGAGACAAGGAGACAGACTTTTAATGAAATCAAGGAGAGGATTACTCAAGCTCCGGTATTGATTAATCCTGATTATTCTAAAGATTTCATTCTCTATGTCGTAGGCGAACAGGAGAGTTATGCTGCAGTTTTGACACAACGGCAGGAGGATGAAGATGAGAAGCCAATTGCTTTCTTGAGTCAGGTTATTGCTCCTCATCAAGAGAAATATAATTTTATTGAGAAACAAGTATATGCAGTAATGAAAGCATTGAAGAAATTTCGACAATTTGTTTCTCAGAGCAAAACGATTGTTTCAATTTGTTCTGGCTTCACCTCGAGGATGAGTTTTCACTCATGGATTTCAATCCGATGGTTGGAACAAACATTGGTTGCTATACTATAACTAAGTCGAACAAGATTGAAGAGAAGGTTCTTGATTCTCCCAATCTCGTTGCGGATCGGTTATGAAGAATGTATTTTGATGGCACTAGGTGCAAGAATGGTGCAGGAGTCGGCATTGTGTTGATCTCTCTCGAAGGGTTGCAAAAAACCTATTCTTACAAGTTAACTTGGGGTTGCACAAATAACGCAGCTGAATATGAGGCACTATGCCTTGGATTGAAGAAGGCTGAAAATCCGGGCATCATGCGAGTTGCAGATTTTTGGTGACTCGAACTCATAATTAATCAGATCACTAACAAGTGTGTGTCAAAGCAACACTACTTGAAGGCCTACCGTAATAAAGTGTGGGACTTGTTTGAGTCTTTCAACTGATTTAAATGTTCAAGCAATTTCGAGATAACTAAATAAACATGCAGATATTCTGGCCTCTCTTGGTGCTAACTACTCTCCTATGGAGCAAGTAGTTAGAAAGCCTAAGACAGTTAGGGTAATTTACAAACCCTCAGTTCTCAATAAAAATATCCGAAGTGTTTGACAATGATGAACGGATAGTCAACTTCCTACTTAAAGAAATTGCAAGTCTTGATGATAGGGTTCTTGTCGAAGAAGAGAGAGAAGGGATGATTCAGTTAAAAGATAATCACATCCCGAGGGTACCGATTACACTTGAAAGTCCGTTCGACCGAGTGATCGGGTTGAGAAGCACGGGATCAAAGTAGATGCAAAGGAGTATAAAGAATAGCATTTGGAGCCCGATAAAATCATCAAGGTTGGAATAGATGGCACCCCGAAGAACTGGAATATATCAAGAAATTATGTTACGAGTATACGAGATATTGTTGCCTAGAGCTACCATGATTTGAGGGGTTACAATAAGAATGTGATCCAAGCATACTATAGAACTCCGGGAAGGGGTAAAACCTTTTCGTCAAAAACAATGACCCGTCAATCCCAAGATTCTCATGAAAGCCGAATCGTTGAAGATGTTGGAGGCCAAGATAATCTATCCAATCAAGCATTCAACATGGGTGGCTAACCTGGTCCCTGTATGGAAAAAGAACGGTGACATTCGGTTGTGTGTAGATTTTTGCAACCTGAACCAGGCATCACTTAAGGACAATTACCCTCTACCGCAGATCAATCAAATCCTTCATGTAATAGCTGGTGCTCGGAGATTCTCATTGCTTGATGGTTTCTCTGGGTATAATCAAATTTGGGTGGAAGATAAGGATCAATATAAAACAACATTCACCACTAAGTGGAGAAATTTTGCCTACCAGCAGATGCCATTTGGACTGTCAAACATCGGTGCTACTTTTCAGAGGGCCATGAACATCGCTTTTGGTGAGTTATTGAATAGGATTATTGTGATATATCTTGATGATATGATTGTGTTTTCACATCGTAGAGAAGACCACATTGCTCATCTAAGGCAGGCATTTGAGAAGTTTCGTGAGTTTGGGATTTCTATTAATCCGAAGAAGTTAATCTTTGTTTTCAAGGAAGGGAAGTTGTTGGGCCATGTGATCTCACAAGAAGGATTGTCAATCGATCCTGCAAGAGCGAGAAGCTCTAATGAAGTTACCATTGCTCGCTAATAAAAAAGATTTGCAATCTTTCTTTGGCCAAATTAATTTCATCTGTAAATTTATTTTTGATTTCGCTCAAGTGTGAAGCCCATGACCGAGCTTTTGAAGAAAAATGTTGAGTTTAAATGGACTGAGACAAGAAGACGGACTTTTAATGAAATCAAGGAGAGGATTACTCAAGCTCCGGTATTGATTAATCCTGATTATTCTAAAGATTTCATTCTCTATGTCGTAGGCGAACAGGAGAGTTATGCTGCAGTTTTGACACAACGGCAGGAGGATGAAGATGAGAAGCCAATTGCTTTCTTGAGTCAGGTTATTGCTCCTCATCAAGAGAAATATAATTTTATTGAGAAACAAGTATATGCAGTAATGAAAGCATTGAAGAAATTTCGACAATTTGTTTCTCAGAGCAAAACGATTGTTTCAATTTGTTCTGGCTTCACCTCGAGGATGAGTTTTCACTCATGGATTTCAATGCGATGGTTGGAACGAACATTGGTTGCTATACTATAACTAAGCCAGAACAAATTGAAGAGAAGGTTTCTGATTCTCCCAATCCTGTTGCAGATCAGTTATGAAGAATGTATTTTGATGGCACTAGGTGCAAGAATGGTGCAGGAGTCGGCATTGTGTTGATCTCTCTCGAAGGGTTGCAAAAAACCTATTCTTACAAGTTAACTTGGGGTTGCACAAATAACGCAGCTGAATATGAGGCACTATGCCTTGGATTGAAGAAGGCTGAAAATCTGGGCATCATGCAGTTGCAGATTTTTGGTGACTCTGAACTCATAATTAATCAGATCACTAACAAGTGTGTGTCAAAGCAACACTACTTGAAGGCCTACCGCAATAGAGTGTGGGACTTGTTTGAGTCTTTCACTGTTTTAAATGTTTAGGCGATTTCGAGATAACTAAATAAACATGCGAGATATTCGGCCTCTCTTGGTGCTAACTACTCTCCTATGGAGCAAGTAGTTAGAAAGCCTAAGACAGTTAGGGTAATTTACAGACCCTTAGTTCTCAATAAAAATATCCATTGGGAAGTGTTTGACAATGATGAACAGGATAGTCAACTTCCTACTTAAAGAAATTGCAAGTGCTTGATGATAGGGTTCTTGTCGAAGAAGAGAGAGAAGGGATGATTCAGTTAAAAGATAATCATATTCCTAGGGTACCGATTACACTTGAAAGTCCGTTCGACCGGAGTGATCGAGTTGAGAAGCACAGGATCAAAGTAGATGCAAAGGAGTATAAAGAATAGCATTTGGAGCCCGATAAAATCATCAAGGTTGGAATAGATGGCACCCCATAAGAACTGGAATATATCAAGAAATTATGTTACGAGTATACGAGATATTGTTGCCTAGAGCTACCATGATTTGAGGGGTTACAATAAGAATGTGATCCAGCATACTATAGAACTCCAGGAAGGGGTAAAACCTTTTCGTCAAAAACAATGACCTGTCAATCCCAAGATTCTCATGAAAGCCGAACTGTTGAAGATGTTGGAGGCCAAGATAATCTATCCAATCAAGCATTCAACATGGGTGGCTAACCTGGTCCCTGTATGGAAAAAGAACGGTGACATTCGGTTGTGTGTAGATTTTTGCAACCTGAACCAGGCATCACTTAAGGACAATTACCCTCTACCGCAGATCAATCAAATCCTTCATGTAATAGCTGGTGCTCGGAGATTCTCATTGCTTGATGGTTTCTCTGGGTATAATCAAATTTGGGTGGAAGATAAGGATCAATATAAAACAACATTCACCACTAAGTGGAGAAATTTTGCCTACCAGCAGATGCCATTTGGACTGTCAAACATCGGTGCTACTTTTCAGAGGGCCATGAACATCGCTTTTGGTGAGTTATTGAATAGGATTATTGTGATATATCTTGATGATATGACTGTGTTTTCACATCGTAGAGAAGACCACATTGCTCATCTAAGGCAGGCATTTGAGAAGTTTCGTGAGTTTGGGATTTCTATTAATCCGAAGAAGTTAATCTTTGTTTTCAAGGAAGGGAAGTTGTTGGGCCATGTGATCTCACAAGAAGGATTGTCAATCGATCCTGCAAGAGCGGAAGCTCTAATGAAGTTACCATTGCCTGCTAATAAAAAAGATTTGCAATCTTTCTTTGGCCAAATTAATTTCATCCGTAAATTTATTTTTGATTTCGCTCAAGTGTGAAACCCATGACTGAGCTTTTGAAGAAAAATGTTGAGTTTAAATGGATTGAGATAAGAAGACAGGATTTTAAAGAAATCAAGGAAAGGATTACTCAAGCTCCGGTATTGATTAATCCCGATTATTCTAAAGATTTCATTCTCTATGTCGTAGGCGAACAGGAGAGTTATGCTGCAGTTTTGACACAACGGCAGGAGGATGAAGATGAGAAGCCAATTGCTTTCTTGAGTTGGGTTATTGCTCCTCATCAAGAGAAATATAATTTTATTGAGAAACAAGTATATGCAGTAATGAAAGCATTGAAGAAATTTCGACAATTTGTTTCTCAGAGCAAAACGATTGTGTATGTCATACACCCTGATGTACGAAATTTTATTCTCCAAGGGGAATTAGGAGATAAGAGAGTAGGTTGGGTCACGAAAATTCAAGAATATGATGTGGAGATCCGACCAATGAAGCTGGTTCGTGGGAGAGCTCTATGCCAGGAGCTAGCCAAAAGTGCGGCCTTCGAATCATTTGATGTGGTGCATGAGAACAGCCTGGGCGAAAGCATTTGCGTAAATCATACTGCCAACGATCTTGATTAGACTAAAGAGCTAATTGATTATTTTATCTCAAGCAGATGTCCATCTCGCCTTGATGCTTCGCAATGTCGAAGATTCAAGTTACAAGCTATCAGATATACTCTGTTGCCCAAGGGATTATTTCACAAGAACATTGACGAAGTTCTTCTCAGGTGTGTGAGGGACTCTGAAAAAGAAAAAAATCTAGAGGAATTTCATTCTGGACTATCGGGAGGTCATTACGCGGGAAGGCCTATGGCCTTAAAAATCATTCGAGCAGGCTACTTTTGGCCTACTCTGTTTGCCGATGCACATAAGCTAAGTACACACTGCGATAGTTGTCAATGATATGTTGGTAGAATCAAGAAAGGGGCATTGCCTCTTTGCCCGATTCAAGTAGAAGCTCCTTTTTAGTAGTGGGGTCTTGATTTTGTGGGAGTTATTGACCTGCATTCTTCTGCAGAACATAAGTATATTTTGACGGCAACTGATTACTTTACCCGATGGGCGGAGGCCATTCCTACTAAGAAAGCGGATCAAGCAACTGTAATCTCTTTCCTAGAGGGAATCATCACTCGCTTCGGTATCCCAAACTCAATTATAACAGATAATGGAACTCCATTTATTGGGGCCAAGATTACTGAGTTCGCTAGCAAATATGGGATTTATCTCAAGACTTCATCCAATTACTATCCGTAAGGGAATGGCTTGGCCGAATCTACTAATAAGAATTTGTTGTGAATTCTGAAAAGGACACTAGGAGACAACAAACGGAGCTGGAATTTACTGTTGAATCAAGCACTTTGGGCAGATCACATTTCAGTTAAAAATTCCATTAAAAGTTTGTCGTATGCGTTGGTGTATGGGAAAGAAGCAGTTATGCCTGCTCATATTGAGCGTTCGGTCCTTCAGACATTGCAACTATTTCAATAAGAAGATGAAGAGTTTGATCCTTTGAGTGCATGATTAGCACAGTTGATTCAGTTGGAAGATGATAGAGAAAGGTCCTACCAGGAGTTTGCCGAACATAACAAGGAGATGTAGAAATGGTTCGGAAAGAAGTCGACCGAACGCAGTTTTCAAGTTGAAGATTTGGTCCTCAAGTGGAATGCAAAGTAGGCCAAGCCCGAAGAGCATCACAAGTTCGATGCTATTTGGAAGGGCCCTTTCCGAATCTCTGTTGTGAATTCGGCCAACGCTTATCATCTGCAAGATCTTGAAGGCTGGGTTTTTCCAATTTCGGTGAACGACCTCCATTTAAAGACTTATATCCAATGACGGAATCATAATGAGGTACCTTTGTAAATATGTACATATTCGTTGTTAAGTTTATTATTTTGAAAAGAAAAAAAAATTGTTTAGTAAACTTTAGAAAAGAAAACATTTCATTCACCTATTTCCTTGGGCGACATAAAAAAAAAAGGGGTCAGTTTTTTTTTTAAATTTGATTTTCTAAAGATAAAAGTATGGTTTTAAAAGCAATAAAACTAAAAAAGAAAAGAAAAAAAAGGGCAGTTCTTGAAATTTTTGATGATGAAAAAAAGAGAAAAAATGAAAAAAGGGCAAAGGATCAAAGTCTTTAAAAGGAGAGCCTTCACCCTAGTTTTATCAAGCAGATCAGAAGTGTTCCGAAGGAGACGCAAATTTAAGTGAGCAAACATTCTCTTTGATTTCCGAGATTTAGTGCGGACATATTGCCCTTCTTAGGACGTGGCGTTTATTGGAAAGCATGCAAACAAGTGGAAGTTTTCTTTCTCAGGGAAGCACAAGGAGCATTTAATTGGTTCAAGTGGCCAATTTATTTATTTTCAAAGCAACTTCTGCAGCCAGGGCACGGTCTACAACACAGTTATGTGACCAAGGAAGACGTTTTTTTCGAATCCGACCAAGTAACTCAGTATTTATTGTGGTGGTCGAAAAGGGTCTATTTAAAAAAGACAAGGTAACCCAAGCAGTTATTCTTTTTAATTTTTCCTGCTACCGTGTGTTTCAAGGGATTATTGCAGAAGTGCTCAGAAAGTGTGCAGAAATTTTCTCGAAGTTTTTTTAATAAAAATGGGAAGGCGTGGCAAGGAGCCTCAAGAAGTTTCAGAATCTTCAGATCCGAAGAAGTCAAAAAGAAGAGAAACGACTACGAGGTCCAAGAAGGCTCGAAAAAATGATTATGTTGATTTGGACCCGTATGAAGATTCGATGGCTGGAATCAGTGACTGCGTCATCACTCACAAAGGAGTTGAAAAATTACGGCAAAATGTTGAATTTGCAGTGCAACAGGGATTGACATCGGGAAGTTGGTTAACAGTACCTTATCACTCACTGTGTTTTTGGTATTTATGCCCTCTAGTACATCCTTGTCCCGAGCTTGTGTTGCTTGTTGCTAGATATTATGATCCTTCAACCAGGGCTGTCAGGAATGCGAAGAGGGAAATTATTTTTACCATTACTCTCGATGAAGTCCGAGAAGCTTTTGCCTGTGGGTTACAACCTCCCAACTATGGAGTCCATAAGAAGCTGCATATTGATGAGCAAGAAGACAAATATGTCTCCACTATGGCCATGCGTCAGTTTATGGAGACTCAGTTGATTAAAGATCCACCAATGGGACAGCTTTCGAACCTGCCTAGACCACTAAAAGATTTTAAAAGCTTGGATATTTATTCCATTCTAACATGGGTTGTGGGTTTGCCCTCGAATGACATAGTTCACAAATGGCAAGCGGCTATGGCACAATGCATTTGTCGTGTAGAATTTTATTCTCCTTCAGCCATGAAACAGGGAACTGTTGGCATTTTTGCCACATTAAATTTTTTGACAAAAGTTTGCCTAAGTATGGAACTGTAAATCAGCAAAGAGCATGCAGAGGTGTTGGCATTTTTGCGGGACCTAAAAGAGGATAATAAAGTGGACGAATTAATCTTTTTATGTCTCATTATTGCAGATCTCTTCGCAAGCTTTCTGGCAATATATTACGATAGGTGATCGGGTCAGCGAATCAAAAGTTATGGCCCCGAAAGCAAAGCCAGCAAAAGTCCACTTCGGGCTTGAAACAATTCTAAGGCATGAGGGGCACTTAGCCCAGAATGTTGCCGAAGTTTCCACTACAGGCTTGAGCTTGGCGAAGCATCCACTTCGGCCACAGTTTTAGCGAACCTCAATCTAGTTGGCAGAAAAATATCTAAGGCATGAGGGGCACTTCGCCCAAAATTTGGCCGAACTGCCACTTCGGGCCTCCACTTCAGCGAAGCTTCAATGTCGACCAAAGCACTCTAAGTCAGCCAAAAGGTTCACTTTTCTCCCGAAGCTCCATGTCAGCCCCCAAAGCGTAGATTTCCAGCGAAGTGCTATGTCAACCAGCGAAGCTTCAAGTCGGCCAAAATGTCTAAGTCGTCCAAAAAACTCCACTTCATCGCGAACCTCCACGTCGGCCCCCGAAGTGCAATGTCGGCCCCGAAGCTCAAGTTGGCCGCGAACCTCACGTCGGCCAAAATAGCTAATGTCGATTGCGAACCTCCATGTCGGCCTCGAAGCTCATGTCGGCCCCGAAGTGTAACGTCGGCCACAATGTTCAACGTCGGCCAAAATGCCTAAGTCGGCCAGAAAACTCCACTTCGCCGTGAACCAATGCGTCGGCCCGCGAAGTGCAATGTCGACCCCAAAGCTCCACGTCGGCCAACTCAGCCAAGTCGACCAAAAAACTCCACTTCGCCACGAACCTCTGCATCGGCCCCCAAAGTGCAATGTTGGCCCCGAAGCTCAAGTCGACCGCGAACCTCACGTTGGCCAAAATAGCTAATGTCGGCTGTGAACCTCCATGTTGGTCCCGAAGGTCATGTCAGCCCCAAAGTGTAACGTTGACCACAATGCCTAAGTCGGCCAAAAAACTCCACTTTTGCTGCGAACCTCCATGTCGGCCGCGAAGTTCATGTCGGCCAAAGCGTCCAACGTCGGCCAAAAATGCAAATTTGGCCGCAAAGCTCACGTCGTCTAGAATCCCAATGTCGACCGCGAAGCTCACGTCGGCCAGAATCCCAATGTCGGCCATGAATCCCAACGTCGGCCAGAATCCCAACGTCGGCCAAAGTCGGCCAAGTAATCCAGCGAACTGCCAGTTCGGGCCAATTTCTCAACGAGGCTTCTCCGAAACCTTTTCTGACGACGGTGCTTCTCCCGAAAAGCACACATTCCAAGGCCGGGTATTTATCCAAGGCAATTGAGTGTTTCATAAATGCATTTTTTTTGGCCCGAAAGACCCGGTGCCCATTTGTAGCAATAGGATACGAGTTATCAGCCGCAGAGAAGGGCAAGGGCAACTTGTGCATCCACTCGAGCACCTCACCCGGAGCGGCCCAGGACAAGTCAAACGGCTCATAAATGCAGATTTCCCCGGCTGATGCGGCCATGGTTGCTAATTGTGGAAATGGATGTGAAACCTCAGTCGCAGAAGGGGACGAGCGCGGATTTTTGTAACTGCCAGGGGCGTACTTCCGAATCCAGCGCATTAATGGCTCAAAGGGTCGGGTCCTCTATAAAAACCCTAGTATTGTAATGAGAAAAGGGGGGGAACTTTTGCTAGAAAGCTGCTGTAACTTGATTTTTGCAATTGATATTAAGAACTTTGGGCCTCATTTCTCTCTTGTATGCTGCCTTCTATGATTATTTCTGCTATTCTGTTTCTTCATTTGCATACTGTAATTCTGAATCCTGGATTTAGGTGTGTAATTGGGGACAGAACCCTGGAATTCTCCTGGAGGATACATAGGGGAGACAATGTTGTGTTAATTTTCTTGTATGCTGCCTGTGGTTAGGGTTTCTGCTATATTCACATATTTTCCTAACTGCTGTAATTCTGAAATCTGGATTTAGGCGTAGGAAGATAGGTGGATCTTGGAACTCTTCCAGAGGATACATAGGGAAGTTAGCGTGGTGTTCATTTATGTTTTATTCTTTGTATTTATTGCTGCTACTTCAAGCTATCAGTTAGTGATCGTGCTGCTGGTTCTTTCCCACTGTGATATTCAGCGGTTTAATTTCTTTCCTGTACCCTTTACTCTTTTTATCTCTTTCCTGCACCCTACTCTTTTTATCTCTTTCCTGCACTCTCATCTTAGAAAAACAGTAGTTTAGTAAAGGAGCCGGCCTTTCTCCGGAGATTGGCACGGGGGGCATCTCTTCCCCTCGGCCTTTCAATGTTGGTCCAGGTCTAGGGCGCGTACACATACCAAAATCCTTTCCTGTGGCAGATTTGTGACCAACAGTTTCTGGCACGCCCGGTGGGACAAACAGTCTCCATATTTTAAGGAAGCCCGAGTTTGGTGAATCTCTGGCTTGCCTTCATCTGGCAAAATCACCTGGCGACTCTGACTGAGTTGAAGATCCAGATTTCTTGATCGTAGGCGCCTTTTAAAGCTGAAAGAAGACACCCCAGAGGAATCAAGGTTTGGTGAGCAGCCTTGACCTCACAAGCGGAGAAAAGAATGTTCACCTGGCGACTCCGACTTAGTGGCGAGAACCGTGATCTCTGCAGACCACTGCTATAATGGCGAGGGTATGCTATCCCAGCTGGGATGATCCTGGCCCTCTGAATCTCCAAAGTTGGCACGAGATTCCCAAAAGTGCCCTGAAAACCTTGACAAAATACAATGGCACCAAGGGAATGGCCCGAGAGCACCTTGAAGATGTTGCTGCTCTAGCGACCCTCCATGGCATAACCCACGAAGATGTCATGATCAGACTTCTGGTCCTGTCTCTGGAAGGAAGGGCGCTGCAGTGGTACAGACTGCTCGGGCGTAAGAGCATCTGCTCATGGGATGACCTAGCGGGAGCACTCATCAACACATTTGACGGCTCTCAGGATCCCTTCCAGCTATTGATGCACCTCTCCACCATCACGAGAGCACCTCTGGAGAGCATCACAGACTTCAATGTTCGATTCTGCAGAAGTTGGAAGAGAATTCCAGGGGAGATCCAGCCGACACCCGCCCAGGCCCACCTCTTCTATGTTCGGGCTTTCCACCCGGACATAAGCCTCCTCTTGCTGCAATCAGGTGAACATAGATTCCCTCAAATCTTTGAGGAAGCAGTACAAGCAGAGCAGCTTCTGCTCCTATCAGGAAAGTGGCAATGGGGAGAAACTCCATCACTTTCTCCGGTAGTTGCTGCTCCTGTCTATCCCGCGCAGTATTCACCATGGCAGATCCCTCATACTGTGCAGAGACCTGAAATGCAGTTGTGTGGAGCTCAAGAGGCAGATCTCGTCCAAGGCCAACAATGGGAATATGCAAGCACCGCCCAAGCGATGAATAATATGGTTGCTTGCAGTTTCCATCAGGAGATGGGCCAAGAAGGGGAACAGGCTCAAGTGGCAGAACCTGAGAGCAAAGAGGGCACATTTTTGCACCCTTTTTGTGTCCCAGGGCATAGCACGCAAGTATTCAGCCAAAACCCAATAAGCATGCCTCACCAAGAGGCTGAGCCTGAGGAGATCCTGGAAGAAGGCCTATCGCCGGAAAAGTCCTGTTGTCGCATCAAGGAGTTGGAGGAGCCCGTACTCAAGAGCCCACAGCCAGTGGACTCTCTAAAGTGGTGGTATTGGCTCCAACCATCACTACAACCGGTACCCGAAGAAGGCCCCCATGTGGCAAACCTCTTTGCCACATTATTCATCAACTGTATGGGTACTGGCATGAATGATAACCTGCCACGTTGCACCCTGTTCGCAACATGGAGAACTTCGGGAAGAGGCCAGCCGAACTTCAAAGATCGACTGAAGTACAATCAGATCTGGTCCGGACACTGCAGGTTCACCGGATAGGCACCCGAAGCTGGGTTTGTGGTGGCGGCATGCCAATCATGTCGCAAACTTTTGTGTAAATACTGTAAATAGCCCGACTAGTAAATAAAGTGCCGAGGGCACTAAGTGTTGCTTAGGAGCTTAGGTACAGTTTTCTGTTTAGTTTGTGTGTGTTTCTTTTTAGCACTCCAAAGAGATAGCAGTTTTCAGGTGTTGTTTTTAGCATCCCCTGGCACAGCAGTTCAGTGCCATATAAGGCGCTGTCATTTTCAGATCAAGCGCTTGGGCAATTGTACAGCCAGAATGGGCAAGAGGAGCGCTGAGAAGAAAGAAAAGGCCCCAAAAAGTTGGAGGAGTTTGCTGCCGTCAGTGAACAGTCAGAAGAGGAGACAAATGATGACCCTGTTGCCCAATGGATAAAGGCTTGGGATCTCTGCATTCAGACAAGCTAAATGCCCCGCGAGCCGCCAGGAATGTTGGCATTTTTGCCACATTAAATTTTTTGACAAAATTTTGCCTAAGTATGGAGCTTTAAATCGGCAAAGAGCATGCAGAGGTGTTGGCATTTTCGCGGGCCCTAAAAGAGGATGATAAAGTGGACGAATTGATCTTTTGATGTCTCATTATTGCAGATCTTTTCGCAAGCTTTCCGGCGATATATTACAATAGGTGATCGGGTCAGCGGATCAAAAGTTATGGCCCCGGAAGCAAAGCCAGCAAAAGTCCACTTCGGGCTTGAAAAAAATTCTAAGGCATGAGGGGCACTTCGCCCAGAATGCTGCCGAAGTTGCCACTTCGGGCTTGAGCCTGGCGAAGCATCCACTTCGGCCACAGTTTTAGCGAACCTCCATCTAGTTGGCAGAAAAATCTTTAAGGCATGAGGGGCACTTCGCCCAGAATTTGGCCGAATTGCCACTTCGGGCCTCCACTTCAGCAAAGCTTCAATGTCGGCCAAAGCACTCTACGTCGGCCAAAAGGTTCACCTCAAGTCAGCCAAAATGTCTAAGTCGGCCAGAAAACTTCACTTCGCCCGAAGCTCCATGTCGGCCCCAAAGTGCAATGTCGGCCACGAACCTCAAGTCGCGGCTCGTCGAAATGTTATGTCGGCAAGTGTAACGTCGGCCACAATGTTCAACGTCGGCCAAAATGCCTAAGTCGGCCAGAAAACTCCACTTCGCCGCGAACCTCCGCGTCGGCCCCCGAAGTGCAATGTCGGCCCCGAAGCTCCACGTCGGCCAAGTCGGCTAGAAAACTCCACTTCATCATGAACCTCGGCGTCGGCCCTCGAAGTGCAATGTCAGCCCCAAAGCTCACGTCGGCCGCGAACCTCACGTCGGCCAAAATAGCTAATGTCGGCTGCGAACCTTCATGTCGGCCCCGAAGCTCATGTCGGCCCCGAAGTGTAACGTCGGCCACAATGCCTAAGTCGGCCAGAAAACTCCACTTCGGCTGCGAACCTCCATGTCAGCTACAAAGTTCATGTCGGCCAAAGTGTCCAACATCGGCCAAAAATGCAAAGTCGGCCGCGAGGCTCACACGGTCGCGAAGCTAACATCGGCCAGAATCCCAATGTCGGCCGTGAATCCCAACGTCGGCCAGAATCCCAATGTCGGCCAAAGTCGGCCAAAAATCCAGCGAACTGCCAGTTCGGGCCAATTTCTCAACGAGGCTTCTCCGGAACCTTTTCTGACGACGGTGCTTCTCCCGAAAAGCACACATTCCAAGGCCGGGTATTTATCCAAGGCAATTGAGTGTTTCATAAATGCATTTTTTTGGCCCGAAAGACCCGGTGCCCATTTGTAGCAATAGGATACGAGTTATCAGCCGCGAGAGAAGGGCAAGGGCAACTTGTGCATCCACTCGAGCACCTCACCCGGAGCGGCCCAGGACAAGTCAAACGGCTCATAAATGCAGATTTCCCCGGCTGATGCGGCCATGGTTGCTAATTGTGGAAATGGATGTGAAACCTCAGTCGCAGAAGGGGACGGGCGCGGATTTTTGTAACTGCCAGGGGCGTACTTCCGAATCCAGCGCATTAATGGCTCAGAGGGTCGGGTCCTCTATAAAAACCCTAGTATTGTAATGAAAAAGGGGGGGAACTTTTGCTAGAAAGCTGTTGTAACTTGATTTTTGCAATTGATATTAAGAACTTTGGGCCTCATTTCTCTCTTGTATGCTGCCTTCTGTGATTATTTCTGCTATTCTGTTTCTTCATTTGCATACTGTAATTCTGAATCCTGGATTTAGGTGTGTAATTGGGGACAGAACCCTGGAATTCTCCTGGAGGATACATAGGGGAGAAAATGTTGTGTTAGTTTTCTTGTATGCTGCCTGTGGATAGTGTTTCTGCTATATTCACATATTTTCTAACCGCTGTAATTCTGAAATCTGGATTTAGGCGTAGGGAGATAGGTGGATCCTGGAACTCTTCCAGAGGATACATAGGAAAGCTAGTGTGGCATTCATTTATGTTTTATCCTTTGTATTTATTGCTGCTACTTCAAGCTATCAGTTAGTGATCGTGCTGCTGGTTCTTTCCCATTGTGATATTCAGCGGTTTAATTTCTTTCCTATACCCTCTACTCTTTTTATCTCTTTCCTACACCCTACTCTTTTTATCTCTTTCCTGCACTCTCATCTTAGAAAACCAAGTAGTTTAGTAAAGGAGCCGGCCTTTCTCCGGAGATTGGCACGGAGGGCATCTCTTCCCTCGGCCTTTCAATGTTGGTCCAGGTCTAGGGCGCGTACACATACAAAATCCTTTCCTGTGGCAGATTTGTGACCAACAGTTTTTGGCACACCCGGTGGGACAAACAGTCTCCATATTTTAAGGAAGCCCGAGTTTGGTGAATCTTCGGCTTGCCTTCATCTGGCAAAATCACCTGGCGACTCTGATTGAGTTGAAGATCCAAATTTCTTGATCGTAGGCGCCTTTTAAAGCTGAAAGAAGACACCCCGGAGGAATCAAGGTTTGGTGGGCAACCTTGACCTCACAAGCGGAGAAAAGAATGTTCACCTGGCGACTCCGACTTAGTGGCGAGAACCATGATCTCTGCAGACCACTGCTATAATGGCGAGGGTATGCTATCCCAGTTGGGATGATCCTGGCCCTTTGAATCTCCAAAGTTGGCACGAGATTCCCAAAAGTGCCCTGAAAACCCTGACAAAATACAATGGCACCAAGGGAATGGCCCGAGAGCACCTTGAAGATGTTGCTGCTCTAGCGACCCTCCATGACATAACCCACGAAGATGTCATGATCAGACTTCTGGTCTTGTCTCTGGAAGGAAGGGCGCTGCAGTGGTACAGACTGCTCGGGCGTAAGAGCATCTGCTCATGGGATGACCTAGCGGGAGCACTCATCAACACATTTGACGGCTCTCAGGATCCCTTCCAGCTATTGATGCACCTCTCCACCATCACGAGAGCACCTCTGGAGAGCATCACAGACTTCAATGTTCGATTCTGCAGAAGTTGGAAGAGAATTCCAGGGGAGATCCAATCGACACCCGCCCAAGCCCACCTCTTCTATGTTCGGGCTTTCCACCCGGACATAAGCCTCCTCTTGCTACAATCAGGTGAACATAGATTCCCTCAAATATTTGAGGAAGCAATGCAAGCAGAGCAGCTTCTCCTCCTATCAGGAAAGTGGCAATGGGGAGAAACTCCATCACTTTCTCCGATAGTTGCTGCTCCTGTCTATCCCGCGCAGTATTCACCATGGCAGATCCCTCATACTGTGCAGAGACCTGAAATGCAGTTGTGTGGAGCTCAAGAGGCAGATCTCATCCAAGGCCAACAATGGGAATATGCAAGCACTGTCCCAACAATGAATAATATGGTTGCTTGTAGTCTCCATCAAGAGATGGGCCAAGGAGAGGAACAGGCTCAAGTGGCAGAACCTGAGAGCAAAGAGGGCACATTTTTGCACCCTTTTTGTGTCCCAGGGCATAGCACACAAGTATTCAGCCAGAACCCAATAAGCATGCCTCACCAAGAGGCTGAGCCTGAGGAGATCCTGGAAGAAGGCCTATCGCCGGAAAAGTCCTGTTGTCGCATCAAGGGGTTGGAGGAGCTCGTACTCAAGAGTCCGCAGCCAGTGGACTCTCTAAAATGGTGGTATTGGCTCCAACCATCACTACAACCGATACCCGAAGAAGGCCCCCATGTGGCAAACCTCTTTGCCACATTATTCATCAACTGTATGGGCACTGGCATGAATGATAACCTGCCACGTTGCACCCTATTCGCAACATGGAGAACTTCGGGAAGAGGCCAGCCGGACTTCAAAGATCAACTGAAGTACAATCAGATCTGGTCCGAACACTGCAGGTTCACCGAATAGGCACCCGAAGCTGGGTTTGTGGTGGCGGCATGCCAATCATGTCGCAAAATTTTATGTAAATACTGTAAATAGCCCAGCTAGTAAATAAAGTGTCGAGGGCACTAAGTGTTGCTTAGGAGCTTAGGTACAGTTTTTTGTTTAGTTTGTGTGTGTTTCTTTTTAGCACTCCAAAGAGATAGCAGTTTTCAGGTGTTGTTTTTAGCATCCCTTGGCACAGTAGTTCAGTGCCATATAAGGCGCTGTCATTTTCAGATCAAGTGCTTGGGCAATTGTACATCCAGAATGGGCAAGAGGAGCGCTGAGAAGAAAGAAAAGGCCCCAAAGAAGTTGGAGGAGTTTACCGCCACCAGTGAGCACTCAGAAGAGGAGACAAAGGATGACTCTGTTGCCCAATGGATAAAGGCTCGGGATCTCTGCATTCAGACAAGCTAAATGCCCCGTGAGCCGCCAGGAATGTTGGCATTTTTGCCACATTAAATTTTTTGACAAAATTTTGCCTAAGTATGGAGCTTTAAATCGGCAAAGAGCATGCAAAGGTGTTGGCATTTTCATGGGCCCTAAAAGAGGATGATAAAGTGGATGAATTGATCTTTTGATGTCTCATTATTGTAGATCTCTTCGCAAGCTTTCCGACGATATATTACAATAGGTGATCGGGTCAGCGGATCAAAAGTTATGGCCCCGAAAGCAAAGCCAGCAAAAGTCCACTTCGGGCTTGAAAAAAATTCTAAGGCATGAGGGGCACTTCGCCCAGAATGCTGCCGAAGTTGCCACTTCGGGCTTGAGCCTGGCGAAGCACCCACTTCGGCCACAGTTTTGGCGAACCTCCATCCAGTTGGCAGAAAAATCTTTAAGGCAAGAGGGGCACTTCGCCCAGAATTTGGCCGAACTGCCACTTCGGGCCTCCACTTCAGCGAAGCTTCAATGTCATCCAAAGTGCTCTACGTCGGCCAAAAGGTTCACTTTGCTCCCGAAGCTCCATGTTAGCCCCTAAAGAGCAGATTTCCAGCGAAGTGCTATGTCGGCCAACGAAGCTTCAAGTCGGCCAAAATGTCTAAGTCGGCCAAAAAACTCCACTTCGCCGCAAACCTCCGCGTCGGCCCTGAAGCTCAAGTCGGCCACAAACCTCATGTCGACCAAAATAGCTAATGTCAGCTATGAACCTCCATGTCAGCTCTGAAGCTCATGTTAGCCTCGAAGTGTAACGTCGGCCACAATGTTCAACGTCGAAAAAAATGCCTAAGTCGGCCAAAAAACTCCACTTTGTTGCGAACCTCCACGTCAGCCCCCAAAGTGCAATGTCTACCCCGAAGTTCATGTCAACCCCGAAGCTCCACATCGGCCAAGTCGGCCAAGTCAGCCAAGTCGGCTAGAAAACTCCACTTCCTCGCGAACCTCGGTTTCGGCCCCCAAAGTGCAATGTCGGTCCCGAAGTTCAAGTCGGTCGCGAACCTCACATCGGCCAAAATAGCTAATGTCGGTTGCGAACCTCCATGTCGGCCCGAAGCTCATGTCGGCCCTAAAGTGTAACTTCGGCCACAATGCCTAAGTCGGCCAGAAAACTCCACTTCAGCTGTGAACCTCCATGTCGGCCCCGAAGCTCATGTCGGCCGCGAAGTTCATGTCGGCCAAAGCGTCCAACGTCGGCCAAAAATGCAAAGTCGGTCGCGAAGCTCACATCGTCCAAAATCCCAATGTTGACCGCGAAGCTCACGTCAGCCAGAATCCCAATGTCGGCCACGAATCCCAATGTTGGCCAAAATCTCAACGTCGGCCAAGTCGGCCAAAAATCCAGCGAATTGCCAGTTCAAGCCAATTTCTTATTAAGGCTTCTCTGGAACCTTTTCTGACGACGGTGCTTCTCTCGAAAAGCACACATTCCAATGTCGGGTATTTATCCAAGGCAATTGAGTGTTTCATAAATGCATTTTTTTTGGCCCGAAAGACCCGGTGCCCATTTGTAGCAATAGGATACGAGTTATCAGTCGTAGAGAAGGGCAAGGGCAACTTGTGCATCCACTCGAGCACCTCACCTAGAGCAGCCCAGGACAAGTCAAACGGCTCATAAATGTAGATTTCCCCAGCTGATGCGGCCATGGTTGCTAATTGTGGAAATGGATGTGAAACCTCAGTCGTAGAAGGGGACGGGCGCGGATTCTTGTAACTACTAGGGGCGTACTTCCGAATCCAGTGCATTAATGGCTCAGAGGGTCGGGTCCTCTATAAAAACCCTAGTATTTTAATGAGAAAATGGGGGGGGAACTTCTGCTAGAAAGCTGTTGTAACTTGATTTTTGCAATTGATATTAAGAACTTTGGGCCTCATTTCTCTCTTGTATGCTGCCTTCTGTGATTATTTCTGCTATTCTGTTTCTTCATTTGCATACTGTAATTCTGAATCCTGGATTTAGGTGTGTAATTGGGGACAGAACCCTGGAATTCTCCTGGAGGATACATAGGGGAGACAACGCTGTGTTAATTTTCTTGTATGCTGCCTGTGGTTAGGGTTTCTGCTATGTTCACATATTTTCCTAACTGCTGTAATTCTGAAATCTGGATTTAGGCGTAGGAAGATAAGTGGATCCTGGAACTTTTCCAAAGGATACATAGGAAAGTTAGCGTGGTGTTCATTTATGTTTTATTCTTTGTATTTATTGCTGCTACTTCAAGCTATCAATTAGTGATCGTGCTGCTAGTTCTTTCCCACTATGATATTTAGCGGTTTAATTTCCTTCCTATACCCTTTACTCTTTTTATTTCTTTCCTGCACCCTTACTCTTTTTATTTCTTTCCTGCACTCTCATCTTAAAAAAATAGTAGTTTAGTAAAGGAGCCGGCCTTTCTCCGGAGATTGGCACGGGGGGCATCTCTTCCCCTCGGCCTTTCAACGTTGGTCCAGGTCTAGGGCGCGTACACATACCAGAATCCTTTCCTGTGGTAGATTTGTGACCAACAGGCACCAATCCAATTTTCTTTTATTGGGCTGATTATATTTCATGGAGATTAAATTCGTAGCTTGACAGCTTGCAGACTGGAGTAGATAAATCTTTCAAGCATACTTCATTTTTGGTATGGTTTTTATTCTTCCAACTACAGTGTCGTTTTCCTTTTATTGTTGTTTCGACTACAAATGAAAAGGATGAACCTTTACCGGTTTACCTATGGACTTCTGTTTTATTGAAAAAATAATCTTGTTATAGCTTTAATAGTTTATTTCTAGGATCGACAATTGAGTTGCTTTGCGGTACCTATGAAAGAGTGTCGCGAGAATTGAAAGATATAATGGTTACTCAAGAAAAGGGTGACATTTTTCTGCTTACCCAAGGCATGGTAGTGAGAATTTTTGGTTTCACGAGTAAGCCATTCCTACTGCCATATTTTGCTACAAAGCATGTTTTTGCTATGGAAGTAGTGCGCCAGTCAGATTATGTGAATGATATATATGGAGTTGGGCGTGGAAGCAAGACTACATGCAATATGTCGTTTCAGTTTGGTGGCATAACAGTAAGTCAAGTTGGACAGAATCGTCTTCTTACCATTGTATTGTAGGATCTGGGGTTGATTGAGTTACCACAGCGGTGGAGGTATGATCCTTTAGATAAGTTTAAAGACTTTGTCAAAATGAAATCATTTCATTGTTGTCATCGACCGGACATTGAGCGTAATCAAAACAATTTTAATGGGTCGGACATGAACTGGCATATTGAGAAAATGGCTACACTTCCCCCTTGGCATGACTGCTATGAGCAAGAAGTAGAGTACAGGTCTCAAACTCCTCCGTTGGGTTTGTTTGACCAAGTAAAAGCCAGTAAGCTCGAATGGTCTGAAGAGAAGATAATGAATTGGTGGATAATGAGAGTTCACCATGGAAAACCTACAACTGCTTATGGGCTCAAACTTGATGATGCCTTTTCAACGGTTTGTGATAAATATGTGGATTCCTACCAGCCAGTTGCTTTCACCAATTATTTGCCATACAGTTTTCAACAGTCATAAAGTGGTGAAAGCAAGATAGAAGAACACCATCCATTTATCATAGAAGAAACTCCTAAGGAAGAGAAACCACAATATGCGTGGCAGCGAAGATCTCAATGGGTAAAGCAAAAGATAGAGGAAGTACCAAAGCCAAAAAAGCGTGATATACAACAGGTGCCACTATTTCCCAAGGTGGCTAAGAAACCAAGGACTGGTACCATCACTAATTCTTCATGTGATGTTGCAGTTAATATGACTGTTGTAACTTCTGTTGTTTCAGCGATAGTTGTTAGTGCTCCCATGGTGACTGAGGTTCCAACAGAGGTAGCACTGGAGCAACAAGAGGAGGATTTTGTGCAGCCCTTTCTATCACCACATCACACGGTGCTTGCGCCCGAAGGTACGTCTTCTCTCCCTTATTATTATTCTCTTTTGGAGCAAGTAGTGACTATGTCAGTTTCACTTTCGTTAGTTTCTGTGTCCGTTTCTCCACCCTTCAGTATGCCCTCCATATCCCTTCCACTTTCTTCATCCATCGTTCTTGAAGTCATTACTGCTCCTTCTTCTGTTCCCTTTTCTTCATCCTCCCTTTATTTTAGTTCATATGCATCAAGACCGAATCCATTTTCGTGTTCATCCCCATCTATCACTTCTACCATTTCTACCAAAGTTGTAAGTACGCAAACTCCTTCTCGGGTGAGTGTAACTGTTGTTAAAACCAGTTTAGTCGTACATTCCACCGTTTCTATTCCACCACTTCTAACAACCACATCAGTTTCACAGCCTAACCGCTCTAAATCCCTCATTCCCTTCACCCCGTTTTTGGAATTACAATCTTTGCCTAACATTCAGGTGGCATCCAAGCAGTCATATGTAGAGAAAATCAACCGAGCACATTTGAGTTCATCCCAATGGTTGAAAAGCAGACAGCGAAAGGAAGCTCTCGAACCAGCACGTCCTCTAAAGAAGGTCGATTTTGATCCTATTACAATGGAGGCTCATATCACCAAGATTACTCCATTGGTTCAGAAACTACAAGGAGAATTGTTGCCAGACGAACTTATTTCTGAGACCATCACTGAAGACCTCATGAAGATTGATTCTATGGAAAATATGGGTAATATTCAAGTGGACATGAGTTAAGTTTACCTGCATGGTGAGCATTACAAACAAAAATACTTTGATCAGGCCGATAGGATCATTGAACTCGAGACTGCCTTGGCTAAAAGTAAAGCACAAGAGGAAAAAACTGCTACAGAAAATGAGCATTTGAAGTGACAGGTTGGAGTGCACCTGAAAGAGAGATGTAGCACGCATTGAGATGCATAATCTTCACCAGACGCTTGAAGCTGTCCAGAGTCAGTTGGCAGAGATAGCTGCACAGGCTGCAGGTTTTTCTTGTAATAACATCAAGGAAATGTGCCTTTGCTCCGCACACAGTTGTGAGAAACTAGCTCCTGAAGCAGTTCAAGTGTTGCGCTATCTGTGGGTGGCTCATATACACATACAAATGGGACAACAAATAATTGATAACACAGAGGAGTTATTGTCGCCACATCTGGAGATGGCAGTAAAAATACAGGCCTTGGCAAATTCCACCATGTATGTGAAACCTTTGAGCACAATGGATCATTCCTGGTCAGCTGCAAAAGTCACACTGCGCAGTTATTTTCAGCAGATGGATCTAATGCGAGAAGTTCAAAAAATTCTCAATACTATAGAGCGGGAACATACTATTTCAATGACTCATCTTAACACTCCACATGACATGGGTTTTCCAGAATGTATTGATGAACAGGGTGAACCTCTTCCACAAGCACAATTGGAAGCAGCATGGAAGCAGTTCGTGGAAGATTCTTCAGAGATTGATGCGTGGGAAGAACGAATCATAGATGTTTAGGTCTTACAGTTCATGCAAAAGTATACTCGTATGGAGCTTTCACTTTTTGAGTTAGCCCAGCGAGCAAGGTGCTTGAGTTTGGAAGATATTCAAAATTTGTGCTTCGTATATGAGTCCCTGAGCACTCCTTTGTTTACCACACAGGCATGGGATTCCACGGTTGCAGTTTATGAGGTTACTTTTGAGGCCCTCAAAGAACAATTAGAGGCATAAAAGGAAGCAGAAGCCATTGAGAAAGCAAATTACGAGGAAGAGCGTCATCAAGCATCTACATCAAAAGCATCATCCGAGGAGGTTGGGAAGAAGACTCAAAATTACCCAATGGATTAAGGTCTGGGATCGCTTGCATCCATGCGAGCTGGATACCCCGAGAGCCGCCAAAAATGTTGGCAGTTTTGCACCATGCCACATTGGTTTTAAATAAATCATTGATTGTAATGTAAAAAATTCATGATTTCACATTTTGCTCAGAATGTTTAAAAACATTGTAGTCATTTCAGTTTTTATGTAATTTTTCATTCTGAAAATAAACAAATTAACCCCAAATTGTGACTTGGAAATCTGCTTCGAATTCACTTCGTCAAATTATCCACAGCAGCAATCAAAAGATAAAAATGATTTCACTTCAGAGGTGAAGCGACAGTAAGAAATCTTTGAGACAAAATAAAATCGGCTAAGTGAAAAATACAAATGCGTTCGCCTCATTGGAGGGGTGAACGTCACGTTCGCCCATTGAAAATGCAAACGCGCCCCAAAATTAGGAATGCACAAAACAAAAAGGAGAATAAAAGGAACACATTGTGTTCGCCCCTTAAGTGGGGCAAACGTAGTGTTCGTACCTCATTTGGGTGAACATGAGTTCAATATGCATCATGGTCGCTTTAAAGTATTCACGATGGATCCGTTCGTTATTTTTAAAGGCGAATGGCATGGAGAGATAAAGTTTGGGCGACGACAATTTTTAAATGGTTTTCACCCTTACACTCAGGTAAAAGGGGCGAACCTCATGATAGATGCGGCGAAGATACTTTGAAGGAGAATGTTGTTTGTTTTTTAGAACATGTGATTAAATTTCTCCAGAGGCATGAGTATAATTAAATGGGGTAAATCTTAATTATTAATTGCCATCATCTTCGACAATTTTAGAGCTTGATTTTTCCCAGTTGAATATTTTCTTAGGGTAACTGTTGCAATTTAATGTTGGTGACGAAGTGGAAGCATTTTTGTCATTTTCAAGAACATCTTCTCGAAGGTTTTACTCCCTCTCCAAATCAAATTGAATATGGAGTAAATTGCTGAAGCTCGTGTTTGATTTCTAAGAAGATGGAGGTGACTCAAATTTAATGCTACGGTGCCTGAATGTTATCATCTCAAACCGTTTTCATGATCGTGTCTACCGAAAGAAGATTTCCAAGAAATTATGACTCATTTGATGTATTCAATAAAAGAGGCGCAAACCTCTATAAATACTAAGAAAAATTGCATTGTAAGGGGTTGGAAAAAATAGATATTCCTGCGAGAAAACACTTCAAGTTCTCTGCAGTAATAGTGAATTCAAAATAGTTGGATTTGCAAATGACTTGGTGTATTGTGGTCTTCTATATTATGCACTTATTTTACACAGTTAACTTTATTATTTGCTGTTAGATTTAAATTCTGCAAGTTGGATTTAAATATTGCAAGTGAGAGAGTGAGTGCTGGAGTGTTGATCTGAAGATTACATGTGCGAAGTTATACGGAAATTATGTTATTTGATCATCTATTTGCATGCTATTTTCAGCTTGGTGTGAATTCCTGCTATCAATCTATTCCCATCCTACACAGTCGGCTTGTGGCCATATTTCCCATTTCTTTACGCATTTTCCAATTTCTTTCCTGCATCCTTAGTCTTCAACCATTTTAGAATTAGTAAGGGAACCGGCCCTCTCTGGAGATTGACACGGGGCACATCTCTTTCCTTTGGTCTTTCAATTTTGGCCGTGTTTAGGGTGCACAAACGTAGTTTTGTATGATTAGGCAGATATTTGACCGACAGTAACAGAAAAACAAGCATCGGTTGAACACTGGTAACGCAAGTACTTAATACAACTTTGGAAGTAAAGGAATCAAGTCTATTCGATGCAATACCTAAATTATACGCTATAGTCAGTGAAGTGATAAAAGCAAAGAAGAGGGAGGAAGTTTGATAGGTAGCTAATATCAAGAAAGAGCAATATATCGATCCTACAATACGAATGATTGAAGCAAGGAAAAAGCCAACTTTGGTTCACATGGAGATATTGGACCATAAGCTAAATCAAGTAATCGTTGATGGAGGATCGAGTGTAAACATGATGCCAAAGAAAACATGGTGGAGTATTGGCCAACCAACATTAAGATATCCAAATTTTAGGTTATATGGAGCTGACCAATATGGTATTGAAACAAGAGGAGTGTTGATGAGCCAAAAAGTGCGCATAGCGAAACAAGATTTCATTCTGGATTTCGTTGTAATTGCTATGTAAAAACTTGCATATGATGCATTACTTAGATGTGGGTGGCTAAGAATAGCAAAGGCAAACCACAACTGGGAGAAGGAACACCTCAACTTCAAAAAAGGCCAATATAGGTATATGATTAACCTGAAGAACTACGCAGTAAGCCAAGACGTCGTGACTTCAGATGAATCGAAGAGTTCTTCGTCATATGGTGAAACAGGGTATGAACCAAATGAAGGAGTATTGCAACTAGAAGAATGTATTGAAGACGAAAATGATGAGGATAAAGGCTTACTCCATTGGTAGATGGAGGATTATGAAGTGTTCTCTCCATAGTGTTTATGCATTAATGCAGAAGATGAAATTCAAGAGAATGGAAAGAAAGAGCCCGAGAGAGGAGAAAGTAGCAAAAAGAAATCAGCAGTAGAGAAGGACCAAGAACGGGAAAAGTGGACATTTCCAAAGAACTTCGCAGAATATACGATGGGAGATGCAGTAATTGAGGATAAGCCAACCCATCCTATTGATGTCCTAAAAGCGATAGAAGAACACAAGTCCATTAAGTATGAAGGACCAAGAATGGTTCAGGTTAATCTTGGAGAAGAAGGCGAAGAGAAAATGATTAAATGTGGGGATGATTGGGATCCTGTACTGAAAGCAACAACATTCAAGATTTTTGCGGAGTACAAGGATGTCTTCATATAAGGATCTAAAGGGAGTATTGTTGCCACATTTTGCACGGGGTGCCATGTCTTAAAAATTTTGTAAGGATGCTGCTTTGCCTTCCCTCTTTCTTCTTTCCCTTTCTTCATCATGTCCCTTCTACTCTTCTGCCACCAATTTCACTTTCTCCATCTTCTTTTCCATGTCTTTGATTGTTTCTGTGAGTGGGCAAGTTTGCCCAAAATTCTTCTAAGTGTTGTAATCCGCCCGACTGCGCAGCGCAGTCGGGCTGCGCTTGTCCACTTTGGCGCACCTGGGCGGTATTATCAGGACGATGCCCAGAAAATTTCTAAGTATGGAGCCGCCCGACTTCGCAGCGAAGTCGGGCTGCGCTCATAATCCCGTGCGCACCTGGGCGGCCTCAGTTGAAAAGTAGCCAAAAATCGGCTAAGTGTTGGGACCGCCCGACTTCGCAGCGAAGTCGGGCGGCGCCCTGAGGACGGTGCGCACTTGGGCGGGCTTACTGTGAAGACATCAAGAAAAAGGCTAAGTGTTGAGCCGCCCGACTTCGCAGCGAAGTCGGGCTGCGCTCACCAAGTTGTGCGCACTCGGGCGGAAAACAGGAAAGTGCTGCTGGAGAAAATCCTAAGGCACGAAGGCCCTCCCGATTGCGTTGTTTCCACCCTGCGTCGTCCGACTGCGCTCCAGTTTTGTGCGCAGTCGGGCGGAATAGAAATATAAAAGATGAGCTTTAAGATGATTTTTCCCCCTCCTTCAGATGCTGACAGGTGTTCGGTCTTGGGATCTGAGTCAAGATGTGACAGAAGGTGTGCCACCAGGGTACCGGACAGATGAGCGTGAACTGACAAGTTGTACCGCATCTGCCCTCATTCAAACTGACTCGAGGTTTCATCTACCGGATTGCCACGTAGCTGCCATGTTTTCAGGTGGACCTTGCTGCAAGTACATTCCATACCCGCAGAGGTCAACATCAGCCGCTTTTTGCCGCTTTTGTCAGCTTTTCCAGCTTTTGTCAGGTCTGGGATTCTGTGCCCACATTGTAATCGGGGGGAAAATTGCGCTATAAATAGCAGCCTCATATCATTGTATAAGGGTGGATGGGAGATATATTGCTAAGAGACTTCTGTAGCTGTGCATTTGCTTTTGAATACAAAATATACTTGGCTCTATTAATTGTCTTTATCTTGTATGCTGCCTTTGTTAAGTGTTTCTGCCTCATGTTGCTTATATTACTGATTACTGTTATTCTGCTTTCTGGATATCGGTATTGGTGGTTAAGTATATCTGGAATGCTTAAAGTGAAGGATACATAGGATAAAATAGCATTAATAGTTTATGTTACATACTTTGTTTAGATTGTTGTTAGTAGTAGTGATTGGTTAGTTTCTGTGCTGCTTATCTTCCCCACCCGAAACAAGCATATTTATGTTTCTTTCTGTAATTTGTAATCTCTTTCCTGCACTCTGAGCTAAAACCCCAATTGAGAAAACATAGGAAGCCGGCCTCCTCCGGAGATTGGCTCGGAAGGCATTCCTTCCTTCCGGCCTTTCAATCTGCTGGGCGAATCTAGGGCGCAAATAGATTAAAATCCTATCCTAGTGGCAGATTCGTAACCAACAGTTTCTCTGGCACGCCCGGTGGGACACGAGAGTTTCCCACCCCAAAACAGAATCGAAGCATCGGTGTTCGCTTCATTGCTGTCAAATCAGAACACCTGGCGACTCTGCTGTACCTGAACATTCTCTGAGTCCGTAAGACTGGTCCAATATCAAAAACGCCTTCATGCACACAAGAAGGTGGAGAGCTAGGAATCCAGGACAACAACCTAATTTTTACGAAATTGACATCAACGCTGTTGGAGAGCGCGTAAGGCTGGCTGACTACCAAGCTCACCAAGACGATAGGTTCGAGCACGAATCTAAAGCTGAGATAGAAGCTGAAGTGGAAGAGGTTGAAGAAGTTGAGGAGGCCGAAGTTGAAGAACAACCCACAACTTCAGATAGTACTGATACTGACTACACCACTGATCAGCTCGAAGAAGAGGAAGAAGACATGGCTGCCCAGAATCAGCAGAATGATAATGACCTCTTCCCGACTGTTGATTCCACAGGCCCTCTTGCTCTAGCTGGACAAGAAGTTGTCCCGCCTGCTGCCTTAAAGTCCATTCCTACCTATGACGGCACGGGGAAGACAACATATGAGCACATCCAAGACATTCTGGCCTTGGCTGCACTGCACTCTATCACCAATGAGAGTGTTAAAACCCGACTGTTAGCTCTCTCTGCGAGGAAAGCTTCTCTACTGGTGGAGATCCTTGCCGGAGGGGACTATCACGGGATGGCCCCAACTAGCTGGAAGGCTAGTTAAGGGATTCAATGAGTCCGCTGATCCCTCCTCGTTGTTGCACCAATTTCAAAGCATTCAGCGCCATCCGCAAGAGGAGATATCAGACTTTAACGTGAGGTTCGCGAGGTCCTGGAAAAGAGTACCCCCTGAGCTGCGTCCTTCCGCGGGACAGGCTGCTCACTATTACCTGAGAGCTTTTAACTCGGACATTTGTCTAGTTATTAAGTTAGCCCGGGTCAACACTTTTCCTGCATTATATGAGGCTGCTCAGCAGGCAGAACTGGACATGATTGCTATAGGCAGGCTCCCTCATAAAATGCAACCTCCGATCTACCCGGATTTCCCTCAGTCCCAATATCCGCCCGCTTCGGGTGGGGCCCCGTCTTCATCCAATCATCACCCCCATCAGCCATGGAATCCTGCGCCAGTCATTGACCCGTACGGTCCACCTCAGATCCATTATCCTACTCCGCCACCTCCGCAACATCCAACACTTCCCGCTCCCCCTCAATATCCGGCGTTTCATGCTCCTCCACCATTAGCCACCTTACCTCCGCCAGCCCGGCCGACACCTGCCGATAATGATATTCAAAATAAGATCCTTCAGGAGGTGCGGGCTCTTGCCTCCGGTTACCATACAATCTCCAATGACATGACAATCATGAAGAAGAAGCAGGCTCAGATGGAGTTTGTTCCTAGAAGGCCATACCCTCCTCCTGCGCTAACGAAAGATCAAGCAGCTCAAGCGCAGAGGCCTCCAACAAGAAATGCTGCCGGCAATGCTCAGCCTGGTACTTCTGACCGCGTCAACTGGTGCTCTACTTGCAACGACCCCCATGGAGAAGAGAGTTGCATGCTGCATCAGCATTATATTCAGACCCTTGCGGGTAGCGCCATAGAGGATGAAGCATACATGATTCGTGATGACGAGGGTAACTTCGCAGTCCCTGAAGAAGATCCTGTATCCCTCTTAACCAAAGAGGGCAAGAAGCCAATTGAGGCCACTCCGGCCCAAATGAAGCCGTTGAAGGTATATGCAAGAAGGGAGAAGACACAGCCTGTTGTGGCAGCTCCTGATAAGCCACCTTTACCTCCGATTGCCAAAGAAAAGCTCCCGGCGCTCAAGGCTCCCGTGATCAAGGCTCCAACGACCCAACCTCCAGCTGAAACAAAAGAGCAAGCTCAGGAGAAGCTGAGGTACCCGTCCCTGACAAAGAGACAGAGGGTCGAAGCCACGCAGCAGTACCGCACCAAGTACGAGCCAGCGAAGGAAGCAGAAGGGGCCGGTACTTCTACCTATAATATAGTCGATGAGCTCAAGAAAACACCAGCAAAAATAAGCATGTACGATGCTCTTCAGCTCCCAGGACAAGTAGACCTGTTGCAGGAATCATTGAAGAATGTAAAAGACGGGAAGCCGACACAGCCTGCTGTGTTAGCTCAGCCCTTGACTACTTCTGCTACTGGGAAGAACAGACCGCCACCTTTTTATCTATCTTTGCGGATGGAAGGTCACATAGTGCATAACTGCATGGTGGACTCCGGTGCTTCGACTATTGTCATGCCAAGGGCTGTCTACGAAGAAATTGGTATGGAATACACAAGGAGCAGCCAAGGTGTGCTACAGTTGGACGACACTCTTGTGAAGACAGTTGGTGTCATCAAAGACATCCCCATCCGGCTGCATAAAGCACTCGACATTGTGGTCATCCAAGAGGTCGTAGTGGTTGACTTGGAACCCTACTTCGGCATGTGTCTCTCAAGGGAGTTCACTGCGAAGCTGGGTGGATATTTGTCGCTGGACTATTCACATATGGAGGTACCTTTCAAAGGAAGGAGGTTGAAAATTTATAATGAGAAGCCTTCCACTTTTCTGGTCGAGAAGATACCCGGGGAGGAGCAACAAAATGACATGGTTCATCTGACGACCGAGGAGCTGGTAGAAGTAGACTTGGCGGAAGAAACCCTGGAACTGCTGCAAGTAGAGGACGAGTTCTCTTTGTTGAATTTCAACGCCATGATCGAAACCGAACTAGGCTGCTACTCCGTCACTCAGCCTGAGAGGCTTGACCAGACCGCTCAGAAGGATGTAGGACCTGCCCCAGACAAGCTGTGGAAGTTGTACTTTGATGGCGCCCGATGCAAGAATGGCGCCGGGGCAGGTGTCCTTCTGGTCTCACCATCCGGCATTCAAAAGGACTATTGTTATAGGCTGGCTTGGAGTTGCACTAACAATGCGGCGGAGTATGAAGCCTTGTGCTTAGGCTTAAGAAAGGCAGAGAGGCTTGGGATTAAACATTTGCAGATCTTTGGCGACTCAGAGCTGGTGTGCAACCAGATCACTAACAAGTGCGCCTCCAAGAAGCACTACCTCAAGGCGTACCGTAACCGTGTCTGGGATCTGATGGAGTCATTTGACTCACTGAATGTCAAAGCCATCTCTCGTGAAAAGAATAAACATGCTGACATTCTGGCGTCTGTTGGAGCCAGGTACGTCCCGACTGATGACACTGTCCAGAAGCCGAAGCCGGTTCGTACCATTTATAGGCCTTCTGTGCCTGACAAGGACACCCACTGGTAGGTGTTCGACTGTGACGAGGATATCGTCACCTTTTTGATACATGAAGCTAGTACAATCGAAGGTAGAGACCCTGATGACGAGCAGTATGAGGGGTTAATACAGTTAAAGAATAATCATGTCCCAAAAGGACTGATTACCCTGGAGAGCCTCTTTGATCAGAATGATAGAGCCATATCCCACAGGATCAAAGTGGACCCCAAGCAGTACATGGACCTGGAATTGGAACCTGGAAAGGTGATCAAGGTCGGAACAGATTGCACCAATGAGGAGTTAGAGCAGATCCGAGCTCTATGCAAAGAGTACCCAGATATTGTAGCCTGGTGCTACCAAGACCTGAAAGGGTATGACAGAGAGATGATCCAGCACACCATAGAGCTATGATAGAGAGAAGAGGCAAAGCCCTTCAGGCAGAAGCAAAGGGCAGTAAATCCAAAAATTGAAGCCATGATGAAAGCCGAGCTCATGAAGATGCTGGAAGCAAAAATCATCTATCCTATCAAGCATTCTTCTTGGGTCGCAAATCTGGTTCCCGTGAGGAAGAAGAATGGAGACATCCGTCTCTGCGTAGATTTCAGAAATCTTAACCAAGCTTCATTGAAGGATCATTACCCACTCCCTCAGATTGATCAAATCCTTCACGTGGTTGCAGGAGCCCAGAGATTCTCTCTCCTGGATGGATTTTCAGGCTATAATCAGATTTGGGTGAAAGATGAAGACCAACACAAGACGACGTTCACCACCAAATGGGGAACGTTCGCATATCAGCGCATGCCTTTCGGTCTTTCAAATGTCGGGGCTACATTTCAAAGGGCTATGGACTTGGCGTTCCGTGAGCTGCTCAACAAAATCATTGTCATCTATTTGGATGACATGACTGTGTTTTCACATAAGAGAGAGGACCATGCTTCCCATTTGCGCCAAGTATTTGAAAGATGTCGCGAATTCGGCATATCAATCAACCCAAAGAAGTCAGTCTTTGCGGTAAAAGAAGGCAAACTGCTGGGCCATGTCATTTCTGAAAAGGGCCTTGCGGTTGACCCCGACAGAGCGGAGGCTCTTCTTCGCTTGTCCATCCCAGTCGACAAAAAGGGGCTGCAGTCATTTTTTGGCCAAATCAACTTTGTAAGGAAGTTTGTGCCTGACTTTGCACAAGTAATCAAGCCCATGGCTGAGCTCCTGAAGAAAGATGCTGAATTTATCTGGACTGAAGAGAGGAAGCAAGCCTTTGAAGAGATCAAGGCCAGGATTGCCCAGGCCCCAGTGCTGATAAATCCAGATTACTCCAAGGACTTCATCCTTTACGCAGTGGGAGAGCCCGAAAGCTACGCTGCAGTCCTGACTCAGAAGGGAGATGATGGCGAGGAGCGTCCAATTGCATTCCTAAGCCAGGTGATCCAGCCGCACGAAGAAAGGTATAATTTTATTGAGCGGCAAGTCCATGCAGTTATGAGATCCCTGAGAAAGTTCAAGCACTTTGTCTCCCAGAGCCGGATAACTGTCTTCGTGATACACCCGGATGTCAGGAATTTCATCATCCAAGGAGAGCCTGGTCACAAGAGGGCAGGATGGATTGCCAAAATCCAAGAGTTTGACATAGAGGTACGGCCAACAAAGTTAATCCGAGGTCGGGCTCTATGCCAAGAATTGGCCCGAAGTGCTGCAGCCGAAGTCTCTGCATGTCAGTGGGAGAATCCAATGACAGAAATCAACCTTGCCAACTCCTTATCAGAGGAGAGTGATTGGACGAATGACCTGGTGTGGTATTTTAGCACAGGGAGATGTCCAGATCATCTCAATGCCTCACAAAGAAGGAGGTTTAGGCTTAATGCCTTAAAGTATATACTACGCCCCGAGGGGCTGTATTTCAAAAATATTGACGACATCCTGTTGCGGTGCGTCAAAGAATCTGATCAACCGAAGGTCCTCGGAGAATTCCATTCTGGGATGCCCGGAGGACATCATTCAGGAAGGCCTACGGCCTTAAAAATCATCAGAGCGGGCTATTATTGGCCCACCCTCTTCGCAGACGCGCATGCAGTCTGTCAAAAATGCGAGAAATGCCAGAGGTTCGCCGGCAGAAATCGGAAAGCACCCTTGCCCCTCCAGCCAATTCAAGCTGAGACTCCATTTCAGCAGTGGGGTCTGGATTTCATCGGGACAATAACGCCCAACTCTTCGACGGGGCATAAGTTTATCCTCACAGCCACAGATTACTTTACCCGGTGGGCCGAGGCAACGCCTACAAAGCATGCTGACCAAGAGACGGTCATCGGTTTCCTAGAGAGCCTCATCACCCGTTTCGGGATTCCAGAGGCAATTGTCACAGACAATGGTCCAGGGTTTGCAGGAGCTGTACTCACTGAGTTTACCAGCAAGTATGGCATATACCACAAGATGTCTTCAAACTACTATCCGCAGGGGAACGGCCTGGCCGAGTCCACCAACAAAAATCTCTTGAAGATTATAAAGAAGACTGTGGAAAGGAACAAGAGGTCGTGGCACCTGCTTCTGGACCGAGCGTTATGGGCGGACCGTATCTCTTTCAAGAAGTCCATCAAGACGTCCCCTTATGCGCTCGTATACGGCAAAGAGGTTGTCTTGCCTACCCACATAGAGATGCCCGCCCTCTGGTTGTTAGAAGATGAGAAAGGTGATAGGGACCCCGTGGATGCCCGACTGGCTCAGCTGTTGCAGTTGGAAGAGGAAAGGGAAAAGGCGTATCAGGCTTTTACCAAGCACGCCGAGAACACCCAGAGCTGGTTTGCGAAGGGGACCACCGCCCGAGTCTTCAAGATTGGAGACTTAGTGCTGAAATGGGATTCACTTAAGGCGAAACCGGGCAACCATGACAAGTTTGATGCCTTCTGGGAAGGCCCCTACCAAATCGCCCGAGTAAACCAGTTCAATGCATTCGTGTTAAGAGACATGGAGGGTCAGATCCTCCCGATCCCCGTTAATGGCTTTCATCTGAAAGCCTACTATCACTGAAGGTTACTAGAGGTTTTCCCCTTGTACATATTTTTATTTCCTGCAGTTCAGTTTTATTTCTGAATGTAAATATTGCTTTCAGTTAGTTAGTTTCCTGCTTTTATTCAAAAAAGAGAGCCAAGTGTTCTAGGAAAGAAAGGTGCATGGCAAGTCCCAAAAAAGTGGCTAAGGCAGGAAAAGTCGCCCGACTTCGTAGCGAAGTCGGGCTGCGCCCTTGAGTTTGTGCGACGTCGGGAGGTTTCAAGACGCAAGCAAGTGGGAAAGAGCTCAAAATTTTTTCTAAGTGTTGGGGAGGCCGCCCGACTTCGCAGCGAAGTCGGACGGCGCACCCTATCTTGAGCGCAGCCGGACGGGAGCAAAACAAGAAAATGAAAAAATGGCTAAGTGTCCCGCCCGACTGCGCAATTTTTCCTTGCGCCGCCCGACTGCGCACACAAAATTTGGCGCACTCCGACGGGCGCGTTCTAGAGGCAGGGCGTGTGATGGAAAAATTTCTAAGTGTCGGCCTCCCAAGGGCGCATCTTCCACAGTGCGAAGTCGGACTGCGCTCGTTTTTTGAGCGCACTTGGTCGGGGGTTTAAAAAAG
This sequence comes from Wollemia nobilis, assembly GCA_028583015.1. Lineage (NCBI taxonomy): Eukaryota > Viridiplantae > Streptophyta > Pinopsida > Araucariales > Araucariaceae > Wollemia > Wollemia nobilis. Next base: position 29,010,357 of record JAQPPZ010000856.1, on the reverse strand, counting down.
AAAATTGCTAGCTTGCCTAAGGTTTCACAGCACGCTTCCCAAATTAAATGCCTCGAAGCGTGTGCCCAGTTGGCACCCTTGACGTCATAATGAGCACGAGTTTTGAAGAATTTAAGGAATGATTGCGCGATGTTCGAAGCAGATGTCATAAATAAAAAAGCGCACAAGGGTCCAACAACGTACAAGTCGCGCTTTCCAACAGGAGATCCCACGCGCGGCCGCCGAGGAATAACGGCGCTTCTCACCCACTTCGAGCAAAAAACTTTAAATCCCCCCAGCGCCATTAATGTTGCTTTCCCCATTTTTAGAAAAAGGCTTCTTACTTACTCAGAGCATCAGAGTTACCAAAGTGAATTCGAGCTGCACCGTGGAAGAAGAGTAAGTGCGAAATTTTGCCAAGTAATAGTTGTAATTTCTGTTAATTTCCGACGCCATGAGTGAGGGGCCGAGTACAGACAAGGGGAAGGCGCCAATGCAGGCGGACCCGAGTGATTCAGAGCAGGAACTTGAAGAGCAGACCGACTCGAGCGCTCATGAAAGTGAGGCGCCAAAGGAGAAGAAGCGAAAATCCAGGGCGAGAAGCTCCAAGAAGCAAGGTCCTCCTCAACCGCCCATAAACCGACTGGCCGAATACAGAGACGGAGATTACTCCATCAGTATCACAAAGTTGCGCCCCAATATCAAGGAATGGGCAGACAAGGTCTCGCCCTCACACCATCTCGGGGCCGCCTACAAGTCGAACCTTTACTGGTTCTTGTGCCCTCCTGTTCACCACTGCCCGGAGCTGGTCGAGTCAATTGCGACATATTATAAACCAGCCACCCGGCAGGTCTGCGACTGCCAAGGAAGGGTGTTGTTTACCCTCTTTAAGGAGAGCGTGCAGCCAGCTTTCGCCTCGGGGCTCGAATACGACCCAAACGCCATTGTCAGGAGGATCAATTTGGAAGAGCAAGCGGGCAGGTTCAGCCAAGGCAGAAGGATGAGAGAATTTCTTAATTCGGAGCTGAAGTGCCCACTGCCGGCTACAAGATGGCCGTCTGGTCCTATACCCCTGGACAATTTCACTAACAAGTATATCTACATTATTCTTGCCTGGGTCCTAGGCTGCGGCACAGATGCAGAAGTGCACCCGTACCAGCTGGCGCTCGCAGAGTGTATTTTACATGGGGAGTTGTATGACCCCAATGTCCTAAAAAGCGGAAGGCGCCCAATCTATTTCGATTGGGCAGACTGGGTGGCGTACGCCATTCATTCAAGTCTGGTGAAGATACAGCAGAAGCAGACGACGGAATTCAGGCACTGCTCATTTCTTGTATGGTTGTGCCTGTATCACGTGCATTACCGGATAAAGGTCCCCGGGCTTAAGAGAGTGGACGAGCAAGGCGCGTCGCTGCCAGTTTATGAATGGACAGAGTTGTTGTATAGGAGAGGGTCATATTATGACTTTAATTTCAAATTTTTGGGTATGACCCTGGCACTTTTCAATGGCAAGGCGACTCGCCCTCCCCATGTTATGACGAAGTACCTGGTAAGGAGCAAATTTGGGGACACCTTCCGGTTGACCCAGGGCATCGTCATCAGAATCTACGGGTTCAAAGGGAAGCCATTCCTGCTGCCCTATTTTTGTACTGAGTATCATTTTGGCCTAGAGGCAGCGTGGCAGATGGGCTGCGTTGAAGAGGAATTCGGCCAAGGAAAGAAGAGGGGCCATATTTTCAAATATCCTTTTACCTGGGGAAACATTGAGGTCCACGAAATTGGGCAGCATGTCTACCTAGAGCAGACCCTCCTCAACTTGGGCCTGATACAGTTGCCGCAGCGCTGGAAATACGACCCGATTGGGGTAAGAGGAAAATTCGTGCACGTTTGCCCGCGAGCAGAGATCATGGAAGAAAGGTGCAATAAGACAGGGGCAGACCTGGAGTGGCACATTGAACAGATGCAGTCGTGGCCACCATGGCATGACTTTTACTGTGTCGAAGTAGACTATGATCCCGACCACAACGATGATCACAAACCGGGATCAACTGGTTTTCGAAGATTGCTCGCAAAGGTGGCGCAACTGGGCTGGAGTAAAGACAAAATCATTGAATGTTGGAAGATGAGGTGTCGCACGCGGCACGATAAGTCAGAAAAAAAGACGCTGGCCATTGATGATGAGTTTTCCAACTTGTATGATAAATACGCTGGCAAATGGGAGCCGTTCGCATTTCGAGATTACGTTCCCCTAGGCGCCAGGAAAAGATATAAAAGGAAGCCCCCTCCCCAGCATTTGCCCATTCGAAAGTCTTCCAGCAGCAAAGCGCCAAAAGGCAAAGAGGTGGGCCCAATGTTGTCCTCAACACCTGAAAAGTCGTCGCAGACAGAAAAAGAGCCCGAAGGGTCAGCCAGCGAGGCAGCAGTAGAGGCCACAGATCCGACGAGGCCCAAGTACAAATTCACCGTGGGCACCCCAGCCCCTGACGTATCAACCGTTTCTGCTCCTCCCGAGCAAACAACCGCTCCAAAACAGAAGAAAAGAAAAAGGAGCGAGAAAACTAAAGAAAGGCGGCCCAAGAAGGAGGCTGCGCAACAGACAGTGGGGGCCCCACGAACCAGAGCAGCTGCAAGCGAAATAATTTCAATCGAGGATAGTCCTCAAGGAGAAGCAGAGGCCTGGGCCGCGGGACTCATTCAAGCACCAGCTCAGGCGGAGCACGCAGGTACGTCCTCTTCCCCTGTGCAACAAACCCCAGCTAGCCCTGTCATTACGCCCTCCTCTTCCGCATCTGGGCACATTATAGCTGCCTCATCCTCTTCACCCATCACGCAGTCCCAGCACAGCCCTCGCTCCTTTGGCCACTTCGCCCAAGACCCCAATATTTTCCAAACCCTGGGTCAAACCCTAGGTCTTTCTCCCGCGGCTAGCACTGAGGCAGTCTCCCCGTCCCCACGCCGCTCACCCGCCGCCGATACTTCCTTCCGAACCCCATCTCCACCTCCTCAGCAGCCGCCCACTTCCCCTAGGTCCCGGTCGCCCACAAGAGCGGCCTTGTCTTCTGGTGTACCTCCTGCCTCATTGTTTTCAGGGAGAATGCCGTAGCAGGATTTGGCCTCTGCGTACCCCATGTTGGCAGAGCTAGAGCTGATGGATAAACAAATGCAAGTCACAGATGATCAGCCTCTAGCAGCAAAGGCCGCAGGGGGCTCTGTTTCTTTCCTCCAGGGCGTGAAGAAGAGAAGAGCCGAGGAGATTGCCATACCTGTGAAGCGCACCAAGTATGACTTGGACAAAAGGGTGCTCCGAACGGAGAAGTTGATCCCAAAAGTCAAGAAGCCCCTCCGGGAGATGACCGAGGCAGACTATGAGCACCGGATCAAGGAGAAAAGCTTCGATGATATAAGCGAGGAGTACGAAATTAATGGGATCCATCGAAAAACTGACAATCTCCTTGTCAAGCGGCTCGAAGCCCAGGAGAAGTTGTTTCAGCTTCAGAACAGTTCAAGACAGCTGGAGGAGGATCTGGCCAAGGCGACTACGCAGCTGGAGTCCGCCCAGGAGGAAGTTAACAAGTTGAAAGATCAGCTCGCGGCATCCCAGCAGGAGGCGGCAGCCCAGAAAAAAGCAGCTGATCAGTTGGCGGAGGACAAGAAAGCAGCGCTGGTGCATGTTGCCCAGTTGCAGAATCAGCTCTAGCAGACTCAGGCGCTGCTGGAAGAGAAGGCATCCCAGGCTGCTGCTTTTTCAAAGGACAAGATCAAAGAAATGAGGGCTGGCCTGCTGACAGGTTGCAGGGCAAATGTTGTCAGATCCTTATCCGTCCTGGATTTCGTTTCCAGAATTCAAGAAGTTTCTGCCGAGGGTAAGCCTACGGTAGAGGAGGCCGAACGTCAAGCGCGGCGATGGCTAGACTTGGCGATAAAACTTGAGGAGTATGAGCGCAAAGGCCTCCGATTTCCACCCATGTCACGTATTGCCCTAGACTGGGCAGATGCAAGGGTTACCTTGCAAAACTACTTTGAAAAATCTGAGAAGATTAGGGCCGCCAGAAAGATGCTGGATGTGTTGAACCATGAAATGAACATCTGCCTGGCCCCCTTTAACACATTGTCTACGCTCGGATTCCCGAGCTTTGTCAAATATGGAGAGTTTCTGCCTCTCGAGCAAGTAAAACAAGACTGGCAGGTTTTTGAGGCAGACACGTCCGAGATTGATGGCTGGACTGACCCAGTCCAAGAGGCGCAGGTGACCCAGATGGTGTCTAAATTTTGTAAAATCAATACTTGCCTCCAGGAGCTGGGAGAGAGATATGACACCATCGACGTGCATATGGTCGCGGCATTTAAAAAGACGCTGAAGGATATCAGCGACTTAGAGCCCTTCCAGGAAGCAGCTTGGGATCAAGCTAAGGCTGCTTACGAGCACGTCTGTGAGCGGGTTCAGCCTGCTGAGCAAGAAGGGGACAGTGGCGCTGAGCAATCAGGCTCAGAGAAAGAGGGAGAGGAAGGTACAGAAGAAGAGACTGCTGAGAGCGAACAGGAGGAAGAACAGCTGCCCAAGCAGGGGGCTCAGCAGCAGCGTCAACAGCAGCAGCAGCAGGATGCAGGGGCCGGGAGTGCCTCTGTGCCCAAGGGATAAAGGCCTGGTTCGTTGCATCGAGGCGAGCTCGACACCCCGCGAGCCGCCAGGAATGTTGCCACATTTTGCACGGGGTGCCATGTCTTAAAAATTTTGTAAGGATGCTGCTTTGCCTTCCCTCTTTCTTCTTTCCCTTTCTTCATCATGTCCCTTCTACTCTTCTGCCACCAATTTCACTTTCTCCATCTTCTTTTCCATGTCTTTGGTTATTTCTGTGAGTGGGCAAGTTTGCCCAAAAATTCTTCTAAGTGTTGTAATTCGCCCGACTGCGCAGCAGCGAGTGGGCTGCGCTTGTCCACTTTGGCGCACCTGGGCGGTATTATCAGGACGGTGCCCAGAAAATTTCTAAGTATAGAGCCGCCCGACTTCGCAGCGAAGTCGGGCTGCGCTCATAATTCCGTGCGCACCTGGGCGGCCTCAGTTGAAAAGTAGCCAGAAAATCGGCTAAGTGTTGGGACCGCCCGACTTCGCAGCGAAGTCGGGCGGCGCCCTAAGGACAGTGCGCACTTGGGCGGGCTTACTGTGAAGACATCAAGAAAAATTGTAAGTGTTGAGCCGCCCGACTTCGCTGCGAAGTCGGGCTGCGCTCACCAAGTTGTGCGCACTCGGGCGGAAAACAGGAAAGTGCTGCTGAGAAAATCCTAAGGCACGAAGGCCCTCCCGATTGCGCTGTTTCCACCCTGCGCCGTCCGACTGCGCTCCAGTTTTGTGCGCAGTCGGGCGGGATAGAAATATAAAAGATGAGCTTTAAGATGATTTTTCCCCCTCCTTCAGATGCTGACAGGTGTTCGGTCTTGGGATCTGAGTCAAGATGTGACAGAAGGTGTGCCACCAGGGTACCGGACAGATGAGCGTGAACTGACAAGTTGTACCGCATCTGCCCTCATTCAAACTGACTCGAGGTTTCATCTACCGGATTGCCACGTAGCTGCCATGTTTTCAGGTGGACCTTGTTGCAAGTACATTCCATACCCGCAGAGGTCAACATCAGCCGCTTTTGTCAGCTTTTCCAGCTTTTGTCAGGTCTGGGATTCTGTGCCCACATTGTAATCGGGGGGAAAATTGCGCTATAAATAGCAGCCTCATATCATTGTATAAGGGTGGATGGGAGATATATTGCTAAGAGACTTCTGTAGCTGTGCGTTTGCTTTTGAATACAAAATATACTTGGCTCTATTAATTGTCTTTATCTTGTATGCTGCCTTTGTTAAGTGTTTCTGCCTCATGTTGCTTATATTGCTGATTACTGCTATTCTGCTTTCTGGATATCGGTATTGGTGGTTAAGTATATCTGGAATGCTTAAAGTGAAGGATACATAGGATAAAATAGCATTAATAGTTTATGTTACATACTTTGTTTAGATTGTTGTTAGTAGTAGTGATTGGTTAGTTTCTGTGCTGCTTATCTTCCCCACCCGAAACAAGCATATTTATGTTTCTTTCTGTAATTTGTAATCTCTTTCCTGCACTCTGAGCTAAAACCCCAATTGAGAAAACATAGGAAGCCGGCCTCCTCCGGAGATTGGCGCGGAAGGCATTCCTTCCTTCCGGCCTTTCAATCTGCTGGGCGAATCTAGGGCGCAAATAGATTAAAATCCTATCCTAGTGGCAGATTCGTAACCAACAAGTACCACCAAAGTTGTGTGTACATAAGATTCCTTTAATCGAAGGCACAACCAGTAAGGAGGCAGCCATATAGAATAAATCCAAAATACGCAGCCTTGATGAATTCTGAAATCGAGAAAATGTTGGATGCAGGCATAATATTCAAAGTTACAAGCGAATGGGTGTCACCGATTGTGATCACCTTGAAGAGAGAGGCAAATAAAATCCGAATCTGTGTGGATTTCCAAAGCCTTAATTTTGTAACTATAAAATTTCCCTTCACGGATTCCATATTGGAGTAAGTAGCCCGTCACAAGATTTATTCGTTTTTAGACGAATTCTCAGGTTATAACCATTTTGTAAAGCACCAACTACTTTTCAAAGAATCATATTATACATTTTTAATAAAATGTCCATAGGTAACTTCAAGGCCTTTCTAGATGATTGGTCCCTATACGACAAGACACATGAGCATTTGAAGGCACTGGAGGAATGTATGAGCTTGTGTAGGAAAGCTCGAATATCGTTAAATCCAGGCAAGTGCGTATTAATGGTGCCATATGGGAAGTTGTTAGGACATATTGTATGTCAGGAAGGTTTGAAGCTAGACCTAGATAAAATATGAGTGATATTGCTAATGGAAGAGTCGCATGATGTAATTTTTATGAAGACTTTAGGAACAGTTGGTTATTATAGGAGGTTTATCAGAAACTATGCACAAACCTCTCATCCACTAGATGCTCTTACGCAAAAATGTTCCTTTCAAATGGGTAGAGGAACACCAGGAGGCTTTTGAGGGCTTGAAGGTGCATTTGGTGAAGGCACCTATCCTAGTTTATCCAAACTGGGAAAAAGAATTCCATGTTCACGTGGATGCCTCAAATTTTGCAATTGGTTGTGCATTGGCTCAAGGACAGTTTGAACTAGACCAACCCATATATTTTGTGAGTCGGTTATTGAGTCGGTTATTGTCTAGAGTAGAGAAGAACTACAATACAATAGAATGAGATGCATTGGGAATGGTGTATGCAGTACAGAAGTACAGACACTATTTGTTGGCTAACCCATTTGCTTTTTATGTAGATCACCAAGCACTGTTGTATCTAATCAATAAACCAACAATCTATGGACGAGTTAGTAGATGGCTCATCACTTTGCAAGAATTTGTGTTTCGGGTGGTAGTGAGACCAGGGAAGAAGCACATGATAGTGGACCAACTATCAAGGATTCGCTTAAAAACTGTAGAAGGAGAAATACAAGATGAATTCCTTGACATAGTTATTTATGATAAGTGCGGTACCTACATGGTATAGTCATATTGAGGAATATTTATCAATAAGAGAGCTGCCAAAGGAGATGACGACAACGATCAAAGAAAAATTATTACAAAATCGACACCTTTCACATTGATTGTAGGTTTGCTATATAAAATGGGGGAGGACCACATTCTAAGAAGATGCATAATGGAATATGAAGTACAACAGATACTAAAAGAGGAACACGAGGGACTGGCAGGAGGCCATTGGGGCCAGATGCAACAACTAGGAAGGTGTTGTTGGCAGGGCTATGGTGGCCTACCCTTTATCACGATGCCAAGGAGTATGTCAAGGCATGTGATACGTGTCAAAGAACGAGGAAGTCGTTAAGAAGAGACTTCATGCCATTACACCCGTCGCAACCTCAAGAACTCTTTGAAATATGGGGTTTAGATTTTGTGGGACCATTGCGAACCAACCATAACAAAATACTTAACGAAATGGATAGAAGCGAGAGCCTTACCTGATAACTCTACAAGGAGCACGACTCAATTTCTGTATGAGTAGGTTATCACATGACAAGTGATCGAGGAGGCCATTTCGTTAATGAAATTATTCAAAATTTGACAAAGGAATTCAAGATCTTTCATTCCTTGTCAAGCCCATATTACCCTAAGGCAAATGGGCAAGCACAGTCAACAAATATGGTCCTAGTTTCGATTATGTACAAAACATGCAGTGTAGAAGGCGCCGATTGGGAGGAGCGCTTGTCGGTAGTTTTGTGGGCATATAGGACCACCTTCAAACCAACCACAAACCATACACCCTTTCAGTTAATGTACGAGCAGGAGGTGGTGGTATTAATCGAGTTTTTGGTACCAAGTTTAAGAATAGCAGTAGAGCACCGCCTGAATGATGAAGAGAGCATGGAAGAGAGGCTCACAACACTAGTACAGTTAGGAGAAAAGAGGGTGATGGCACAATGGGCGACAAAGATTGCTCAACAAAGATGCAAGTATTGGCATGATAAGCATCTTAGGAAGATGGATTTGAAGACCGGTGATTTAGTGCTCAAATACAATGGAAAATGAGAAATCAAGCCAGGGAAGTTAAAAAATTTATGGCTTGGACCCTTCCAGGTGGAAGAAGTACTGGACAACGGGGTTGTCCGGTTAAAGAAATTGGATGGCACAGTGTGCTTCGAAACTGTAAATGTTTCTAAGTTGAAAGTGTACAAGGCACAAGCACAGGTGAATGTGATCAACATAAAAAATGTTGGGAGACACTTATGGAAGAACAACAGAGGAATCACGACCAAGGATATGATCCTACAAACATGGAGAACCAAGTGGGATTGTTAGAGATGAAGAACCGACAAACCTGGAGTGGTTGTTCGGAGCGGAAAGAGAACTTGTAATCGAGCAGAGAGAGTTGGAACCTCACGAGGGAGAGCAGAGGCGATTACAAGTTCATGTCATATTTCCAAGTAATGAAGCAGAAGAACGACTTCGGACCCTCACGAATGTCGCATTGCAAGAGCAAGAACTAAAAGTGGAAGAAGAGGGAAATGAGGAATCAAGAGTTCTACAATAGATGATTAGGGAAACACATAGGTTGCAGGAGGAATACGAAACTTTAAGGATGCACAATGCACGACTGCGAGAACAAGTGGTTCAAGAGTTGGACGAAACCATGCAGCAAATGCAGGAACGAGAAGAAGTACAAAGAGCCAAATTGGATGAATTTGAACAACTGGAGAGGCAACAAGGGGAGTTAAGGGGAAGCGTAGAAGGCAATGAGGAAGTACCTTCGAAAAGTAGCCTATTTTCCTTGGACTTCGATAGTTCATCTTCAGCAACATTGAGGATCCTTTTGAATACCGAAGACTCTTCAAGTACTACTTCACCGTTGACAAGATGTTCCAGAAGACAACGGACCATAAGACCACCAAAACAAGACAAGATAAGGGAACCACATCATGGTCTTGCTAACAATACAGGACATCAGGTAAGCAGGGAACAAACAACTGCCATTTTGTGGAGGGATGTTAGAGAAGTACCCCAACAGCCTAAGAATGGAGGATGGTTGGAAGAATCAAGCAGTGATGAAAATCTTCCTAGGGACCCTAACACACCCTACCCAAGTCCCAATCTAGAACGAAGAAGACAAAGGGACGAAGTCCAAAGTCGACAAGCAAGGGTTTGATTTCTCGAAATGGTCCAAGTGATTGAAAATGAGGAACCACTAATGCCTCAGGAGGAAGAGGAAGGAAGAATGGGAAATCATTCAAGTAGCAAAGATGAATCAATCAAAAGGCCGACAGAATGTCGGGAGGTGGCAGAGTATCGACTTGCTATGTATCAATTACGAAGACAAAGGAGAGAAGTGAGGCGATTGCAAAGAAGGGTTCAAGAAACATCAAATTGGCCAATGAATACTGCAGTAGAAGGGAATGATTCAAGTATGGATTCCACCTTCTCAGACCAGTATAGAGATTCCTTAGTTCAATGTGGACCTCAGAGACGCTTTGAAGAAGCAAGGTGGAGAAGAAGAAGGGAAGATAGAATAAAAAATTTTGGGCAATTGATGCCTGAAACCCAAGATCACGCAAAACCAAGCACTATAGAGGAACTCATCGACCAGGCCAGAAATGGAGGTAACCTAAGCAACCTAGGAAGTTCGTCAAGTCTTTTGGGCAACCAAGGTTTGCCTAACCAAAGACCACAAGGGCCATCTGCAGACATAGTTCAAACCAACCGACAACTACGAATTCATGAGGATAGACCATCAGGTCTACCTGAAAAAGCTCATAGAAACTGACGACATTGTCACGAGTGATTAAGGGACCAGCCACATCTCGAGCAGTTGGGAGTGCAACAGCCCAACATTAGGGAGATTCGACTGAAAAGAGGGAGAGGACGATTCAAGAAGGCTCAGGGAAGACATGGATTCAGAAATAGAGATCAAGTACCCCCAAGGAATCCAACCCAAAATTAGGCACACCAAGGAGCAGATGTCCGAAGGCAAGAGGGCAAACTTTGAGGCAAAGGACAGGTTGCATGAAGGATCCATCAGAATGTCAGATGACAAGGAGGATGCCACCCGATCGAAAGAACAAATAATCAGTGGGAGCAAAAGAAGACTAAATTTTGCTATATTGATGACAACATAATAATTAGACATTAGGACGATAGGACTGATAAAATCAGTTCGAGGGATGGCAGAATCCGTTTGGAAGATGGCAGGCCAGGACCAATCCATCCTGTAGATGATAAAATTCGTCTAGAAGACAGCAGGACAGGACCAATCCGTCCTGAAGATGACAGAACTCATCCTAATGACGAAAACCCAAGACTAATCTGTCGTATAGGAGGAAGAATGCATTTGGAAGGCAACAAAACAAGCCTTATCCATCCTAAAGGCAGTAGGATATGTTTGGAAATGAGAGAACTGAAAGAATCAATCAGGATGATGACAGAAGGGGAAGTCATCAGGGTGATAACAACAAAACAGATCCAAGGGATTTTTGTCATTTGATAGTGGAAAGAATTCATTGTTCGATAGAGGTAGATAGCGCAGATTGGTGTATCATAAAAACTGGAAATGTTTAGCAAGAAGAGCAGCCACAAGCGAAAATTCCCCGAAGTCAAGGCAACCGTCAGAATCGTCAGCAAGTAGAATCAGAATATGGGGAAGATGGCTTTGAAACGTGTAATCATCAACAAGGAGGAGGTTCGTCCAAAACAATGGAAGTACGCATTGGCATTGCTATGCGCTTCACCAGATGATGGTGAAAGAAGAGAAGATAAAAAAAAAGACTAACAATCGCATGCAAAGGTGGTGAGGTGGCGCACATGTAGGAAGTTAGGGCATAAGTGGCAGTTAAACAGGCAGTTACAAGAACAAAAATGGCCAGAAGAGAAATCTATAAAGTGGATGCCAAGGAGGGAGGAGGCTTATTAGTGCAGACCAGAGGAAGACATTAGGGCGAGCAAAACTGGGTTGGAAGTGATACATGAATCACTTGTGCACCAAAAATTCGCACTAGATGAAGCCATTCGAAGCCACATCCATCTGGTGGATCAGTAAGCTTCGTGAAGAATTCACCATCAATAGTGCAAGTGCAAGATATTCAGTCTCACGATTCGCATACGGATGAGAAGCCAAAGGAAACGCTAAAGGAAAATCATGCGAATTGTCTAAGGATGCGATGAATTTCAACCGTTTGAGGAGTTGTCCTGATTGTAGCCGTCTGAGGAGTCATCCTAACTGCAGCTGTCTGAGGAGCCGTCCTAACTACAATTGTCTGAGAAGTCATATTGATCGCAATCGTCTGAGAAGGGGTCGTCCTGACTGTAGCCGTTTGAGGCAAAGCCATCTAACTGCAGCCATTTGAGGAGGAGCCATCCTAGCTGCAACTATCTAAAGTCGTCTTTCCTGAAACCATTTGAGGAGGAGCCCTCTAGATTCGAGTCATCTAAAGAAGCATATCAGTCATCTATCAGGTGCCATCAGACACAGTTATTGAAGGCTGTCAACTGTAGAGAATAGTTGTTTGAAAGAAAACACTAGGAAAGACCACCATAAGAATTGAAAAGATGATTATCGTGAGTTTGGAAGAATGAGTCGGCATAGATCGGGCTGGATTTGAATCAATAAGCCTAAACATTATGGAGGAGGTAGAACGTCGATAACCCCGAGAGATGAAGAATTACTAGAGTCAGTTGTAGGAAAATGACTCTGCCATAACCAAGAACATGCACAGACAGGAGGAGAGATGCGGGGACAATTTCTGAACCCAAAGCAAGGGAAGACTCAGGGCAAACAAGGGCATGCGCAAGAAGCAATGCGAGAAACAAAGAGCAAAGAAGTGCTACAATTTGAAAAGGATCAAGTACCAATTAAGGAGATTACATGGATTCATGCTAAGGGAGATTTTTTTTGGCAAAAATATCAAGGCAGATGGAGTACATTTCATTCTACAAGTATCAAATTTTGACAAAGATTTCTTTAAGGAGTACCTAATACAGATGTTGCTGACTATGATATGGTGAAAAATGTCAGCAAAGTACAAGTGGGAGACAAATAACTGGTCGTGGATTTCTCAACCAAGGCATTTCGAAGAAATTTTGGATTGCCGAGAATGGGACAACCTGTATTAAATGAACGAGTCGACCCCAAGACGACCCCACAACTAATTCAAAGTATTACAATCTTGAAGAAAGAAGAGATCGAAGCCTTGTTGACACATGGTAGCCGAGGGGTCAAGCAGAATCAGTTGTTGAATACAGGATTACAATGCATCATGAATGTGTTGATGGTCAGGCTATCCGAGGAACAAAGAAGCTCGGATCTACTAGTATGGCTGATCTCGTTTCTACAAGGAATTGAGAAGGGAGTTGCTTATGATTGGGCAACTTACTTAGCACTTCATATTTAAAATTTCCTGATGAGGACCACCAAGAATTTTTTGATGGTCTTCCACGCAATCGGATTATTTCTAGACATGATATTCTGAGCAGGAGTACAGATTCCAATACTAGACCCTCCCAAACATTTATCAGAGTTAGTGCCAACAATTTTGTGATGGAAGAATGCAAAACCACAGGTGAAGCGAAGTACACCGATGAAAAAGCAAAGAGTGAAACAACGATTCAATAAGACCACTAGAAGAAGGCCCGATGGAAGATTCAGAAGGGGAGGATACTGCACCACAATTGCAAGAAAATACATTGCCAACAAAAGAAGTTGTGGCACCTACACAGGAAGCAGTAAAACCGACAAGGAAGAGGCAGAAATTTCATCCACCATCACCATCACCATCACCGGAATCAGTGGCAAGAATAACAACAAAGAAGATAGCTCGAAGTCAAGTAGTGGCCCATAAAATCGAGCAACAAATGAGGTCACAAAGTAAGGGGACCGAAACTAAAGAGGTAGACTTTACAATCCCTGTTGTTCTACAAGACATATCATCAGGACCTAGTACTACTGTATACTTGGGGCCTACAAAATTTTTGGCAGAAGCACAATTTCAGGATCATTCAGAGTCTCCTAAAGTATCCCCATAATCCCTATTTGCAAGGACTTCTTTTACAGACACCCTACGAGATTTCTTATTTGAGGATACGCTCACAGCTGCAGCAGCAAATGTGACGGGTCGGTCTTTAGACATAGGCACCACAAAAGAAGCAGTAGGTACGATAGATAAAGAACCGCCACTCACTCCGAAAGCCGCTGAAAACCTACTGGAAGGAACACTGCAGCATCCTATTTCAGTGGAAGAGAAGTATCTTCGGAGCATGAGATTAGAACAGTGCATGGAAAGGACTTACAACAGAATGAAGTACCTTAGCAGGATCTTGTGGCAACAAGAGAAAGTAGCCAATCGCAGATACTAGAAAAACAACCGATGATCACAGAAGGGAAAGCGGCTAAGAAGCCCATTGATCTTTCCGGGAAAGGAAAGGAGCCTCTCGAAACCAGGGAAGAGGAGGAAACCGAGGACGGATGGTCTAAACACATATTGTTGGAACTGCCCAACTTTTTAGATCCACTAGACATGGGTGCCCGCATTGATTAGCAAGCGGTAGTGTGTTTTACAAAATTAACCCATGTGATGGATAGCTTGCAATTGCAATTTGATGCAGGTTGTGTGGGGTAGTGGAAGAAATGGCAATTGATGGTAGAAGAAGAGTTGGACAAGTTGGTTAAATGGGCTAGAAAGGGAGGTTGGCAAGCAAAAATTTCTAGCATTTACCAAGAACAGCCATGGACCTTGCCTACCGAGTATTTGAAGACTATGGAGGGAGTCGAGAAATTGCAAGACAAGACACCTACCCTCTATTTGGAGCTAGCACACATGTATGTCGTTGGCCATGGTAATAATCCCCCTTCTCAATGCACCATAGAACAAAGGCCATAGGGGTAGTTGGTTCCTATTGACAATTTTGTCACATTGCCTAGAGGGGAAGTAAAATCAAAAAATTTTGTAAAGTGTTTCTTTTTATTTCATGAATTTGTTCCCTTGTTTTTTAGAAGACATTTTTGAGTATTGCAGCAATTTTGGCTTTCATTGCCATCCCCCTTGTACATAGAATGGAGATACAAGTGCTTCGCTGCTGAGCAAGCTAAGCTTAAAAGCTTCACAGGAAAAGGAAGATGGCTTCGCTGAAGGAAGGAAGTAGAGAATGAAAAGAGCTTCACGGCCGAAGCAGCCCAAATAGATGCTTCGGGTGAATGTTTTGCGAATCGGGATTCGAAGAAGTGCAGACATTGAAAAACTACTTCGCTAAGAAATCCGCGAAGAACCCACTTTTGACCTCCCTACTGGCGAACCATTTCTACTTCGCCCAAAGTTATTGTGAAGCATCTGCTTCGGATAGCTTTCGTGCGAGGCGCTTTCACCCGAAGTAGTCCAAACATGGAAAATAGCTTCGCCAAGAGGAGGAAAGCATGGAAAACAAGGCATGAGAAGAGCTTCGCACCTGAAGTAGCCCAAACAGATGCTTCGGGTGGAAACCCTGCGAAGCGGGATTTGAAGAAGTGCAAACATTGAAAAACTACTTCGCTAAAAAATCCGCGAAGCACCCACTTCGGACCTCCCTACTGGCGAACCATTTCTACTTCGCCCAAAGTTATTGCAAAGCATCTGCTTTGGATAGCTTTCATGCGAGGTGCTTTCACCCGAAGCAATAGCGGCCCGTAAAGAGCAGAACACTTTTCCAAGGCAAGAATGCACTTCGGTCGAAATCCTCCCGAACCGCGGCTTTGAAGAAGGTTCACGACGAAGTATTTTGATGGCCCATCAGCGAAGCATCCACTTTGGGCGGAGAACCTCGCGAAGCAATTTTTGACACGCCTTTCCAGCAGCGAAATATTGAGAGCCCAACCTTGAGGAGGAATATCTACTTCGGCATTTTACATCCCCGAAGCCGTTTTGCGAAGCTCATTCGTGCGAAGTGCATAACCAAGAGAGATGATCTGCTTCGGCTTGCATCCATTGCGAAGCAGGATCACAAACTAGAAATCGATGAAGCACTTCGAGGGCACGCACTCCAAGCTGGGTATTTTTTCGAGGCAATCAAGTGCCTCATAAATGAGTTTTTACGTGCCCGGTGAACTCACTGCTCATTTTTAGCAATCTTAAAAGAGGTATCGGTCTTAGGAGGAGAGCCCGGCGGACATGGCGGCCACTCGAGCTCCGCACCCAAAAGCCTAGGACAAGTCAGGCGACTCATAAATGCGAGTTTCCCTGGCTGACCTGGTCGTAGCTGCCAGTTATAGGAAAATATTTGAGAACTCAGTCACGGGAGCTACGGGAGCCGACTTCTCAAGTTTTCAAGGATGTACTCCATTTTGTGCATTGATGGCTCAGAGGGTCGGGTCCTCTATAAAAACCCAGGCATTGTAATGAAAAAAGGGGGGGAACTTTCTGCTAGAAAGCTGTTGTAACTTGAATTCCTGCGATTAATACTAAAGAGCTTTGGGCTTAATTTCTCTCTTGTATGTTGCCTTCTGTGATTATTTCTATTATCTTTTCTTCATTTGCATACTGTAATTCTATATTCTGGATTCAGGTGTGCGATTGGGGAAAGAATCCTGGAATTTTCCCAAAGGATACATAGGGGAGAAAACGCTGTATTAGTTTTCTTGTATGCTGCCTGTGGATAGTGTTTTTGTTATATTCACTCATTTCCTAGTCGCCGTAATTCTGAATTCTGGATTTCGACGTAAGGGGAAGGGTAATCCTGGAATTCGTCCAGAGGATACATAGGAGGGCTAGTATCGCGTTCATTTCATTTTATTCTTGGTATTTCTTGTTGTTGTTTCGAGTTGTTAGCCAGCGATCGTGCTACTGGTTCTTTCCCACTTTAATCTATTGACATTTCTTCCCTTACCTTGTTTATTTCTTTCTTGCACCCTTACTGTTTTATTTCTTTCTTGTGCTCTTGTCTCAAAACACCGAAGTAGTTTAGTTAAGGAGCCAGTCTTTCTCCGGAGATTGGCATGAGGGGCATCTCTTCCCCGCGGACTTTCAATGTTGGTCCAGGTCTAGGGCGCATACACTTCCCAAAATCCTTTCCTGGGCAGATTTGATGACCAACAGTTCCAAAATTACTGTCGATGTACAGTCAGATCAACTTCATAGCACAATTGTTGTGTTGGCTAGCTGAGGGGATCAAGCAGTTGAATCTAACAAGGCAGAACCTTGATAAATACCTACAGTTGATGAAGGTACAACTATAGGAAAAAGAACGACAGTTGGCAGAAGATATCATACAGTTCGAAGATGTCTTGCGGCATATTCAAAGAAACAACAAGAACTCTCAAACCTTCATATCCACCTCAGTGAAAGGGAGCAAGTGATTGTGACCTTGGAGGAGGAAATGTTGTGCCAAAAATCAGCCAAGGAATTGCTTTTGCAATAGAATGCAAAATTAGTGGCCCAAAAAAGTCAGCGTGAGGATACCTGGCAGAATGAATGGGAGGCATTGCGTAACAAATTGCTTCAATCACAACAACACGAAGTAGCTCTCAAGGAGGAGCTGGAATAGAGGAAACCATCTTCCTCAACCCTGACACCGTAGAAGATGAAGGAAATCTTCATTCAGCGCGAATCGGAGTTGTTGTCAAAACTCCAAGAAATGGAAGATAGGGCCAACAATATGGGAGTTGAATGGGCCAAGTATTTCAATTATGCCAAGAGAGTTCGCGATGAACGAGAAGCCTTCAAGCTCCAGGTGCAGGAATTGGAAGGACTCTAGGCTGTTGAGCCAAAGGATGTTGAAACTCTGACAGAACAATGCAAAATTTCACTGAGGACATCAACTACTTCAAAGGGGACGATAGATGTAGAAAATAGTTCCAGAAAGAAATGATAATTCAGAAGTGTTTGGCAAAATGTCTACATAATTTTTTGAAGTTTTGACTTGATAAAATATTTAATATAATGTTTTGGACAATTGTATAGTCAGTCATCACATAATGATTATGGACTTATTAGTAAAAGCATTGTAATGTCAATAAATTATGTAAATCAACCATCAAGAAGTTGTTTAAGACTGATTAGTTAAGTCCTAGATTGATTAGTTAGCATCTTAGACTGATTAGTTACGTCCCAGAATGATTGGTTTCAGGTTGATTACTGTTGACAATTTCGTCACATTGGAGGGGTGGTGAAAATTAATGTTGTGTAAAGGATTTTCTTGTTTTCTTTGTTTTTGTTGATAGTGGTATTGCAGCAAGTTTGGTTGTCAATTTTGAATTCCCTTTGTAGATAACTGTGTAAAATAAAGCTTCGCTTACAGCAATAACAGGAATAGGCAGCTTCACAAACAGGAAATAAGGAAAACATAGGCGCAGGCCTGAAATCTCCTAAGGCATAGAAAGAGCTTCGCAAGCGAAGCCCCCGCAAGACCTGCTTCGGGCCGAAATTTTGCGAAGCATAAAATGTGAAATGCAAAAGTTTCTAAAGTGTGGAGAAACACTTCACAAAAATTCCAGCGAAGCACCCGCTTCAGCCTTCCTTTTTGGTGAACCTCCCCCAAGAAAAATCTACTTCGCTCAAAAATTTTGCGAAGCACCTGCTTCGAGTGATTTCAGTGCGAAGCTTCCCCATACGAAGGTTGATTGCCCCCCGAAAATTTTCTAAGGCATGGATGATCTTCGCCCAAACTCCTTTCGAACGGCCATTTTGAAGAAGGTTCGCAGCGAAGCATTTTTGACAGCCCATCAACGAAGCATCCACTTCAGGCAAGGACTCTTGCAAAGTAGCCTTCAACCCATTTTTCTAGCGAAGCAATGAAAGATTGAGAGCCATGTTTTGAGAAGGAATATCTGCTTTGACACTAAGTCCTCATGAAGCTATTTTTGGAAGTCCCTTCATGCGAAGTACCCATCCAAGGAAGTCAGACCCGCTTCGGCTCACATCCGTTGCGAAGTAAGGTCCTGAACTAGAATTTGGTGAAGCTCTTTAAGGGCACACACTCCAAGGCTAGGTATCTTTTCAAGGCAATCGAGTGTTTCATAAATGAATTTTTACTTGCCCGAGAGACCCAGGGCTCATTTTTGGCAATCTGAAAAGAGATATCAGTCGCAGGAGGAGAGCCTGATGGACATAGCAGCAACTCGAGCTCCGCACCTAGAGAAATTCAAGACGATTCAGGCGACCCATAAATGCAAATTTCCGCGGATGATGCGGCCGTAGCTGCTAATTATAGAAAAGGATGTGAGAGCTCGGTCACGGTAGGAGTGAGAACAGATTTCTCAGGTTTTTGAGGGCGTACTTCCAGATTTTGTGCATTGATGGCTTAGAGGGTCGGGTCCTCTATAAAAACCCATGAATTGTAATGAGAAATGGGGGGGAACTTCTGCTAGAAAGTTGTTGTAACTTGATTTTTTGTAATCGATATTAAAGACTTTGGGCTCAATTTCTCTTTTGTATGCTGCTTTCTGTGATAATTTTTGTTATTCCATTTCTTCATTTGCATACTGTAATTCTGCATCCTAGATTTAGGTGTATGATTGGTGGGTTGGACCCTAGAATTCTCCTGAAGGATACATAGAGGGGAAAGTACTACGTTAAATTCTTTGTATGCTGCCTCTGGTTAGTGGTTTCTGCTACGTTCATTTATTTTCCTAATTGCTGTAATTTTGAAATCTGGATTTAGGCGTAGGAAAGTGGTTGAATCCTGGAACTCTTCCAAAGGATACATAGGGAAGTTAGCATGGTATTCATTCATGTTTTATTCTTTGTATTTATTGCTGCTACTTCAAGATATTAGCTAGTGATTGTGTTGTTGGTTCTTTCCCTCTGAAAATCCATTGACATTATTTCCCTTACTCCCTTTATTTATTTCCTTCACCCTTACTCTTTTTATCTCTTTCCTGCACTCTTATCTTAAAACCCCAAGTAGTTTAGTAAAGAAGCCGACCTTTCTCCAGAGATTAGTATGGAGGGCATCTCTTCCCTCCGACATTTCAATGTTGGTCCAGGTCTAGGGCGCGTATACATACCAAAATCCTTTCCTGTGGTATATTTGTGACCAACAATTTCTGACACGCCCAGTGGGACCCGGTCAATCTCACCTTGTGAGTGGTAGTGAGAACCGATGCTTATCTCATTGCCAAAAGACTCTAGCATCTGGCGACTGTGTTCAACCTGAGAATCTTAAAGTCGTAGAGACCGGTACTAAAGTATATGTGCCTTCATGCAAACAAGATGGAGAGTTAGGAATAGTGGAGAAGAGACTGAGTTCTTTGAACTCGATATTGACACCTTCGAGGAATGCTCTAGGTTGGTCACCCCTGAATCACTGTTACGTGGAACGCCCTCGCAAGAGGCTGCCTTTGATGAACAAGGGCCAACTTCAGATAGCACAGTGGCTAGTCTTCCTCCTAATCCTCCTAACTCGCCAGATCATCCAAGTACCTCCATTCCAGTTAGTAATCTAGTTAGCAATCAACAAGGAACTTCAGGAATTCTTGTTTTTTAGAATCTTGGTGCAAACATGGCACACCAGCAACATCAAAAACAAATGTAGCAGCAGCAGCAACAACCGCCACCCAGATTGTTCCCGGTATGGAATTATTTTGGACCATTAAATCTAGCGGGACAAGGGCAGGTTCCGCCTGCTGCTATGAAGAAAATCCCCACATTCGATGGAACAGGGAAGACAGCTTTGGATCATATCCAAGACATTGTTTCTCTTGTAGCAATTCACGACATCACAGAAGAAAGAGTTATGGTAAAGCTTCTGGTTCTGTCTCTCAAAGGAAAGCTCCTCTACTGGTATAGATCCCTACCACCTGACACTATAATGGGATAGGACCAGTTAGCCAAAAAATTAATGAGGGGTTTCAATGAATCTGTTGATCCATCCTCTCTCTTGCACCAGTTTACAACGATTTAGAGACACCCACAGGAGGAGATTGTTGATTTCAATGTAAGGTTCGCTCAAACTTGGCAAAGGGTACCAGCTGGACTCCGACCAACCAATGAAGCTACAGCGTATTATTACCTTTGGGTCTTTAACCCTGACATCTGCGTGATGGTAAGATATTCGAATATTAATACCTTCCCTGAACTGTATGAATTGGCCCAGAAAGCAAAAATGGATTTGATAGCCATGGGTAAACTTCCTCAAAGGATGTCGATGCCCATACTTCCAGAATTCCTTCAGTCCCAGTATACAAGTGCGGCTACTTCGCAAATCTCTGCAACCCCTGCGTATCCAATCTCATCATGGAACCCGAACCCCATTATGTCTCAGGTCACTACTCCACAAATACATTTTCCTACATTTTTAGCACCACCACCCATTGTCCCTTCGGTATTTCCCGTGTTACCAGCACCATCCCAATACCCTACCCTACCCCCAATACCAACGATGGCCCCATTGCCACTTGTCCCCAAAGCTGAAGATATGCAGGCTAAAATACTACAGGAGGTTCAATCCCTAAACTCCATGGTACAGACCTTGTCTAATGACATGACCATCATGAAGAAGAAGCAGGCACAGCAGGAGTTCCTGCCAAGGAGGTCTTATCCCCCACCAGCGCTCACTAAAGACCAAGTGGTACAGCAAGGGAGGTCATTGACAAGAAATGACGTGATTGACGAAGTCCCAAGCACTTTTGACTACATACATTGGTGCTCCATGTGTAACGACCCACATGAAGAAAATACCTACATGCTGCATCAACATTACGTGCAAACGTTGTTGGGTAGTAGCCTTGGTGGTCAAGACAATATAATCAGGCAAACAGATCAGAACCTAGTAATTGATGAAGAAGAGCAAGTTTCAGTTCTTACTAGGGAAGGAAAAAGACCAATGGAGGTAGATGCGGCTCAAATGGCCCCCTAAAGGTGTATACTTTCCGTGAGAAGGGGCAACCTTCCAAGGCCCCATATGAAGTTTCTCATCCTGCGCTAGCAAAAGAGAAGACCCAACAGACCTCCGCAACCCCACCTCAAGCAGAAACCAAAGAACAGGCTATGGAAAAGCTTAAACTCCCTTCGCTGACCAAACGACAAAGAGCCAAAGCCACGGAGCAGTATCGCATGAAGTATGAGGCTAAAAAAGAACCTGAGATACAAAAATCCCTAATATATAACATCGTAGACGAGCTAAAGAAAACACTTGCCAAGATTAGTCTGTACGACACATTACAGCTACCTGGACAAGTGGACTTGTTGCAAGAATCCTTGAAGACAACTAAGGCAAGAAAGTTAGCACCACTTGCCCTAGTGCAAACCTTATCCACGTCCATTACAGGAAAAAACAGGCCTCCTCCATTCTACCTGTCCTTACAAATGGAAGGGTATATCGTCCACAATTGTATGATTGATTTCGGGGCCGCAACGACAGTCATGCCTAAGGCAGTTTGCGAGGAAATAGGAATGGAGTACACGCGAAGCAGCCACGGCATACTCCAACTGGATGGTACTCCTGTAAAGACTGTCGACGTAATTAAAGATATACCTATTCGACTGCACAAAGTGCCTCAAATTATGGTAATACAGGAGGTGGTAATCGTTGACCTGGAGCCATATTTTAGTATGTACCTATCAAGGGAATTCACAACAAAGTTAGGAGGATACCTGTCCATGGACTACTCACATTTAGAAGTTCCATTCAAGGGAAAGAAGGTTAAAATCTATAATGAGAAACCTTCTACATTCCTCATACAGAAGATGTCTGAGGAAGAAAGTGGTGATCCCATACATGCAATAGCGGAGGGGATAGAGCGGGTGGACCTAGTTGAATAATCCCTTGCGTAGTTGAATTTTGAAGACGAGTTTTCACTGATATATTTCAATGCCATGATAGAAACAGAAATAGGATGCTATACTATCACCGAACTAGAGAAGCACACTAAGCTGGATAATAAGATGTGTGCCCAGGGGGAATTATGGAGATTGTTCTTTGATGGCACCCGATGCAAAAATGGCGTCGGGGCAGGAATACTTTTAGTATCACCGTCTGGCGAGCAAAGAGAATATTGCTACCGGTTGGTTTGGAGCTGCACCAACAACGCAGTAGAGTATGAAGCCTTATGCCTAGGACTGAAGAAAGCAGAGAAATTAGGCATAAAACATCTCCAAGTCTTCAGAGATTCAAAATTGGTATGTAATCAGGTCACCAACAAGTGCATCTCAAAAAAGCATTATCTTAAAGCATACCGTAACAAAGTATGGGACTTGTTTGACCAGTTCGAGTCACTCAATTTGCAGTCCATCCCATGAGAGAAGAATAGACACGTCGATGTCTTGGCTTCCATCACAGCTAGATATTCTCCAGCTGACAACATGGTACACAAGCCCAAGGCTGTGAGGATGATTTATAGGCCCTCTGTGCCAGATAGAGACATGCATTGGCAAGTTTTTGACAATGATGAACAAATCATCAATTTCTTGGTCCAAGAAGCAGCCACTGTTGAAGAAAAGAGTATGAAGGGTGAGGAGTATGAGGGACTGGTCCAGTTAAAAAACAACCATGTTACAAAAGGGTTGATTACTCTAGAAAGCCTTTTTGATCAAAATGATCGAGCGGTTTCCCACAGAATCAAAGTCAACGCTAAGCAATATCAGGATCTAGAGCTCGAATCTGGGAAAGTGATAAAATTCAGGACAGATTGCACCTCAACAGAGCTAGAATAAATCTGATCTTTGTGCAGAAGGTATCCTGACATAGTGGCATGGTCTTATCAAGACCTGAAGGGATATGATCGACAATTGGTTCAACATACAATTGAGTTGCAGGAAGGGGTCAAACCTTTTTGACAAAGGCAAAGGCCTGTTAACCCAAAGATCGAAGTCATGATGAAAGCTAAACTCCTGAAGATGCTTGAGGCTAAGATTATTTACCCCATAAAGCATTCCTCTTGGGTAGCAAATCTATTCCCCGTTAGGAAGAAAAATGGAGACATTCGACTATGTGTAGACTTTCACAATCTAAATCAGGCTTCGCTAAAAAACCATTACCCTCTCCCGTAGATTGATCAAATCTTGCACTCAGTAGCTGGGGCCCAGGGTTTCTCCCTACTTGATGGATTTTCAGGATATAACCAGATTTGGGTTAGGGATGAGGACCAACACAAAAAGGCATTCACTACTAAATGGGAAACATTTGCTTATCAGCGAATGCCATTCGGCCTTTCAAATGCAGGAGCCACTTTACAGAGGGCTATGGATTTAGCATTCAGTGAACTATTGAATAAGGTCATTGTCATCTATTTGGATGACATCATCTTCTCTCAGAAAAGCGAAGACCATCCTTTGCACTTACAACAAATATTTGAAAAATGCCGAGAATTTGGCATCTCAATTAACCCGAAGAAGTCTATATTTGTTGGAAATTACCATCAGTAAAAGTTAAAAATTTGATTTTACTAGGGGTAAAGGTAACTTACCTTTTACCTTACTTGGACGGCAGTGGACGGCAGCAATTTGGGCGGCAAGAGAATTCCCTTCATCCTTCTTTTCCCCCAATTTCTCCTTTCCCCCTTTCTTTCTCGAATAGGTTATTTACCGCCTATTTAAACTATGTAACCTAAGTTTGAAGGTTAATGCAATATTTCCTATTTTACTAAATCACTCACCATTCACATTTGGTATCAGAGCGGTGCGATTCCCGAGGCGATGGGGCCCGCAGTCCGAGGCGGCACGGATCCCGAGGCGGCCCGTAGGAGCAGATCGGCGTGACTCCCGAGGCACTGGTGGAGCTGGACGAGGCGGCCCGCAGGAGCAACAGATTGGCATGATTCCCGAGGCAGCACTGCTGATGTGGCTGGCGACCTGCACGCGGCCCGAGGCACTTGTGGCGTGACGTGGAGTGACTGGCACGCGGCCCGAGGTGTAGCGACGTGGCGATCTACGGCGTGACGTGGCGTGACGTGGAGTGACTGGCACGCGGCCCGAGGTGCAGCGACGTGGCAACCTGCGCTCGCGAACCGAGGCAAAAGGATCTGCATAGTTGGCGATTGCCCGCAGGCAATCAAAGCACTATACGTGCTTTGCTTCTTTTAAGAAGCTTTAACATCGCCTCACAGGCGATGTGGGACTAAAGTCCCAAAAATAAAATAAGCTTCGCGCCGAAGCGCGAAGCCAATTAAAAGCTTCGCGCTCGACGCGCAAGCTAGAAGGCTGGGAGCCGCCAGCTTAGCTTCCGGATCAGCCCGGTAGCATAGCGGCTACCCTAAGCCTTGACTCCCGCGAGGTCGAATGTTCGATCCTCGGCGGGATCAAATTTTTTAGCCTCGCGTGATTTTGCGAAGGCTATAGGGCAGGGAGCGCTAGCTGCTCCCGGATCAGCCCGGGTAGCACAACGGCTACCCTCAGCCTTGTGACCCGCGAGGTCGCAGGATCGACTCTCGGCGGGGTCGATAGAAAATCAAATTTTTTTTATTAAATTTTTTTAATCAAAAGCAAAACTAAAGGAATAAGTTTAAAATTAAAAAAATATATATTTTTTTTAGTTTTTTAACTGTTCCTTTGCTTTTATAAAAAAAAATTTAAATTGCTTGAAATTTCCTAAGAGGAAATATATGTGAAAGCTTTTTATTGCTTGAAATTTCCTAAGAGGAAATATATGTAAAAGTTAAAAAAAAAAACTTAGAAAGTTAAATTTTTTTTTAACTTAGAAAGTTTAATTTTTTTTTACTATTTCCTAAGAGGAAATTCTTGTAAAAGAAAATTTCTGGGAAATTTTCTTAAATGATAAGATCGGAAGGTTGTTATCATGCTCTCTGCAAGGTGTTACTGAGAACAACACCTGAAGACTTTGATAGGCACGTGAAAACACTAAGTCTGAATACAGTTTTTTCACAGTTGCAAAACGCGGTTATTGCACACCAGAGAAATCCTGATCAAGGATACGACGCAGATTCAGAGGATAACTCCTTCGGCAGCAAGTTTGAACAATCTGACACAGTTGCAATTGCTGCACAAGGATCCGAATATACTCATTATAGTAATTCAGTTGAAATCCTACAACCTCCTTCTCCTGAAATAATATTGATCAGTGACGATGATGAACAAGTCGCTGACAATTTTGTAATTTCTGAACAAATTTGAGTTGTTTTTTATTGTAAATCAAGCAGGGCTTGATAGTTTGTAAAGTCTTTTTCCAATAAGACTATAAAAGAGAGGTTTCTTGTTTTAGTAGATTAAAAAATGGGTTCACATAATAATCTACCTATTCCCGAATTCATAGGGGATAATTATGAGTACTGGTCCATCAAGATGAGGACATTACTCATCGAAAAAGGACTATGGGATATTATTGAAGACGGTTACATTGCTCCAACAGATTGGACTACCTTAAGTGCAAATGATAAGAAGATCTACAAAGATGCACAGAAAAATAATTCATTTGCCTTATACCATCTTCAATCAGCACTAGATCCTAGTATCTTTCCAAGAATTGCATCTTATTTAACTGCTACAGATGCATGGAATGCCTTGAAAGAAGGATTCCAAGGAAGTGATAAAGTAAAGCAAGTCAGGCTTCAGACCTTGAAAAGAGATTTTGAAAATCTCATAATGAAGGACAATGAAAGAGTTGGAGACTATTGTGTTCGTGTTAAAGCAGTAGTTGATATGATGCAAACTTTAGGTGAAGACACAAAAAATGAAACAATTGTGAAGAAAGTGTTGCGAACTCTTCTTCCTAAGTGGAATCACATTGCAATCATAATTGAAGAATCCAAAGATCTTTCTACTCTTACATTTGATAGTTTGATTGGATCATTAACATCACATGAAGAGCGACTTCAAGGTGCACCTTCAACAAGCTATGGAGGTGATGATAAAGCCTTCACTTCGAATGAAAGTGTAAGACGAGGACAAGGAAGAGGTAGAGGCAGAGGACAACAACAAAGAGGCAAGAGACAAAGCAACTCCTACAGAGGAGGTAATCAAAACAGAGGTGGAAATCAAAACAGAGGAGCCAATCAGAACCAAAGCGGCAATGCAGGCCGTGGAAATCAAGGACGAGGAAGTAATAAGACCAAAACAACTTGTTTCAATTGTGGGAAACAAGGCCACTTCGCTCGTGACTGCTGGTCAAAATCTTCAAAAGATCAAAGTAGTCAATATGGCTCATTCTACGGAGAAGAAGAAGGTCCACCAAATCTTTTTCTCTCTTATGGACAACCAGATCAAAATCTAAATGATACATGGATTTTGGATACTGGTTGCTCCAACCACATGAGTGGCAAAGAAAATCTCTTTGCTACATTAGATTCAAATTACAAATCTCAAGTTAAGTTAGGGGATAATAAATCCTTGCAAGTTGAAGGCATAGGAGCTATGGAAGTTCCCACAAAAGAAGGCCTTAAAAATGTGAATGACATATACTATACTCCACAGCTACAACACAATTTGTTAAGTGTTGGCCAAATGATGGAGAAGCATTACAAATTAGTTTTTGATGAAAGAAAATGTACAATCTTTGATAAAAACAATTGTAACCGGGTCATCACAGGAAGTACCTATGACAAAGAATAGGTTGTTCCCTCTAAAGTTTGGTGAGCCAGGGGGAGCTCAACTTGCAAACATTGCTATTTCAAATCCAAGTGAATTGTGGCACTTGAGATATGGTCACCTCAATTCCGCTAGCTTGAAAATGTTAACATCACAAGCTATGGTGACAGGACTACCAAAAATTCCAGAACATAAAAAGGTATGCGAAGCATGTGCTTTGGGAAAGCACTCCATAAAGAAGTTTCCAAGAGGCCGAGCGTGGAGAGCAAGTTATCCTCTTCAGCTAGTACATTCGGACATCTGTGGTCCAATGCAAACAAAGAGCCTTGGAAACAATTCTTATTTTCTAACATTCATAGATGATTATTCTAGAATGTGTTGGTTGTATTTTCTGAAACACAAAGATGAAGCATTTGATTGCTTCATAGACTTCAGAAATAATGTAGAAAAGCAAAGTGACTACTATGTCAAATGTCTTCGCACCGATAAAGGAGGAGAGTACTCCTCAAATGAATTTCTTCATTATTGTAAGCAAAATGGGATAAAGAGGCAATTCACTACTGCCTACACCCCACAAGCAGAACGGTGTGGTCGAGAGAAAGAACCGCACCCTTGTTGAAATGGCACGAACAATGCTTCAGGCAAAACATCTCACAAACAACTATTGGGCAGATGCAGTGAGAACAAGTGCATATATTCTAAATAGAAGTCCGACTTCTAGTTTAGATGGTATCACTCCTTATGAAGGATGGTACGGTAAGAAACCAAATGTCAAACATTTCGTAGTATTTGGTTCTTTAGCTTATGCACACATTCCTGAAGAGAAGCGAAAGAAGCTTGATCCAAAGAGCCAAGCATGTGTTTTTGTAGGGTATTGTGATTCAACCAAAGGATATAGATTGTACAATCCCACGACACATAAAATCATTATCTCCAGGGATGTAATTTTTGATGAAGGGGGAGAATGGGGTCATAAAAAATTTGTTGATTTTGACTCTAATTCGGACAATACCACACCAGTACCTCCCATAATGGTACAACCCAAGAAAAGCAGTCCTCCTCCACAAACTCCACATCAGAAACTTCATCAAGTACATCAAGTGGTACACCAAGTCCAAGAAGGAATTTGCTGGCACCCCCAAATTCTCCAAAACGATTTCAAAGATCTGTAAGCGCTCCAAGTCCGATGGATATTGATTCAGTTTCTCAAAGGAAAGAGACAAATAGAGGAAAGCGCATACTACAGAGTCATCCATCTTCTCAAATGTTGGATAGGAATTTTCAACAAAGATACACTAGGAGTCAAGCTAGTGAGATGGATGACATTTTGTCAAGACTTGAAAATCTTCAAATGTCAGGAGATGATGAGTCTCATGAACCAAGGGGTGATGTAGTCAATTATGCTTTGTTGGTCTGCTGCACGCCTAGAACCATCTAGCTATGAAAAAGCATGCACTGAAAATATATGGCAAGATGCCATGGAAGAGGAAATATCCTCAATTAAAAAGAATGATACTTGGGAGCTTGTGAAGCTTCCCAAGGGAAAAAAATGTGTTGGATGTAAATGGGTCTATAAGACCAAATTCAATGCCGATGGAAGCATTGAAAGGCACAAGGCGAGATTAGTAGCCAAAGGTTTTACTCAGAAATATGGAATAGATTATGAGGAAACCTTTGCTCCAGTTGCTCGACAAGAAACAATCAGAACTGTTCTTTCCTTGGCAGCCCATAAAGGATGGAAAATACAACACATGGATGTGAAAAGTGCATTTTTAAATGGATACCTGACAGAAGAGGTGTATGTTCAACAACCTCAAGGTTTCCAAGAACCAGGAAAAGAGAACCTTGTTTATAAATTGAAAAAAGCACTATATGGCCTCAAGCAAGCACCAAGAGCATGGTACTCACGAATTGACGGCTATTTCAGCAAATATGGTTTCACAAAAAGCAAGAGTGAACCAACATTATACTACCTGAAAAATGGAGTAGATATCCTCATAGTTTGTTTATATGTGGATGATCTAATATTCATGGGTAGTAATGATAAAATGAATATGGAGTTCAAAAACTCCATGATGAATCAGTTTGAGATGAAGGATCTCGGATTAATGAGATACTTTCTAGGAATGGAAGTACATCAATCAAAGAATGGGATCTTCATATGTCAACGTAAATATGCTCATGACATGATCAAGAAATTTGCTATGCAACAGAGTGCAAATCAGCTAAACACCAACTCGGACATGGAATCCAACTAAGCAAAGAAGATGGAGCACCAAATGTTGACTTGACCAATTACGTAAGCATGGTTGGGAGTTTAATGTTTCTCACCAACACTAGGCCAGATATACAAGATGTTGTTTCTCTTGTATCACGATTTATGGCATGCCCATCCGAGCTGCATCTTCAAGCAACCAAACGAATTTTACGATATGTAAAAGGTACATTGGATTTTGGAATCCATTACCACAAGTCTAACTCTATGAAGTTATTTGGTTATAGTGACAGCGATTGGGGCAGTAATATAGATGACAGAAAATCTACATCAGGGAACTGTTTTAGTCTAGGTTCAGGACTAATAACTTGGAGTTCCAAAAAGCAATCTGTTGTAGCATTATCATCTACAGAAGCTGAGTACATAGCAATCACTCATGCAAGTACTCAGATCCTCTGGTTGAGGAAAATCCTTGAAGAGATTGGCGAAAAACAAATTGGTCCAACCAAACTGAATTGTGATAATATAAGTGCCATACAGTTGGCATATAATCCAATCCACCACAAAAGGTCAAAACATTTTGATATGAAGTATCACTTCATAAGAGATATGGTGGAACAGCAGACAGTTGAGCTTCAATATTGTAGCACTTTGGATAATCTAGCAGACATCTTCACCAAAGGCATGGCTAAAGCTCAATTTATAAAGCCGAGAGACTATATAGTTAGTCCTCTCAACTTTAAGGGGGAGAATGTTGGAAATTACCATCAATAAAAGTTAAAAATTTGATTTTACTAGGGGTAAAGGTAACTTACCTTTTACCTTACCTGGACGGCAGTGGACGGCAGCAATTTGGGCGGCAAGAGAATTCCCTTCATCCTTCTTTTCCCCCAATTTCTCCTTTCCCCCTTTCTTTCTCGAATAGGTTATTTACCGCCTATTTAAACTATGTAACCTAAGTTTGAAGGTTAATGCAATATTTCCTATTTTACTAAATCACTCACCATTCACAATATTCACAGTAAATGAAGGAAAATTACTGGGACATGTTATATCAGAGAAGGGCCTTGTCGTAGATCCTGACAGAGCTGAGGCTCTCTTAAAGCTCCCACTTCGATCGAATAAGAAAGGGCTGCAGTCGTTTTTCGGCCAGATTAATTTCGTAAGGAAGTTTGATCCAGACTTCACTCAAGTCATTAAGCCGATGTCTGAGCTCTTCAACAAGGACATTGAATTCACCTAGACAGGCTCGAATCGCTCAGGCACCCGTCCTGACTAATCCTGACTATAGTAGGGATTTCATCCTATATGCTGTAGGAGAACCCAAGAGTTACACCGCAATCTTGACACAAAAGGGAGAAGATGGCGAAGAGCACCCCATTGCGTTTCTAAGCTAGGTGATACACCCCCACGAGGAGAAGTACAACTTCATAGAAATACAGGTGCATGCTGTTATAAAATCTCTAAGGAAATTCAAACATTTCATCTCCCAAAGTCGGGTTACGGTATTCGTCATTCATCTTGATGTACGCAACTTCATTATCCAAGGAGAGTTGGGCAGTAAAAGGGCTGGTTGGGTCAACAAAATACAGGAGTTTGACATTGAAATTAGACCTGCAAAGTTGGTTCGCAGTCGCACGCTATGCCAGGAACTTTCGAAGAGCGTAGCAACCGAAGTAATAGCTTGTCAGTGGGATGACTTGGAAGCAGAAGAGTGCTTCGCGAATCAAGAAGAAGATGAAAAATACTGGGTCAGTGAAATAGTTGAATATTTTAACACTGGGAGATGTCCTCCACATTTGAATGCTTCACAGCGAAGACACTTTAGGATGCGGTCCCTCCGATACATATTACGTCCCGAAGGCCTATTCTTCAGAAATATTGATGGTGTTCTTCTCAGATGCATAAAAGAAGATGATAAGAAAAGGGTCCTAGGTGAATTCTACTCAGGTTTCTCAGGGGGCCACTTCGCAGGAAGAACAATAGCTTTAAAAATAATTAAAGCGGGCTACTATTGGCCTACGCTCTTTGTCGACGCCTTTGCAGTCTGCTAAAAATGTGAACAATGTTAGAAGTTCCCCGATCGAGGCAAAAATGCTCTCATGCCCCTTCAACCAATACAAGTAGAAGCACCCTTCCAACAGTGGGGATTAGATTTCATAGGAGTTATTTCACCGAACTCCTCTGCAGGACATAAGTTCATCTTGACTGCAACTGACTATTTCACTAGATGGACCGAAGCAGTGCCCACAAAAAACGTCGACCAGGAAACAGTCATTACATTCCTAGAGGGCTTGATCACCCGGTTTGGTATCCCGAAAGCAATAGTAACAGATAATGGTCCTGGGTTCACAGGTACCAAGATCAATGAATTCACCTACAACTATGGGATGTACCGCAAGATTACCTCTAATTATTATCCACAAGGTAATGGATTGGCAGAATCAACAAATAAGACCCTGTTAAGGATGCTGAGGTAGCTCATAGAGAAGAACAGAAGAACTTGGCACCTTCTCCTGGATCGAGCCCTGTGGGCTGATCAGATATCTGTCAAGAAGTCGATCAAAACTTCGCCTTACGCCCTGGTATACGACAAGGATGCTATCTTACCAACCCATATAGAAATTCCTGCATTACAGTCGTTGAACGACGAAGAAGAAGAATTCAGTCCCATGGAGGATAGACTAGCTCAACTTCTACCGTTGGAGGAAGATCGGGATAAGGCCTACCAGAACTTCGCAAAACATGCTCAAATAACCCAAAATTGGTTCAAGAAGAAGTCCTCTGCCCGAACATTTAGAGTAGGAGACCTGGTATGGAAGTGGGACTCGTGGAAGGCCAAGCCTGGCAATCATGATAAACTAGACGCTTTCTGGGATGGGCCATTCGAAATTGCGAAGGTAAATTCAGCTAACTCCTTTATCCTCAAGGACACAGCTGGCCAGACTTTGCCAATTTCTATAAATGGCTTTCATTTGAAGACCTTCCATCGTTAACAAATAAAAATAAAAAATTATTATTAAAAAATTCCTTAAATTTTTTTACCTTTGTATATAATACCTTGTTATTTGCGCTTATATATACTTTGTTTTAAGACTTTCAAAAGGTTAAATAGACAGCCATAAGAAGACCGCACCTTCATACCGCCATAGCAATGAGCTTCGGCTTCACCAAGTCTAGTAGAACCTCCTTCGGGAATTTTTTGCGTGAAGTAGCTGATGCAAGTTGGTTCGCTGCGAAGCACCTTGGCGTTGAAACGTGAAAAGGCTCCTCGAAGGCCAAAACAACATCAAAATAAAGACTGAGACCAGAATACGACATGTCGCCGACAACCAATACCAAGGGGTGGCTGATAATGCTCAAGTCCTAAAGGAGAAAGTGAATATAAACAACTTCGCTCAGCAGCAAGCTTCGCTGGAAAGCAAACGCAAGTACCTCTCCGAAGCCTCCAATTACCTAAGGCATGAGAAATGCTTCGCGAAAAGGAGACCGAGCGAAGTGGCTTTCAAGAGAAATTCAGTGAACCATTTCCCCGTCTATAAGCGCGAGAGAGACAAAGAGACGTGCTTCGCTCAAAAGGCAACTCAATCCCCACTTCGGGGTTGATCTTCCGCGAAGCAGACAATGAGGCGGTAAAGTAGCTCGAACCTCGTGAGTAAAACAACTTCGGGCCCGAAGTATGAAAATTGGTGGATCGCTGGAGGTTTGCCACGAAGTGTCATTTGCGCCAAAATTAGCTTCGCCAAGCCGTAGAACGCAAAATGAGAAGCGTTTAAAATGTGCCTTGAAGTGTGTGCCAACGACAATCTAAGAAAGTGCTCAGGATGTGCAGGTTTACAATCTAAGAAAGTGCTCAGGATGTGCAGGTTTAATGCAAAGGTGACGGGGCGCATCCCAAGAGAATGTCGTTATGATTAAAAATTGTGCCCAGGTACGAGGTGGCAGGGGAGTTTGATTTTCAAAGCATGGTCAGGATTTCGAAGTACATAGGCCCGCGTACGCCCGCGCCGCAAAACCAATCCGAGCGCAATGTGATCTCTTCGGCCCGATTTCTAAATTTAATTTTGGTAGGTGCCATAAATGGTGGTAGTATGAAGCCACAACTATAAAAGCTGAGCTTCAGAGGCGAAAAGTTGTTCGTTCGCTGATAAATTCAAACACAAGGAGCCCTGGCCATTACGTTACTCTGTTGCACCCTCATCATTCTGCGTCAAAATTCCGTCGCCTTCTCGAAACCAAGATGGGAAAGAAGAATTCGAAGGAGAAGAGAAAAGAGCCTAAGTCAGCCGATCTAGAGAAAACCAAAATGGGAAAGGAAGAGAAAAGGCATAAGACCAAGAGGGTAAACCTCAATCTTCGCCCTGACAAACAGATTGTCGAGGAAAGGGAATATTTTGAAGAAGAACAACTTGGAGAACCGCCCATCGACGGGTGGGAGAACATAAGGGACACTAAGCTCACAAAGAGCATAGCCGAGCTCCGGTACACTATTGATTACATGAAGAGTCAGCTGTCTGTGGAAAACAAGAGGGTTACCGCATACTACTCCCAGATATATTGGTACCTGACTCCACCAACGCACCCCTGTCCTGAGTTGATCCATGCCATTGCACAAAATTACCAACCCTCCACTCGGTAGGTTCTGGATGCGGCAGGAAACAAATTATTTGCAATTTTTAAGGAAGATGTGCAAGAGGCTTTCGCTCCTCAACAAGGGCCACCCAAGAGGTATATTGTCCGCAACGTGGTTCTGAGTGAACAAGTGGATAGGTTCTCCACATCCGAGTATATTATCAAGTTCTTAAAAGAGAATATGAAAGATGGACTTCCTTCGGGTAAGCGACCACAGATGCCTCGCCCTCTCACCGATTTTAAGAATACTGATATCTTCTCTATTATAGCATGGGTTGCGGGATTGTCTACGGATGTGTCTGTATATCCCTGGCAAGTATCACTGGCTGAATGTATCTCACGAGGGGAGTTTTATGCCCCCGACTCATCGAGGCCAGGCATTAACCTGGTATTTTTCTACTGGGCAGAATGGGTGGCCCGGACCCTGCATACATGGTTGGTTAGCGTGAAGAATTCTGGAACAGGTCAGTATTTTGGGCCTTGCTCCTTCCTAGTGTGGCTATTTTTCTACCATACTTATAAGTGTTTTCCCCACATCGCCATTACTCCGAGCGGCAATGATGGAGCTCCTTTGCCAGTATATCAGTGGACTCCTCTCCTGGCAAGGACGGGGTCATACTATGTTTTCAACCAGTAGTTCTCAGGACCTGCTATGCAACTTGTACAGGGTTCTTGCCCTCGGGTGCCCGTGGCTCTCAAAGATAGGGTTGTTAATGAGAAGATGGGCGATGTTTTTCAACTGACACAGGGGCTTGTTGTTCGCCTGTTTGGGTTTACAGGAAAACCCTTCCTGCTGCCACTGTATCCTTATGAGTATCAATTCGCTTTGGAGGTTGCTCAACAGAGCGATGTGACAAATGTTGTCTACGACCATGGCCGAAAATGGGCACCAACCTGTGATTTCCCTTTCAAAATGGGAGTCATTGAGGTTTTTACCCTTAAACAAAATATTTATCTGGAGGAAAAGCTTGCTGACTTCGGTTTGCTGCAGATCCCGCAACGATGGTATTATGATCCCTTGGGGATAAGGAGAGATCATCTCAGGTTCAAAAACTTCCATATTTGCCCCCGCCCGAAGATCGTCGAACAGCGGAACAACCCTACGGGGAGAGACTTGGAATGGCAAATGGAGAGAATGAAGACAATGCCTCCATGGCATGAATTTTACGCTATTGAAGCTGAATATGATCCCATTCGGTATCCCTTCCCAGAGAAGGATTCCCCCTTCTGGAAAAGGATGAAAGATGATCTGAGGGAAGAAATTAAAAAATGGCGCGAAGATCAGCTGAAAGAATGGTGGGTGATGAGATTCCACCGCCAAAAACAAAGATCGTATGGTCTCTTAGAGATAGATAAAGACTTTGACATTTACTATGAAGCCCATGTCGGGTCCTGGCAACCCATCTCATTCGCTGACTTCATCCCCCCTAGTAGCCCGGGTTCAAGCGAAATCCCAAGACGAATCGAGGAAGTTTCTGAACAGGAGGAAGAAGAAGAGATAGCGGTGACACAGCAAGAGATACTAGATAAGCCAGTTGAGGATGTTAAGGCAAAGGTTGAGAAGCCACTGCAGCGGTAGGAGAAAGGGAAAAGGAAAAGGCTCGAACCAATCCACATGCCCCTTCCTCACCCGAAACGACCTCGCAGCAGAACTTCAAGTGTTCCTAGCGAATCGGTTGCGGTAGGCTCAATTGGTGTAGGTGTTGGAGAGGTAGTGCTCGAACCACCGCTGCAGGGGACATAAGGAGGTACCGATATGGGGACCATCGATGTGGAGGAATACTTCCAGGAGATCAAAAATATTGAGGAAACAGAAGCTAAAAGCAGACCCAGACCTGAAACGCAAGGCTTCGACACTTCTGCTATATCACTGGAGCACGCAGGTACGCACCCCTTATCCTCTACTCCCCTAGTCACATCGATAGCTATCCCAGCTGAAGGTTCTCCTGGATCCTCTGTCTTAGATAAATCTCCTCATAATATCATCCACATTAAATGGTCATTTGACTTGTCTCATGACCTCATCGCCCCCTTTAATGTTTCCATTTCATCCGAGTCACCAGGACGGGACACACACACCTGTACCACATTACCCACCCATGCCATTAACCCTGCAAGACTTGGATCATTCGGGAGCGATGCTTCACTTCCACACCCTGGTCCCTGCTCCCTAGTCCCACAAGCTGTCACTTCACCCACCCAAACACCCACCACACCTGTCGTTGAGCCCACCGGTGACGTATCGTCTATGCAGTCCATGTATCTGTTTACACCCTTGGCTGGTAGTCCAGCCACATTCGAAAATGAATTGGCTATGATCCAGGAGCGTCCTTTAGCAGAAAGGTTGATCCAGGCCCGTCAGAATACTGATAAAATGCTCAAAGAAGCACGAAGAAGAAGAGGGTGATCTCTGGCAAAGGCTGAAAAATACGTGGTGTTCGATTTGAAGAATGGGAAGCTTCATAAGGTGAAAAAGATACCTAAGGTCTAGAAGCCCCTAGATGAAATGACCCCGGCTGACTATGAATACCAAGAGAAAATTAAGGACCTATAGCATCTCGACATAGACAATGAATCTGATTCTATGCATATGAAGATAGAAGCATTCCGCACACATGCGAGGATCGCCGATCAGTGTAGATATGAAACAAAAAATGCCAACCTCAAGCTAGAGGAATACCTAGCCAAAACACACTCCCAATTGGAAGATGCCCAAAAGCAATGTGAGCAAATGAGAGAAATGGATGCCCTAAAACAATAGGTAGATCAGCTGCAGGTCGCAACAAAAGATCAAAACAAAACACAGGCTAAGGCCGAGGTAAGAGCCAGAGAATTTGAGAGCCGGATCCTGCAGATGCAGCAGCAGCTGTATGAGAAGAAAAACTTGGAGTTGTTTGACAAAGGCATAATTAAAGACATTCGTTCCCACTTGCTCAAGAACTTCAGATCCTGGGCCTCCAGCGCCCTTTCTATATTGTCATATATAACAGAAGCCCAAAATGCCGCTACACAAAAGGGGCCTATAGTGGACGAGATAATTCAAAAAATAAGAAGCCGACTTGACCTAGCTTTTGAGGTACAAAGCATCAAGTACCAAGATTTGCAAGTCACTGCTATGAGTCGGACAGCGAGAGATTGATCCACCGTTCAAGCCACGGTTCATGCCTTCTTCTCCAAAGTGAGGAAAGATCAGAAGGCAAAACAACTTATGGACGTGTTTGAGCAAGAGCAGCATGCTTCCCTGGGATATTTCCAGGATCTCTCAACGTTGGGCTTTCCAAGTTTCACTGATGACGATGGGAACCTTTTGACCAAGGAAGAACTGAAACCAACGTGGCTAAGCTTTGAGAGCGATGTTTCATAAATCGATGAATGGAAGAAGCCAGTCATGGAAGGGCAGGTCACGGATTTCATTTTCAGATATTGTAGGATGGCGGCCTGTTTGAACGATCTAAGTGTAAGAGCCAAATGTGATGATATAGGGCAGATTGATCGATTCCATGTTCTGGTTAAAGCACTACAATATCGAGAACCATTTCAGAAAGGTGCCTGGGCCCACGTTCACCAAATTATGGAACGCATCCGTGACCGCCTTCCCCCGCTGCCACCACTTGATTAGGCACCAGAAGACGAAGCAAAAGGAAAAGAAGCAGCTACGGAGGTCCCCTCGGAAGAAGAGCATATAGGAGAAGGGTCTGGAGGCAACTCTGGCCTAATGGATGAAGGTTGAGGGTCCTCACACCGAGGCGAGCTCATTGCCCCGCAAGTCGCCAGGAATGTTGACAATTTCGTCACATTAGAGGGGTGGTGAAAATTAATGTTGTGTAAAGAATTTTTTTGTTTTCTTTGTTTTTGTTGATAGTGGTATTGCAGCAAGTTTGGTTGTCAATTTTGAATTCCCTTTGTAGATAACTGTGTAAAAGAAAGCTTCGCTTACAGCACTAGCAGGAACAGGCAGCTTCGCAAACAGGATATAGGGAAAACATAGGCCCAAGCCTGAAATCTCCTAAGGCATAGAAAGAGCTTCACAAGCGAAGCCCCCACAAGACCTGCTTCGGGCCGAAATTTTGCGAAGCGTAAAACGTGAAATGCGAAAGTTTCTAAAGTGTGGAGAAACACTTCACAAAAATTCCAGCGAAGCACCCGCTTCAGCCTTCCTTTTTGGTGAACCTCCCCCAAGAAAAATCTACTTCGCTCAAAACTTTTGCGAAGTACCTGCTTCGGGTGATTTCAGTGCAAAGCTTCCCCATACGAAGGTTGATTGCCCCCAAAAATTTTTCTAAGGCATGGATGAGCTTTGCCCAAACTCCTTTCAAATGGCCATTTTGAAGAAGGTTCGCAGCGAAGCATTTTTGATAGCCCATCAGCGAAGCATCCACTTCGGGCAAGGACTCTTGCGAAGCAGCCTTCAACCCATTTTTCTAGCGAAGCAATGAAAGATTGAGAGCCATGTTTTGAGAAGGAATATCTGCTTCGGCACTAAGTCCTCGCGAAGCTATTTTTGGAAGTCCCTTCACGTGAAGTACCCATCCAAGGAAGTTAGACCCGCTTCGTCTCACATCCGTTGCGAAGTAAGGTCCTGAACTGGAATTTGGCGAAGCTCTTTAATGGCACACACTCCAAGGTTGGGTATCTTTTCGAGGCAATCGAGTGTTTCATAAATGAATTTTTACTTGCTCGAGAGACCCGATGCTCATTTTTGGCAATCCAAAAAGAGATATCAGTCGCAGGAGAAGAGCCTGACGGACATAGCAGCCACTCAAGCTCCACACCCGAATAAATTCAGGACGAGTCAAGCGGCCCACAAATGCAAATTTCCCCTACTGATGCGGTCGTAGCTGCTAATTGTAGAAAAGGATGTGAGATCTCGGTCATAGGAGGAGCGAGAACAGATTTCTTAGGTTTTTGAGGGCGTACTTCCAGATTTTGTGCATTGATGGCTTAGAGGGTCGGGTCCTCTATAAAAACCCATGAATTGTAATGAGAAAGGGGGGGGAACTTCTGCTAGAAAGTTGCTATAACTTGATTTTTTGCAATCGATATTAAAGACTTTGGGCTCAATTTCTCTTTTGTATGCTGCCTTCTGTGATAATTTCTATTATTCCATTTCTTCATTTGCATACTGTAATTCTGCATCCTGTATTTAGGTGTGTGATTGGGGGGTTGGACCCTGGAATTCTCCTGAAGGATACATAGGGGGGAAAGTACTATGTTAAATTCTTTGTATGCTGCCTCTGGTTAGTGGTTTCTGCTATGTTCATTTATTTTCCTAATTGCTGTAATTTTGAAATCTGGATTTAGGCATAGGAAAGTGGTTGAATCCTGGAACTCTTCCAAAGGATACATAGGGAAGTTAGCGTGGTGTTCATTCATGTTTTATTCTTTGTATTTATTGATGCTACTTCAAGATATTAGCTAGTGATTGTGTTGTTGGTTCTTTCCCTCTGAAAATCCATTGACATTCTTTCCCTTACTCCCTTTATTTCTTTCCTACACCCTTACTCTTTTTATCTCTTTCCTGCACTCTTATCTTAAAATCCCAAGTAGTTTAGTAAAGGATTCGGCCTTTCTCCGGAGATTGGTACGGAGGGCATCTCTTCCCTCCGGCCTTTCAATGTTGGTCTAGGTCTAGGGCGCGTATACATACCAAAATCCTTTCCTGTAGCGGATTTGTGACCAACAATTATTTTTGGACAAATTAGTTAAGGCTGTAACAAGTGGACAGTTGGGGACATTGGAGCCTGGTTGGTTATAGTAACCACCAAGGCCATCCTATAAATACACCCCCTACTCATTTTTGTAATATCCATATTCATGCAGAGTAATTCCACTGGTTATCAAGGAGAACAGATGGAGTTACGCAATATTGTGTTGTTGGATGTGTTTTTAAAGTGCCTATGGCATGATCCAGTTGATGTTTGTATTGTCTTGTCTATATGTTGTTCTTTTATGTTAGATCTTGTTGAGCAGATTGCAGGAGCAAGTATCAAGGCAAAGACCCAAGAGGTTGCAGAAGTCTATTATAGGAATTGACAAACAGGAGGCGACATAAGCCATCTTCCTGGCTTACCGCCTGAATCCTAAGCCAATATGTCTTGACATATCCGTCTAGACCCACCTGTCAGCTAGTCGTCTAGTCCTATCTATCTAGACTTGTCAGCTAGTCGTCTAATCCTATTCATTTAGACCTATCAACTAGTCGTCAAATCCTATCCGTCTAAACTTGTCAGCTAGTCGTCTAGGCCTATCTGTCTAGACCTATCCGTCATACGTCGATCACCACCCATTAGGGATATATTCATCATACTTGAGTCATTTAGGCTAATTCATCTGCAATCATTCATTGATCAGTTATTGGAGATTCGTCTTGCCCAATCAGTAACAGTTATCCGTCTGGATGATAAACACACGTTTTAGCACAATGATCATTAGTCAAGTTTGCCATTCCTCCCTCTCCTAAAACCTGTCATTCCCTCATCCCAAGAAGATACTCATTGTTGTCTACAGTGATTCACAAATTATCATTAATGCTAACAACAAAAATGGATGCAAGGATTGGATAAAACATAATATTATTGTTGATGTTCATCATTTATTATTGGAGGCAATCTCTTCAAAATATGAACATATCTATAGAGAAGGAAATCGAGTAGCAAAAAATTCGGCCAATCATGGTGTTGATCTTCATCTTGATGAAATTCAAATTTTAGAAGGAAACTAGCCAAGTGAGATATTATCTCTTAATGAAAATGATGTTAAGGAGCTAAGTTTGGAAACCTAGCAGTTTAAAGGAGCTAAAGAATATATTTAATAGAAAAAGAAATGAAAAATATGTGATAAAAAAGGTATTTTGAATATAGTTTAATTGACTTAAAAAATGCAATATTTTGGTATTTTGATGGGAGTGCCTCCCAATAAAAGCCACATATATCTTATAAATAAAATACAAATAATAAGTATTGAGGGAGGTACAACCCTTTGAAGTTAGCCATCGAGAACAAGGGCAATGACGATTTTTCAAGTCGCGGGAAACAAAACTAAAAATATATGTCAACCAAGGTTCGTATGATGGGAGGAGCAATGCATGGCTAGGGCATCAACAAGATGAGACATTTTGTCTTCAGCTAAGTTTTATTTATCCCTTCAGCATGCAAATTATTGCAGGTTTATTTTTAAATAATATAATTGATATAGGATTTATTGTAAATTTCAAAAGATATCGAGTTATAGTTTCCTTCCCATGGACCAATTTACAACTAAATCCTTAGAATCATCCCTAGTAGTAGAGGTTAGGGAGGACCTCACAGAGCAATGATCCTTGTTACTCAAAGATGGCAGTCACTGGTAAATGTAATGGGTTTTGACTAGGGGTTTTGCCTCTGCGAAAATGGATTGATAGGATATGCAAGTCTCCAAGAGTGAATCAATATTTTCTTCCCAAAGGTTTCTTCCCAGTCATTTTCTATTCTAGGGAGGAAAGAGATAGAATCCTAAAAGGGGGTCTTTGGTTTATGGGAAGAGCAAGACTTTTCCTCACCTGCTAGTATGAAGGCTTTACACTTCAAGCGTAAATCTATCCCTAGTACCAATCTGGGTCAAGATGTATGGGTTTCTCATTGAATTCTAAGAAATGGATACCCTTAAGGCAATAGGCAACGCTCTAGGAGAATTCCTTGAGATTTCATAAACTACAAAAGATGGAATCTTAGCTATTTATGCCTGGATATTGGTCATGATTGATATTAGTAAACCTTTACCAAAATCAATCATTCTTAAGTATGGGGGTAAGTTGTGGACCCAAACCATGGATTATGAAAAAAATATCTTTTAGATGTAGATGTCATGAGGTGGGGCATATTGAGATCATGCCCTAAGAAGAGTCTAACAAAAATATATGTAGAAAACCTCAAGAGAAACTTACAAATGGATATGGATAAGGATGGTTTTCAACCTTCAAAAAATAAGTCCAGACAAATTAAAGTAAATAGTGGAGACCCATAAGTAAGGATATTGGAAGAAATACCAATTATTTTGAGGCTCTAGCCTATGAAGAAAAAGCAGATCAAAGCTTAGAGGACATTTATTAGACCACTATTAGACAATTATTTTAGAAGAGCAATGAGGATTTGTGAAAGGGAGTCAGATTATGGACAAGATCATCGTAGCTCATGAAGTAGGGCATTCAACAACTTCTAGAAAAGAGAGAGCAATGATAATCCCGTATGTTCTACAAAAATAGCATTATGTTTAGTCAAAATGAGCTGCAAATCCCCTTGTGGCTTGGCTACTTCAGTATTCTGGGGTTGGCTTCCAAACAATTGCGCTACTACCCCATGTAAGGATTTTTTTAACAATTTCTCCATTTGACTTGAATTAATAACCTACGAGGATCCCATGTGTGAACCACGAAGAGCATATGACCTTCCATTCTAAGTGAATTGCATCCACAGTTCAACAAAGTTCTAGGCTATTGTTCCCAATGTACGAAGCCATTGTTCCCCTAACACAACATCACATCTTCCTAATGGAAGTCCGAACATATTTATTTTAAGTTCATATTCCCCTATCTTCAACTTGACATTTCAACATTTCCCTTTACAAGGTAATGCTCCTCCATTTACCACCATGACTTCAAAAGAATTAAAATAATGTATGTAACAGTTGGCTTGCTTAAATTTTTGGTGATCAATAAAATTATGTGTACTGCCTGAATCAATAAGAATTATAAGTTTTTGCCCCTTGAAATATCCTAATACCTTCATAGTTTGAGGGGTCAAGAAAGTACATGAATTGAAAACTGTGGTTGTGGTTCTTCTTGTGCTTCATCCTCATCCTAGTGCTCTTCTTCCAGTTGTTCTATTTCTTGTACTTCATTTACTGTAGAATCATCCACATCTAGCAGATACAATTCTTGTTGTACACATTTATGCCCCAAGGGATATTTCTCATCACAACTAT
The DNA here is from genome assembly GCA_028583015.1 of Wollemia nobilis. Taxonomy (NCBI): domain Eukaryota; kingdom Viridiplantae; phylum Streptophyta; class Pinopsida; order Araucariales; family Araucariaceae; genus Wollemia; species Wollemia nobilis. Next base: position 28,967,584 of record JAQPPZ010000856.1, on the reverse strand, counting down.
AACATAATCCTTGTGCTCTTCAAGCATCCATTTCCTTCCTACTCAATCGCTTCACTGTTGGAGATTTATTTCTTGTGTATGATATGATCTTGGATGAAAATGAGGGTTTGGCCTCTAGAGATTTACATGATCATCTTTGAGGAGAAAATTTTTCCTCTGCTAACCAAGTAAATCCTATTGCTTTCATCATGGACTGTGGTTTCAACATTTTTACCTTTGCCTTGATGTCATTCTTCAACCCACTAATAATACAACTCTAAAATATTCCTTTACTCAAAATCCTTGTCCTATTAGCCAACTTCTCAAACTGAGTCTAATACTCACGAACAGTAAATTTCTATTTCAATTTTGTTAAAGCTCCTGTAAAGTCCTCATACTTGGACCAAAACGAGTGAGTAATTGGGACTCAAATTCTTCCTAAGAAAGGTTAGGAGTTATGTTTTGTACCCACTGATACCATTGAAGGGCCTCAGATTAAAAGTTAAAGGATGCCATTGTGATCCATAAATATCGAGGTACATTTTGGAGTTTGAAAATTTGATTCGCCTAGTACAACCAACCATCAAGGTCCTTTCCATTGAACTTGGAAAAGTCTAATCTGGGCATTTTAAATGGGATACTAGCATAAAAAAGAGCATGATGTGTTTCTTCATCTCTTTTCTTGAACTGCCAATCATTCCTTCAATTTTAATCTATTGGTGTAATTGTGTGGCTCCCTTTAAAAACCCTTCAGCCTCAAGGAATTTTTCCTCAATCCCTGTTTTGACTTTAATCTATTCATATTTCAAGAGCTGCATATGATCTTTCAAATGTTTAACTTCTTGTCCAAATTGGTTTTGTAGGTTAGTAATTTGTTGACTTAATAGCCCTATTTGATCACTCAATTGGTTTTGCTCCATCTCCCTCATTGCTCCTCTAGTCCCTCCAACCATGGACTTGTGATTTGGACCACCTTAACTACCTTACTAAAAATAGAAGTGTTGTTTTAGGAGTTACTATTTTTAGTAATGGTCCAAAAAAGTGTTTGGGTGCTATATATCAAAACGATCAATTTGAAAAGACAATCATGATGGACTAGGTCTCAAAATGACGTTTTTCGACACGAACATTTTCTTATTTTGGTCAGTATTTTTTCTTTTAAAGTTTTTCTTCGCCTAGAAAACTTTCTTCTTTGTTTTCCGACAACTATCATATCTAACATTGTCTTGCATGTCACTGACATTACCCTCTCTGTGTTACGAAACTTTATTCTTATTAGCATAAATCATTCACCAATATGCAAAAATATCAAATCATTCATCCACATAATTATCCACAATAACAATCCACACAATGAAACTGAGATAGATAATACCCTTAATGTAGGGAAACACCAATAATACTCCTTAAGGAATAACTTCGTAAGATCTCCCAAGATGAGAGTGCCACTTAGAGAGGACAAAGTCCCATAAGCCACGTTGTGGGCAAAGACGGTTACATATGATTGGTCCCCATGATGATTACAATGACAAATATCTCTTCTTTATATATCCATCTTCTAATTCTACTTTGGGGAGCCGACTACTAATATAATATTATAATACAATCAACCTTGAGTTATGTGTGGCCCATGCCAACCCTTATACAATATAATAACATATCCCCAAATATCTATTCCTAGGTACCCTAACATGCCACCCTCCTTACAAAATGTTTCGTCCTCGAAACATATAAAGAAATAAGATAATATGATTTGGTAAGAAATGTTAGCAACTGGTACCAATTTGATCATCCATCCATCCTAGTGAAACATTGATTGGTGGTGGTCATCGTTGATGCTGGTATGCCATTTTGCCACTTGAGTATCCAAATCCTCTTCGTTGGCTCCACGCTTCTACTACTGTATCTTGATAATTTGAATGATGGGTCCACTTGTTCCTTACTATTGATGCACCACTTTGAAAACTAAGATCACTATGCTTTTTTTGCCAAAAACTGCCATACTTGGTGCCCTTCCAATTCCATGTAGAACCATAAAATTGTTGACTTGATCCATGCCTCCAATATTGTTATCGCTCATGGTGTGTGGATGGCGATAAGCTACAACCTTAACTTGATGTTCTACCTTCTTTGACTCCTCAACATTCGGCTCCACTATTTAAAATTTTTCTACACATTGTTCTTTCATGTTCCTTTTTTTGGTATGTCCTTGTGCTCTTCTAACAAATTTTCCTTGGACTCTGCTACTGTTATTTCCATGGACTCAATTGTTGTTGCTTCTTCCATGGACTCTGTTGCTGCTATTGCCTTCTTGGATTCTGTTTCAAGTTCTTCTTTATATACTTCAATTTGTTTCTCTGCAACCACTTCTTGTTTTTCCTTGGATCCTTGTTCTTTATGTTGAGAAATATCCTGTAGTGTTATCTTCTTTTTCTGTACCTGTTGGCAATTTTGCCACATTAAACTTTTTCATAAAATTTGGCCTAAGTATGGAGATTTAAAGTGGAAAAGAGCATGCAGAGGTGTTCAGGTTTTCATGGACCATAAACAGGGGCGATAAAATGGATAAAATAAGATTTGGATATTTCATCATTGCAGATCTTTTCGCTAGCTTTCCGACGATATATTATAATAGACAATCGGGTCAGCGGATCAAAAGTTATGGCCCCAGGAAATAGGACCAGGAAGCTCAATTTCAGGCCAGAAAATTAACTAAGTGTCGGGCCCCGCCCGATTGCACTCATCCTCCCAACTACGCTCATCCCCCTGACTGCGCTTATACAAAGGCCCAAAATTTTCTAAGTGTTAGTGTTACCGCAACCCGACTTCGCAGTGAAGTCGGGCTGCGCCCTTAATTTTGTGCGCACTTGGGGAGCTGACGTGCAGAGAGCTGAGCCCAAAATTTGACTAAGTATTGAGCGAACCTCGACTTCGCAGTGAAGTCGGGTTGCGCTCTTAGTTTTATGAGCACCTGGGCATTGTCAGTGAAGGACATCCCAAAAAATTCTAAGTGTTGGGTGTGCAACCCGACTTCGCAGCGAAGTCGGGTTGTGCCCTCAAATTTGTGCGTAGTTGGACAGCTCACTTGAAGAAAATGGCTAAGTGCTGGGACTGCCCGACTTCGCAGCGAAGTCGGGCTTCGCCCTAGAAGAAGGGTGCAGTTGGGCAGCCCATCATGGTATCATGGTATCTCCAAAAAAATGACTAAGTGCTGAGCTGCCCGACTTTGCAGCGAATTCGAGCTTTGCTCACTGACCTGTGCGCACTCGGGAAAAGAACGTTGAAGCCTGCCCAGAAATTTTCTAAGGCATGGAGGCCTTCCAACTGCGCTACTTCCCCCTTTGCATTGCCCGGTTGCGCTCCAATTTTGGGCGAAGTCGGGCAAGAGAGAAAGGCTGAGCTTCTAAGCTCGGTTCTTCCCCCCTCCATCAGATGCTGACAGGTGTTCGGTCTTGGGATTAGAGTCAAGATGTGATAGAAGGTGTGCCGCTAGGGTACCGGACAGATGAGCGTGAACTAACAGATTGTACCGCATCTGCCCCCATTCAAACTGACTCAACTTCCCACCTATCGAATTTCCACGAAGCTGCCACATTTTCAGGAGGACCTTGCTGCAAGTACATTCTTTACCCGCAAAGGTCAACATCAGCCGCTTTTGTCAGCTTTTGCAGCTTTTGTCAGGTCTGGGATTCTATGCCCAAAATGTAATCGGGGGAAAATTTGCGCTATAAATAGCAGCCTCATTTCATTGTACAAGGGGTGGAGAGGGGACATATTGCTAGAGAACTCTGCTGTGATGGACCACCTTCTAATTAATTCAAAGCATCCTTGGCTCTGCTTCTTGTCTCTGTCTTTTATGATGCCTTCTGCTAAGTATTTCTGCTTCATGTCCATTTATATTTCTGTCTCTGTCTGAATTTTGAATTCTGGATTTGGGCATTGGTGATTATTTGGATCTGGAATACAAAACAGAAGGATACATAGGATAGAATCGCAGTTGCAATTTCTGTTACATGCTTTGTTTTAATTGTTGTTGGTTCAGATGCAAATTTGAGATCGTGCTGCTTGTTTTCCCCCCACCCGAAACGCATGATATTTACATCTCTTTCCTGTTCCCTTATCTTTTTCAATCTCTTTCCAGTTCCCTTTACACCCTTTTTAAACTCTTTCTTGCACTCTTATCTAAAAACCCCCAAGTAGTTTAGGAAAGGAGCCGGCCTTCTCCGGAGATCAGCACGGGGGGCATCCCTTCCTCTTGGCCTTTCAATGTTGGTATGCGGGTCTAGGGCGCATTGACACACCAAGTCCTTCCCAGGTGGCGGATTCGTGGCCAACAGTACCATAACTTCATAAACTTATTTTGAACATTAATGTTAACAATACCTAAAGAATCCAACCAAGGGTAACCTAGAACAATATCCACATCATCCATCTTGATAGCATGAAAATCTGAATGTAAAATATATTTATCCATGGTGATCTTCAAATCTTCAAAAATCTGAACCTCACCCTCAACATGTATGTCCTTTGCTTTTGTTGCTTGAACCTGCAACCTCTTAGCCAAAGCAATATTAATAAAATTATATTTGCTACTAGTGTTAATGGAAATAATAACTCGTTCCTTTTGAATGCTTCCATGAACCTGTAAAATAGAACTTTTAGATGAATTTAAACCCTTTTGATCCTTCTATTGCTTTTGTAAATCTAAAGATATGGCTTCATTCTTCTCATTATCTTCCTTAACATTTTCCTCTTTCTCCTTCTTGAGTAATTTTATTTATTTTTTATAGTCTTCATTCTATTTCTTGAAATATCCCCATTCTTCTTTCATTTCATTTCGCTCAGTTTGAATCCCCTATAGTTTATTTTCAAGGTCTTTGATGACATCCATCAGGCTATCTATATTTTTATCCCTTCCCTCAAGATCTCTCTTACAAATTCTATTTTTCTTTGTAATTGAATAGGTACCCATTTGCTCAACAATGCTAGTTCCATTGCATCCCAAGGGCACAAGGGATTGTCCCTATCAAAGCTTTCTACCCATTGTAAGGCTTCCCCATTAAAAAAACTATGAAAATCAAAGCGTAATATGACTTTAGCATATTGAGATTTTGCTATTTTCAACCACTCTCTCACATCAATATCATTTTCTCTAGAAAACTTTTGAAGTGTCATGAGTTCACATCCACAAAGAATGAAAATACAAACTAGGGTTTTAGAAAAATATATCTCCCTACTGATTTGAAGCTAAAATTCCACATAAACCATTAGATCTACAATTTTTCTTCCAAACAAAATAAATTGCAATTGATTTGCTTACCTGAATTAACAAATTTTGTCTTCCAAAAAAAAAATGCGATTTGAAAATTCGTCACTGTGCTTGTTCCAGACGACTGACTTCACAAGGTCGTATTTCCCTTAATACTACTTAGATTCCTTCATACAACCACTCATTTTAAAGGTATTCAAATTTCGCACAAAATGATCCAAGAATCGTCTGAATCGGATAAACTTTCGCAGAGATATGGCTCTTGAAATATGAGAGGTTTTTTCCAAAACAATTCTACCCTAATTCTGCAATCCACAATAAACAATCCACACTTTGCCAAAATGGTTGCTCTGATACCACTTGTTATGAAACTATATTCTTATTAACATAAATCATTCACCAATATGCAAAAATATCAAATCATTCATCCACAAATAAATATCCACAACAACAATCCACACAATGAGACAGAGATAGATAATACCTTTAAGGTAAGGAAACACTAATTATACTCCTTAAGGAAGGAATCTCCCAAGATGAGAGTGCCACTTATAGAAGGCAAATTCCCATAAGCCACTCCATGGGTAAAGACGATTACATATTACTGACAACTGTTCTGGTAGACTCTGTTTTGAATAATACTGATAACAACCCTGTCTGACACTGTTTTCAACTATTACCAATAACAACCCTAGCAGACACTTTTAGCTGTTACCGGCACTGCCCTGTCTAACATTGTTACTAACCCCAACAGTAATCTCCTCTAGCCAAGAATTGTTATAGTATTGTCAATTTTGTGATAGGTGTAGTCTCCTCATTATGCTCAAATATGTGGTTAGGGTTTTGGAGGTTTGACAATTGGTATTTGGATTTGACATATGACTGAAATAGGGTAACTTTGGACCAAGGTGTGCGCACTATCCATAGCCCTCTATTATACTAAAACAACAACCGATAATACTTGGACAAATATTTTAGGCCACTACTCAAGGAGGGTTCCACACATACCCTTGAGCACACTACCCGCCTCTCTGACAGATATCAAGAACACATTACAAAATCATAGGCCTCTTTGAGAAGGCAACCTCCTTAGAAGCAAAGCTTTGATACAACAAAATATGAGATGCCTTTCTCTTGCCCTCTTGGCTCTTTTATATACTTTGGCTACCCTAATCCTAATGCTCAAGGGTTGTCATCCACGTGCAAGTGGGGCCCAACTAGTAACTCCTAAAGTAATTACTGTTATATCTTTAAGTAACATCTTTTTATAATAAATAACGGTTACATTACATTAGCCCATAAACCTAAGTGCCTGACGTACCGCGTGACTAGACAATTATTATAATATTTGAATTGGGTCTTAACAATAAAGTGAAAACCATCGGAAGTGGAGTTGGTCAAATTGAATTTTGATGAAACATCTAAAGGAAATTTGAGACCAGCAAGAGAAGAAAAAAGAAGAAAAAATAGGCGTGAGATTTTGTCACATTACGCTGTCGATAACGGATTTAAGACAAATAATAAAGCTAAAGTTTGGGTAGCTTTGGAAGGGTTAAAAATATGCAGACAAATGAAATGGAACATAGTATGGATGGAAGGCGATTCACTAATAGTAATAAACACAATTTTGGAGAAAGCAAAGGCGCCATGGAACATACAAGAGATCATTGTGGAAATACAATACCTTACTACAAAGTTTTAAGAAATCATGTTTACACATATGTTAACGAAAGGGAACAAATGTGCAAATAGGCTAAGCCAATAGAGGGGTTTTAATAGAGGATTGTGAAATTAAATTCTCTTTTCCATGGTCAGAAGTAGTAAGTTTAGCTGAAGCTGGAAAGAAAATGTTGACTACCTGAATCAAATAATGATTAAGATTTACTTTAATGTTTTCCATTGGTAATATTTGTTGTATTTTATAGCATTAATGTGTTTTCATATAAACTATTTATTACAATTTTTGTGGTTGCACTTATGCTTCAGGAAGGAAAGTAGCAATCCAGATCTAGTAAAGCCAACTATGATAGTGCAAAAATTTTGAACTATTACTCTACTAAGATGTAGTGTGTAGATAGTAGAGGTGGATTTTTGGTATTATGAAGGCTACTATAGGAAAATGTCAAGAAGGATGCTGAATTTTGGAATATTTGTATTTATAAAGAAAATTGAAGATCCAAAAAATGAAAATAAAGAATTCGGACCTTTTATAAAATGAGATGCAGGTATCTAGCTATTGTAACTCAATTGAGATGAGAATTGAATCTATTTATAAAATTTCAAGATCTAAAGGAGAAAAATGAGATTTGTCAAGGGTGAGCGATCCGAGTTCAATCCCTTTTTCTCCAAGAAAAAAAAATAGAATTAATAATCAAATATCAAATGACATAAGCTGAACCGGTCAAATTTCTCAACTTTAAACGAGAAGACCAAGCTTCAAATCTTGCCAAGCAATATGTGCATAATTTCCAAGCTATTGGAACACCACTATGTGGTCATGATGTAATACTAGTGAGGCCCATTTCAATCCCATATAAACCATTAAAAATAATAATAATAATAAAATGGCATTAGCTCAACCAATTTATTTTCCTCAACTCTCAAGGAGGAGACACAAAGCAATACTTGAAACTTAGCATGCATCAGAGAACCTAGTGAGCATTGTAGTGTGTCAAGGTTGGGTCAATCTATCTCTAAAACTTCTATGGCTATCAATCATGTAACCAACCCTTATTTATTATGTGGTCATGCTGTAATAAGGATGGGGCCAGTTTTGATCCCATATATTTCATTAAAAATAACAACAAATTGAAGTCTTTAGTAGGGAAGTTTAAATGATATAAATGTTTGGTTTAGAAAGAACCCACTATTGTTTAATTTTCAAGGGTTTATAATCATACATTTTGTTATAAACCATAATAGCCTAGTTCATTTTGATAATGTGATCATGATGTAATATGGGTGGGATTATTTCAATCCCATATAATCATTTTAAAATAATAATAACTTAAATAAGTTATGCATAAATAAAAATTACATTAAACATTTTGGGTTAGTAATAATGAAATCAAAAAATTTCCATATAAACAAATTAAAAATGCATTTGGCTACCAGGCTGTGACATGAGTTCATGCCCTTGTTGTTGCTGCCTTGCAGCTTTTCCTTGCTTAAATGCATCCAGAATGTATAGAATTTGCCTCTCAATAGCATCAATTTTGTCTTCTGGACAACCAGGTGGAATATTGTTCTTAGCAACAGTAAATATTGCAACATGTGTTGGACTTTCATTTTATAGTTCTTAAGCTTATCAAGTTGATCAACTGCTTGCATAGGCTGCCAAAACAAATGTTCTATAAGCACTCGAGCCAAATGAACTAAATCACTTAACTGCAATAATCATAAATATTTATTTCAAAACATATAGGATACGGTGATTTGTCAGCATTAATGATCTATACTTGGATTGTCCATACATGTATTGACTACCATTACAACATAATCAGATCACATCTCTTCTGCACAAGTCACGCATAATGTGGTTGAAATTAAGTAATTCCATCATGCAACTAGATGGAATCATACCACGCAAAACAGAGTGACAAGGAATGAAAATATACCTGATTGCATTTCGCCGTGATCCTTGCAATTACTTCTTTTAGGTCAGCAGAGTACTTATCCTTCATATTTTGCAGCTGCATTAAGAAATCAATTGTGAATTGTATTAGGGTCATTGCTTTAAGGTGGAAGATTTGTCAAATCAGTTCAGACTCAAAGAAACAAAGCAATTTTTTTGACAAGCAAAATTGATATGTCTTGTATTATATTAACAACAGATATAGGACAAAAATAGGAAGTTGTGCCTGTCATGCTGAAGAGTCTATTACAGCTTTCTTTGGTGCTCTGAAAGACTAGTGCCAAAGAAGATTTGTACATTTAAAATGATCCCACAGTGTCAACAAAGAAGCTAATAATATCTAACAAAATCTATGAAGTAAATGTTAGCAATTTAGCAATTTCTCACAATATTTCAAATTAAAATCCTCATAATATTGACATACATTCAATCAATGATAATAATAAAACTCATTGAATATTATTGAAACAAGTATCTCCTTAAGTAATGTAAATACAATGTATTGCAAAGCTTCTTTGATCCTTCATTATAATGCTTTGTGCATTGTCTTCAATATATACAAACATGGATATGAGACTCTTCACATTCACAAGACTCTTGACCTTCCTACTTACACAAAGGTTTTATATCCTCAAACACACGAAGATCTAACACTTCATATTTGGAGAAATACCACAACTCTATTATTGACTCTACATATCTACATAAGGACAAAGACTCTAATGATTGCACATATTATATGACAAACTCTTATATAACTCCATACTTACATGACACCTCACTTGTGTAACTCCTCATTTACATAACTCCACACACACTTACATGACACCTACTATATACTCAAATATGTACAACACTCTGAAATAAACTATTTACATGGTACTTGTAATATTATTGCAAGGTACCAAATAATGTAATACTTCTAACACCCCCCGTATTACATTATTTGGTAAGAAGGTCCTTCATCTTCATTTGTTTTCAATCTTTTATTTTGGTCTTGGTCTTCTTGTTCTGACTTTGGTGGTGCATTTTGGCTTGTTCTGATTTTGATACTAAGTTTGATTACGTTTGGAACTATTAATTTTCTAAAAAAATCTTTTTAGTGCTACCAATATTTCCTTCATCTTATACCATTTATGCAATGCTTATCCATCCACAATTCAAATCCATATTATTATTTTCTTTGTACCAACAATATCTTTGAGAGTAATTGTTACCTCCACATATTTTCCAGCAATGAAGATCCCAACATCTTTCTATATTGTATCTATGTCTACCTATTTTTCGTAACTTTTCTTGTATAAATATTAGCTCCATCTGTTCTTGTCACAAATTTCTCTATTACACAATTACTTTTATCAATTCTTGATTCATTAATACCTATTTGTTTAAGGCCTTTCACAATGTTCTCTTACCAAAAAATTTCTTTTGTGTTACTGTATCCTATCAAAAAATATATACTAATCTCCCTGTCACTATTATTAATCTCATTACTATGTCTATTTTTTTTTTAATAAGCTCTCATTACAATGTCTATTATCACATATACCTTTTGCACATTTTTTGTCTTCGTAACAATGCTCAAGTCTGTTGTATCACATGCTATGTTTGTTCTCTGAACAAGATCTCTTGTTTCACAACATACATCTACTGTTATGGGTCTCAAATCACTTGTATCACAACAATTGTCTACCATTATGTGCTTCAAATCACATGTATTACAATTGTTCTTTTGATGAAGATCACTAGTATCACAACATGCATCTATCATTATGGGTCTTGTATTTTTCTTCATGGGTTTGTCCTTCAAATTTTTAATTATTTCTTCTTGCCTTTTATTCTTGTCTTTAAGGACTTCAAGAGTGAGTAATGCCATATACATTATCTTTCCTATATCAATAGGTAATGTAATAGCACCTTTAGAGTCTCCATTTGCTTCAGTAAGTTTTGAACTTAGATAATTACCAAATGTTAAAAAAATTTCATCTTTAGCTTCTTTGAAAATTGATTGTAAGCCACTTTAATTTTATTGATATATTTTTTTGTTCTTCAACATTCTCTATCATGCGTTGTGTACAAAGTTTTAGATATTTCAACATTTCTTTACTTTCTTCTAGTGAATCATATTGAGTGTTTGCTTCTCTTTTTGTTTGCTTTCTTTCTTTAATTGTCATGTTGTGTTTTTTGAAAAAGCCTTCAAGTAATTTGTTCTTGCCTTTGATCAATCTTCAAGGTTTTCAATATCTTGTTTGTTCCTTCAATAATATGTCTTCTCTTTAAAAAACAAATCAAATAATTGCAGCTTTTGCTCACAAAAAATCCTTCCTTTAATAAATTCATTTCCTTTGTTGTAGAATTCCTTGTTACTCAAAAATTAATTTTTCTTTTAATATAATTTTTTTTGAAGAAATCCTTTTAACTCCAAATTTAAAAATTTCTTTCTTCAAACAATTATTCTTCATTTAAATAATTCAGTTTTTTCTTCAATCTTTTAATCTTCAACAATTGTTTTAACAACTCTCTTCAATAATTTTTCACGTTCCAATTAATCAAATAATATATTTTTCCTTCAAATATATTAACAATTTCCTTTATTCAAATCTTTCCTTTCTTAAAATATTTACTCTTCAAATATTTATTTTCTTCACTATATTAATTTCTCCTTATAACTTCCACCAATTATAAATTTCCTTCCTCCAAAATACAAATTGTTCTCCTTTCAAATATTTAAATAATCTCTTACTCTAAATGTTCTCAACCTTAATGCATAAATACTTCCTTTATCCTTTCAATATTATGAATATAAATAACTTTGATACCGAAAAAATAGCTTTTAACGCATTAATCTCCTGTGTTATGCATAAGCTCGACTTGCTGTCGTGTCTTGGCCTGGAGTATTCCTTCCTCTGACATAAACACATCATGCTTCTAACGTTGCATCTTCTTCAACAATCTGGTGGTTTTCTCCTTCCTTTCTACATTATAAAGTCTTAGCCAATATTTTTGTTGTTAATGCTTACTCACCTATCGTCGTCTTTGGTCCTTCTCAAGTACCTGTTGCTCCTTCCTAATGTTCCAGTCATCTTCTTTAGGCTCTATCAATTCCTTTCACTTTGGCACTCAATGTATTCTTCACTATGGTGCTCAAAGTTTGCTATCTCAGACTTGCCCACCGTTCTTCCAACGTTCTCCTATCCTTAGCTGGACTTCCAACGTTTCATCTTGCACTTTGGTCACAACAATGACTCAAACTCGTTTGCAGCTATATCAACGAGCTTCCCTCCATGCTTGGGAGCTTATAATTTGGACAATTGCAGCCTTCTACCTCTTCACACATTCCTTCCTCTCTCCAATATTTGTCTACACTCCAACCAAACTTGTTTATGCTCAATATGTTATAACCAAAGGAGAGATCTATATCTTTATTGAGAAGAAGAGTACATATATACAAAGAAGAGAGGCATTAGGGTTTGTCAAGAGGGAAAAAAAACCCTAAAGATAGGTAAAGTGCACATTACACAAAGTGCACACTGATAAATTAAAATCCCCCCTTAATTTGCACTTTCCTAAGTATAAAATGCACATTAATATTCTAACATCCCCCCTCTAGAAGGTGTCGGTCTTAGTTGAAAATGCACCTTTATACAATAGAAAATAAAAGAAGTCCAAAGTGTTTAAAAACCTTAGTCTTTTCGAAGTAATTGGAAGCTGTCTCATTCCAAAGTGTCAAATCTCCCGTAGTCTCTTATCGAAAGTGCAGGAGCACAAGGGGTGCTTGATGCCGAAGCCAAAATCCACAGTAATAAATGTTGTAACAAATTCCGCAAGAGGGCATGACCAAAATCCACAAAATGCCACGAGAGGGCATGACCAAACTCCACCAAATGTCGCGAGAAGGCATAACCAAACTCCACCAAGTGTCGACCTCGCTCTTAGATTCCTTGATGGTAGATCAAAATGGAGTAACAAGAAGACAAGTCTATCCTAGAACTTACCTCAAAATAAGACATTGAACAAGGTTGCCACAACACTTGTGCCAATGCCAACAAAGTGGATTTAAGTACTAAGGAGTGTCGGGTACAACCGACAATGCACTCCATACATTTCAAAATACCAAAGGTCAAGAAGACCTTCACAAAATAAAAAGATAGTGATTCCATTAAAACCGGCTCAAAAAGACCCTTCCAATGACTATAAACACAAATATCTTTGGTGTAGAACAAAGCCTCCAAAAGTGAGAAAAAAAAGGAGGCAAGCTCTCAAGGATCAAACTAAAGGATCGAATTGCCCCATTTTTTACAATCTGAAACAAAAAATATTCTGAGCAATATTCTGCCAATAGTTGACCGATTAAAAAAATAGGTGGGATGAAAGCCCAACAACCCCCAAGAATTTCATCATTGCAGAAATCAAAGGTCAACCAGAGTAAATAGGACTAAAGTCTACAAATCAACCACCACATAGTCCAAAGCAAACAAGCCAACGGACAATCTGCACACCAAATCCGTAATGTGGCTAGAGCAGAGCAACCACCACTCTCGCTAAGAGGTGGCCTCGAGTGGAGGCCTCCCCATTCTTAAGGCCACTGCACTGCACTTCACAGGCCTTACACACCAAAGCCTTCCCATCTACATCTTCAAGTTCCAGGTCCACTTCCGCATAAGCACTACATTGCGCTAGACAAACCCTAGAGTAAGCAATGCTCGCCAAATTAGCAAAAAGGACACCATATTCGCCGCTAAAATAAGGTTATCCACAGAGGTAAAGCTCCACCGCATTTTCACGAAAGCTTCATTGACATTTTCTTGACATATGATCTCATTCGAAGAATGCTTAAAAACCAACGGGGAAACATCCATCCAGCAAAAAAAATGTATATTGCAACCAACAATAGTTGTGAACAAGTTCCTGCATTGCTTTCCCACGGATTTGATAACAGAACCTCGATAGTGCTTCTACCTTCTTTGTGATGTAGACACTCAAAAACTTGGCGCGTGACGGGAGAACTGTGTTTGCTTCCATTCACTAGCCCAACAACGAAGTGTTCACTCTCTTTGATTACTTGTGTTTGCTCTCGGGAGGGTTTGGCGAAGCAAGCTCTGTCCATGAGTTCTTCGAACAAGTCGACTTCTTCAACTGTCATAAAAACAAACTTTCAGGGCCCAAATTCCCATAACACCAAAAATAAGTGACCACAGCCATAGAAAACAAGATTATTGGGGGTAGAAGATAGCAAGGCTACACTTAGCAGATGGAATAAAACCGAAAATATCCAAAACCAGAGTAGTTAACCCTAGATATTCCAAATATGGAAGCAAATCTCTAAAACAAATATGGAAATCATACGAAAGGGGAGAGGGGGGTAGGGGGATTTCTTCCCCCCTTATAGGTAAATCATAGGCAAATCTTTGCAGCAAAATAAGGGAGGAGCGCAGGAGCAAAAATCAAAAGCAAATAACCCCGTTCTGATAGACCAGATCAGCCCATGGCTGCAAGTCTAGAGCATACTTGGAATGCTTGCTTCTGAGCAAAAACTATGGAGGGCTAATGGGGGAGGGGGGATTTCCTTGAGGGAAATCCCCCTCACAGGCGGATCTTACTGCTCTGATACCAAATGTTATAACCAAAGGAGAGATCTATATTTTATTGAGAAGAAGAGTACATATATACAAAGAAGAGAGGCATTAGGGTTTGTCAACTTCCCACCTACCGGATTTCCACAGAGCTACCACATTTTCAGGAGGACCTTGCTGCAAGTACATTCTTTACCCGTAGAGGTCAACATCAGCCGCTTTTGTCAGCTTTTGCAACTTTTGTCAGGTCTAGGATTATGTGCCCAAAATGTAATTGGGGGGGAAAATTGCACTATAAATAGCAGCCTCATTTCATTGTATAGGGGTGGAGGGGGGACATATTGCTAGAGGACTCTGTTGTGACGGACCACCTTCTAATTAATTTCAAAGCATCCTTGGCTCTGCTTCTTGTCTCTGTCTTTTATGCCGCCTTCTGCTAGTATTTCTGCTTCATGTCCATTTATATTTCTGTCTGTCTGAATTCTGAATTCTGGATTTGGGCATTGGTGATTATTTGGATCTGGAATACTAAACAAAAGGATACATAGGGTAGAATAACAATTGTAGTTTTTGTTACATGCTTTGTTTTAATTGTTGTTGGTTCGGATGCAAATTTGCGATCATGCTGCTTGTTCTTCCCCCACCTGAGATGCATGATATTTACATCTCTTTCCTGTTCCCTTATCTTTTTCAATCTCTTTCCAGTTCCCTTTACCCCCTCTTTTAATCTCTTTCCTGCACTCTTATCTAAAAACCCCCAAGTAGGTTAGGAAAGGAGCCGACCTTCTCCGGAGATCGGCACGGGGGGCATCCCTTCCTCTCGGCCTTTCAATGTTGGTCTGCGGGTCTAGGGCGCATTGACACACCAAGTCCTTCCTAGGTGGCAGATCCATGGCCAACAGTTTTTGGCACGCCCGGTGGGACCAACAGTCTCCATATTTTAAGGAAGCCCGAGTTTGGTGAATCTCTGGCTTGCCTTCATCTGGCAAAATCACCTGGCGACTCTGACTGAGCTGAAGATCCAGATTTCTTGATCGCGAGCACCTTTTTTTTAAGCTAATAGAAGACACCCCAGAGGAATCAAGGTTTGGTGAGCAGCCTTGACCTCACAAGTGGAGGAATGAATGTTCACCTACAGTCTCCATATTTTCAGGAAGCCCGAGTTTGGTGAATCTCTGGCTTGCCTTCATCTGGCAAAATCACCTGGCAACTCTGACTGAGCTAAAAGATGGAAGCCCGAGTTGGTGAATCTTTGGCTTGCCTTCATCTAGAAAAATCACCATGGCAAATCCCTCATACTATGCAAAGCCCTACAATGCAGTTGTGTGGAGCTCGAGAGGCAGATCTCGTCCAAGTCACCAGTGGGAATATGCAAACATTGCCTAAATGATGAATAATATGGTTGCATGAAGTTTCCATCAGGAGACAGGCCAAAAGGAGGAACAAAATCCAGTGGCAAATTTTGAACACAAAGAGGGCACATTTTTGCACCCTTTTTGTGTCCCTGGGCATAGCATTCAGCCAAAGCCCAATAGGCATGCCTCACCAGGAGGTTGATCCTGAGGAGACCCCGACAAAAGGCCTATCGTCGGAAAGCTCCTGCTATCACATCAAGGAGTTGGAGGAACTCGTGCTCGAGAGCCCACATGTGGTGGACTCTCTAGAGTGGTGGTATTGGCTCCAACCATCACCACAACCGGTACCCGAAGAGGGCTCC
Organism: Wollemia nobilis; assembly: GCA_028583015.1. Classification (NCBI taxonomy): domain Eukaryota; kingdom Viridiplantae; phylum Streptophyta; class Pinopsida; order Araucariales; family Araucariaceae; genus Wollemia; species Wollemia nobilis. Next base: position 28,951,412 of record JAQPPZ010000856.1, on the reverse strand, counting down.
TGTATGGGAAATCTCCTTGCCACATTGTTCAAAAATTGTATGGGTACTGGCATGTTGCACCATGTTCGTGACCTGGAAAACTTTGGGAGGCCAGTCGGACTTCAAAGGTCAACTAAAGTACAATCAAATCTGGTCCGGACATTGCAGGTTCACCGGATAGGCAACCAAAGCTAGATTTGTGTTGGCAGCATGCCAATCGTACCGCAAACTTTTGTGTAAATAATATAAATAAGCCGGCTAGTATGTAAATTTTTAGTTGTTTTCTTATTTTAGTTTGTGCAGTGTTTTTTTAGTGTTCCAAGAGGGTCATGGGTGCCAAGGGTTTGAGAAAGAGGTTGCTGCCGACAGTGAATATCAAGAGGATGGTGAGGGTGACTCTGTTGCCCAATGGATAAAGGCCTAGGTCCTCACATTGAGGCGAGCTCAATGCCTCGTGAGCCGCTAGGAATGTTGGCAATTTTGCCACATTAAATTTTTTGATAAAATTTGGCCTAAGTATGGAGCTTTAAAGCGGCAAAGAGCATGCGAAGGTGTTCGGGTTTTCGTGGTCCATAAATAGGGGCAATAAAATGGATGAAATAAGCTTTGGATATTTTATCATTGCATATCTTTTTGCTAGCTTTTCGACGATATATTATAATATGCGATCGGGTCAGCGGATCAAAAGTTACGGCCCCGAGAAGCAGGACCAGGAAGCTCAATTTTGGGCCAGAAAATTGACTAAGTGTCGGGCCCCGCCCAATTGCGCTCATCCTCCCGACTGCTCTCATACAAAGGCCCAAAATTTTCTAAGTGTTAGTGTTGTCGCAACCCGACTTCGTAGCGAAGTCGGGTTGCGCCCTTAATTTTGTGCGCACTTGGGGAGCTGACGTGCAGAGAGCTAAGCCCAAAATTTGACTAAGTATTGAGTGAACCCCGACTTCGCAGCGAAGTCAAGTTGTGCTCTCAGTTTTGTGTGCACCTGGGCATTGTCAGCGAAGGACATCCCAAAAAAGTCTTAGTGTTGGGTGCGCAACCCGACTTCGCAGCGAAGTCGGGCTGCGCCCTCAAATTCGTGCGTAGTTGGGCGACTCACTTGAAGAAATGGCTAAGTGCTGGGATTGCCCGACTTCGCAGCGAATTCGGGCTTCGCCCTGGAAGAAGAGCGTAGTTGAGCAGCCCATCATGGTACCTCCAGTAAAGACTAAGTGTTGAGCAACCCGACTTCGCAGCGAAGTCGGGGTTTGCTCACTTACCTGCGCGCATTCGGGCAAAGAATGTCGAAGCCTACCCAGAAATTTTCTAAGGCACGAAGGCCTCCCCAACTGTGCCACTTCCCCTTTGCACTACCTGGTTGCGATCCGATTTCGGGCAAATTCGGGCAAGAAAGAAAATATGAGCTCCTAAAGTAGATTTTTCCCCTTATCAGATTCCAACAAGTGTCCAGCCTCGAGATTCGAGTCAAAGATGTGACATAAGGTGTGCTGCCAGGGTACCGGAAAAATGAGCGTGAACTGACAGATTGTACCGCATCTGCCTCCATTCAAACTGACTCAACTTCCCACCTACCGGATTTCGACGGAGCTTCCACATTTTCAGGAGGACCTTGCTGCAAGTACATTCTTTACCCGTAAGGGTCAACATCAACCGCTTTTGTCAGCTTTTGCAACTTTTGTCAGGTCTAGGATTATGTGCCCAAAATGTAATCGGGGGGAAAATTGCACTATAAATAGCAGCCTCATTTCATTGTACAGGGGTGGAGGGGGGACATATTGCTAGAGGACTCTGCTGTGACGGACCACCTTCTAATTAATTTCAAAGCATCCTTGGCTCTGCTTCTTGTCTCTATTTTTTATGCTGCCTTCTGCTAGTATTTCTGCTTCATGTCCATTTATATTTCTGTCTGTCTGAATTCTGAATTCTGGATTTGGGCATTGGTGATTATTTGGATCTGGAATACTAAACAGAAGGATACATAGGGTAGAATAACAGCTGCAGTTTTTGTTACATGCTTTGTTTTAATTGTTGTTGGTTCGGATGCAAATTTGCGATCGTGCTGCTTGTTCTCCCCCCACCCGAGACGCATGATATTTACATCTCTTTCCTGTTCCCTTATCTTTTTCAATCTCTTTCCAGTTCCCTTTACCCCTTCTTTTAATCTCTTTCCTGCACTCTTATCTAAAAACCCCCAAGTAGGTTAGGAAAGAAGCCGGCCTTCTCTGGAGATCGGCATGGGTGGCATCCCTTCCTCCCGGCCTTTCAATGTTGGTCTGCGAGTCTAGGGTGCATTGACACACCAAGTCCTTCCCAAGTGGCGGATCCGTGGCCAACAGTTACATGACACCTCACTTACATAACTCCACACTTACATGACACCTATTATATACTCAAATATTTACAACACTAAATTAAATTATTTACATGGTACTTGCAATATTATTGCAAGGTACCAAATAATGTAATACTTTTAACACCCCCCCGTATTACATTATTTGGTAAGAAGGTCCTTTGTCTTCATTTGCTTTCAGTCCTTCATTCTGGTCTTGGTCTTCCTGTTCTGACTTTGGTGGTGCATTTGGCTTGTTCTGATTCTAGTACTAATTCTGATCACATTTAAAACTATTAGTTTTCTAGAAGAATCCTTTTAGTGCTACCAATATTTCTTTTATCTTATCCCATTTATGCATGCTTATCCATCCACAATTCATATTCATATTATTATTTTCTTTGTACCAACAATATCTTTGAGAGTGATTGTTACCTCCACAAATTTTACAATAATGAAGATCCCAATATCTTTCTATCTTGTGTCCATGTCTGCCACAATGTCTACATCTGGATTTATTGTTACTTGTCATAACTTTTCTTGTATAAATATTAGCTCCATTTGTCCTTGTCACAAATTTCTCTATTTCACAATTACTTTTATCAATCCTTGATTCATTATTACCTGTTTTTTTAAGGCCTTTCACAATGTTCTCTTGCCAAAAACAAATTCTGAATTTGTCACTGTATCCTGTTGAAAAATCTATACCAATCTGCCTGTCACTATTATTGATCTCATTACAATGTTTATTATCACATATACTTTTTACATATTCTTTATCTTCACGAACAATGCTTAAGTCCCTTGTATAATATGCTATGTTTGTTCTCTAAACAAGATCTCTTGTTTCACAACATACATCTACTATTATAGGTGTCAAATCACTTGTGTCGCAACAATTGTCTACCATTATGTGCTTCAAATCACATGTATTACAATTGTTCTTTTGATAAATATTACTCGTATCACAACATGCATTCATTATGGTTCTTGTATTTTCTTCATGAGTTTGTCCTTCAAATTTTTAGTTATTTCTTCTTGCCTTTTATTCTTGTCTTTAAGGACTTCAAGAGTGAGTAATGCCATATACATTATCTTTCCTATATCAATAGGTAATGTAATAGCACCTTTAGAGTCTTGTTGGTCAGAGATCTGCCTTTAATTTTTTAAGCCATTGGCCTTCCAGCAAGATGGCCCCCGGACATCCCAAAATGGAATTCATCCAAAAAAATTTGTTTTTCTGTCCCCCTGATACACCTCAGGAGGACGTCGTAGATATTTCGGTGAAACAACCCCTCAGGGAGCAATACATATTTGTAGGCCTGAAGCCTGAAACACCTTCTCTGTGAAGAATTAAGGCTGGGAGGGCACTGTCTGGTGATGAAGTACTCTACCAAGTCTTCAGTCCAATCCTTGCCGTCTGCTGACTGATTCACTAGATTACACTGTGGTAGTGAATCCTCCCACTGGCAAGCTGTTACCTCAGCTACGACGCTCTTGGCAAGCTCTAGGCATAGAGCCCGGCCACAGACTAGCTTTGTGGGTCGAACATCTATATCAAACCCTTGGATCTTTGAGATCCAACCTGCCCTTTTATTACCAAGCTCGCCCTGACTGGTGAAGGTTTGAACATTCGGGTGCACAACGTACACTATCGTATTGCTCTATGAGATGAAATATCGAAACTTTTGTTGCGCTCACATCACCGCATGCACTTGACTTTCAATAAAATTGTGCTTTTCCTCATGCGAACGGATCACCTGGCTGAGGAATGCTATAGGTTGCTCGTCTCCTTCATTCTTCTGGGTGAGCACGACCGCATAGCGTTTTGGTTACTCGACCGCATACAAAATGAAGTCTTTGGAATAATCAGGGTTAACTAGAACAGGAGCCTGGGCAATCTGATGCTTGATGTCTCTGAATGCCTGTCTGCTCTCATCAGTCCACAGGAATTCCACATCCTTTTTTAAGAGCTCATTCATGGGTTTTACCAATTGGGCAAAGTCAGAGATGAACTTCCTGACAAAATTTATTTTCCCAAAGAAGGATTGGAGGCCCTTCTTATTTTTCGGTAGAGGCAGCTTGAGCAAGGCTTCAGCCCTAGCGGGGTCGATAGCAAGACCCTTTTTCAATATCAGGTGGCCTAGGAGTTTGCCTTCTTTGACCACAAAAATTGATTTTTTTAGGTTTATTGATATCCCAAACTCCCGACACTTTTCAAAGACCTGTCGCAGATGCACACCGTGCTCTTCCCTCCTGTGGGATAAAACAGTCATATCGTCCAAGTATATCATGATGACGTAGTTGAGCAGCTCACCAAAAGCTACGTCCATCGCCCTTTGGAATGTCACTCCGACATTCCAAAGACCGAACGACATGCGCTGGTAAGCAAAGGTGCCCCACTTGGTGGTGAAGTCAGTTTTATACTGGTCTTCCTCCCTGACCCAAATTTGATTGTACCCGTAGAAACCATCCAAGAGGGAAAATCTCTGGGCCCCTGCCACCACATGAAGAATTTGATCTATTTGGGGCAGCAGGTAATGATCATTCAGGGATGCCTGGTTGAGATTCCAAAAATCCACGCAGAGGCGAATATCCCCGTTCTTTTTTTGGATTGGGACTAAGTTTGCTACCCAGGACGAATGCTTGATAGGGTAGATTATCTTAGCTTCCAGCATCTTGAGAAGCTCGACCTTCATCAGTACCTCAATATTTGGGTTTACAGGCCTTTGCTTTTGTCGCACGGGCTTGTCTCCCTCCTGGAGTTCTATTGTATGCTGGAAAACGTCTCGGTTATATCCTTTCAAATCATGGTAACTCCATGCAACAATATCTGGGTATTCTCTATAGAGGGCCCTGATCTGTTCAATTTCCTGCAATGTGCAATTAGTTCTCACTTTGATTGTCTTCCCAGACTCTAGGTCTAACTCTTGATATTCTTTTACATCCACTTTTATTTTTTGGGGCAGGGCCCTGTCATCTTAATAAAACAAGATTTCAAGGGTTATTAAACCCTTGGGGAGGTGGTTGTTCTTCAGCTGAATGAGACCCTCATAGTCCTTGTCGTTGAGGGTTTTATCTTCAATGTTTCTAGACTCATTAATCAAAAAATTGACGATCTACTCGTCATTGTCAAAGACTTACCAGTGAATATTTTTGTCTGGCATTGAGGGTCTGTTGATCACCCTAACTATCTTCGGCCTTTGCATTATATCCTCGACTGGGGAGTATCTTGCTCTGATGGACGCCAGAACGTCCGCATGCTTATTTCGCTCTCGCGAAATAGACTGAATGTTAAGAGCCGAGAAGGATTCTAGTAGATCCCATACTTTATTATGATATGCTTTGAGGTAGTGCTGCTTAGCAACACATTTATTTGTTACCTGGTTACAAATTAATTCAAAATCCCCAAATATCTGTAACTGCTTTATTCCTAGCTTTTCCGCCTTTCGTAACCCCAAACACAGGGCTTCATTGTCGTCGGCGGCGTTGTTTGTACAGCTCCAAACGAGCCTGTACAAGAAGGTCTTCTGGATTCCAGATGGGGAGACGAGGACAACTCCAGCTCCAGCATCATTATTGCATCGAGAGCTGTCAAAAAAGAGCTTCTATAATTGGTCATCCATGGGGTCTGCATCACTCAAAAATTTAGCCTTTTCGGGTTTGGTTATTGAGTAACACCCACCGTCTGATTCTATCATAGCATTAAAATTATGCATAGAGAACTCATCTTCTATGCACAGCTCATCCAGATCTTCCTCCATCAGCTCCACCTCTTCATCTACTTCTTCCGCTTCATCGATGATATTGACAGAGTCTATGGGTTTCTCCTTTTTTTTTTTTTCTTTTTTGGGGTGTTTACTGGTTTTTTTTTAATTTGCTGATGAAAAAAATTAAAAAAAAAATCAAAACCAATTTTTTTTTTTTAAAAAAAAAAAAATTTTTTTTTTTTAAAAAATTTTTTTTTTTTTTTTTAATTTTTTTTGGAAAAAAATGGAAAAAATCTTTTCTGGGACGGGGGAAATTAAAATGGGTTTTTTGTAGATTTTCTCAACTATGGTTTCTCCACATCCTGGATCCTCTCAATGAGAAAGGTAGAGGGTTTCTCATTAAAAATATTTACCCTCTTCCCCCTGAAGGGGACTTCCAGATGTGAATAATCAAGGGACAAATAGCCCCCAAGTTTGGCAGTGAATTCCCTAGATAAGCACATGCTAAAATAGGGCTCCAATTCAACTACCACAACTTCTTGGATTACTGTGATCTACAACATCTTGTGCAGCACGATCGGGATATCCTTTATAACTCCTACTGTTTTGACCAGAGTTTCGTCCAACAGGAGCACCCCAGGACTGCTCCTTGTGTACTCCATGCCCATAAATTCACATATAGCCTTGGGCATTACAGTGGTGGCAGCACCAGAATCAACCATACAATTGTGCACTACCCATCCTTCCATTCTGAGAGATAGATAAAACGACGACGGTCTCTTCTTTCCCGTGGCAGAGGTAGTCAATGGTTGTGCCAAGACGGTCTGAGTCAGTTTCCCCTTGCCCTTGATGGACTTGAGGGATTCCTGTAGCAGGTTAACTTGGCCAGGTAATTGTAGCACGTCAAAGAGGCTTACCTTAGCCAAAATTTTCCTTAGTTATTCGACAACATTGTATGCTCCAGCACCGGATTCCCCTCTGTCTTTGGTGGCTTCGTACCATGCCCGATACTGTTGAGTAGCTTCCACTCTCTGGCGCTTGGTAATTGAGGGGTATCGTAACTTCTCCCTCGCCTGATCTCTTGCTTCCGCTATGGGCTGAGAGGTAGAAGCTTGTGGTTGAGGAGCTCTCGTTCTTGCCCTTGGAGGCAAGTAGTCTTTCAATCGGGCATTGTCCGCAGGCTCTCCGGCCGGAACTGGCTCTCTCCCTGATGGCATGGCAGCTTTATTACTTGGCCGGCTAGGATCGACCGGCACTCTAAGTGGTTCCATCTGAACCAGATCATTTTGCCCGCCTTCATTAGAACTGAAACCTATTCGACAAGGGGAATCATATAATTGCGGTCAGCTTCTCTCATCATATTTACCTGTCCGTCAGATCCATTGTCTGAGAGCATTTGCACACAGTTCTGATGGACTACGCAGGCCTCTTCACTATGCGGGTCATTGCAGGTGGAGCACCAATTGGCCCTACCAGATGTATTGGCCTCGTCGTACTCCAATACTGCAGAGTTCCTTTCATGAGGTCTCCCTGTAGAAGCATCTTGGTCTCTTCTGATTTGAGGCGGAGGCCTTCGTGGTGGATAGTTCTGATCTCGAAATTGGCTTTTCTTCATGATAGCCATGTCATTCGCCATATTCTTCATAAACCCGTATATACCTCTTAGCTTCTTAGCCTGCTCCTGGTTTAGCGTTGTGTGAGTCAGAGGAGCTGGTAATGGTAACGGTGCCATTGGTGCGGGTAATGCAGGGTACTGAGGAGGCGTCGACAAATGCGGGACCATAGGAGTCGGATACTGCAGCATTGGTTCCTGAGGCTACAGAGTGGGCACTACCTGAATTTGTGGGTTGTGAACCCATGGCTGACTAGGGTACGCCGGAGGTGCAGATGAATCAGATGCACTTGGGTACATGTTCTGAGGGAAATCCAGGTAGATAGGATTTGATGACTTGGGAGGCATCCTCCCAATAGCTATCAGGTCGGCTTTCGCCTTTTGTACCTGTTGGTACAACGTCAGGAACATTCTGATATTGGATTACCAGATGGCCATACTAATGTCTGAATGAAACGACCTTAAGTAATAAAAGGTTGCCTGCTCAGGGGTAGGATGAAGGCCGTCAGTGACTCTTATCCAGGTTCGAGCAAACCTGATATTGAAGTTTAGCTATTTCTTCTTGTGGATGCCTTTGTATGCTGGTGAATTGGGGCAATAGAGAGAAAGGGTCTGCTTGTTCATTGAAGCCCCTTACCAACTGCTTTGCCAATTGATCCCATTAAGTGATAGTTTCGTCCGAAAGTGGTCGATACCAATAGAGGAGCTTACCTCTCAGTGAGAGAACCAACTTCACCATGACATCCTCATTGGTAATCTCATGAATAGTTGCCAACCCGACAACGTCTTGAATGTGCTCGACCGCTGTCTTTCCCGTACCATCGTAGGTGGGCAAAGCTTTCAAGGTTGCGGATGGTACTGTATGTTGGGCCCCTAAATTTAGGGGGCCTGTATGATCCCAAGTTACAAATTGCCTAGCGGGAGCTGGCTGCGTCATCTGGGGTGGCGGATTTGTTGAGAGTGTTTGTTGGAGCGACTGAGCCAGAACAACGAGCACACTTGGAGCACCCGAATCGACACTAGGTGGAACTTCAGTATGCTGGTGATCTGGAGAATTAGGCAGGATTGGTGGCAAGCTAATTGTTGTGTTGTTGGGAGTTGGATGTCGTGTAGAAACAGTAGCTTTTTGCAAGGATGTCTCGTCTAGTGGAATATTTGGCCTGATCACTCTAGGATGCTCTCCCAGAGCGTCAATGTCAAGTTCATAGAACTCGGCTTCTTCTGAGTTTCTAACCTGCCACCTCGTACGCATGAAGGCGTGATCTTTTAAGCTGGTCTGCGAGGCTTGGAGGTACCGAAGTTCGTATGAGTCGCCAGATGTTCAGGTTTTGTCAGTATTAAGACGAACGTCAACTTCTTAGTACTGCTTATGCAGTGGAACGTTTGCGTCCCACCGGGCATGCCAAAAACTGTTGGTCGAGATCTGCCTTTGGTAAGGATTTGGTAATTCAGTGCGCCTTAGACCCGGCCAACATTGAAAGGCCGAGAGGAAGAAATGCCTCCTGTGCCAATCTCTAGAGATGGGCTAGTTCCCTTGCTATTCTAACTGGGCATTTTGAGATAAAGGAACAGGAAAGAAAGGGGAAATGACTGAAAGGGATGGGAAATATGGCCACAGGCCAGATAGAACAAGGGTGATGGACTAACAACACTGTAACTCTATTGCATTCTGAACCAAATAGCCCTCAAATACAGATAACTAACATAAATTAAACCAAAACAACTAGCATGCATAATCTCCAGGGCTACTCCAGAGTCCCTACCTTATCAGAAACTAAATCCAGATAATAGAATTCAAGTTTACAATTAAAGCATGGAATAATAGAAGATAAGCAATAGAAGACATACACATGAGCATAGAAGTCCAGGTCTAGAGCCAGACATCAACTGTATTGATAGCAAAATTCAGATTTTCATTTAGCCTCTAGCAAACATCCATTCATTTTACAATAAAAGAGCGGGCTTATATAGATAGTTTTGCCGCTTGAGCAATAAATGCTGAATAACAAGATATGGCGGTGGAAGCCAAGATAAAGATTACAAGGAAGTACAGTCACAAAGTATTAACCAGGCATGGCAGAAACTAGTGACTCCTCAGAAATGTCGTTGAACCCCTTCAATGCTCTGACAGATTCAGCTCGCTGGCGCTGCCTCCTCACTCGCGGGGACCGCTTCCGTGGAAAATATGCTTGAAATCCCGGAACGTCCAGTCTGGAAGCTTCTCAGAAAGGCTGCAACTGATCGGATAAGGATGCCCTTAAGATTGTTGATGCGGGGTGTCCTTGGAAGATGCCGACACGACGGTCAAAAGGGTCAACGGACATTGTGCACCCTACCTAGGCGCATTCCCTGTGTGCGCTCAGCCTTGGGCACACGACCTATGTGCACCCAACCTTGGGCACCTGCTTGTTGTGCGCCCAGCATTGGGCGCCTGCTTGTTGTGCGTCCAGCCTCGGGCGCATTCTCGTTGTGCGCCCAGCCTCGGGTGCCTACTTGTTTCAATATGCCTGAGCGAAATTTCGGGCTCCTCCTTGGTCTCTGAGGCTGAAATGCGTCAGGGCACCTGATACAAAACTCCATGGCCACTTTGGGGAAGATTTCCTGGAAAGTTAGTACACAAAACAACTGCTCACTGCTTTAGCACTGTAGAAGGGTTTTGACAGTAAACTTAGGAAAATGAGAAAAACATTTGAGTACTGAGAAAAGGGTTTCCAGGGAACATAAATTACTGGAAGGCTAATTATACACCATGTTGCAGAAATGGCAACAAGTCTCCATTTGCTTTAGTAAGTTTTGAACTTATATAATTACCAAATGTTGAAACCAATTCATCTTTAGCTTCTTTGAAAATTGATTGTAAGCCCCTCTTTAATTTTATTGACATATCTTTTCGTTCTTCAACATTCTCTATCATGCATTGTGTACAAATTTTTCAGTATTTTAACATTTCCTTACTTTCTTCTAGTGAATAATATTGAGTGTCTACTTCTTCTTCTTTTTCCTTCCTTTCTTGAATTCTCAAGTTGTGTTTCTTAAATAGCCTTCAAGTAATTTTTCCTTGCCTTTGATCAACCTTCAAGGTTTTCAATATCTTCTTTGTTCCTTCAATAGTATGTCTTCTCTTTTTAAAAAAAATCAATTAATTATGCAATCCTTTTGCTCACAAAAAAAAATTTCCTTTAATAAATGAATTTCCTTTGTAGAATTCTTTATTACTTCAAATTTAATATTCTTCTTTAATATAAATTTTCTCCATAGAATATCAAGTGGCATTAGCTCAACTAGTTATATTCTTCAACATTTAAGGAGAGACCAAGGTTTAAATCTTGCCTAGCGATACATGGATCATATCCAAGCTTTGTTGTAATACCACTATGTGGTGATGATGTAATTGTTGACAATTTTGTCACATTTTGTCCAAGGGGTAAAATTTTGAAATATTGTTTGTTTTTCATGTTTGAATTCTCCTTCTCCTCCATATTTAGTTTTCTTCGCTCTTCTGGCATTTTCATGGCGCTCCGGCGCAACAAGTACCCGCCTTTCGCTTGCCTCCATGTCCATTTCAGGTATAAGGCAGCTTCGCTAGCAAAAGGAGGCAAAAGGGGACAGCTTCGCTCAAAAAAGGGGTAAATAGGCAGCTTCGCTGAGAAAATAGGCAAAAAGTCCACTTCGGGCTTGAAAAATCAGCTAAGGCATGAGGGGCGCTTCACTCTCAAGGCCAGCGAACTGCAACTTCGGGTTATTCGACTGTAGAACCTCAACTTCGGCCCCGATTCCAGCGAACTCCCATCTCGGCGACGAAAAAAAGTCTAAGGCAGCTAGCTCACTTCGCCCAAAAAGTAGTCAAAGTGACACTTCGGCCAGTATTTTTAGCGAACTTCCTACTTTGGCGAAAAACTAGTTCGGCCAAATTTCACGATGAAGCAGCATTTCGGGGCATGACGATGTCGAACCTTAACCTCTGCCCTTCTTTTGGGGAACTTCCACCCAGACGATGAAGAAAACTCTAAGGCAAGTGGTCCACTTCGCCCAAAATGTTGCCGAACTACAACTTCAGACCAACTCCCTACCGAACCCCCACTTCGGATTGATCCTCTGGCGAAGCTGCACTTTAGCCTCAGCTGACTGTCAGTTCGGCCAAATTTCACGGTGAAGCTGCACTTCGGGTGTAATTCTGGCGAACCTCCATCCCAGGTGTGATTCAGGCCAAAACCACGGTGAAGCTCCCACCTAAGCGTTTTCTAACACTAGGTGTTGCTCTCGAGAGGCACACGTCCATAGGAAAAGTAGGTGGGGTATAAATCCAAGGCACCTTCATGGCGCACAAGTGCAAATCCCCCGCTCAGTGAGATCCCCTCACCAACTACAGTAATGAGACAGGAGGTCTCAACTACAAAATTCATCGGGGGTCAAATCCCATCTACCCCAGCGTCCTTGTGTGCTTTGTCATTAATATTTCATAGATGAGGTCCTTTATAAAAACCCACACATTGTAATGAAAAAAGGGGGGAACATATTGCTAGAAAGTTGTTGTATTCAGACTTTTGCATCACTACTAAGAATTCTTGGCTCTGACTCTGTACCTTCTTTGTATGATGCCTTTGGCAAGCATTTCTGCTCATTTCATTTATTTTTCTGATTGCTGTAATTATGTTATCTGGAGTTAAGCATTAGAGGATGGGTGAAGTTGTAAGTTTTCCAAAGGATACATAGGGAAGTAAACGCAGTGTTGGTTTCTGTTTCATTCTCTGTATTGATAGCTGCTGATTTAGATATAGATAGGTGATTGTGTTGCTTGTTCTTCCCCACTGTTACAACTATGCAATTTACATTTCTTTCTGCAATTTCCCAATCTCTTTCCAGTTCCCTAATCTTAAACCCCAAGTAGTGTAGTATAGGATCTGGCCTTCTCCGGATATTGGCACGGAAGGCATATCTTCCTTTTGGCCTTTCAAGGTTGGTGCGGGTCTAGGGCGCGTATGCAAACCAAATCCTTTCCTAGGGCGGATTCATGACCAACAGTTTCTAGCACGCCTGGTGGGACGCAATCATTCCACTTCATAAGCAGTATTGAAGAAGTGGTGTTCGCTTCAGTACTATCAAATTTGAACATCTGGAGACTCTACTGAACTTGGATACCCCTAAGTCTCGAAAACCACTCTAAATAAAATCACGTCTTCATGCATACGAGATGGAGAGTTAAAACGCAGAAGAGGAGACCGAGTACTACGATCTTGACATTAACGCCTTCGGAGAGCATCCTAGGCTAGTCAAGCTGAATATCTCTCTAGACGAAGCATCATCGCAAGAAGCTGTCATTGCCGAACAAGATCCGGCTTTAGATAGCACCCAACTAGCTGTCCTCCAAATCCTTCGAACTCTCCAGACCATCAGGAGGTTCTAGTTCTACCTGACATACAGTTAGGTGCCTCGGGAGCTCCTGCTCAGCCAAACTAGCTACTGTTGTAGCCGTTGCTGCCTCCAAATCAGTCGAATCTGAACGCGAATATGGCAAACCCACTACCAAACCAGCAACAGAATCAACAACAAAATCAACCACCGAACCTGCCCAGGCTGTTCCCATCCTAGAATCATGCAGGATCGTTGAACATGACGGCACCAGCCACCATCCCGGCATGTCCAGGACATTGTCGCTCTAGCTACTATTCAAGGTATCACGGAGGAAAACATCATGTTGAGGTTGCTAGTCTTGTCCCTCAGGGGGAAGCTCCTCTACTAGTATAGATCTTTGTCGCCCAGCACCATTGCTACATGGGACCAGTTGGCGGGAAGGCTGATACAAGGGTTTAATGAATCGGTGGACCCTTATTCCTTGCTCCACCAGTTCACGACCATCCAGAGACATCCATAGGAGGAGGTCCCTCATTTCAATGTCAAATTTGCTTGGACCTGGTAGAGAGTCCCTGATGGACTTCGACCGACTCCTGATCAAGCTGCATACTATTTCCTTAGAGCGTTCAACTCGGACCTCAGTATGAATATCCAGTATTCTAGCGTCAACACTTTTCCAGATTTATATACGCAGGCGCAGAAGGCCGAGGCTAATTTGATCGCCATTGGCAAACTCCCACCAAAGCCGACAATGCCAATCTTCCCGGATTTGCCTCAGTATCAATACCCTAGTACATCCACTCAGTTCCCTCCTGCACCTTCCATGTACCCAATTCCCTCGTGGAACCTGAGTCAAGTGTCCAGTTTTCCACAGCTCCCCATTCCTCCAGTTCCATAGCTGCCTCCGTCCCCGCAATATCCGGATTTGCCTCCGCCTATAGCACCACTACCATAGCCAGTTCCCCCAACTGTCGACTCGCAAATCAAGCTCCTACAAGAGCTGCAGTCACTTAATTCCATCGTGAGAACTCTGTCTAATGATATGGTAGTTATGAAAAAGAAACAAGCTCTGCAGGAATTCCTGCCAAGAAGACCCTATCCTCCTTCGACGATCACCAGAGATCAAGCGGTTCAAGCCGGTAGACCTCCTACGAGGAATACCGCTGTTAGTGAAGAGCCGAGCACCTTAGATTATGTGCACTGGTGCTTCACGTGCAACGACCCACATGGGGAGGATACTTGTATGGTACTGTTGGCATTTTTGCCACATTGATTCTCATTGATTAATGCATTAGTGTATTGTTGGGGATCCGACCTTTGATTGATGCAACTTGGGCGAAAAAGGAGAAAAATTGAGCAAAAAATGGCTAAGTCAGAAAATCGCAGCGACGCGCCGACATGTTGCAGAATCGCGGTCAACGCAGTCAACGCAGGCAGGTTGGGCGGAACCGTCGCGATATCGCGACGTGTTCCGAAATCGCGGGTCGGGCAGCGTCGAAGGCAAAAAGTGAAAACTTGCAGCGCGTCGCTGACATGTCAGCGAATCGCGACCGAAAATGGCGATTGATGCGGAGAGAAGGAACATGTAGCGAAATCGCTACGTGTTCCGTTTTCGCGGGGCAGAGCGCAGGGAGGAGCAAGAGGGAGCCGGACATGTAGCGATATCGCGACATGTTCCGGAATCGCGGGTCTTCAGCAGCGAAGCGTACGGCGTAAAATTATGTCGCGATTTCGCGACCCGTCGCGTTTCGCGACCTGCGACTCGCAGTTTTCCCGCCAAGTGCAAGTATGAACGGCCGAGAGGGTTTTTTCCGATTTCCGATGATTTAATGCTGACCCGAATTAAATAATTTGCGGATTTCCAATGCGGTTAAGGTCAAAGAGTGCCCGTGCTACCAAAATTAAAGGGTTTATTGGTTCGAAGTTGCCGTTCGTGGATTAATTCAACGGTTTTTCATGCACATATTCAAAGAATCGAATTTAATGAAGGGCCGCAAGCGTTTCATGGAATTTAATTTTTATTTCTTCGAGACTGCGATTAAGGGGATCATGTTCCTCGTTTCCTTCGCATGATTGTAGATCACGAGAAGGTCGGTTTTAATTATTTAATGCTGCAAAGAGGACGGACCTCTATAAAAACCAATGTAATTCGCATTTCAAAAGGTTGGAAGTTTTGCTAAAAACTGGAAGTGCATTTGCAAGAATAAATTATTGGCTTCGGATTTTTCAAGCAGTTGTTTGGGTGATTGTCTTTTCTGTTCGTTGCATTTCTAATCAAATTTATATTCCTTGAGTGTTTACATTCAAATTCTGCATATTGGATTTGAATATTGCTTGTAAGGATATGATTCTTGGAGTGTAGTCTTGGAGAGATTTTCTCGCATACGATTGTGTGGGAGTTGAGTCATTATATTCTCGTTGCTTGTCGTTGCCGCACTTTAAGTTTTCTCGTCGTTGTTCTTCCGATCCCATAACTCCGGCCCGTGGCCATATTTCATTTCTTTCTCGCAACTTTTAATTTCTTTCCAAAGAACCCTTATCTTCAAACAGAAATTTAGAATAGTAAAGGGAACCAGCCCACTGAGATTGGTCTGGGAGCCATTTCTTGCTTCCAGCCTTTCAATGTTGGCCAGGTCTAGGGTGCAATTATAAAATCCTTTCCTGTGGCAGATTTTGGACCAACAGCTTTTGGCACGACTGTGGGACAGATTTCATTCCCGTCTCACAAAAATCCACATTTGTTTTAACACCCTGGAGGTCTCAAGATTTGATGAGCCGTCTTGGCCTCATAGCGGAGATTTGTAAGTTCATCCGGCGACTTTGCCGAGTTGAAGATCCAGGATTTTTGATCGTGGACGCCCGCCTCGTTATTTGGTGACTGTGCTCGAACCTCGAAATACTTCATGATCACAAGATCACAGCCAAAGAAATTTGGCGATCTTGTTCAGCCTTTTTGAACTTGATAGTTCGAGAAGTGGTGAGCATTCTAGATTAGTTTCCTCGCCTCTTCCATCTTCTCGCCGTACAAATACCCAGCATTGTTGCTAGTGTTGCACCCCTACAAGTTCCACCAATGGCACAATTTCCTCCACCCAGAAAATTCTTGGCATGGAACAAGGACCGGAGCCTTGAATCTGCAGGCTCGTAATCCAAGCACCACAGCCGCACCGAAGGCTTTGCCCACTTACGATGGTATCGGCAAAACAGCCTATGAGCACATAAATGATGTGGCTTCTCCGGTCGCTATTCATGACATTACCGATGAAGATGTAATGATCAAATTGTTAGTGTGTTCATTGAGAGGTAAACCGCCGTTTTGGTACAGTAACTCCGCCTCCCGGCACCATAACATCATGGGATCAATTGGGTGATTTGTCGGTGAAACATTTTCATGAACAAAGCCGACCCTTTCTCATTGTTAAATCAGCTCATCGTCATACGGAGACATCCACAAGAAGAGATACCCGATTTTAATGTCCGGTTTACCGTAACTTGGCAAAGGATTCCCGATGGTATTCGGCCCGCCGATGAATTAGCCGCGATGTACTACCTCGTAGCGTTTCACTCGGATATCGGATGGGCGGTTCGGCAGCCTAATGTGGTGACGTTTCCGTAAATCTTTGAACAAGCAATTAAAGCGTAAGCCGATCCGGTTGCCGTAGGAAGACCGCCTCCAAAGGTAACTATGCCTCTTATTCCGGATTTGCCTCAATATTTATATGGTTCACAACCACACCCCATGCCGCCTATGTATCCTACACCATCATGGAGTTCTAAAGCACCTCAAAGTTGCAACCGTCCCAGCCTCCTCAATTGCCTCGCTTTAACTCCTTTACCGCTCCCCGCACCCAAGCATTCAACCATCTCCCGTTTCCACCGCATTTCCAGCTTTGCCAAGCACCACCAGCCTCCTTTGCCCTTACCAAAGACTTCCCGCACCCGCAAACCCCGATCCATATACAACATTATTGCAAGAGGTTAAGTCTCGCAAATTCTGCCATTAGAACCATGGGAAACAAGATCACACTCATTGAGAGGAAGCAGCTGAGAGAGATTTCCAGCCAAGGAGATTTCAACCTCCTCAAGTTACTAGAGATCAAGCTGCCTCCACAAGCAAAGCACCTGAAAAGGGCTTAGCTGTTCTAGCAAATGAAGATGCAGCCCATGCAGATGGAGTATATTGGTGCTCGACTTGTAATGATCCTCACGGAGAGGATACATGTATGGTCCACTTAAATTATGTGCAGACCTTGGCGGCCAAGACCTCGTGTGACCATGTTAATATGATCTCGTAAGTCGGTTGTAATTTGATGACTCGCAGTGGAAGATCAAGTTTCAGCTCTAACAAGGACTCGGAAAGAAGCCTATGAATGTTGATCCCATCGACTTAGAGCCGTTAAGAGTACCGGCCGAAGTGAAAAGGCCGCTGAAAGCTCCCCGTGCTAGCTCCAAAGCCTTTGCCCAAAGATCCAACTTTTAACAGAGTTCAAGAAAAGGCAAGCAACTGCACCAAGAAGGTCGAAGCGGAGGAGCAGCACGTGAAAAATTGAAGTATCCATCACCGACCAAGAGGTTGAGAGTGGAAGCTACACAACAAGACAGACTAGATTTGAGCAACCTCGCCGAGATGAAAATTCTTGTTGCAGTTTCATACAACATTGTTGATGATCTTAAAAAGACTCCTGCTAAGGTAAGCCTTTATGATGCTTTGCAATTACCTGGTCAAGTAGATTTATTACAAGAGTCATTGAAATCTGTGAAGGAGAGTGAAATAGGGCCTACCTAGACCATCTATGCCCAAACTTTAACCACCTCTCATACTGGCAAGAACAGACCTCCTCCTTTTTACTTGTCATTGCAAATAGAAGGTTGGGTTGTACACAATTGTATGATTGATTCTGGAGCTGCAACCACTGTCATGCCTAAGGGAGTCTGTGAAGCCATGGGAATGGAGTATACCCGGAGTAGTCCTGGAGTTCTGCAATTGGATGGTACGCCTGTAAAAATAGTAGGTGTCATTAAGGATGTACCCATTGTCCTGCATACAATGCCCCAAATCACTGTGATTCAAGAAATAGTTGTAGTAGATTTAGAGCCCTATTTTAGCATGTGTTTATCCAGGGAATTTACCGCAAAATTAGGGGGTTATCTGGCATTGGATTATTCTCATCTAGAAATTCCTTTTAAGAATAGACGTCTCAGAATACATAATGAAAAGCCTTCCCCTTTTCACATTGAGAAGTTGGAAGATGTTGGAAAAGACATGCAGTTGATCCATATGCTCACTGAAGAGTCTGAAGATGCTGTGTTAATGAGTGAAGTTTTAAACAATCTTCAGTTGGAAGACCAGTTTTCAATGCTTAACTTCAATGCCATGATGGAAACAGAGATTGGCTGCTATGCCATTCGAAAACCTGAGATTAAGACAAAGCAGAAATTGTCTAACCCAGTTGATCAGACTGAGGTTATAGATCAGTTATGGCAACTGTATTTCGATGGAGCTAGATGCAGGAATGGTGCCGGAGCAGGTATTGTGTTAATTTCTCCTTCTGGTGTACAGAGAACTTATTCATATCGACTTACATGGAGTTGTACTAATAATGCTGCTGAATATGAAGCATTGTGCTTGGGTCTGAAGAAAGCGAAGAAGTTAGGAATAGAACAGCTCAATATTTTTGGTGATTCCGAGCTTATTGTAAACCAGGTCACAAATAGATGCATCTCAAAGCAGCATTATCTGAAAGCATATCGTAATCAGGTTTGGGATTTGTTTGAACTTTTCACCGCGCTTAATATTCAAGTTGTTTCCAGAGAGATGAATAAACATGCTGACTTATTAGCATCTCTTGGAGAGAACTTTTCTCCCGCCGATCAAGTTGTGAACAAGCCCAAGACAAGTGAGAATGGTATACAGCACCCAAGGTGCCGAATAAGGAAAATTTTTAGGCGTGTCTTTGAAACCGATGAGCAGATTGTGAATTTCCCGATACATGAAGTTGCAATCGTTGAAGGCAGTAACTTTGGAAGATGAGGAAGCTGAAGGTCTTATTCAATTAAGGAATAACCATATTCCAAAGGGTCTAATAACTCTGGAGAGCTTGTTTGACCAACATGATCGTTCCAGAAAGCCTCGAATGGAGATTGATAGAAAGGAATTCATGGAGCTAGAGCTTCAGCCTGACAAAGTGATTAAGGTTGGCACTGACTCAACCCCAGAAGAACTGCAAAAAATCAGGCAGCTCTGTAAAGAGTTTTCTGATATTATAGCTTGGAGCTATAAAGACTTAAAGGGTTATAACAAGCAGATTATACAACATACAATTGAACTAGAAGAAGGAGTTAGGCCTTTTCGGCAGAAGCAGAGACCTGTAAACCCAAAGATTGAGGCGTTGATGAAGGCTGAACTCGTTAAAATGCTGCAAGCTAAGATCATTTATCCGATCAAGCACTCCACATGGGTCGCCAATTTGGTCCCCGTCCGTAAGAAGAATGGAGATATTAGATTGTGCGTTGATTTCAGGAATTTGAACCGTGCTTCATTAAAGGATCATTATCCTTTGCCGAGAATAGATCAAATATTGCATGTTGTGGCTGGTGCACAGCGTTTTTCTTTGCTGGATGGATTTTCTGGGTATAACCAGATCTGGGTAAAAGATGAAGATCAGTTTAAGACAGCATTCACCACGAAGTGGGGTACTTTTGCATATCAACGAATGCCCTTTGGGCTGTCAAATGCTGGAGCTACCTTCCAAAGAGCTATGGACATTGCTTTCAAGGATTTGTTGAACAAGATCATTGTAATATACCTTGACGACATGACAGTCTTTTCACATAGAAGAGAAGACCACTGTTCTCACCTGAGGCTGATTTTTGAGAAATGCAGAGAATTCGGAATCTCCATTAATCCAAAGAAGTCTGTGTTTGCTGTAAAAGAGGGTAAGCTTCTGGGTCATGTGATTTCTGAAGATGGATTAGCAATTGATCCAGCCCGTGTTGAAGCCCCCGAAGAAATTGTCACTCCCTCGCAAACAAGAAGGAACTTCAATCTTTCTTTGGACAGATAAATTTCATTAGAAAATTCATTGCTGATTTTGCTCAGAGTTGTTAAACCAATGACCGAATTGTTGAAGAAAGATGCAGCTTTTCCAATGGACAACTTCAAAGAAAGGAAGCATTTCAGGAGATCAAGGAAAGAATAGTGCAGGCCCCCTGTCCTGATTAATCCCGACTACTCCAAGGATTTCATCTTATATGCAGTTGGAGAAGATGACAGTTATGCTGCAGTTTTGACGCAAAAGGGAGATGATGGGAATGAAAGGCCCATCGCTTTTCTGAGCCAAGTTATTTTACCTCACGAAGCAAAGTACAATTTTATTGAGAAACAGGTATATGCTGTGATGAAATCCCTGAAGAAATTCAAACATTTTATTTCCCAGAGCAGGACATTTGTTCATGTGCTTCACCAAGACGTGAGAAATTTCATTCTTCAAGGAGAATTGGGTGATAAACGTGCTGGCTGGGTCACCAAGATCCAGGAATTTGATGTAGAAATTCACCCAGCTAAATTAGTGCGTGGTAAAGCTCTGTGCCAGCAGTTAGCAAAGATAGCAGCATTTGATGTATGCGAAGATCAGGGAGAAGCTCTTGCTGGTAATAACAATTTAATGAATTTCTTAATTCTGGAAAAAGATTGGACAGAGGACCTGATTGATTATTTCACAACTGGAAAATGTCCGTCACAATTGACTGCTTCTCAGAGGAGGAGATTTCGGTTGCAAGCTCTGCGGTATGTTTTGTTTTCAGATGGTTTGTTTTTTAAAAATATTGATGGTGTTCTTTTGAAGTGTGTTAAACAAGCAGATAAGGATAGGATCTTGGAAGAGTTCCATTCCGGTCTATCAGGAGGACATTTTGCAGGAAGACCGATGGCCTTGAAAATCATTCGAGCTGGTTACTACTGGCCGACCCTGTTCTCAGATTCTTTCAAGATTGCACAAGCCTCGTGATAAGTGTCAAAGATATGCAGGAAGAGTAAGGAATGCAGCTCGCCTTTGCATCCAGCTCAGAGTTGAAGCACCCTTTCAAAGAATGGGGGTTAGATTTTATTGGAATAATTGATCCTAATTCCTCACCGGTCACGTATACATTTTAACAAACTACAGATTATTTCACCAGGTGGTCCGAAGCCATACCTACAAAGATGGCCAATCAATCAGAGTGATTTCTTTCGTTGAAAGTTTAATTACACGTTTTGGTGTTCCATACGCCATCATTACAGATAATGGGACTCCATTCATTGGAGCTGAATTGGCTGAGTTTGCTAACAAGTTTGGCATTTTCCTTAAGACATCTTCCAATTACTATCCACAGGGAAATGGCTTGGCAGAGTCAACGAATAAAAATTTGCTCAGAATTTTGAAGAGGTCATTGGGAGAGAACAAAAGATCTTGGCACTTGTTACTGAATCAGGTGTTATGGGCAGACAGGATTTCCGTTAAGAAGTCCATTAAAACCTCACCATATGCCCTAGTCTATGGCAAAGAAGCAAGGTTGCCAGTCCATCTTGAGTTGCCAGTATTACAGCAAGCTTGCGCCTTTTCAAGATGATGAGACAGACCTGAGTTCCTTGGATCTGCGAATAGCACAATTGTTGGAATTAGAGGAGCATCGTTCCAAAGCATATAATGAATTTGACAAGCACATACAAGGGATTTCGAAGTGGTTTTATAAGCATTCTGCAGCCCGTCCATTCAAGACAGGAGATTTGGTGCTGAAATGGAATGAGAATAAAGCTAAACCTGGCAATCATAAGAAGTTTGATGCATTCTGGGAGGGTCCGTTCCGTATTTCCAGTACTGGTGCAGCTAATTCTTTCTATTTGGAAGAGATGGATGGTAGCCCACTTCCAATTTCAGTTAATGGCTTTCATTTGAAAGCCTACTTTTCATGACTTCGCAAGTTCAATTTGAGTTTGTATATAATATATAAAAAAAAAAAGGAAGAAAAAGAAAAAAGTATGTATATATGTGTTGCCTTTTATTGTCACCTTGGCTCTTGTTGCTTGTGGGCTGTAGGTGTTGGTTTCCCTTTTTGTCTCCTCCTTTCCCAAAGTAGCTTGGTGGCTTTCTTCTTTTCCCTCCCCTTTTTCTTTCCTTTCCCTTCTTCATCTTCCTTCTTTTACTTCTTTTCCTTCTGCAGTTACAAAATAAGCCACGACTGTTGTTTCTTCTCCCCTTTTCTATTTTTCCCGTTTCTTCTTATCCCTTTCTTCTCAGTTTGTCTTTGTTTTAAAAAGCATTTATTTTCCAGCTTAGTTCATTTTCATTTCACGCTTCAAAACTTCCACTTATGTTCCATCCATTCGTTCATTCCATCTATTGCCGCTGGTAGTGTATCAACATGATGTTGTTATGTCTATCTCATTCATCACTTGCTTACTTCCACATCACTCCATTGCAGTCACCGCTTGCGCAATCGCAGGAGCTCACTCCACCATCACATTCCATTTCTTCAGTTTATAACCGCTTCTATGCAGGTTCTTCCAGTTCTAGTTTTCCGTAGCAGAAGAAGTTTTGCAGCAGTCCCCTGACATGTTTTGCAGCAGCTAGTTTACAGTTCCAATATGACTCTGTGCCCAATGGACTAAGGCCTGGATTCTTGCATACAGCGAGCTGTATACCCCGCGAGCCGCCAAGAATGTTGGCATTTTTGCCACATTGATTCTCATTGATGAATGCATTAATGTATTGTTGGGGATCTGACCTTTGATTGATGCAGCTTGGGCGAAAAAAGGAGAAAAATTGAGCAAAAAATGGCTAAGTCTGAAAACTGCAGCGACGCGCTGACATGTTGCATAATCGCGGTCAACGCAGTCAACGCAGTAGGTTGGAACCGTCGCGATATCGCGACGTGTTCCAAATCGCGGGTCGGGCAACGTCGAAGGCAAAAAGTGAAACTTGCGCGCGTCGCCGACATGTCGCGAATCGCGACCGAAAATGGCGATTGATGCGAGAGAAGGAACATGTAGCGAAATCGCTACGTGTTCCGTTGCGGCGAGCGCAGGGAGGAGCAAGAGGGAGCCGGACATGTAGCGATATCGCGACATGTTCCGAATCGCGGGTCTTCAGCAGCGAAGCGTACGACGTAAAATCATGTCGCGATTTCGCGACCCGTCGCGTTTTCGCGACCTGCGCAGTTTTCCCGCCAAGTGCCGTATGAACGGCCGAGAGGGTTTTTTTCGATTTCCGATGATTTAATGCTGACCCGAATTAAATAATTTGCGGATTTCCAATGCGGTTAAGGTCAAAGAGTGCCCAGTCTACCAAAATTAAAGGGTTTATTGGTTCGAAGTTGCCGTTCGTGGATTAATTCAACGGTTTTTCATGCACATATTCAAAGAATCGAATTTAATGAAGGGCCGCAAGCGTTTCATGGAATTTAATTTTTATTTCTTCGAGATTGCGATTAAGGGGATCATGTTCCTCGTTTCCTTCGCATGATTGTAGATCACGAGGAGGTCGGTTTAAATTATTTAATGCCGCAAAGAGGACGGACCTCTATAAAAACCAATGTAATTCGCATTTCAAAAGGTTGGAAGTTTTGCTAAAAACTGGAAGTGCATTTGCAAGAATAAATTATTGGCTTCGGATTTTTCAAGCAGTTGTTTGGGTGATTGTCTTTTCTGTTCGTTGCATTTCTAATCAAATTTATATTCCTTGAGTGCTGTTACATTCAAATTCTGCATATTGGATTTGAATATTGCTTATAAGGATATGATTCTTGGAGTGTAGTCTTGGAGAGATTTTCTGCATACAATTGTGTGGGAGTTGAGTCATTATATTCTCGTTGCTTGTCGTTGCCGCACTTTAAGTTTTCTCGCCGTTGTTCTTCCGATCCCATAACTCCGGCTCGTGGCCATATTTCATTTCTTTCTCGCAACTTTTAATTTCTTTCCAAACAACCCTTATCTTCAAACAGAAATTTAGAATAGTAAAGGGAACCAGCCCACTCTGGAGATTGGTCTGGGAGCCATTTCTTGCTTCCAGCCTTTCAATGTTGGCCAGGTCTAGGGTGCAATTATAAAATCCTTTCCTGTGGCAGATTTTGGACCAACAGGTACACCAGCACTATGCTCAAACACTGATGAGCAGCATCCCTAGCGATCAAGTTAACATGATTAGGGAGGCGGACCGTGACCTCATGATCCTCGAGGATGAACAAGTTTCAATTCTTACCAGAAATGGAAAGAAGTCGATCGAGGTGGATGCAACCCAAATAGAACCTCTGAAGGTGTATGTCCGCCACGAGAAGGAGCAACCTCCAGAAAAAGCCCCTGACAAAGTTCCCTTGCCCCCACCATGAAGGAAAAACCCTTACCAGCAAAAGCTCCAGTATCGCAACCTCAAGGTGAAACTAGGGAGCAGGCCAAGGAAAAGCTCAAGTACCCTTCACTGACGAAGCGACAAAGGGTTGAAGCCATGTAGCAGTACCACACCAAGTACGAGGCTGCAGAAGAGCCAAAAGTATCCACCACCACGGCTTATAACATTTTTGAGGAGCTGAAGAAGACCCCTGCTAAGATAAGCTTGTATGATGCCTTGCAACTTCTCGGGCAGGTGGACCTTCTGTAGGAATCACTGAAATCTACCAAGGGAGGAAAGCCAACACAAACTGTGTTAGCTCAAACTCTGACCACCTCAGCCATAGGGAAGAACAGGCCACCACCATTCTATCTATCTCTTTGGATGGAAGGGTGGGTCGTGCACAATTGCATGGTTGATTTTGGTGCAGCGACCACCATCATGCCGAGGGCATTTTGCGAGGAGATGGGCATGGAATACACACAGAGCAGTCCAGGTGTTCTTCAATTGGATGGCACTCTTGTGAAAACAATCGACATCATCTAAGATATCCCCATCCAGCTACACAATGTGCCTCAGATTGTTGTGATACAGGAGGTGGCAGTTGTCAACCTGGAGCTATACTTCAGCATGTGCCTTTCAAGGGAGTTCACCGCTAAGCTGGGTGGTTATCTTTCTTTGGACTACTTGCATATGGAAGTCCTATTGGTTACGAATCTGCCACTAGGATAGGATTTTAATCTATTTACACCCTAGATTCACCCAGCAGATTGAAAGGTCAGAAGGAAGTAATACCTTCCACGCCAATCTCCGGAGGAGGCTGGCTTCCTATGTTTTCTCAGTTGGGATTTTAGCTCAGAGTGCAGGAAAGAAATTACAAAGTACAGAATATGCTTGTTTCGGGTGGGGAAGATAAGCAGCATAGAAACTAACCAATCACTACTACTGACAGCAATCTAAATAAAATATGTAACAGAAACTATCAATGCTATTTTATCCTATGTATCCTTCACTTTAAGCATTCCAAATATACTTAATCGCCAATACTGATATCCAGATAAGCAGAATAACAGTAATAAAAAATATAAGCAACATGAAGCAGAAACACTTAACAAAGGCAACATACAAGATAAAGACAATTAATAGAGCCAAGTATATTTTGTATTCAAAAGCAAACGCACAGCTACATAAGTCTCTTAGCAATATATCTCCCATCCACCCTTATACAATGATATGAGGCTGCTATTTATAGCGCAATTTTCCCCCCGATTATAATGTGGGCACAAAATCCCAAACCTGACAAAAGCAGCTGATGTTGACCTCTGCGAGTATGGAATGTACCTATAGCAAGGTCCACCTGACAACATGGCAGCTACGTGGCAATCTGGTAGATGAAACCTCGAGTCATTTTGAATGAAGGCAGATGCGGTACAACTTGTCGGTTCACGCTCATCTGTTTGGTACCTTGGTGGCACACCTTCTGTCACATCTTGGCTCACATCTCAAGACCGAACACTTGTCAGCATCTGATGGAGGGGGAAAAAACATCTTAAAGCTCATCCTTTATATTTCTACCCCGCCCAACTGCGCACAAAACTGGAGCGTAGTTGGACAACACAGGGTGGAAACAGCGCAATCTGGAGGGCCTTCGTGCCTTAGTATTTTCTCAGCAACACTTTCCTATTTTCTGCCCGAGTGTGCACAGCTTGGTGAGCGCAGCCCGACTTCGTAGTGAAGTCGGGAAGCTCAACACTTAGGTTTTTCCTCGAGGCCTTCTCATTAAGCCCGCCCAAGTGCGCACCATCTCTAGGGCACCGCCCGACATCGCTGCGAAGTCGGGTGACCTAACACTTAGCCGATTTTTGCTATTTTTTGAATGAGGCCACCTAGGTGCGCACTAGATTACGAGCGCCGCCTGACTTCGCTGCGAAGTCGGGCGGCTCCATACTTAGAATTTTTCAAGGCTCAGTTCTGACAATACCGCCCAGGTGTGCCAAAGTGGACAAGCACAACCCGACTGTGCTACGCAGTCGGGAAAAATACAACACTTCGAAGAATTTTGAGCAAACTTGCCCACTCACAGAAGCAACCAAAGACATAGAATGGAAGATGGAGAAAGTGAAATTGGTGGCAGAAGAGTAGAAGGGACATGATGAAGAAAGAGAAAGAAGAAAGAGGGAAGGCAAAGCAACATCCTTACAACATTTTTAATACATGGCACCCCGTGCAAAATGTGGCAACATTCCTGACGGCTCGTGGGGTGTCGATCTCGCCTCGATGCAATGAACCAAGCCTTTATCCCTTGGGCACAAAGGCATTCCCGACCCCTGTATCCTTCTACTACTGTTGTTGACGCTGCTATTGAGCCCCCTGCTTGGGTAGCTGTTCTTCCTCTTGTTCGCTCTCAGTAGTCTCTTCTTCTGTACCTTCCTCTCTCTCTTTCTCTGAGCTTGATTGCTAAGCGCCACTGTCCCCTTCTTGCTCAACAAGTTGAACCCGGTCACAGACATGCTCGTAAGCAGCCTTAACTTGATCCCAAGCTGCTTCCTGGAAGGGCTCTAAGTCGCTGATATCCTTCAACATCTTTTTGAATGCCACGACTATATGCACGTTGATGGTGTCATATCTCTCTCCTAGCTCCTAGAGGTAAGTTTTTATTTTACAAAATTTGGACACCATCTGGGTCACCTGCGCTTCTTGGACTGGGTCAGTCCAACCATCAATCTCGGACATGTCTGCCTCAAAAACCTTTCAGTCCTATTTTACTTGCTCCAGAGGTAGAAACTCTCCATATTTGACGAAGCTCGGGAATTCGAGCGCAGACAATGTGTTAAAGGGGGCCAAGCATATGTTCATTTCATGGTTCAACACATCCAGCATCTTTCTGGCAGCCCTAATCTTCTCAGATTTTTCAAAGTAATTTTGCAAGGTAACCCTTGCATCTGCCCAATCTAGGGAAATACGTGACATGGGTGGAAATAAAATGCCTTTGCACTCATACTCCCCAAGTTTTATCGCCAAGTCTAGCCATCGTCGCGCTTGACGTTCGGCCTGATCTACCGTAGGCTTACCCTCGACAGAAATCTCCTGAATTCTGGAAATGAAATCCAGGACAGATAAGAATCTGACAACATTTGCCATGCAACCTGTTAGCAGGCCAGCTCTCATTTCTTTGATCTTGTCTTTTGAAAAAGCAGCAGCCTGGGATGCCTTCTCTTCTAGCAGTGCCTGAGTCTGCTAGAGCTGATTCTGCAACTGGGCAACATGCACCAGCGCTGCTTTCTTGTCCTCCGCCAACTGATCAACTACTTTTTTCTAGGCTACTGCCTCTTGTTGGGATGCCGCGAGCTGATCCTTCAACTTGTTAACTTCCTCCTAGGCGGACTCCAGCTGTGTAGTCGCCTTGGCCAGATCCTCCTCCAACTGTCTTGAACTGTTCTGAAGCTTAAATAGCTTCTCCTGGGCTTCGAGCCACTTGACAAGGAGATTGTCAGTTTTTCGATGGATCCCATTAATTTCGTACTCCTCGCTTATATCATCGAAGCTTTTCTTCTTGATCCGGTGCTCATAGTCTGCCTCGGTCATTTCCCAAAGCGGCTTATTGACTTTTGGGACCAACTTCTCCATTCGGAGCACCCTTTTGTCCAAGTCATACTTGGTGCACTTCACAGGTATGGCAATCTCCTCGACTCTTCTCTTCTTCACGCCCTGGAGGAAAGAAAAAGAGCTCCCTGTGGCCTTTGCTGCTAGAGGCTGATCATCTGTAACTTGCATTTGCTTATCCATCAGCTCCATCTCTGCCAACATGGGGTACACAGAGGCCAAATCCTGCTATGACATTCTCCCTGAAAACAATGAGGTAGGCGGTACAACAAAAGACAAGGTCGCTCTTATGGGTGACTGGGACCTAGGGGAAGTGGGCGGCTGCTGAGGAGGTGGAGATGGGATTCGAAAGGAAGTATTGATGGCCGGTGAGTGGCGTGGGCACGGGGAGATTGCCTCAACGCTTGCTGCGGGAGAGAGACCTAGGGTTTGACCCAAATTTTAGAAAATATTGGGGTCTTGGGCAAAATGGCCAAAGGAGCGAGGGCTACGCTAGGACTGTGTGATGGGTGAAGAGGATGAGACAGCTATAATGTGCCCAGATGCAAAAGAGGAATACGTAATGACAGGTCTAGCTGGGGTTTGTTGCACAGGGGAAGAGGACGTACCCGCATGCTTCGCCTAAGCCGGTGCTTGAATGAGTCCCACGGCCCAGGCCTCTGCTTCTCCCTGAGGACTATCCTCGATTAAAATAATTTCGCTCACAGTTGCTCTAGTTCGTGGGGCCCCCACTATCTGTTGCGCAGCCTCCTTCTTGGGCCACCTTTCTTTAGTTTTCTTGCTCCTTTTTCTTTTCTTCTATTTTGGAGCGGTTGTTTGCTCGGGAGGAGCAGAAACGGTTGATACGGCAGGGGCTGGGTTGCCCACAGTGAATTTGTATTTGGGAATCGTTGGATCTGTGGCCTCTACTGCTGCCCCATTGGCTGACCCTTCGGGCTCTTTCTCTGTCTGCGGTGACTTTTCAGGTGTTGAGGACAACATTGGGCCCACCTCTTTGCCTTTTGGCTCTTTGCTGCTGGACAACTTTTGAATGGGCAAATGTTGGGGAGGGGGCTTCCTTTTACATCTTTTCTTGGCGCCTAGGAGAACGTAATCTCGAAATAAGAACGACTCCCATTTGCCAACGTATTTATCATACAAGGGCTATGCTGGGACTGTGTGATGGGTGAAGAGGATGAGGCAGCTATAATGTGCCCAGATGCGGAAGAGGAGGGTGTAATGACAGGGCTAGCTGGGGTTTGTTGCACAAGGGAAGAGGACGTACCTGCGTGCTCCGCCTGAGCTGGTGCTTGAATGAGTCCCACGGCCCAGGCCTCTGCTTCTCCCTGAGGACTATCCTCGATTGAAATAATTTCGCTCGCAGCTGCTCTGGTTCGTGGGGCCCCCACTGTCTGTTGCGCAGCCTCCTTCTTGGGCCGCCTTTCTTTAGTTTTCTTGCTCCTTTTTCTTTTCTTCTGTTTTGGAGCGGTTGTTTGCTCGGGAGGAGCAGAAACGGTTGATACGTCAGGGGCTGGGGTGCCCACGGTGAATTTGTACTTGGGCCTCGTTGGATCTGTGGCCTCTACTGCTGCCCCGCTGGCTGACCCTTCGGTCTCTTTCTTTGTCTGCGATGACTTTTCAGGTGTTGAGGACAACATTGGGCCCACCTCTTTGCCTTTTGGCGCTTTGCTGCTGGAAGACTTTCGAATGGGCAAATGCTGGGGAGGGGGCTTCCTTTTATATCTTTTCCTGGCGCCTAGGGGAACGTAATCTCGAAATGCGAACGACTCCCATTTGCCAGCGTATTTATCATACAAGTTGGAAAACTCATCATCAATGGCCAGCGTCTTTTTTTCTGACTTATCGTGTCGCGTGCGACACCTCATCTTCCAGCATTCAATGATTTTGTCTTTACTCCAGCCCAGCTGCGCCACCTTTGCGAGCAATCTTCGAAAACCAGTTGATCCCGGTTTGTGATCATCGTTGTGGTCGGGATCATAGTCTACTTCGACACAGTAAAAGTCATGCCATGGTGGCCACGACTGCATCTGTTCAATGTGCCACTCTAGGTCTGCCCCTGTCTTATTGCACCTTTCTTCCTTGATCTCCGCCCACGGGCAAACGTGCACGAATTTTCCTCTTACCCCAATCGGGTCGTATTTCCAGCGTTGCGGTAACTGTATCAAGCCCAAGTTGAGGAGGGTCTGCTCTAGGTAGACATGCTGCCCAATTTCGTGGACCTCAATGTTTCCCCAGGTAAAAGGATATTTGAAAATATGGCCCCTCTTCTTTCCTTGGCCGAATTCTTCTTCAACGCAGTCCATCTGCCGCGCTGCCTCTAGGCCAAAATGATATTCAGTACAAAAATAGGGCAGCAGGAATGGCTTCCCTTTGAACCCGTAGATTCTGATGACGATGCCCTGGGTCAACCGAAAAGTGTCCCCAAATTTGCTCCTTACCAGGTACTTCGTCATAACATGGGGAGGGCGAGTCGCCTTGCCATTGAAAAGTGCCAGGGTCATACCCAAAAATTTAAAATTAAAATCATAATATGACCCTCTCCTATACAACAGCTCTGTCCATTCATAAACTGGCAGCGGCGCGCCTTGCTCGTCCACTTTCTTAAGCCCGGGGACCTTTATCCAGTAATGCACGTGATACAGGCACAACCATACAAGAAATGAGCAGTGCCTGAATTTCGTCGTCTGCTTTTGTTGTATCTTGACTAGACTTGAATGAATGGCATACGCCACCCAGTCTGCCCAATCGAAATAGATTGGGCGCCTTCCGCTTTTTAGGACATTGGGGTCATACAACTCCCCATGTAAAATACACTCTGTGAGCGCCAGCTGGTATGGGTGCACTTCTGCATCTGTGCCGCAGCCCAGAACCCAGGCAAGAATAGTGTAGATATACTTGCTGGTGAAATTTGCCAGGGGTATAGGACCAGACGGCCATCTTGTAGCCGGCAGTGGGCACTTCAGCTCCGAATTAAGAAATTCTCTCATCCTTCTGCCTTGGCTGAACCTGCCCACTTGCTCTTCCAAATTGATCCTTCTGACGATGGCGTTTGGGTCGTATTCGAGCCCCGGGGCGAAAGCTGGTTGTACGCTCTCCTTAAAGAGGGTAAACAACACCCTTCCTTGGCAGTCGCAGACCTGCCGGGTGGCTGGTTTATAATATGTCGCAATTGACTCGACCAGCTCCGGGCAGTGGTGAATAAGAGGGCACAAGAACCAGTAAAGGTTCGACTTGTAGGCGGCCCCGAGATGGTGCGAGGGCGAGACCTTGTCTGCCCATTCCTTGATATTGGGGTGCAGCTTTGTGATACTGATGGAGTAATCTCCGTCTCTGTATTCGGCCAGTCGGTTTATGGGCGGCTGAGGAGGACCTTGCTTCTTGGAGCTTCTCGCCCTGGATTTTCGCTTCTTCTCCTTTGGCGCCTCACTTTCATGAGCGCTCGAGTCGGTCTGCTCTTCAAGTTCCTGCTCTGAATCACTCGGGTCCGCCTGCATTGGCGCCTTCCCCTTGTCGGTACTCGGCCCCTCACTCATGGCGCCGGAAATTAACAGAAATTACAATTGTTACTTGGCAAAATTTCGCACTTACTCTTCTTCCACAGCGCAGCTCGAATTCACTTTGGTAACTCTGATGCTCTGAGTAAGTAAGGAGCCTTTTTCTAAAAATGGGGAAAGCAGCATTAATGGCGCTGGGGGGATTTAAAGTTTTTTGCTCGAAGTGGGTGAGAAGCGCCGTTATTCCTCGACGGCCGCGCGTGGGATCTCCTGTTGGAAAGCGCGACTTGTACGTTGTTGGACCCTTGTGCGCTTTTTTATTTATGACATCTGCTTCGAACATCGCGCAATCATTCCTTAAATTCTTCAAAACTCGTGCTCATTATGACGTCAAGGGTGCCAACTGGGCACACGCTTCGAGGCATTCAATTTGGGAAGCGTGCTGTGAAACCTTAGGCAAGCTAGCAATTTTCTTTTTTAAACCCCCGACCAAGTGCGCTCAAAAAACGAGCGCAGTCCGACTTCGCACTGTGGAAGATGCGCCCTTGGGAGGCCGACACTTAGAATTTTTTCCATCACACGCCCTGCCTCTAGAACACGCCCGTCGGAGTGCGCCAAATTTTGTGTGCGCAGTCGGGCGGCGCAAGGAAAAATTGTGCAGTCGGGTGGGACACTTTGCCTTTTTTTCATTTTCTTGTTTTGCTCCCGTCCGGCTGCGCTCAAGATAGGGTGCGCCGTCCGACTTCGCTGCGAAGTCGGGCGGCCTCCCCAACACTTAGAAAATTTTTTGAGCCCTTTCCCACTTGCTTGCGTCTTGAAACCTCCCGACGTCGCACAAACCTAAGGGCGCAGCCCGACTTCGCTGCGAAGTCGGGCGACTTTTCCTGCCTTAGCCACTTTTTGGGACTTGCCATGCACCTTTCTTTCCTGGAACACTTGGCTCTCTTTTTTGAATAAAAGCAGGAAACTAACTAACTGAAAGCAATATTTACATTCCGAAATAAAACTGAACTGCAGGAAATAAAAATATGTACAAGGGGAAAACCTCTGGTAACCTTCAGTGATAGTAGGCTTTCAGATGAAAGCCATTAACGGGGATCGGGAGGATCTGACCCTCCATGTCTCTTAACACAAATGCATTGAACTGGTTTACTCGGGCGATTTGGTAGGGGCCTTCCCAGAAGGCATCAAACTTGTCATGGTTGCCCGGTTTCGCCTTAAGTGAGTCCCATTTTAGCACTAAGTCTCCAATCTTGAAGACTCGGGCGGTGGTCCCCTTCGCAAACCAGCTCTGGGTGTTCTCGGCGTGCTTGGTAAAAGCCTGATACGCCTTTTCCCTTTCCTCTTCCAACTGCAACAGCTGAGCCAGTCGGGCATCCACGGGGTCCCTGTCACCTTTCTCATC
This sequence comes from Wollemia nobilis, assembly GCA_028583015.1. NCBI lineage: Eukaryota > Viridiplantae > Streptophyta > Pinopsida > Araucariales > Araucariaceae > Wollemia > Wollemia nobilis. The sequence goes on along the minus strand of JAQPPZ010000856.1, from coordinate 28,918,571 downwards.
TTCTAACAACCAGAGGGCGGGCATCTCTATGTGGGTAGGCAAGACAGCCTCTTTGCCGTATACGAGCGCATAAGGGGACGTCTTGATGGACTTCTTGAATGAGATACGGTCCGCCCATAACGCTCGGTCCAGAAGCAGGTGCCACGACCTCTTGTTCCTTTCCACGGTCTTCTTTATAATCTTCAAGAGATTTTTGTTGGTGGACTCGGCCGGGCCGTTCCCCTGCGGATAGTAGTTTGAAGACATCTTGTGGTATATGCCATACTTGCTGGTAAACTCAGTGAGTACAGCTCCTGCAAACCCTGGACCATTGTCTGTGACAATTGCCTCTGGAATCCCGAAACGGGTGATGAGGCTCTCTAGGAAACCGATGACCGTCTCTTGGTCAGCATGCTTTGTAGGCGTTGCCTCGGCCCACCGGGTAAAGTAATCTGTGGCTGTTAGGATAAACTTATGCCCCGCCGAAGAGTTGGGCGTTATTGTCCCAATGAAATCCAGACCCCACTGCTGAAATGGAGTCTCAGCTTGAATTGGCTGAAGGGGCAAAGGTGCTTTCCTGTTTCTGCCGGCGAACCTCTGGCATTTCTCGCATTTCTGACAGACTGCATGCGCGTCTGCGAAGAGGGTGGGCCAATAATAGCCCGCTCTGATGATTTTTAAGGCCGTAGGCCTTCCTGAATGATGTCCTCCGGGCATCCCAGAATGGAATTCTCCGAGGACCTTCGGTTGATCTGATTCTTTGACGCACCGTAACAGGATGCCGTCAATATTTTTGAAATACAGCCCCTCGGGGCGTAGTATATACTTTAAGGCATTAAGCCTAAACCTCCTTCTTTGTGAGGCATTGAGATGATCTGGACATCTCCCTGTGCTGAAATACCACACCAGGTCATTCGTCCAATCACTCTCCTCTGATAAGGAGTTGGCAAGGTTGATTTCTGTCATTGGATTCTCCCACTGACATGCAGAGACTTCGGCTGCAGCACTTCGGGCCAATTCCTGGCATAAAGCCCGACCTCGGATTAACTTTGTTGGCCGTACCTCTATGTCAAACTCTTGGATTTTGGCAATCCATCCTGCCCTCTTGTGACCAGGCTCTCCTTGGATGATGAAATTCCCGACATCCGGGTGTATCACGAAGACACTTATCCGGCTCTGGGAGACAAAGTGCTTGAACTTTCTCAGGGATCTCATAACTGCATGGACTTGCCGCTCAATAAAATTATACCTTTCTTCGTGCGGCTGGATCACCTGGCTTAGGAATGCAATTGGACGCTCCTCGCCATCATCTCCCTTCTGAGTCAGGACTGCAGCGTAGCTTTCGGGCTCTCCCACCGCGTAAAGGATGAAGTCCTTGGAGTAATCTGGATTTATCAGCACTGGAGCCTGGGCAATCCTGGCCTTGATCTCTTCAAAGGCTTGCTTCCTCTCTTCAGTCCAGATAAATTCAGCATCTTTCTTCAGGAGCTCAGCCATGGGCTTGATTACTTGTGCAAAGTCAGGCACAAACTTCCTTACGAAGTTGATTTGGCCAAAAAATGACTGCAGCCCCTTTTTGTCGATTGGGATGGACAAGCGAAGAAGAGCCTCCGCTCTGTCGGGGTCAACCGCAAGGCCCTTTTCAGAAATGACATGGCCCAGCAGTTTGCCTTCTTTTACCGCAAAGACTGACTTCTTTGGGTTGATTGATATGCCGAATTCGCGACATCTTTCAAATACTTGGCGCAAATGGGAAGCATGGTCCTCTCTCTTATGTGAAAACACAGTCATGTCGTCCAAATAGATGACAATGATTTTGTTGAGCAGCTCTCGGAACGCCAAGTCCATAGCCCTTTGAAATGTAGCCCCGGCATTTGAAAGACCGAAAGGCATGCGCTGATATGCGAACGTTCCCCATTTGGTGGTGAACGCCGTCTTGTGCTGGTCTTCATCTTTCACCCAAATCTGATTATAACCTGAAAATCCATCTAGGAGAGAGAATCTCTGGGCTCCTGCAACCACGTGAAGAATTTGATCAATCTGAGGGAGTGGGTAATGATCCTTCAATGAAGCCTGGTTAAGATTTCTGAAATCTACGCAGAGACGGATGTCTCCATTCTTCTTCCTCACGGGAACCAGATTTGCGACCCAAGAAGAATGCTTGATAGGATAGATGATTTTTGCTTCCAGCATCTTCATGAGCTCGGCTTTCATCATGGCTTCAATTTTCGGATTTACTGCCCTTTGCTTCTGTCTGAAGGGCTTTGCCTGCTCTTCCAGCTCTATGGTGTGCTGGATCATCTCTCTGTCGTACCCTTTCAGGTCTTGGTAGCACCAGGCTACAATATCTGGGTATTCTTTGCATAGAGCTCGGATCTGCTCTAACTCCTCATTGGTGCAATCTGTTCCGACCTTGATCACCTTTCCAGGTTCCAATTCCAGGTCCATGTACTGCTTGGGGTCCACTTTGATCCTGTGGGATATGGCTCTATCATTCTGATCAAAGAGGCTCTCCAGGGTAATCAGTCCTTTTGGGACATGATTATTCTTTAACTGTATTAACCCCTCATACTGCTCGTCATCAGGGTCTCTACCTTCGATTGTACTAGCTTCATGTATCAAAAAGGTGACGATATCCTCGTCACAATCGAACACCTGCCAGTGGGTGTCCTTGTCAGGCACAAAAGGCCTATAAATGGTACGAACCGGCTTCGGCTTCTGGACAGTGTCATCAGCCGGGACGTACCTGGCTCCAACAGACGCCAGAATGTCAGCATGTTTATTCTTTTCACGAGAGATGGCTTTGACATTCAGTGAGTCAAATGACTCCATCAGATCCCAGACACGGTTACGGTACGCCTTGAGGTAGTGCTTCTTGGAGGCGCACTTGTTAGTAATCTGGTTGCACACCAGCTCTAAGTCGCCAAAGATCTGCAAATGTTTAATCCCAAGCCTCTCTGCCTTCCTCAAGCCTAAGCACAAGGCTTCATACTCCGCCGCATTGTTAGTGCAACTCCAAGCCAGCCTATAACAATAGTCCTTTTGAATGCCGGATGGTGAGACCAGAAGGACACCTGCCCCGGCGCCATTCTTGCATCGGGCGCCATCAAAGTACAGCTTCCACAACTTGTCTGGGGCAGGTCCTACATCCTTCTGAGCGGTCTGGTCAAGCCTCTCAGGCTGAGTGACGGAGTAGCAGCCCAGTTCGGTTTCGATCATGGCGTTGAAGTTCAACAAAGAGAACTCGTCCTCTACTTGCAGCAGTTCCAGGGTTTCTTCCGCCAAGTCTACTTCTACCAGCTCCTCGGTCGTCAGATGAACCATGTCATTTTGTTGCTCCTCCCCGGGTATCTTCTCGACCAAAAAAGTGGAAGGCTTCTCATTATAGATTTTCAACCTCCTTCCTTTGAAAGGTACCTCCATATGTGAATAGTCCAGCGACAAATATCCACCCAGCTTCGCAGATGAACTCCCTTGAGAGACACATGCCGAAGTAGGGTTCCAAGTCAACCACTACGACCTCTTGGATGACCACAATGTCGAGTGCTTTATGCAGCCGGATGGGGATGTCTTTGATGACACCAACTGTCTTCACAGGAGTGTCGTCCAATTGTAGCACACCTTGGCTGCTCCTTGTGTATTCCATACCAATTTCTTCGCAGACAACCCTTGGCATGACAATGAGTCGAAGCACCGGAGTCCACCATGCAGTTATGCACTATGTGACCTTCCATCCGCAAAGATAGATAAAAAGGTGGCGGTCTGTTCTTCCCAGTAGCAAAAGTAGTCAAGGGCTGAGCTAACACAGCAGGCTGTGCCGGCTTCCCGTCTTTTACATTCTTCAATGATTCCTGCAACAGGTCTACTTGTCCTGGGAGTTGAAGAGCATCATACATGCTTATTTTTGCTGGTGTTTTCTTGAGCTCATCGACTATATTATAGGTAGAAGTACCGGCCCCTTCTGCTTCCTTCGCTGGCTCGTACTTGGTGCGGTACTGCTGCGTGGCTTCGACCCTCTGTCTCTTTGTCAAGGACGGGTACCTCAGCTTCTCCTGAGCTTGCTCTTTTGTTTCAGTTGGAGGTTGGGTCGTTGGAGCCTTGATCACGGGAGCCTTGAGCGCCGGGAGCTTCTCTTTGGCAATCGGAGGTAAAGGTGGCTTATCAGGAGCTGCCACAACAGGCTGTGTCTTCTCCCTTCTTGCGTATACCTTCAACGGCTTCATTTGGGCCGGAGTGGCCTCAATTGGCTTCTTGCCCTCTTTGGTTAAGAGGGATACAGGATCTTCTTCAGGGACTGCGAAGTTACCCTCGTCATCACGAATCATGTATGCTTCATCCTCTATGGCGCTACCCGCAAGGGTCTGAATATAATGCTGATGCAGCATGCAACTCTCTTCTCCATGGGGGTCGTTGCAAGTAGAGCACCAGTTGACGCGGTCAGAAGTACCAGGCTGAGCATTGCCGGCAGCATTTCTTGCTGGAGGCCTCTGCGCTTGAGCTGCTTGATCTTTTGTTAGCGCAGGAGGAGGGTATGGCCTTCTAGGAACAAACTCCATCTGAGCCTGCTTCTTCTTCATGATTGTCATATCATTGGAGATTGTATGGTAACCGGAGGCAAGAGCCCGCACCTCTTGAAGGATCTTATTTTGAATATCATTATCGGCAGGCGTCGGCCGGGCTGGCGGAGGTAAGGTGGCCAATGGTGGAGGAGCATGAAACGCCGGATATTGAGGGGGAGCGGGAAGTGTTGGATGTTGCGGAGGTGGCGGAGTAGGATAATGGATCTGAGGTGGACCGTACGGGTCAATGACTGGCGCAGGATTCCATGGCTGATGGGGGTGATGATTGGATGAAGACGGGGCCCCACCCGAAGCGGGCGGATATTGGGACTGAGGGAAATCCGGGTAGATCGGAGGTTGCATTTTATGAGGGAGCCTGCCTATAGCAATCATGTCCAGTTCTGCCTGCTGAGCAGCCTCATACAATGCAGGAAAAGTGTTGACCCGGGCTAACTTAATAACTAGACAAATGTCCGAGTTAAAAGCTCTCAGGTAATAGTGAGCAGCCTGTCCCGCGGAAGGACGCAGCTCAGGGGGTACTCTTTTCCAGGACCTCGCGAACCTCACGTTAAAGTCCGATATCTCCTCTTGCGGATGGCGCTGAATGCTTTGAAATTGGTGCAGCAACGAGGAGGGATCAGCGGACTCATTGAATCCCTTAACTAGCCTTCCAGCTAGTTGGGGCCATCCCGTGATAGTCCCCTCCGACAAGGATCTCCACCAGTAGAGAAGCTTTCCTCGCAGAGAGAGAGCTAACAGTCGGGTTTTAACACTCTCATTGGTGATAGAGTGCAGTGCAGCCAAGGCCAAAATGTCTTGGATGTGCTCATATGTTGTCTTCCCCGTGCCGTCATAGGTAGGAATGGACTTTAAGGCAGCAGGCGGGACAACTTCTTGTCCGGCTAGAGCAAGAGGGCCTGTGGAATCAACAGCTGGGAAGAGGTCATTATCATTCTGCTGATTCTGGGCAGCCATGTCTTCTTCCTCTTCTTCGAGTTGATCAGTGGTGTAGTCAGTATCAGTACTATCTGAAGTTGTGGGTTGTTCTTCAACTTCGGCCTCCTCAACTTCTTCAACCTCTTCCACTTCAGCTTCTATCTCAGCTTCAGATTCGTGCTCGAACCTATCGTCTTGGTGAGCTTGGTAGTCAGCCAGCCTTACGCGCTCTCCAGCAGCGTTGATGTCAATTTCGTAAAAATCAGGCTGTTGTCCTGGATTCCTAGCTCTCCACCTTCTTGTGTGCATGAAGGTGTTTTTGATATTGGACCAGTCTTACGGACTCAGAGAATGTTCAGGTACAGCAGAGTCGCCAGGTGTTCTGATTTGACAGCAATGAAGCGAACACCGATGCTTCGATTCTGTTTTGGGGTGGGAAACTCCCGTGTCCCACCGGGCGTGCCAGAGAAACTGTTGGTTACGAATCTGCCACTAGGATAGGATTTTAATCTATTTGCGCCCTAGATTCGCCCAGCAGATTGAAAGGCCGGAAGGAAGGAATGCCTTCCGCGCCAATCTCCGGAGGAGGCCGGCTTCCTATGTTTTCTCAATTGGGGTTTTAGCTCGAGTGCAGGAAAGAGATTACAAATTACAAAAAGAAACATAAATATGCTTGTTTCGGGTGGGGAAGATAAGCAACACATAAACTAACCAATCACTACTACTAACAACAATCTAAACAAAGTATGTAACAGAAACTATTAATGCTATTTTATCCTATGTATCCTTCACTTTAAGCATTCCAGATATACTTAATCGCCAATACCGATATCCAGATAAGCAGAATAACAGTAATCAGAAATATAAGCAACATGAGGCAGAAACACTTAACAAAGGCAGCATACAAGATAAAGACAATTAATAGAGCCAAGTATATTTTGTATTCAAAAGCAAACGCACAGCTACAGAAGTCTCTTAGCAATATATCTCCCATCCACCCTTATACAATGATATGAGGCTGCTATTTATAGCGCAATTTTCCCCCCGATTACAATGTGGGCACAGAATCCCAGACTTGACAAAAGCTGGAAAAGCTGACAAAAGCGGCAAAGCGGCTGATGTTGACCTCTCGCGGGTATGGAATGTACTTGCAGCAAGGTCCACCCGAAAACATGGCAGCTACGTGGCAATCCGGTAGATGAAACCTCGAGTCAGTTTGAATGAGGGCAGATGCGGTACAACTTGTCAGTTCACGCTCATCTGTCCGGTACCCTGGTGGCACACCTTCTGTCACATCTTGACTCAAATCCCAAGACCGAACACCTGTCAGCATCTGATGGAGGGGGAAAAATCATCTTAAAGCTCATCTTTTATATTTCTATCCCGCCCGACTGTGCACAAAACTGGAGCGCAGTCAGACGACGCAGGGTGGAAACAGCGCAATCGGGAGGGCCTTCGTGCCTTAGGATCTTCTCAACAGCACTTTCCTATTTTCCGCCCGAGTGCGCACAACTTGGTGAGCGCAGCCCGACTTCGCAGCGAAGTCGGGCGGCTCAACACTTAGCTTTTTCCTCGATGTCTTCTCAGTAAGCCCGCCCAAGTGCGCACCGTCTCCAGGGCGCCACCCGACTTCGCTGCGAAGTCGGGCGGCTCCATACTTAGAATTTTTCTGGGCTCAGTTCTGACAATACCGCCCAGGTGCGCCAAAGTGGACAAGCGCAGCCCGACTGCGCTGCGCAGTCGGGCGAATTACAACACTTAGAAGAATTTTGGGCAAACTTGCCCACTCACAAAAACAGTCAAAGACATAGAAAAGAAGATGGAGAAAGTGAAATTGGTGGCAGAAGAGTAGAAGGGACATGATGAAGAAAGGGAGAGAAGAAAGAGGGAAGGCAAAGCAGCATCCTTACAAAAATTTTAAGACATGGCACCCCATGCAAAATGTGGCAACAAGTCCCATTCAAGGGAAGAAAGGTGAAGATCTACAATGAGAAACCCTCCACCTTCCTTATCGAGAAAATGGCCGAAGAAGAGCAACAGGATGATGCAGTCCACCTAATGACAGAAGAATTGAAGGAGGTGGACCTAGTAGAGGAATCCTTAGAGGAGCTCCAAATGGAGGATGAATTCTCCTTGACTAATTTTAACGCCATGATCGAGTCAGAGATGGGATATTCCATCACCAAGCTCGAGAAGCCAAAGGAGACAGTGCTTGAGAGCAAGGACTCTGCCCCAAATGAGCTTTGGCAGCTTTTCTTTGATGGTGCCTGATGCAAAAACGACGCCAGGGTAGGAGTTCTTCTCGTTTCGCCCTCTGGAGAACAAAAGGATTATTGCTATAGGCTGGCCTAGAGTTGCACCAACAACGTGGCAGAGTATGAGGCCCTATGCTTGGGGTTGAATAAGGTTGAGAAGTTGGGGACAAGCAGCTACATATTTTTGGAGATTTAGAATTAGTCTGCAAGCAAATCACCAACAAGTGCGTCTCAAAAAAGCACTATCTCAAGGCGTACCAAAACAGGGTCTGGGACCTGCTGGAGTCTTTCGAGGCACTTAATGTTCGAACCATCTCACGAGAAAATAACAAGCATGCAGATGTCTTAGCATCTATCAGAGCCAGTGCTCCTCGGCTGATGACATGATGTAGAAGCCTAAGGTGGTAAGAACTATTTACAGGCCTTCTGTGCCTGATAGGGATGCCCACTGACAGGTGTTCGACTGTGATGAGCAAATCGTCAATTTTTTAGTCCATGAAGCAAGTAGAATAGAAGGTAGAAACCCTAATGATGAGGAGTATGAGGGGTTGATACAGTTAAAAAACAACCATGTCCCAAGAGGACTAATCACCTTAGAAATTTCGTTCGACCAGAATGACAGAGCGATCTCCCACATGATCAAGGTGGATGAAAAGCAATACAAGGAGCTCGAATTGGAGCCAGGAAAGGTCATCAAGGTTGGGACAGACTGTACCCCTAAAGAGCTGGAACATATTCGGGCTTTATGCCGAGCATACCCAGATATTGTGGCTTGGTCCTATCAGGACCTGAAGGGGTACGACCGAGAGGTCATCCAACATACCATTGAGCTGCAAGAAGGGATCAGACCTTGTAGATAGAATCAGAGGCCAGTCAATCCCAAGATTGAAGTGTTGATGAGGGCGGAGCTCTTCAAGATGCTTGAAGCGAAGATTATTTACCCAATCAAGCACTCTTTCTGGGTTGCCAATTTGGTCCCAGTTAGAAAGAAGAACGGAGACATTCGCCTATGCGTCGATTTCCAAAATCTAAACCAGGCCTCTTTGAAGGACCATTACCCGCTCCCACAGATCGACCAAATCCTCCATGTAGTGGCAAGAGCACAACGATTTTCTCTCTTGGACAGCTTCTCCGGATATAATCAGATCTGGGTGAAGGACGAGGATCAACATAAGACAGCATTCACCACCAAATGGGGGACGTTTGCCTATCAACGTATGCCTTTCGACCTATCCAATGCGGGGGCCACTTTCCAAAGAGCCATGGATCTGGATTTCGGCGAACTATTGAACAAAATCATTGTCATCTATTTGGATGATATGACTGTGTTTTCACACAGGAGAGGAGAACATGCCTCGCACCTGCAGCAAGTATTCAAGAGATGTCGGGAGTTCAGCATATCTATCAACCCGAAGAAGTCTATCTTTGCGGTAAAGGAGGGGAAGCTGCTAGGCCATGTTATCTCAGAGAAAGGGCTTGTTGTTGATCCTGACAGAGCGGAGGCTCTCCTTAAACTCCCACTTCGGGTAAACAAAAAGGGGTTGCAGTCTTTCTTCGGCCAGATTAACTTTGTAAGGAATTTTCTCCCTGATTTCGCCCAAGTCATCAAACCAATGGCCGAGCTCACGAAGAAAAACATCGAGTTCGTCTAGACAGAGGAACGAAAGAAGGCTTTTGAAGAGATCAAGGCTCGAATCACTCAAACATCTGTGCTGGTTAACCTGGACTATTCCAAGGACTTCATCCTTTACGCAGTCGAGGAACCTGAGAGCTATGTGGTAGTCCTAACAGAGAAGGGAGATGACGGCCAAGAGTGCCCAATAGCCTTCTTGAGCCAGGTAATACATCCGCATGAGGAAAAGATACAACTTCATCGAACGTCAGGTGCACAAAGTCATGAGGTCCTTAAAGAAATTTCAGCACTTTGTCTCCCAGAGCAAAACGACGGTGTACGTTGTTCACCCAAATGTCAGGAACTTCATCATCCAAGGAGAACTGGGCAACAAAAGGGCTAGCTAGATCACTAAAATCCAGGAGTTCGCCATCGAGGTTCGAATAACCAAGTTAATCCGAGGTCGGGAACTGTGCTAAGAGCTTGCGAGGAGTGTCGTCGCAGAAGTAACGGCCTGTCAGTGGGAGGACCCGGTGCTAGAGAGCAACTTCGCCAATCAATCAGTGGAAAGCAGTGACTGGACTGATGATATAATATAGTATTTCAACACTGGGAGATGTCCATACTGCCTTAACGCCTCGCAAAGGAGGAGATTCAGGCTTCAGTCTCGGAGATATGTGTTGCGCCTAGAGGGGCTATTCTTTAGAAATATTGACAGTGTTCTCCTGAGATGCATTAGGGGAATAGAGAAGGAAAATATCCTTGACGAATTCCATTCTGGAATTTCGGGGGGCCACTTTGCAGGAAGGCCTACGGCCTTGAAAATAATTAGAGCGGGCTACGATTGGCCCACTATTTTTGCTGATGCTTTTGCAGTCTGACGAAAGTGAGAGAAATGTCAGAGATTTTCTGACCAAAATAAAAATGCCCTGATGCCCCTTCAACCTATCCAAGTCGAAGCACCCTTCCAACAGTGGGGCTTAGATTTTTTCAGGGTGATATCGCCAAACTCTTCGGTGGGGCATAAATATATTCTAACTGCTATAAATTATTTCACCCGGTGGACTGAAGCGGTGCCTACAAAGCATGTTGATCAGGAGACGGTCATCACCTTCTTGGAGAGCTTAATAATCCACATCGGAATTCCAGAGGCAATCATGACAAACAATGACCCAGGATTCGTAGGTGCCAAACTCAGGGAGTTCACTTGTAGGTATGGGATTTACCTTAAATACTCCTCCAACTATTACCCGCAAGGGAACGGCTTAGCTAAATCAACGAATAAGAATTTGATGAAGATCATAAAGAGAACCTTGGACAGAAACAAAATAACCTAGCACCTGTTCCTGGACCAGGCACTATGGGCCGATCGCATCTCTGTCAAAAAGTCTATCAAGACATCACCGTATGCATTGGTCTACGGGAAAGAGGTAGTCTTGCCTACACATGTTGAGATGCAAACACTCTAGATGCTAGATGATGAAAGAGGGGACCTGGATCCCATCAATGCCAGACTAGCTTAGCTGGTGCAACTTGAAGAGGAAAGAGAGAAAGCTTATGAAGCTTTCATGAAGCACACTGAGACTACCCGAAACTGGTTTGAAAAAAGAGCCACTGCTCGTACTTTCCGAGTCGGAGATCTGGTGCTGAAATGGGACGTGTGGAAGGCAAAGCCGGGAAATCACGATAAGTTCGATGCCTTCTGGGAAGGCCCATTCAAGATTTCCCGTGTCAACCAGGCCCACTCTTTTATCCTGCAAGACATGGAAGGCCATACCCTGCCTATCCCCGTCAACGGCCTTCATTTGAAGGCTTTCCATCGCTAAAAGGCATCATGAGGTTCTACCCATGTACATAGTTTTAATTTCCGCATTTGGTTTGTTTTCGAATGTATATATTTCTTTCTACTTTCAAGAGCCAAGATGAGTTCGCGTGCTTTAGTTGCAAGAAAGATGCAATTTTGATTAAGCAGATTGTAGCTTCGCCCACTTTTCAGCACGAAATCGAGGATCGGCCAAGTTTTGAGCGAAGCATGCACTTCGGGCAGGTTTATAGCGAAGTCTACCTTGTGCCCGAAGTAAAGGAGAGGGAAAGAGAAAGTGTTGATAAGAAATCCCTACCTTTTGAGCAACGAGAATGAGAAAAATCCTAAGGCTTCACTACATTTTGAGCCGAAGCAGTGCTTCTCTAAGTTTGTGCCCCGAAATGAAGGATCGCTCGGCTCAAAGACGAAGGAAAGAGACAAAAGGAAGCTTCGCTCATTTGCCAAAGGCAGCGGCACTTTGCCAGTTTTTGGGCCGAAATGGCACTTCGGGTGCATCACTCAACGAAGTGGCAATTTGGAGGCACTTGATGCTAAGTACACCCAGAGGGAGAAGTTTAGAAAGTAGGCGCTTCACTCATCCCAGTCTAAAGGCCTCACTTCGGGCATAATTTATGCCGAAGTTGAGGTTCACTCCAGGTTTCGGCGAAGTTGCAGCATTAACATGAGTTCTAAAAGGGGCGTGAGGGTCCGCTTTGGGTGCCTTGGTAGCCGAAACAGAACTTCGCTTGATTTTTGGGCAAAGTTTCTATTACGGAGCCGTTGAGCCTAAAAACGTGCCTCAAAGCGCACGAAAAGTAGTGGCTCTCGTTTAAGGCCCCTACACACGCGCTTTAATGAGAAGTGACAACGTGCATCCCAAGGGGGTTGGTCAAAAAAATCAACGCTTTGGAGAACAGAAACAGAGGGGTTTAAAGTTTCAAGGTGGATTGGGATCCCTAAGGCGCTTCGAGCCTCGAAAGCAGCACCAAATCACCAATCAAAAAGTGATGCAATCCACCTGGGTCCAATTTGGGCATTTACTCTTTGTAAGCGCCATTAATGGGGTAGGTCATGCCCATGCCTATAAAAGAAATATGTAGCCCCAACGTAAAATTATTAAGTCCCCCATAAATTGCTCTCCACTTTGCCGAAACTCTACTAGCAAGCCTGTTTACTAATAACTGCCAGTACCCCTGTATACCTCTGCTAGTCATAATAGGCAAACGAGCAGTGGAAAGGAAGGAAAAGACGTCGAAGGAAGGAGGTTCAAAGAAGACAAAGAAATCTAAGGAGGAAAAGAAGCAGAGATCAAGAAAGAACCTGAGGTTCCTGTAGAGAAGCAGATAGTGGAGGAGGAAGAGTCAGAGGAGGAAGAGCCAATTGACCCACCCATCGATAAATTGGAAGGCATCAGAGATGGTGTCCTCTCTAAGAGTGTCGGGGAACTGCGCCAGACAATTGAGCAGATGTTGACACGAGTATTTTTTGAACACAGGAGGATGGTTGCATACTATTCACACTTATACTAGTATTTGTGCACCCCAGTACACAATTGTCCAGAGCTAGTATGCGCCATTGCCAAAAATTATCATCCTCTGACCAGGCAAGTCCAGGATTTTTCGAGGAGAAATTTGTTTTCAATTTACGGCAATGATGTTCTATATGCCTTCGCTCCAGGCCAGGGGCCGCCCCGAGGATATATTGTTAAGACTATTAACACAAATGAGAAGAATAGATATCGCCCCTCTCTTCAAATGCTGCAATTCATGGAGGGACAGCTGAGGCATGGGCTTCCAACTGGTGAGTTGCCAGACATGTCGATGCACCTAGAAAATTTCAAGTACCTAGATATTTACTCTATCCTGGCATGAGTAGCGGGTTTATCTACTGATATCGTAGTATATCCCTAGCAAGTCGTCCTCGCCGAATGCATTTCACATGGGGAGTACTACTCTCCTGACCCTGCGAGGCCAAATACCAATCCAGTATTCTTTGACTGGGCAGACTGGGTAGCCCGCGTTCTACACTCAAAGCTAACGAATTTGAAGAACATAGGAGCTGATCAGTGCTTCGGGTCATGCTCTTTCCTGGCCTGGCTGTTCTTTTATTATATGCATAGCAATTTCCCCCATATCGCCATCAACAGTATCGGCAAGGATGGAAAGTCGTTGCCAGTATATTAGTGGACTCCAGTCCTAGCGTGGACAGAGTCCTATTATGTCTTCAACCAAGAGTTTCAGTGTTAAGATCCTGCTATAAAATAAACTCAAATAACACACTCACACAATTGCTTGGAAATAAACTCACATAAACATCACATTAATATAATAGAAATTTGCATAAAGAACAATCTCACAATAAGACAGAATCGCGGGCCTCTTCGAGGGGGCAACCTCCTTCAATACTTCATTAATTTTGCAAAAGATGGTTACATTGGTGCCTTTTCGGGTATTTAAGGAGTTTCCTTCCAAGGTTGGCTTACATGCAAAATGCCACCTGGATTACATGCATAATGCCACCCGAATTACATGCATAGTGCCACTTTGAATTACATGCACAATGCCACTCGAATTACATGCATAATGCCACACGAATTACATGCACAATGCCACCTATCTACCATGTGTTACATAAAAAGGGTGCCATTTGTCATAGGCACTACCTAAGCTAAAACTTAGAACATTACAAAATATTAATCATGGGTACTACCCACGTTCACTAGGAATTATTACATCAAGTAAGTTATTACATTAAGGGTTAGGATGAGATCCTAACATTCTGGGACACGCTTTGGAACTTGTATGCGGCTCTTGTCATCGGGTACCAGCGTCAATGCGAGACAACATAGTATACAGGAGGTTGGGCGATGTCTTCCAGCTTACACAGGGTCTCGTGATTAGAATGTTCGGGTTTACTGGTAAACCCTTTCTTCTCCCGTACTACACCTCGGAGTACTTGTTCGCATTAGAGGTCACTCACCAGAGTGACTACACAGATCAAATTTACGGCCACGGCAGGAAGTGGGGACACACTTGTGAGTTCCCCTTCAAAATAGGCGTTATCGAAATCTTCACCATTGGGCAGAATGCTTACCTTGCAGTGACGCTCAATGACTTCGGTCTACTCGAGCTACCCCAATGGTGGAAGTATGATCCCCTGGGTGTAATCAGAGATTTTCTTAGGTTTAAGAACTTTCATGTCTGCCCCCACCCAGAAATCGTGGAATAGCGCAACAATCCAACAGGTCGTGATCTTGAATGGCATATCGAGAGGATGCAGGCCTTACCTCCATGGCACGATTTCTACCCCATTGAAGCAGAGTATATTCCATCGTGACACCCATTCCTTGATCCAAATTCTACATTCTGGAAAAAGATGAAAAAGAACCTAAAGGGTTGGTCTGAGGAAAAGCTCTCAGAGTGGTGGATCATGAGGGTTCACAATCAAAAGCAAAAATCTGATACCTTCCTCATCATAGATGGCCAGTTCTCAAAAATATTTGATGCCAACTATGGCTCCTGGCAGCCAATATTGTTCTTGAACTTTGTACCCCGAAGCACCCCGACTCCAGTGAAAGCCCAAGGAGAATCAAAGAGTTATCTAAGCATTCGGAGGAGGAATGGCAGGAGGGGCAGTCGGAGGCACAGCAAGAGTAGCCAAGCAAACCGATGTCACAATCCAGCCATGCTGCCGAAGAGGATGTGCAGACACCGGAAGAGGAAAAGAAAAAGAAAAGGAAGAAAGTTGTCTACGAAGTACAGATGTCGCCTCCCCACCCAAAGAATCCTAGGACTAAATTGTCTGGTTCAGCCAGCGAGCGACCTTCAGAAAGCCTTGTTAATGTGGGCACCGGTGAAGCTATATCCGCCGCCCCACCACAGAAGGAGGTAGAGGTCGTCAATGTAGAAAAGGAGATCATCAATGTGGAGTACAACATTCAATAAGAAGAAGGCAGCAAAAAATAAGAAGGGGAGACTAGTCAAAATCCTTCCACACAGCAGTTCTTCTCTACAACTCTCCTCGAAGAGCATGCAGGTACGCGCCCTCTCTCTCCTCTTCACTCTTCTGAAACGCAAAATATAGTAGCCCCGGTCGATGAGCCCCTAGTGTCTGCCTTGCCTCTCGGCAACGAACCCCCATCGACCGTTCCCCTCATAGTTTCTCGCCCGTTAATTGAAGAAGTCCAACTTTTCGTTGCTTCCCAGTTTACTCAAGCAGTATTTGGTTCATATGCTACTGCCCCCAATGCCTTCGCAGCTTCTGCATCACTCGGTCGGGGCACCCCAAGTGAACCACCATCTTTCCCCCTCAATCCCACGCCTTCTGCATAGGATGAGAGTAAACTTTCACTCCCAAGCTCCAGCAGCCCCATCACGGCTATCCAAACCATTGCTCCCCCTACGACCCCTGAAACCTCCATCACCCCTTGTTTCCAACCCATCCAGCGAAGCCCATCCCCTACAAGCTCTGTACCTATTTACGCCTATGTCTGGAGATCCAGCACCTTTGGATTCGAAGTTGGAGCTGATTGAAGAGCGCCCCCTAGAGGAGAGCCTGCATCGGGTGCGTCAAAGTACAAACAAATGGCTCAAGGATGTTAGGAAGAAGAAAGCGCGAACCCCCACCAAAGTCGAGAAGTGCGCCATGTTCAACCCACAAAAGATGGAGCTCCACAAGGTGAAGAAAGTGCCATAGGTTCAAAAGCCCGTGGAGGAAATGGTACCTTCGGACTACACCTATCAGGAGACCATCAAGGACCTAAAGGTGCTTGATGTGGGGCATGAGACAGGGTCCATGCATGTGGAGATCGATTCGATCTACCTCCACACTGAGCACATCAAGGAGTGCTGCTACGAAGCAGAAAATGAGAATCTGAAGTTGGAGGAAAATTTAGCGAAGGCCCATGCCCAACTGGAAGATGCACAGAAAGAATCGAAGTTAAGGCAGGAGGTGGCAGCTCTTAAACAACAAGTGAGCGAACTCCAGAGCACTACCGAGCACCACCTGAAGGCACGTGAGGAGACAGAAGACAAAGTGAAAAAGCTGGAGGCGCGAATCTAGGAGATGCAACAACAGTTTGCTGAGAGGGAATAAAAAATGGAGCTCTTCACCAGGGACCGAATAAAAGGCATCCGCGCCCATTTGTTGAAAAACTTCAGATCTAGAGCATCCAGCGCCCTTTCTGTTATGTTGTATATTACTGAGGCCCAACGTGCATCTTCGCAGGACGGGCCCGTTGTGGAAGAGGTCATGCAGGAAGTACAACGTCGGCTTAGCTTAGCCATTGAAGTGCAAAATATCAAGTACCAGGACTTGGAGGTCCCGGCTATGAGCCGAACTGCGAGGGATTGGTCCACCGTCCAATCGACCCTTCATGCCTTCTTCTCCAAACTGAAAAAAGCTCAGAAGGCCAAAAGGTTGATGGATGCTTTCGAGCAGGAGCAACGCACTTCGTTGGCATACTTTCAGAACCTCTCGCAGCTAGGTTTCCCCTGTTTCACAGATGATGACGGGAACCTCTTGACGAAGGACGAGCTCAAGCCAGTGTGGATCGCTTTCGAGAGTGATACGTCTGAGATAGATGGCTGGGCGGATCCCATCACGGAGGCGTAGGTGACGGATTTCATATTCAGATACTGCCAAATCGAAGCCTGCCTGACAGACCTAAGTAATAGGGCCAGACACGCAGATATTGATCAGATTGAAAGATTCTGTTGTCTAGTGAAAGCACTCTGCGACCGCGAACCATTCCAGGAAGGGGCTTGGGCCCACATTCGACGCACTCTGGAGCGCATCCGTGCACGTCTCCCTCCCCAGCAACAAGAACAGGAACAAGAGCAAGAACACGGTGAAGAGGAAGGAGAAGAAGGAGAAAGATTGAGAGAAGAACCCCTGAAAAGCGATGAACAATCTGAAGAAGGGACAGGCGATGACTCCGAGCCCAATGGATGAAGGCTTAGGGTCCTTGCATTGAGGCGAGCTCAATACCCCGCGAGCCGTCAGGAATGTTGATAATTTTGTCACATTTTGTCCAAGGGATAAAATTTTGAAATATTACTTGTTTTTCATGTTTGAATTCTCCTTCTCCTCCATATTTAGTTTTCTTCGCTCTTCTAGCATTTTCATGGCGCTCCGGCGCAACAAGTACCCGCCTTTCGCTTGCCCCCATGCCCATTTCAGGTATAAGGCAGCTTCGCTAGCAAAAGGAGGCAAAAGGGGACAGCTTCGCTCAAAAAAGGGGTTAATAGGCAGCTTCGCTAAGAAAATAGGCAAAAAGTCCACTTCGGGCTTGGAAAATCAGCTAAGGCATGAGAAGCGCTTCGCTCTCAAGGTCAGCGAACTGCAGCTTCGGGTTATTCAACTGCCGAACCTCAACTTCGGCCCCGATTCCAGCGAACTCCCATCCCAACGATGAAGAGAAGTCTAAGGCAACTTGGCCTCACTTCGCCCAAAAAGTTGCCGAAGTGACACTTTGGCCAATATTTTCAGCGAACTTCTGTTTTGGCGAAAAACCAGTTCGGCCAAATTTCATGGCGAAGCAGCACTTTGGGGCATGAAGATGCCGAAACTTAACCTCGACCTTTCTTTTGGTGAAATTCCACCCAAATGATGGAGAAAACTCTAAGGCAAGTGGTCCGCTTCGCCCAGAATGCTGTCGAACTACAACTTCGGGCCAACTCGCTGCTGAACCCCCACTTCGGGCTGATCCTCCGACGAAGCTGCACTTCAGCTTTAGTTGACAGTCAGTTCGGCCAAATTTCACGATGAAGCTGCACTTCGGGTGTAATTCTGGCGAACCTCCATCCCAGGCGCTATTTAGGCCAAAACTGCGACAAAGCTCCGCCTTAAGCGTTTTTTGACACCAGGTGCTGCTCTCGAGGGGCACACATCCATAGGAAAAGTAGGTGGGGTATAAATCCAAGGCACCTTCATGGAGCACAAGTGCAAATCCCCCGCTCAGTGAGATCCCCTCACCAAATGCAGCAATGAGACAGGAGGTCTCAATTACAAAATTCATCGGGGGTCAAATCCCATCTACCCCAGCGTCTTTGTGTGCTTTGTCATTAATATTTCAGAGGTGAGGTCCTCTATAAAAACCCACACATTGTAATGAGAAAAGGGGGGAACATATTGCTAGAAAGCTGCTGTATTCAAACTTTTGCATCAATACTAAGAATTCTTGGCTCTAACTCTGTATCTTCTTTGTATGACGCCTTTGGCAAGCATTTCTGCTCATTTCATTTATTTTTCTGATTGCTGTAATTCTGTTATCTGGATTTAAGCATTAGAGGATGGGTGAACCTGTAATTTTTCCAAAGGATGCATAGGGAAGTAAACACAGTGTTGGTTTCTGTTTCATTCTCTGTATTGATAGTTGTTGGTTTAGATATAGATAGGTGATTGTGTTGCTTGTTCTTCCCCACTGTTACTACTATGCAATTTACATTTCTTTCTGCAATTTCCCAATCTCTTTCCAATTCCCTAATCTTAAACCCCAAGTAGTGTAGTATAAGAGTCGGCCTTCTCCGGAGATTGGCACGGAAGGCATCTCTTCCTTCCGGCCTTTCAAGGTTGGTTCGGGTCTAGGGCACGTATGCAAACCAAATCCTTTCCTAGTGCGGATTCGACCAACAGTCATACAGGTGGGGCCCGTTTAAATCCCATATAACCAATTAAAAAAAAAAAATCTTCGTAGAAATCCTTTTAACTCCAAATTTAAAAAATTCTTTCTTCAAACAATTATTCTTCACTCAAATAATTCATTTTTTTCTTCAATATTTTAATCTTCAACAATTTTTTTAACAACTCCCTTCAATACTATCTTCAATAATGTTTCGTCTTCCAATTAATCAACTAATATATCTTTCCTTCAAATATATTAAAAATTTCCTTTATTCGAATTTAAAACATTTATTCTTCAAACATTTATTTTCTTTCACTATATTAATTTCTCGTTATAACTTCCACCAATTATAAATTTCCTTCCTTCAAAATCAAAATTGTTCTCTCCAATTCTCCTTTCAAATATTTAAATAATCTCTTACTCCTTTTAAATGTTCTCAACCTTAATGCATAAATACTTCCTTTATCCTTTCAATATTATGAATATAATTAACTTTGATGACAGTAAAAATACCTTTTAATGCATTAGTCTCTTGCGTTCTGCGTAAGCTCAACTTGCTGCCACGTCTTGGCCTGGAGTATTCCTTCCTCTGACATCAACGCATCATGCTTCTAACATTGCATCTTCTTCAACAATTTGGCGGTTTTATCCTTCCTTTCTACATTATAACATCTCAGACAACCTTTCTACCACTAATGCCTACTCACCTATCGTCTTCTTTGGTCCTTCTCAGGTACCTGTCGATCCTTCCTAACATTCCCGTCGTCTTCTTTAGGCACTATCAACTCCTTTCACTTTGGCACTCAACATATTCTTTACTATGGCACTCAACATCTGTGTAACAACCCACCCTATTCTGGATTGTTTCCTATCTATTTTGACTAGTAAAAAAACACAAATTTTTGCTCTTTTTATTCAAATATATGCTCTTTTTTTCTGGGTATTTTTATGGGATTTAAACATACAGGATAATCTGCTGAAAGAAAGCTTCACAAACTGGAACAACTTAATTGCAAGGGAAATTACAATGATGAACAAGCACCGAAAATACCCGATTTTCCTCAAGTCTGAAAACAAATCGCAGCAATCCACGTTCTGGAAATAGTTTGTGAATAGTGCCATGAATAGTAATTTGCTACAGTGCCGCGTGAATAGTAACTGCTACAGTGCCGCTTGAATAGTAAACTGCTACAGTACCGCATGAATAGTAAACTGCTACAGTACCGCGTGAATAGTAAACTGCTACAGTGCCGCTTGAATAGTAAACTGCTACAGTACCGCGTGAATAGTGAACTGCTACAGCCTCCAAATAAGTACCACCTACAGGTCTAAATCGCTGCTATCTCCCAACACACACAAGATATCAATGACGAACCAGAAATTCTCTTTGATCTCCAATTTGCCCTCTGAATGAAGACAATCAAAATCCAATAGAGCTGATCTTTCACAGCCGTAGTGGATGTCCTTGCCGAGAGTTTCCGTTCTCAACAAGCTCGAATCTGCAAGCAAATTCTCCAGAATGCATCAAGCAATATATTCAATCTTCAAGGATGCCGGAATGAGAGCCCGACCACTTTATTTATTATTGACTCGGGCCTGGCTGTATCATAACATAACCAATGTGGGATAAAAACCCCCTTTTTAATAAATCCTTATGTCTCCCTAAGTCACTTTATCAAATAATTAATAATTCACTTAAGTGACTTATGTGCACACATAATATAAAGTCTATTTAATTAAATACGACTTTATAATTAAATAATTACGAGTATTAAAATAATTGCATCGGAAGACCCAAGCCAACATCTGATAGCATTTTTGGATACCCTTTTGGTCGAACTGTCCAAATATAGAAACTGTTCTGAAAAAAGCACGGCCCTAAAAAATAGGAAACTGCTCCAACTGACTTCCAAGATCCTTAAACTGCTCCCATAGCCTACAGGATCGCGTGAATAGGCTATGCACTGTGCCAATGCTGACGAGCTCAGAAAGGGGACATGACAGTCCTCCCTCCCAAAAATTGCTTGTCCCCAAGCAATATTAGTGTCGGATGCTGTAGAATGTCTTCATGTTCCCAGGTAGCATCATCAGAATCACCTAATCAGAACCACCTGTGATTCCAGGGTCCCAAACCAATCTCAACACAATTATTACAGCTGCCACTTCTATATAAAAATCAAAACAAAAATCTGAGTGTGAGGCCAAGATGCAAATCAACAATGCGTGGACCCAAGGTTGCCTCAAACATTCATCCAAGACTGTTCCCAAACCTGCTTCAAGCTGACCAAAGATTGTCTTCATGCTATTCCAAAACTGTCCAAAGGCTGCAATTGTGCAAAAACTGAGTGGAAATAGGCTCAAACTCTCACAGACCAGATCTGAGGTGATGCATAGCAGTTCTGATTTGTCATGTACAGCAATGGTAAATAACTGTTTAATCTCTTCAAAGATGTGTAAACTCAATTCTCCTTTATTTATAATGGCTGTACTATGCAAGAGTGTAATAAAATTAGCAAAGGTAATGAATGAATCAACACCAAAGAGAGTGAAAAGGAAATTATAATCAACAAACTCTGGCTCTCCATATGCATAAGTCAAGTACATCACCTCTTCCTTTCCCCAAGGGAAATCCAATACTCCCCAACCTTGAGAAACATTATCAACATCATAAATGTCAAGTTTTATGACCAAAATACTCCTACATACCTCACTCCATGCTTTTCTTAACTGCTGTTCCAAAATGGGACTGAAAGTGCATGTCAATGGCTGAAGCTCTACTTTTCCCATGTTTCCAACTCCAAAACAACTTGCCCCCAAATGTATCAAAACTGAAAATGCAACTTTATCTCCATTATGTGCCATCAAATCCAAGTGTAACAGCTGCTCCAACTTCCTCAAAAACTGACAATGCTCCCTCTTCATGTCTTGCAAGTGAGCATACCTGTAAACTACTAACTTATGCTCATACTCAGCTCTAAGAACAGCCTTTAACATTATGAAAGACACCTTATTATATCTCCCAAAATGGACTAACACAGGCCTCATACAATTCTCACCCAAAACTGAAAACACGTGTGGTGTAGCAATTCCTCTTGTCACCAAAAACTCAGCGAATGTAAGTAAATCAGACCTGATGTGATGTGCAGTCGTTGGTGCCTTACCGATCAGTCTACGTGAAACCCATATTGTCTCCAATTCTGTCTCACAAGGTGTTAAAGATGCAACTCTTTTTTTTGCCAAATGAGACCTCAATTTCTCCATCGTTCCTTCCTTCATAGCCTTCCCAAATGCCGCTTCTGAAATCAGCAGACAATCAGTCCTATTGGTACCAAAATTCTCCCTCACAACAGTCCCAAAATCAATCTTGAAAATCAGCGAAGTGTTTGTCCAAAACAACATTGTTTGGTCATCAAATTTCCTCCACAAAGCTGCGCAAAACTCCTTGTATACTGCCTCCTCAGTTGTCTTCACATGTGCAGCCCAAATTGCACCAAGTAATGTAACAAATTCCAACACAACCATCCAATAACTCCTATACAACAACGTCTCATCATAGGCATGTAGTGCGCCAAGTTGAGTGGTACAAGGTTCCAATTGACCCAACGTCCCTGCTAAGACTGTTCTTGCAAATGCATCCTCTGAAATAAGCAAATATTGTATCTTTTGTGTATCATAAACAGTCTTCATATGTGGCACAAACCTTCTAACAACAATGTGACATCTTTCCTCATCATTTCCTATGGCTGTGAAATGTAAAACTCTGACAAAATCAGTGATGGTGATGAACAAATCTGAAGACTGATCTATATACATGGCTGCTACTAACACATAATTGAATTTTACACCTGGATTCCATGCATTTAAGGGCTTATGCCTTCCTTCTTGACAAAGTGTGCTCATTGTGAATCCCATGAACAGCAATGTGTAAAAGTTGTTCAATGTCCTTAACGTCAACCGAACTTAGTTTACTACTTCTATCAAAGACTGTACTATGCAAAAAATGAATAGAACCATCAAACATTGAGGAGAAATGAGTGAGAAAGAGTTTAAATTTTGAGTCAACAATCTCTGTCTCCTCATTCATGTAATCAGTTTTATACACAAGCATCATATCATCACCAACTGTGAGTGCTTCCTTTGTTAATACAGTCCCATCAAGTGCTCCAACTATCCAAAAACATGCAGCCCATATGATTCTTAACAGCATGGAAGAATGTGGTGCAAGAGTCCCATCCTTCTCATACATCATTAGTCTTATCAAACACATTGTTGCCACTAATTCATGAGTGCCAAAATATCTCAATCTGCTGCTATAAAAATCAGGATGAAGCTCATACCTTATGGGAGTAATATCATGGCTGATCCATGATCTCAATGGATGTAGAGATGACTCCAACTGGCGGCCGTTCTCATCCAAACACCCCAAAACTGAAGATGTACTCTCAACTCTGTCCAATACTGAATCTAAGCTAGGTTGGTTGGAAAAATAGTTGCCACCATTTATTATGAATAAACTTGGCATATTTGGGTGTGTATTGCTCTCTTCTAGGATCTCCAAATCTGAACGCTTTTCTTCAAAGGCTGAAACTGCGAAAGAGAAGCCTCCAATGGCCTCCATGCCTTCATCATACCTTGGTACCAAAACACCTGGATCCCAAGGAACTAGGAGCTGATCTGAAAAGGTATGTTCATTGTGATCCTCATGAGGGATTGATTTCTCCCACACATCACTCTCCAAATCCAAGGAGTTGGAACTAGTGTGAACACTTCTATCCAAGGATTTAGTTTGGGAATCTAGACCATATCCATTATCATCACAAACTGATTTGGGAACTTTAATACATTCATCTGCATCATGTTCTTTCACAACAATCTCATGTGGTGATTCAATCTCTTGGTTAACCATTTCTGATTTGAATTCTTCTTCGTCCAGGGTAGGTACAACTTCAGAATTTTCCACTGAATTCTTCTTTAGATCCACAAGCTCTTCTTTACTAGCTTCCTCATGTGAAATTTCTGCCATGGACTGCTCTTCTCCCCTAATATCCTCATTGTCCAAGAAAGGTTTCAGCTTCCTCTCACACTGTTTAACAACACTATTAACCAATTCATGTGCAGCAGTGGAAGCAACCAAGTCTTGCCTCCAAACGTCCAATAACATTGATAAGAGTGGTTGGTAAATATAATCACTTTCATCTATAATCAAAATCATAATGTCTCTCATAGCTGCAATAACATTATTAGCATGTTCTTTTCTAGCTGAAGCAATGAAATGATGAAACATTTCGTAAACCAACTCATCCATGTCCAAATCTAACAAGATGTTGCCCATTCTAGTTTTTGCAAATAATTCAAGTATGGAAACTCTCCTAGAGAAATGAGAACAAGTAACATCCTCCAAACTTTCAAAACTATCAACAAACAACTGAAATATTGTTCTCAATGTGTCATCATTGTAAGGAGCTTTAGGAGCTGAAATTCTCAAAATTTCACTCAAGCAAGAAGTGACCATGAGTCTTACCTCCTTATCCGTGTGTTTCAACCATCTAGGCTTGCCCAAAGACTTCACCACCGGAGTCATAGCTGCTTGTAATATCTGAGAAGGTGATGAATCCATCATATACAAACAATCTTCTACCTCCCCTAGGACACAGTAGAGAACATCTTTTGGCTGAGATATGAATCCAAGTTTTCTTCCTGCATTAGTAAGCCTTTCGACCAACTCGTTTTCGCCCAATAGTGCCATGATCCACAATTAAAAATTTAATGTTCAAGAACCCTAGGTTTCATTTCAGCAAAATTCCACCACAAACCCTTCAAAAGTGCCCAGAAAATTTTTGAATGCTGATCTACTCAGGGATGCTGAATCCTCCTCATGAAACCCTAATTCAGATCTGATCACAGGCTGGCAGGAAACCAGCTCTGATACCACTGTAACAACCCACCCTATTCTGGATTGTTTCCTATCTATTTTGACTAGTAAAAAAAAACACAAATTTTTGCTCTTTTTATTCAAATATATGCTCTTTTTTTTGGGTATTTTTATGGGATTTAAACATACAGTATACTGCTGAAAGAAAGCTTCACAAACTGGAACAACTTAATTGCAAGGGAAATTACAATGATGAACAACACTGAAAATACCCGATTTTCCTCAAGTCTGAAAACAAATCGCAGCAATCCACGTTCGGAAATAGTTTGTGAATAGTGCCATGAATAGTAATTTGCTACAGTGCCGCGTGAATAGTAACTGCTACAGTGCCGCTTGAATAGTAAACTGCTACAGTACCGCGTGAATAGTAAACTGCTACAGTACCCCATGAATAGTAAACTGCTACAGTGCCGCTTGAATAGTAAACTGCTACAGTGCCACGTGAATAGTAAACTGCTACAGTACCGCGTGAATAGTGAACTGCTACAGCCTCCAAATAAGTACCACCTACAGGTCTAAATCGCTGCTATCTCCCAACACACACAAGATATCAATGACGAACCAGAAATTCTCTTTGATCTCCAATTTGCCCTCTGAATGAAGACAATCAAAATCCAATAGAGCTGATCTTTCACAGCCGTAGTGGATGTCCTTGCCGAGAGTTTCCGTTCTCAACAAGCTCGAATCTGCAAGCAAATTCTCCAGAATGCATCAAGCAATATATTCAATGTTCAAGGATGCTGGAATGAGAGCCCGACCACTTTATTTATTATTGACTCGGGCCTGGTTGTATCATAACATAACCAATGTGGGATAAAAAACCCCCTTTTTAATAAATCCTTATGTCTCCCTAAGTCACTTTATCAAATAATTAATAATTCACTTAAGTGACTTATGTGCACACATAATATAAAGTCTATTTAATTAAATACGACTTTATAATTAAATAATTACGAGTATTAAAATAATTGCACCAGAAGACCCAAGCCAACATCTGATAGCATTTTTGGATACCCTTTTGGTCGAACTGTCCAAATATAGAAACTGTTCTAGAAAAGCACGGCCCTAAAAAATAGGAAACTGCTCCAACTAACTTCCAAGATCCTTAAACTGCTCCCATAGCCTACAGGATCGCGTGAATAGGCTATGCACTGTGCCAATGCTGACGAGCTCAGAAAGGGGACATGACAACCTGCTATCTCAAACTTGCACGCTTTTGTTCAACATTCTCCTATCTTTAGCTGGTCTTCCAATGTTTCAACTTGCACACTAGTCACAACAATGACTCAGTCAAACTCGTTTGCAACTATATCAAAAAGCTTCCCTCCGTGCTTGGGCTCATATAAATTGAATAGCTGCAGCCTTCTACGTCTTCACACATTCCTTCCTATTTCCAATATTCATCTACACTCTAGCCAAACTCGTTTATGCTCAGTATTATTCCTCTTAGTCTCCTTCAATGTCACACCATGAACTTGCTTTCAATTTTAATTCCTCTAGCACAATTGGCTCTCACAACATCAAGTAAACTCAATCTAACGTGGCTCCAATACCATTGTTAGCAATTTATCAATTTATCACAATATTTCAAATTAAAATCCTCACAATTTTGGCATACAGTCAATCAAAGACGATAACAAAACTCAATGAATATTATTGAAACAAGTATCTCCTTAAGCAATGCAAATACAATGTATTGCAAAGCCTTTTCAATCCTTCATTACAATGCTTTGTCTTCAATATATACACACATGGATATGAGACTCTTCACATTCACAAGACTCTTGACCTTTCTACTTACACAAACTTTTCATCTCCTCAAACACACAGAGATCTAACACTTCATATTTCTCATGGAAGAAATACCACATAATAATAAATCTATTATTGACTCTACATATCCACATAAGGACAAAGACTCTAATGATTGCACATACTAAATGACAAACTCTTACATAACTCCATACTTACATGACACCTCACTTACATAACTCCACACTTACTTACATGACACCTACTATATACTCAAATATTTACAACACTCTAAACTAAACTATTTACATGGTACTTGCAATATTATTGCAAGTTACCAAATTCCAACATTAAAAATATCTAAGTAATTTTTTTGGGGGTGAATAGTTAAAATATGTTGAAGTAAATAAAAAAATTTACTAAGAAATCGACAATGAGTTGTTTCACGTTGATTAAATTGTGAGCATACTATTCAGACTCGACTCACCAAACCTTTTTTTTTAACCCAAACTTGATCTCAAAGCAAAACTCAGAGAAATCCTCCATAATGACATGACAAATAAGGAAAAACATAAACATAACAGATTTTATGGGAAAAGGCACACTCAAGGTCAAAATTATTCCTCTCGTATAATTACGTCTTCTTATGGACGTATAAAGAGTTGAAAGGGATACTTCCAGAGTTGTGTGTTCATAGGATTCAGTTGATTCTAGGTGCCTTACCAGTAAGGAGAAGGCTATACAGAATGAATCCAAAGTATGCAGCTTTGGTGAATGCAGAAATAGAGAAGATGTTGGATGTCAGCATAATCTTCAAAGTTACGTATAGTAATTAATTTGAAGAAAGAGGCAAACATAATCTGCATATACATAGACTTTAGGAGTCTTAATGTAGTAACCATAAAGGATACTTTTCTGATTCCCTTCACTGATTCTATTTTGGAGGAGGTAGCTACACGCGAGATTTACTCATTTTTGGATGGGTTTTATGGTTACAAATCAGGTCAAGATCGCAAAGGCAGGCAAGTTGAAAACCACGTTCGTGGTAGAAAATGGCATTATGCTTATAACAGGGTGCCATTGGGGCTATGTAATGCCCCTCTCACATTTCAAAGGATTATTTTGTATATATTTGCCCAGATGGCGACAGGAAAGTTCAAAGCTTTATTGGATGATTGGTCAATATATGGGAAGTTTGTGTCTCTGAAGCGGTGTCCTCTTGCTTTGGGAGGCAATCTTCAATCTTTTGGTTTTAGCAAGATTCTTCTATCTTCAAGTCTTCTTATCGAATTCTGACTTCAAGCAGGATCTTCTTCTCAAGATTCTGAATGTCTTGAGGTCTTCACTGGATTCTTCTTCCGTTCGGATTTGGCACTCCTCACCAAATTGTCCTCCTCTTGGGCTTGTTGTCGGATGGCAACAATTGTCCCAAGTCCTTCACTATCAAGGGCTTATCCCTGCTAGTGAACTTCTCAAATGAATTCTTCTTTGATGATTTCTTCAGCAAGGCTCTCCTAGCCTTTTACTGGATGCTCGTCGAGACCTCGCCACGGTCTTTGATCTTGCAGCTTCTTCTGGTCTTCCTTGAGATCTTATCTTCAACCTTCTGCTTTTGGAAGTGTTGGTGGTGAGATCTTCTCCTGGATCTCTGATTCTGCTGCTTCTAGATTCGAGCAGGACTCTCCTAGTCCTTCTTCTTCTTCCTTGTCTAGAAGTTCTTCATTGAGATCACCTCCTGATATTTTTTGCTTCACGTGCTGGATTGATTCTGAAGAGACTGCTCTTCCTAACTTTCTTGTAGGAAGCTTTCCCGACTTACTGGATCTCCTTTACCTGCAACAAAAATATTAGTACTGAAAACTGCTTCTGAATTAAGTACTCTCTTCTGGAGTCTTCTTCAGAATAAATGCATTTGTGGCCTGTTTCAGTATCAAGGCTTATGTGGTCTTTTCAAGGCTTCTGTGGCCTTTTCTTTTGGACCAAGGCTTCTATGGTCTTTTCTTCTGAATCAAGGCTTCTATGGCCTTTTTCTTTTTGTGAAGTTCTTCAATCTAGCAATGGATATATCCTGTCTCCTGACTTCACCACGATTCTTTTCCAGAAGTTTCTTCTGAAGTATTCCCCTTTCCGCAACAACTAATCTCTGCACTATGAAGGCACTCCGACCTTCGGGCAACGAAGTTGAGGTCTCCTAGCTTTCTGTTGTAGGATGTGTCCCAATTGTCTAAGAATTAATTCCCTGCAATAAAAGAAACTTCAGGTAAATATTTCCAGATCTCTTAGATGGGGTTCACTAGTTTTTTCATCAAACTAGAAGATCAAATGTTGAGTCCTAGTCTTCACGAGATTTTCTGCAACTCTATGGAAAGACTCTAGCCATATGCAATCTCAGTATTTCTAAAATTGAGATTTCATTCAGTCCTCACTTGCAGCTCTCCCTAATTCTATCACCTAGACTCTTTTGAGAAATTTTGACAATGACTGGTCCAATGTGTAGACAGACAAATTGATATGTCCTTAATTGTTGAATCAGTTTTGGTATTATGTGTTATTTTGGAATTGTACGCAAAGTGTTTGACAAAATGTGCATGCATATATTTAATTATGTTGTAAAGTGCAATTTAATATTGTACGTAATAATAAAGTGAAGTAAGTCAATTATGTCGACTAAATTAGAGTTATAAACGATTTCGTCCTGTAGTGAGAAATGTCTTGTAAATGCAAGGTCAAATGCATATGAAATGTAATTTGAGGGAAGTTATAAGGTAGTTGGAGGGTAACTACTTTTTAGGTGTATAAATAAGCCCTCCCCTCATTCATTCAAGTTGTTCAGGCATTGATTAGAGTCATGCAGGTTGATGGATTAATGGAACAGCATTGGTATGTGTGAGGGTTGATGCCTATGTGCATAATGCAGTCCAATCTTGTATGCTGCCATGAAGAATATTCAGCCAAGGGTTTGCTGGCTACAGATTGTAATGCTGAAACTGTAATGTTGTATCATAAATGCCATTGTTAATATAAAACTGCTTGCAATTATTGCTATTGTCATTGTTGCTGCTATTGCTGTTATTATTGTTGCTGCAGGTTCTGTGCATTATTTATTGCTATAATACAATGACTGCAAATCTGTAGAATTATTTAAGTGGAAATGGAATAGTGTGTCAGCATGTTAAATTTCATTTCTACACAATGGCGCATCAGGTTGACAAAAAACTCAGGGTCAATGATAATGGTAGTTTTCCTATTGATCTACCGTAGCTCTGACACCACTATTAGCTTTTGATACAACATGCAATGGGAGATAGCATTCACAAGATGCAACATAATAATAAAGAAAGTAAATCTGCAAGATGACTGAAATATGCTATAAATAGAAATGACGGAAATGAATACAATAGTAGCTATGGAGGAAATGAACACTCCATGATACAAGCTACTGCTCAATGAATGAGCTCTGAGATTATAGCTCACACACACTACACTACTGTCTATCCTACCCTATTGTAATCCTACACTACTATGTTCTACACTACTGTGATATCTCTTCTATATCTATGGCCCTTTATATAGGAAGATAAGTTCCTTGGCCAACACTCTACCTAGTTGTACAAGTGGACACCTTGCACATTGACACTTGTGCATTTATTACATTGCATGAAGTAACTAGATAACTTCCCCCTAAAGTAATCTAATGTCCTAAGTATGTACCAAGGAAGGTATATTTACATGACCCAAATAATGTAATATAAGCTATTTCTAACACTAACTTCGATGCAAATACCACATACTTAATAGCTACTTCATTCTGTGAACAAAGGCTACAACTTCTTCCATTTTAATAGATATGGGCTAGTCTTTTGTACAGTTTTTGAGTTCCCTCTAGCAGTTCTTGCACGCCTATCATGGTTCTAATACTACCAGTATCTAACTCCCATGGTTGTCTGATAAATGCTGGCAAGTCTCGTCATCCATTCTTCATCATGGATCTAATTTACCAGCTTTCCCAATTCATTTTGTCATCAGTTGTCATTTCCTCTGTTGTCCTACACAGCCCACTTGAAATTATAATCTCAATTTGTCGACGAATCCAGATTTCCTTTGCAAATAAGTATCTACTTGTACCTTAACGCGATCCCCCAACTCTAGTTGTTGCTTGAAATTTGGCACTTCTATCAAAATGTGATCACTCAAATCGTTATCCATGTCATCGTTTGTGGTTGTCTCTACCATATTTTCTCCTCCTTGTCCTAATAGATTGATGGATTTCTTAGCTGCCTTGCCCTTGTTATCGATTGTTTCACATTATTAGCCAACTACTCCATTCATTTTTTGCTTCCTCCTTTCTTCACCCATTTATATTTTACTATGGGCTCACTATCATCAAAGACTGTTTTTGGTCTTGCTGTCACTAAGTCCTTTTCCTTTTTCCAGTGTCTTGGTTGGATCGATCGGCTTCTTTGCCCATTCTTCCTCTACTATGGATGTAACTTCAAATTGTACTTCTTCTTGTACTTGAAATGATGAGCTTGGATCAAATTGTTGTGCTTATGTAATAAATTCGGGTGATCCAACTTCCACCTCTTCCAATGCATCCACTACTTCCTAGACTTCTCCGTCTCTAGACACGATCTCCAGAAACTCCTGTGCCTGTTGTTCTTCTTGCTGAGCCTCCTTATCAGGTGGTTGTTGTCCAACTGAAGCTCTTTCCTTAGTGTCTTATTGCATTGCTTCTTGTTGATGTCCTTCCTCCATAGTCTACTCCATACTGCCACCTACATCCATTGTGGCCTGTCGTGGGGATTGCTCCATTTCCAGCCTCTTGCACCTTTTCTCCTTTTGGGTTGGTTCTGGCCTTGATGGTGGTGCATCTTCCTCCGAATCTTCCCTAGGTAGATCATCTAGTAGATTCTTCCTCTTCAATATCTTCTTTGTCCTTTATGTTTTGAAGGCAGATTTGGTTGTTTCTACCATATTGTCAGATGGGGCTCTTCTCTGTTGCTCCGCCTGCCAAATTTTTTCTAGAATTTTTGGCCTTCTATGCATCATGACAACTTTTGCTTTCAACTTGCTTGTACGTCCCTTTCTGACAATGGCTCCTTAGACTGCTTACTTCTCTAACAACACAATTCTTTGACTGTCGTTCCTTAGGCAACACTCCCTTTTGTATGCAGATTGTGCTTCCTTTGATTGTAGACAATGCTTCCTTTGATTGTAGACAATGCTTCCTCTGACTACAAACAACATTTCCTCTATGCAGCAAACTGGTATGGTGATGGGTTCTGCAACTTGGTTGTTTCCTCTGATTGTAGAAAGCCCTTCCCCCTTTCGTATGGCAGTATTGTCTGCCCTTGTTTTCACGCACAAGCACCCTCTTATCCTTTTGCCATCAAGTTAGCTACTTTCGCCTCACCTGGAAACCGTTGTAACTACAAATTAAACTTTTCAGTAACCCCATGTATGTTTGTCCTTCAAAGCATTCTAAGGCACTTTTCTTTGCTTCAACGTTGTCGATACGCCCCTACGGCTCCCTCCTGCACTGCGTCCTATGTCTGCAACTAACCTTGCATCCTTCGTCTCACTTGTAGATTGAGCAATTAAGTGCTTACTCCTTTCTAACTGCCTCTATTTATAATTGTGGGAGTTGGTTGCCGCCCATGCATAATTGTCTAATAACTACCACTACACCAACTCTAGACTATTGGATGAATGCCACCTCGCCACCTTGCATGCGATTGACAATACTTTTTCCCACTCATTTTTCTTTTTTGTCCTTTTCTATATATTTTTATTTATTTTTCAAAAGTCTATTTACATTATTTACAACATGAATGAGTCCATGTGTCACCTCCAATGTACAATTCAAACGACCATGCAAGCTTGGATTTCTATTGCATCTTCTGCCTACAAATCGCTTGTATTTTCCCTCTAACGGTGATTTTCCTCTTCCTCTGTCTCATGACTACATTTTCCTATCGTCTACCCATCTTCCTTACAACGGTCTATTATTGGGCCTTCCTCGTAATAACACTCAGTTGCCTAGCCTTCTTCCTAACAACTCCCTTTCGTATTATGACCCTCATGATGGCACCCTATTGTCTGGTCATCTAACTGACAGCATCCTATTGTCTTGCCATCTACTAATTGCACTCTGTCGCCTTGCTGATGACCATTTGCCATCCTGTTAGCCTGTTGATGGCACCTAGACACTTGCCTCATTTGGGCACTATTTGTTTGTCTGGCTAGACTATCTAATAGCCCAATATTCGTAACTCTTCTCTATTTTGTTGGATTCTCTCTTGCCTTATTCAGTTTCATTCTTCTACAGTTCTATTTTATCTTCATCTTCCTTGTGATGATTCCCTAGCTTCTAATTTTTCCATCAGGTGAACCTCCATAATGTGGGACTTCTTTTTCCCAACTCCAGGTTGTCCAAGGCTCATTCGAGTCCTCAGCTGTTCAGTTTTGAAGTGGGCCATGAGGCAATCCTGACAGGCCAGCCTAATGGTCACCGAAGATTGGTTGTTTTGTGCTTGATCAAATAATGGTCCTTGCAGCCCATCTAGTCGAACCTGCAACCTAGGGGTAGCGAGATGAAAAATTCTTTCCCTCGAGCTACTAGGAGGGAGGCCAACCAAACTCCTTCCTTAGTTGGGTAACCTTAGTGACCAAGAAGACCTAACGGTCTCCCTAAGTTGCCTACATTACTTGCATGACAATTGGGGTCCCTAGTAATCCTTGCAAACTACTAGGTTCTACTTCTATTACGGCCATTGTTGGCGTGTCATCCAATCGCCTTCAAACCCGCATTTCTTCCTTAGAGTTTTTTTGGGCATTTCCTCTCTCTTTTATCTGGGGAATAAGCTAAGCTCTTGTCAAGTTTCTCCTAGATCTCATTGTCAATGGTGAGCTTGAGCTACTGCTGCTACTAGAGTTAATATCGATTTCATATGAACCTATGGAGAATAAGCTACTACTGTCAGTCTGACTACTGTCAGTCTGCCTATTCATTCCATCCCCTTCTTGAGTTGTAGATGTCTTAAAAATATCCCTTCACAATATCTCTGTTGTTTTTGCTCTCGTCAGCCTATGTTGTTCAAGCTCATGTAACTCTTGTCTTTGTGCTTCCCTTTCATTGAGGGTTTGTATAGTGCAATAAATTTCTTGAACCAGTTGTTCCCTCATTTGCGTGTTGTACCTATGCTGAGTCTCATATTGTTCCTGCAATATTTATGTTTCCCAACATATTATCTGTTGTAGGATATCAAATTGTGTTAACTGCCATGTCTCCTCTTGTTTGCTTTCTTCACTCTCATATTCTTGGTCAGATATTTCTCTTGTTGCAAACTCCATTCTTTACACACCTACATCACTAAGTGATTGGAGTATCCTTTCTTCTTTTGTGTTCGGGAATCTCTCATGTACCCACGTTCTTCATTGTTCATTTGGTTGAGGTTCCACCTCTTCCTATTCTATAACAAGTTGCTCTCTAAATTTTGTCCAAAACAACCACCCCAAATTCATGTCCTCAATTTCTTCCATTGTACAATTATCTTGAGTGGGATGACTTGACTCTCCCCACTCTTGAATCTGTATTCCCTCAAAACTATCTGAAGATTGTTGTGGTGCTTCAACCAGTCTTCTCACCATTTTTTCCTCATCTGATTCAAGGTTAACCATATTAATTTGCGCTTCTACCTTTATAAGGTTTCAGCCTTGAACCATTCACCCTACCTGGACATTCTATCGCATCTAACTTTTGGAGCTTCACTGCACCATTTTCTAAGACTTCCACAACTTGAAAGGGTCCAAGCCATAGGGTTTTCAACTTCCCATGCTTGATCTCTCGTTTGCCATCGAACTTTAGGACTAAGTTACCTATCTTTAAATTCATCTTCCTGAAGTGCTTATCATGCCAATATTTTCTTTGACGTTGGGCAACCTTTATCGCCTACTGTGCCATCACCCTTATTTCATCCAATCAGACTACTACCACTAGCCACTCCTCTAGGCTCTCCTAGTCACCCAGATGGTTCTGCACTGCCAATCTCAAACTTTGTACCAAAAACTCCATCGGCACAACTACTTCTTGCCCGTACATCAATTGGAACGGTGTATGGTTTGTTTTTGGCTTAAAAGTAGTTTTGTACATGTACAGAACTGTTGGCAATCGCTCTTCCCAATCAACACCTACTCCACGTGTCTTGTACATAATGGAGACCAAGACCTTATTCATTGCTTTTGCTTGGCCATTTGCACATGGATAATACAGGCTTGACAACAAATGCAGGATTTTGTATTCCATGGTAAGCTCAAATAATCTCATTAACAAAGTATCCACCCTAATCACCGGTTAGCTACAAGGATATGTCGAACCTCGTAATGATTTGTTCATATAGGAATCATGTCATACTCCTTGTAGAAATCAAGTAATGCTCTTGCCTCTACCCACTTTGTCAAATATTTCGTCGTTACCACGATATATTTGCACTTTCCTCGTCTACTTATTTTTTATGGCTCAACAAAATCAAGACCCTATCTTTCAAACATCTCCTGAGGCTGCGATGAATGCATAGGCATAAAGTCTCCTTTTAGTGGTTCCCTACTCTCTGGCATATATCGCATGCCTTCATGATCTCTCATGCATCTCGATAGAGTGTAGGTGATGAGGCTAGGAATTGCCTTAATCATGACATGTTTTGGATCATTATGAACTTCCTAATAAACCTTATGTTATGTTATTTATGTTAATTTAGATGAATTTAATGCATTATATATTAGTGTTTGCATGGTTAGAATGTTTAGGAGCATATTACTCTGTTTTACAGTTTTCTGCATATTTTTGCATTGTTTCAATATAATTTCTTGGTGAATGCAATGTGTAATTTCAATAGCAAATTGATGTATGTTAAGTTGTAATCCTTCATGTTGATATTTGAATATTTCTCCCACTTTCTGATTAGTTTGAATTGCAAGAAGCGCCAATTTTCTATAACTGTGCAACAAAATCTAGAAAAAGCAAGAAATTGCCATATAAATTCCAGCCAGCTGCCAATGAATGGCAGAGCATGGAATTAGTCAACCAAGGCGTGCAAAAACAATTGGGAACACCTCCTGAGGGATAGGGTAAACAACCTATCCGTTTACAACCGCATTGGTATCCAATTTAGTGGCATCTGAGCATGGAATATGTTTCACAGCCTGATATTTCGAAGAAGCTCCGGAATGAGGGGGAAAAGTGGCAAGTTTTAATCAAACAAAGGTTTGAATGCCCAAAACGGTAGGAAAAGGTATTTCAATGAAGAAAAAGGTGTACAAGAATGTTTTCCACCATTTCCAATGCACTCCCACCATCGGATACGCATCTCAAAGACAAAACCATTATTGCAGCGTA
Source organism: Wollemia nobilis (assembly GCA_028583015.1). NCBI lineage: Eukaryota > Viridiplantae > Streptophyta > Pinopsida > Araucariales > Araucariaceae > Wollemia > Wollemia nobilis. The sequence continues at coordinate 28,882,724 of JAQPPZ010000856.1, read as the reverse complement.
CATTGTCCTGATATTCCAAAGAAGCTTCGGAATGAAAGTAAAAGTAGCTAGTTTTTATCAATTGGAGGTTTGAATGCCCAAAAAGGTAGGGACACGGTATTTCAACGTAGAAACAAGTGTACAAGACTATTTCCCACCATTTCCAACGCACTCCCACCACCGGAGATGAATCTCAAGGACAAATAACCATTATTGCAGCATACATTGTCCTAAACTAGACTAAGTCAGTTTGAGAATTGATTGGCAAATCATTGTAAAAATAGCAAATAGCTAATTTGAGCACGAGGAATATGTAATAGGACATTATAAATAACACAGCTCCCTCATTGGTTGAGCTGGTAGATAATTGATAGCTGATAGTAGTGAGCAGTAGCTAATATTGAACAGTGAAAAGCAGGATTTTTCTGTAGAATTGTAATGTGTGTTATCAGTTAATAAAAGTGCAGTTCTTTTATCATATTTGTGTTCATGAGTGTGAGTGTTAAGTAGTTAGTAGTGCTCCTACACCTTCTTCTGGATCAGGAAGCAAGGGCCACTTTCAGGCCTAGAAGGAGGACTAACTGGTGATAGGTTTATTCTGATAAACTTTGTTGCAGCAGATTTTAACAGAGTACTTGTCAAATTCTATTTCTTGTTGAATGCTAACCTTTGTTTAGAATTCATGTGATGTTTTAATGTTTTGAGTTGTGTTTTCATATGATGAAGTAGCTATATTTGTGATTCCCCTGTTTCATGTTCCTCTGATTAAACAACTAGCACAAGTTTGCAGCAGTTCTGTTATTTCCTGTTTTCCCCTACTTTAACAACTTTTTCAAATTTTTTCAGAATTTCCCTTTTTGCTGTCAGCTACTGTGATAGAAGCTTAACAACCTTCTGCAACAGGAAACTGACAGGTGTTTCAGCAAGTGTGTTTCCTTTCAAAGCAACTTTTCAATTTTGTTGATTCAATTCTGCAAGCATAAAATAGGTTTAAATTCTACAACATTTATTTTTCTTGCAATTTCAAATCTTGCAAGTAGTTAGTTTAATTTCATGCAAAGTAGGATTAAAGGAGACCTAAAACCCCCAAAAAAACCTGTTTCACCAATAAAACCTACTGCCTAAATAAGCTGATCTCTAACCTGTTGAAACCTTCTCTCGTATATTGCCTTGGACACCGCCCTGGATTGACAAATCATAAATATTAAATGATGCTATCAACGACACGCATCAGTAGGCCACCACAATCTAGCTAACAACACTTTTCTTGTTGTCGCATCTAGCCCCATATGTCCTTCAGCCAATCCTTCATGAGCTTTTAATACCTTTGTCACTTCATCCATTATGCACCTCCACAACACTCCATCTAGACCGAATTTGTACAGCAATCCCGCAATCAACTGAAATGGTGTTGATTTAACAATGATGCACTTGTTTTCTATTGTCTGCATCTCCTTTGGCAGCTCGCATTTCGGTAAGTATGCTCCAATATACTTGTACCATGAGGGTACAACATCTAGTACAAACAATTGAGCATCTGAAAATTCATCTGACACTCCTATTGCAGGTTCTCCCGAGCAAATCCTTGATAGTTGGTCTACTATCACACGTTTCTTACCGGGTCTCACCACCACCCAGAAAACAAATTCTTGTAATGTGACGAGCCACCCACTAACTTGTCCATGGATTTTTGGCTTGTTGATCAAGTTCAATAAAGCCTGATGGTCTACATAAAGAGGAAAGGGGTTAGCAAGCAGATAGTTTCTGAACTTCTGCACTATGTACACCATCCCCAAAGCTTCTCTTTGTTGTGTTGTAATTCTTCTTAGAATGAGACAAAAATGACATGCAAAAATGGGCTGATCCAACTTGAATTGCCCCTCTTGAGTTAGACCGCATCCAATCGCAAAGTTAGATGTGCCAATGTGGACGTGAAACTCCTTGTCCCAATCCGAGTATACCAAAATGGGTGCGCACACTAGCTTTGCCTTTAACTCTTCAAAGGCCTTTTGCTACTCCTTCGTCCATCTAAAAGGAACAGTCTTGCGCATTAACATATCCAACAGTTGGACACCTATGCAAAAATTTTAAATAACCGATATGTCCTAAAAAGGACTTCAATGAGCTTACAGCATACATCTCATCCATAGCCAACACAACTTGTATCTTATCCAAATAAGTCTTCAATCCTTCCTTGCATACTATGTGTCCCAACAATTTTCGATATGGAATAAAAAATTTACACTTTCCTAGATTCAATGCCAAACGAGCATTTCTGCACAACTTCATGCATTCTTCCAACTACCTCAGGTGTTCTTCCTTCCTACCATACAACAACCAATCATCCAAATAGACTTAATTTTTTCTATGTAATATTATTCTTATAAATGTAGTCAAGGCATTGCATAGAACAAACGACATCCGATTATATGCATATACGTCGTTCTCCACTACAAGCATGGTCTTCAATTTATCTTCCTCCGCAATGCTGATCTGGTTGTACCTAGAGAATCCATCCAAAAAGGTATAGATCTCATGCCCAGTACTTCCTCCAATATTGAATCAATGAATGGGATCGAGAAGGGGTCCTTTATGGTAACCGCATTCAGACTTCGAAATTCTACACAGATTCGAATCTTATTTGCTTCTTTCTTCATGGTTATTATGATCAAGGAGACCCACTCACTCAGTGTGACCTTGAAGATAATTCCCACACCCAACATCTTTGTATTTTAGTGTTCACCAATGATGCATACTTTGGGTTCATGCCATACGGTTTTCTTCTTACTGATTGTGCTCTTGGAATCAATGGAATCCTATGTACACACAACTCGTGTGGAATCCCCTTCAAGTCCTTATACATCCATGCAAAAACATCTTTGTATTGCATGAAAATCCTGATAGCAATCGCTTTCAATATTGGATCCCAATCATCTCTGCAATGAATAATCTTCAACTCATTTCCCTCACCAAGGTTTATCTCGACCATCTTTGGTCATTTGTACTTGATGGTTTCTAGTTCAGCTTGCACCTTGATTACATCGATCAGATGTGCTAGACTTTCATCAATCACCATTGCTCTAATCGTGTATTCTGCAAAAAAAATCGAAAATATCCATTTTTCTTTTTCTTCTTTCAGTGCAAATTTTCTCCCACTTGTTTCTTCGACTTCACACATGGCCTTCTTCTCATTCTTCTAGTGCTTATCATATTCTAATACACAAACATTGGGGTTTATAAATTTCATAATGCCCATTTACCAATGGAATAGTCCACTATCCTAATGTGCATCATCTTGTTAGCATTCTTGCAACTCAAGTACTACTCTTTCATTTGGATCCTGCTCCTCATCGTCCTCGGTTGATGAAGTACTTGACTCATTAGAAGTCACAATGTCTTGGCTCATAGACTGATTCTTCAAGTTTATCATGTATTTGTATTGTACGTTCTTGAATGTGAAATGATCCTTTTCGCAATTGTGATTTAGTTTCTCCATGCACAGCCACCCTTGTCCAAGTAATGCATCATAGGCTAGCTTTTGAGTCGCGATTACAACAAATTCCATGATAAAATCCTAGCCCACATTTCCTTTTTGAGTTGTGAGCACTCCTCTCGGTTCTATGCCATATTGGTCTACACTATATAGTTGGAAATTTGGAGACCACAAAAAGGGTGCTCCAATATCCTTCCATGTCTTTTTGGGCATGACATTCACACTTGAGCCACCATCCACGATCACCTGTGTCAACTTATGGTTTAATATCTCCATATGAATTAATGTTGGTTTCTTTCCTGCTTAAATCATTAGCACAGTTGGGTCAATCATCATCCGTACTTCTTGATACATTGGTGTCTCCACAATATCCCCCTTAGTTGTCTCTTTGATTGATGCAAAAAGGTCCGGTATTGCATCCAATAAACTAGACACCTTGACCTCCACTTGTGTGTTTAACCCTTGTCCTGCTAGTTTTTTTGTCAGTGATCTTCCATCTTGGCTCTTTTCCACCTTGATTGGCTTATTCATTTGCTTCTCTTGGAGAAGTCTTTCCTGCTTCCTCTTCCACATTTCTTCTTCTAGAAGATCGTGCATCTCTTGCCATCCATCTCCTTAGTAGGATTTAAGTACTGGTCAGCTTTCTTTGTCTGCGCCCTTGTCATGGCCAGTACTTCCTTATCTTTTTCTTATTGGTCCCTTCTCGCTTCATTAGCATTTAACCAATCATTTAATTACATTACACTTAAACCAAAACTTAGTGCATATTGCACTCAAACACTCTTGCATTACTTTTGTTTTTGTTTACGTCAAGAACAAGCATCTACAACCCCATCAAGTAAGGAAGAGTCAGGGGACGAGAATCACCCACCAATGGCAAACATTGCCCCAACGACAAGAAAAAAGAAATGCCCACCTTTTCTGGGTGACAGAAAAGAGGACCCAAACCGTCTCATTGGAACCTGTGTAGCAATATGGCGTGCCAATGGAGTGGAAGACAAGGACGCATGGTTAAGACTGTCTCCACCCACATTACGAGGAATCGCAATGGACTAGCATCTTAAAAGAGAAAGAAAAAATCCCTCCACAACATGGCAAGACTTAAGAGATGAATTCAAGAAAGAATTCAAGCTATTGAGAGATGATAGTAAAATCACCAGAGAAATATACTCTACAAAGCAAAAGAAAGATGAAGATGTTAAGTCCTATAACAAGAGACTCAAGGAACCCATCGATAAAATGGAAGGGCAACCAACAGATGGTTTGAAAAAACGGTCATTCCTTGATGGATTGCTGCCTAGATACAAGAAAAAATGAAGATGTTATCACCTACCACTTATAATGACGCATACGTAAGAGCTCAAAATTTGGAAAGCAAAGCAAAGCAAACAGGGATAAGTCATTTTAGAAGTGACGATTCTGATAGTGACAGAGAGGATTTGCATGTAGCAATCCAAGCGATCAAAAAGGACTTCGAACAAATGATAAATGAGGTGAAGGGAGAAAAGAAGAAAGAGAAGAAGGAAATTTGGTGCTCGAACTACAAGACAGAAGGGCACACAAATGTAAATTATCCGAGGAATGCTTATTGTAATATATGTGAAGTCATGGGGCATGCAGTTGGATATTTTGCCCATTCAATTTGATAAGTGCATGGCACCAAATTATGATGGTGCAAAAAGAAGAAAAGGATGAAAAACCCAACAATCCTAAGAATGGACAAGGAGAAATGAGCAATAGATACAAGAATAATCATCGTGGAAGAAGGCAACCCCAAAAAAGTAATCGACAATAGGGTGGACAGAGTCGATTACAGTCTGACTCGGACGGAAGACCCATCATTCAATGTAGACAATGTCAAGAGTGGGGACATATTGCCAGGAATTGTCCAGTTTAAAAGGGTCATGTTAGTCCGTTGTCGCTCACTCACTTTGTCCTTCCTTCGAACCCCAAGCCTGATAGTGTCATCTCTATATTTAAGCGGGGTTGAATGGGAACAACTAGGAGAAAAGCTCCTGGATCAATCTGGTCATGAGCGGGTGGAAAAGGGAGCTCCAAAAACCCGCTTAAAATAGAGAGGCCATTCTCAGTATGCTGCCATAAATGGGCTGTTTGTCCCACTAATAAGAGGAAACACTTGAAACAATAATAGAGAATTCATGTGTAAATGGTGCGGACCAGGCAATCACAAGGAGTTGAATTGCCCAAAGAAAGCGAGTTCCAATGGAACACAAAATGTCAATTTTAATGACACAGAGGAGCCTACAAGGAACCAACAAAATAAAGATAAACATGTGCTAGCGATGAGAAGGGCTCCAGCAAGGAAGGCCAAGCAATATTTGAATCCTGCCAAGGAGTAGAGGTGGCAGGAGGCACATGATTTGATTGAAGAATAAATGCAAAAGGCTAAACAAGAGAGATTACTCCAAGAGATACCTAAAGAAACCAATCACCATGAAAAAAGTACCAGAGGAACATTCATCATCAACAGAGCAATTGGTAGCGCAAGCACAAAACATGACATTTGAGGTAAAAATGTCTAGTTTTCTTGGCACAATACTCGAGCGTTTTGCAAAGGTAGGGAAGATGGCAAGAACTAGAAGAGCTATAGTGTTGTAGTGTCATTACGAAGTCCTAACAGTAAGAAGGGATCAGTTTATTGATCCAACAGTGTTGATGATTGTAGGCACCAGCTCTAGACCTCTAAAGAAAAAGTAGTGCAAAATGCACTAAGTGTAAATAATTGTAATGTAATGTAATGTAAATGAGAGTCAAATGCATATGTAATGAAATGCAAATGTGTGTGAAATGGCAATGTAATGCAATTTAATCATGTGATTTGATAAATCGCAATAGACTATAGCTGTATTAAGGGTGCAATGTAAACGTCCAAATATGAAGACGGTTGGGTGAGACGCTATCCTGGAAGCTGTTGTTGGCAATAGCCAAGGAAAAATAAATAAACCCCCCTCCTTCATTTGATACCATCTAGGGACGAGCTACCAGGCATCTAGAGTATACGCTACATATTGAGAATATCTAGTGCGTTTAGGGAGAGACTAGAGCCATGTATTGGCAAACCATATGTGCAGAGAGTGCAACATGTATGTAGATTATGTATCCATTGTGCAATATTCTATAGCATTGTACCATTGAAATATGGCAATCGACTCATCTTCTATCCATGATGTATGTGATCTTTGTATAAGTGTATTTGTCGTTGGTACTTGGAATTTGTGTGATAGATTTTGTGTGCAGGAATCATTGTTGCAATTTGAGCATGGAACAAGGGAGTTGCAGTCCAGAACAAAGTACGAGTGTAACTGCCAAGATTGTCGTTCCAGTGGTGATTGAGTGTGTCATTCTAGTAGAGGACTATGGCTATTCCAATGTAAGTGTCATTCCAATGGTGTGGAGCACTTGTCGTGCTAGTAAGACTTGATCCTGTCATTCCAACAAGTGTTGTTCCAAAACTTGTCATCCCAACATACTACCGTTCTAGTGGATTTGTCGTTCTAGTGTGTGCCAATCTAGTGGAACTACCATTCCAACACTTGTCGTTCGAGTGTATGTCGTACTAGTAGAAGTGTCATTGTCATACGAGTCAAATTTGATGTCGATCTAGTGCAGAATAATGAGCCAAACTGCATTGACCACAATCTTGTTTGGCCCCTAATATGTCATCCTATTCCTCTATTTTTGGAATGCTCACCACTTGTGCTACATTCGGTGTCAATGTCGTTGCCATTGTCGGAACGAAGTCGGTCAAGTTAACGAAGACTCAACATGCATGAAGAGGAGGTGAATGACAGATTCTCTAGTGCGAGGACGTGGAAGACAAAGTCACAAAGAAAACCAGACTCCTGTGAGGAGCATGAGGATAATTCAGCCACAAGGTGTTGGGCAAAATTCTGCCAACCAAGTATTGCAGTCTTGAGAGACCGACTTGAGGAACCAGAAGTTGAACATGTGTGGAGCCCTCAGGAGGAGAATCTAAGTGGAACACACGAGGTGGCAAATGTTGTTGTTAACAATGGAGGAATTTGAAGATAGTATGTCATATTTGAGAAGCAAAGTTCATCGAAAGATGCAAAAAGCTCGAGAGTTTTCTAGAGAAGAAAGGACAGCAAGTTGCAAAGACCAACAATGTTCCATTAACAGATAAGCAGGTAGATCGAAGTAATGAATCAAACTCTAGTACGACACTTGTTGCCAAGATATATAACGAGAAGAACCCCAAAACTCTGAATGACAGTATGCCATGTATTCAACATTGCTACAGCTGAAAGGTTCACACGTCAACAAATTCATCTCCATTTCAAACATGTCTCGGGTTCTTACTATAGACTCCTACAATTGTGAGAATTAATGTGCACTTTGCCTCATGATTAGGGTTAGGGTTAGGGTTTTCCTCTTTACAAATCCTAATGCCTCTCCTTTTTGCTATATATATGTACTCATCCTTCAATCAATAAATAACATCTCTTATACTTCCAAAATTTGGTATCAGAGCCAGACGCTCTCCTGCCCTGCCTAAACCCTTGAGGAGAGAATTGCCTCTTTGTCAATTCTCCCCTCCCCTATTGGTCGTTAATGCCCTCCCCCAATGGTGGTACTCCCCCTTCCTTCTCCATGGATAGATACGGAGAGAGTATCCTCTTCTTCTAGGCCAGTTTTTGATTCAAAAGAGGAACGAGAAATCTCTGCCAAGGACAATGGACAAAAGGACTAGTCCAGTTATGGTTACCCTTGAAGCTTTAGTGCTTGGAACCATTATCTGGAGAGACCGCAACTCCCTATGGCCCACTGCACAGTTTAATGACACTATAGCCACCTCCCGCATGATAAGATCTATTGTTCAATGTTCACCAGCACAGTGCACCAGATAGTCCAACTTTGAATCCATTGTTGCAGATTTGATTCCGTCGCTGAAGTTTTTTCAGCAAGCTTATACCTAGAGTGGTTTGTTGTTCCTTTTGGCGTTGTAAGAAGTGGGATCCAACGGGATTCAAACTTAAGATCCAAGTTTTTTTCCCGAGGTTTGCATTTTTTCTAGTATGTGTGGGGTTGCAGTGCCTATTGAGTTATTCTTTCCTCCCAATGATTTTTTAGGGTTTTATTTTTTTTGTAGTGTTGTCTAGAATGGACACTTTGCCACCGAGTTTGCTTGAGTCTACCGACCCCTCATGTACAGTTGTATCCCAGATTTGCGTCAGGTTTAATTTGGCATACATGATTTTCAGCCCAAAGGAATGACTCCGTACTGCATTGTCGATGTGTCGTCATCGTGTTGTACTTGCTTTACCACCTGTTGTGGCATTTCCACAACATACCCCAAAACTTGGGGACCCATTTTTTTTATTTTGGATTTTTGAGGATATTGGTTTACTTTGAGCGATAAGGTCGATATATCGATACCCTGGAGTTGTAATGCGAGTTACAAGCTTCGTGCTTGTGTTAAGCCTTCGTGTGTTATTTTAGGGTGCTTTGCTGTTTTGGCTTGCCATGGATGCTTTGGTTTTAAGTGTTGGTTTCAGTGCGGCCTCCTTGATTATTTAGGGTTATAATAATGGGATGTTTGAAAGCTTTTTTATTTCAATTTATAAAAGCAATAATAATATATATATATAGCATTTAAAACCAATTAATTTAAATGTAAAAACATTTAAATAAATAAAAACAAACACAAATTAATAAAATATTATTATTATTATTATATTTTATATATAATAATAATATAATAATAGTAAAAAAATATATATGTATATATATAATAATGAATAAAAGGCAATATTAATATTAATATTATCATACACAATCGAATAAAGTTGTTTTGCAGTCTATAAAAGGTAATTGCATATTTTATTTAACTCAAGTTTTGATGGTTTCGTGCAGATACCAGGGATAGCGCACCGGCGTGCAGATACCAGGGTGAAAGGATGGGACCCAGCAGTGGAGGTATTTCCATTTCGGTAGCAACGAAATCAAACCAGGACCGAATGAGGACGGGTGAGTAGGACGCTGACCGTGGCGACAAACGAGGCGACATCATAATGGAGAGTCGTTGGCGGCTGACGTGGACCATCCGCGGAAGCAGTTTGACGGGCGATGTATGATTAGGCGATGGATTTAGCTCCATAGGGAGCGCCATGTCACGAAGAGGGTCCTGGATGAGTCGGACTTGATCGAAGAAAGAATTAGAACAACACACGCCGTATTGAGGGCGGCGACATGGACCCCACGTGGTCGTACCCAAAGGGGGAACGGATACACGTGGCGTTTTATCAAACCATTGGACGGATTCGGACATCACCAGGAAAGGCGGTGTTGTAGTGTTAATGTGACGATGACGGAGCTAAGAGCGGTCGACCCATGCAGTACAACCACGAGGGCGATGACGTGGAGAAGGGGACCCACGCGTTGGTGGCGGAAGTTTTTAAGAGGGGACGACACATAAGGATAAGACCAGCGGTGGCCCGAGTAAACATTGTCGATGCATCGACGGCGTCGAAGCGAACGGCAAAGCAGAGATTAACAAGGCAGTGTTCTAAATAGACAACGACGACAGTTCAACAAGAATTCATGGCCGGGAAGTGTCAAACGATAGATTCACCGTCAGAGAAACCGAAATGAGGATATTGTTTAATCGTAGTACAGCAGCGACATACGTTCTGACGGGGAGAAGAGGTTTCGTAAAGCACGACGGTATTTGAAAGTACGTGGAAGGATATGTGGAGCCCCACTCCACTGTGCCAAGGTGGCACGTGAAAAGGCAGCGCGGGCTAAGGAATGGCATCTTCATTGGTATGTGGACGAACCAAGGTGTAAGCAAATAGGACTAGGAACAGTGCAACCAAGTGAAAGCAGCGGTAGCATCCGGTATTAACCGGTGGGTACATGGATGATTATTGCTTGACATGGATAATACCTTGATACGGAGGACAACATAATGTAGGCGGTTGACGTAGAATGGACACCGGCGACAGGGACGGACATCTGGTGCGCAGCGCATTACAATACACCGCAGCATTTCGATGTTGACGTGGCCGATAACCGAGAGCACACAGCAATCGATGGCGGCGGGCGAGTCGGTTAGTGGCGACGTCCGTTAATGGGGAAGCTTTCCACAGCGGCAGCTAGAGAATAGGAGGTCGTCTTCTCGTTTCTGCTGAAGAACCCGCAGGCTGGTGACAATGCCAATTACAGTAGGAAGTCTGTCAGTAAGCGGAAGTATATGTCGACCTGACAATGGATAAGATGGTGGTTACGAACAATTAGGCTCTCAAAGTACCATGAACAAAGGGAGATGGCATGGATAGGACTAGTCATCACTAGAAGCATGCACGTCCCTTCTCTACCCCCACCTATCACCACTTATAGCTTTGCCACCGTGGATGTAATACCGAAGGTTTCATGGCTTGGGACATTACATTTTAAGCCACCATGATGCAGAGAATTATTGTACGTACAGTTGAAAATTCAATATGCGTTTCAGTCGATCACCGAGTACTCAACGCATGAGGGGTAAGAAAACTGGGAATGGCGGTGGATAGAGGTTACGTGGCCATTTAAAGTGCATGATTTGGTAGGACATCCTATAGAATAGGGTTAGAAGGTATTAGTGACCTCCTTTAATAAGACAAAAGACGAAAGCCGCGGTTATGTTAGGATGCGTCCACATGTTAATTTTTTTTTATAAAGGACAAAGAGGAGTGTGTCCTTATGCTGCCCAATTGTCCATTATGAATTAAGGAGGGTAATGCACAGTGAAGAGACGTGGAAGAAAATAGAATGCACGGTCATAAGAAAATAGTAAAACAAAATGTATTATTGGAAATGAAGCGTTTCAGCGATTTGAGAAGGTTGTTTCATTGCATATGGAAAGGTGAAATGAAACAAAATGTTTGCACGCACAGCGAAAGGAGAATACAAAAATGATGCGAAGAGCTATGGGGGTTTCACTATGAAATATTAAATATGCCATAGAAACAGGTGAAATGGGCTGGATCTTTTAGGAGCTGGTTGGACCATTGTGCAGGCCAAATTTCGGAATGTATTTTTGCCATACGGCTGGACAGATTTTCATCACATGATGACTATTTAGGGGCTGTAATTTTCTGCACCCATGTTAAACATTGAATACAATGGAGATACAGCATATTTCAATGCATATTTCGTGGTTAATTTGTTTTATTTCCAGTTTATTGCACCATTTTCCTTAGAAGGCATTAGTTATTTAACTGCGTAAATTCGGGTAGTGCTAATGTTTGTTTTTGTGCAGAATATTCATGTCTACAGGGTTTGTGGAGAAATTCGGAGTTGCAGCATTTATGTCTTCACTTTTTCATTTTTTTTTTTTTTCTAACCTTCTTTTTGCGAAATTTTTGCAATTTTCAGAGATTAAAATAAAAATTGAAAATTTTTCAAAATCCAAAAATAATTGCATGTATGCGTAGAATGAACCTCAAAGTTTCATATTGCACATTTACATTTTTGTTTCGGGGGTCATTTCGAATTTATAAAAATTATTTAAAGTTGTTTTATTGCAGATTTTTATAATTTTGAAATTTCATTTTTTCCATTTTGAGGCCGAATCAGATTTTTTCAGCTTTATACTTCATTAGCAAGCATAAAATGAACTTCCCTTTATGAAAATTCTGATTTCATCAAAGGGGGTAAATTTTAATGGCATCTTACAAGCTACCATTTTTAGAGCATTAATTGCCCTCTCTTTATGAAAATTCTGATTTCATCAAAGAGAGGTAATTTATACATTACATTAAAGGTTATTGTTTTAAAGCATTAAATTATTTCCTCTTTATGAAAATTTTGATTTCATTAAAGAGGGATAATTAATAATGACATTTCAAGTCCATGCAATAAATTGCTTTCTTTGTGAAAATTAATTTCAGCAAAGAGGGATAATTTATTTATCATATTGAAGGCTACTATAGCTACAAAATGGGTTATCCAAGTTATTCCATCTTGAGGTTCCAAAGCAAAATTAAAAGGAATTCTTTTATCATTCAAAGTTCATGTCTAAAGTTAGGTTTTAATCTTCTACTCCATGCTTAAGGTAGGATTTAATGCAAGATAAAAACTTGTTTAAAATCTACTTAATCCAAAGAAGATAAAATCTATCTTAAAATCCTCCAAGATAAAAAGAATTAAGGCACTACATCGTGGTCATATGAGGGCCAATTCACATTTGCTTTTATTTAAGTTTCATGAACAATCATTAATTTAGCATGGTAAAATGAACCAACACATGCCCCTTGTTAACAGTTACTTGCAATCACTAAGGTGTTCCTAGCATTAATTGATATATATTTATTGAGATTACTAATACACGTGCAAATGCTAATATAGCGGAGACCTTGGAGAAGTTGTTTTTGTTTAACTTCTTTGCAAGAGAGGGTTTTGGGATCAAAATCCTAAGGAAGAGTGTGATTTTACGATTGGGCAAAATTACCACTCAACACCACCCAAAGAAGTCGAAATACTCCATCGAATGGATTTTTGTAATGTTGTTTGCCTTTGAAAAGAATGGGCACCTTGCTGCACAACTCCACAAGTGGATATTTGGTGATTTCACGAACCTCCACCTATGGACGCCTTTTCCAGTGCTCCGATTTATGCTCCCCAGCATAGGGACAAATTCCAAATTATGTTGCCCCAATCTGTGGATGCACTAAAGAACTCATGGCCCCTTAAACTACATCAGTCAAATACAAGTTTACATTTGGGCGGGAAGTAAACTATAAAAACATGGCACATGATTTTCAACAACAGTCTAGGGCTTCTACAGTTGGTAGCCCCTGCACTTCGCGACGATTGTGGGACGCGTGGAGTTGATGCGACTAGTGATCCCAAGGCAAGGACATTGAGCAAGATCCTCAACTAGTCCACGCAGACATCCCATGTGGCCACCTTCTTTGCGCCCACATGCAACTAGTACTCACGAACTCTGGTGCGCCCTCTGTCACCAAGAGCAGCGGCACCAGTTCGCCTTTGCAAAACATTGCCACCATGTTGTGTTTTTTCATATCAAGCAGTATCTGGCTTATGACATACTAGCATTCACCACGTAGCCTACCACAATCTCACAATTGTGAAGGATCTAATAACAAGCTCCTCGTCTTCAGTGGCTTTGAAATGCCACTATTGCATCACCACAAAGGCCCCCAATAGGCCCACTATAGGCCCATAGCAGGCCCACAACAGGTCCCCAACAGGCCCACTATAGGCCCATAGCAGACCCACAACAGGCCCCCAACAGGCCCACAGAGGCCTCCAATAGGATCACAGCAGGCCCACAGAGGCCCATAGTAGGGCCCACCTCGTTTTACGTGCAGAAGAGCCACTTTTGCTAAAATCTGCAATGGAAGACTTTTTTACGATGCTCTTTCTTCATTTGAATATTGAAAGCATGTGTAATATTGTTTAAATTGACTTTGATAAAGGGGCCTTGACTTTGATAAAGTAAGAGGGGCATAGTATATTTGATAAATTGAAATATGGGCCACACTTAATTAAATAGGGCCCATGTAATTATTTCGAACACACATTCTCAGAATATTCCCTTGCGAGGGAAATTTAAAATCATTTAAATATGTATGGCAGTGAAGGAGGGCCCATGTAATTATTCTGAAAGCACATTCTTGAAATATTCCCCTACAAGGGAAATTTAAAATCATGCAAAATATTCAAAAAAATTAATTTCGTTTGGAGGGAAAAATTACCGTTCTTATTATTTTTGCTCGACGAGACACTGTTTTTCGTAAATTGAGGCAAATATTTATGCTTCCTGAGTATAGTCTTGTTTATACTCGTCGAAAAGCATTTTTCGAGCACAATTCAATGGAAACATCAAATTCCACATTTGTACAAGTCTATTGTGACTTATTGGTGGTCGAAGCAAAAGCATTGTAACAATAGTATTGTGATTCGAACCACGTTAACCAGCACCAGCATCATGAGTCGAACCATGTTAACTACCACCCACATTGTGAGTTGAACCACGTTAACCAACAAAGCACCATTTGTGTTTTCTCTTCTTTGATCATAGACTACAAAACCTAGACACTGTCTCAACACCTTATTCTAGGGACTACATAATTTTGACACCCTAAACTCTATCCGAAGACTACAAAGACATCGACACTTCGGATCTCATTACCATCTAAAGACTACAGATTGTTTTTGACACTTAAGATTTCTCCAACTTCTTTCTTTATTATTGTATAAAGGTACATTTTTGGCAACAATGTTCATTAAAAAAAATGTATAGAATGTGCAACAATATTATCTGTTACTAGTATCTTAGATCTTAGATTTTATTACACAATAATCTCTATCCTTAATACAATATCATCAACACACAAAGAAAGATGCTCTTCTTGCATGGTATAGCATCTAATACCTCAATTTTTTTCATTGTCAAAAAACTATGTTGAAGTTGCACCAATTTTGTTAATTGTCAAAAAAAAATGTTGAATTCGCACAAATTTCCTATGGTTTTTTTTTTTTTTTTTTTTGGAATTTACATGGTGGAATCGGTAGCCGCCACAAATCCGAGTAGGTTGTCCGGCTTTTATGGTCGTCGCAGTATTCTACGTTATCCGCCTCAAAAGTCGTCACACAGTTCTTCGCGCAATCCGCCCCTATAACGACTATGCCACAATCATTCTAAACCTTTTACGCTGCTGAAAGCACCAAGAAAGGGACAAGCGTTCAATCCGACGAGGCTCGAGATTTGAACCTTGAACATCTGCCCCCTTACAGGTTTGGTCGAACCAATTAATCTACACCTCAGACCTACAAATTTCCTATATTAAATAAGTTCTTGACAAAAAACAAATATATATATATATATATATATATATATATATATATATATATATATATATATATATCCAAATTTGAGATACACATGGAACTTCTTTAGGAACTTCTAATAACTAAAGACAGTGTTCGAAATACATTGACTCTTAAGACGCTTGAATTTTGCATTAATCGATACAAGCAAGACAAAGTGAGCATAGGATATAGAACCTTTACAGGCAGACAAAGACCTCTTTTGAAGCCAGTTTAAAGCATAGAAACGTGGTTTACGGGGATAGCATACCACTTTTTTTGGTCCCCAAGCATGCCCCTTTTTTTAGTCCCCAATTTAAGCAATCAAATATAAGTTTGAAAAAATAATAATAATAATTCTCCTAGCCAGATTCAGTGACCAGTCTTTAAAATATATGTTGGTTACATTAGAATAAAATAGTTTTGACAACCTCCAGTAAAATCAGAACCTTGATGTCCGTGTACTGTATGTAAACTGAGAAAACCTATAAATTAGGTAAAGCTTTACAGCTTATTTTAAATGAGAGCCTTCGGCCACACTGTCACAGAGAATTATTGAGCCCTTGACCTGCTTGTGGCCAGCACTGTAGCCTATTATTGGGTTTTCAACATACTGATGATATTGCTAATACTTTTAGTTTTGATGATAAATGCCACAAGGCAGTTTATGGCCTCGTTGTTACATTATTTTCCTACATCAGGAGCAACTTTATTGTGCTAAGAGTGTCTATGATTTGGTGAAGAAAAGAACCCTTAAAATTTTCATAAGCAAACGAGTATCAAGCAAAAGCCCTCCTCATTACTGGCGAAATACTGCTTTAAAATCACATTTCGGAGTTTATTTCTTCTTTGATAGTGAATTGAATCAGTTTAAATTTCAGGTGCATGGTGCATGTATTAGGTTATATATATTCTAGTGTTCATCATCCTACATTCTGCTTGCAATGTGCTTTACGATTTTTTATTATCTCTTGGCAGGTATCTTATTGAAGTCTATCCCCAACCAAGCGAAGCGTTTGCGGAAGGGAAAACAGATAATAAGAATTTTACCTTTTGGTAAATCTTCTCCTGCGAGTCAGCAGTTGATTGTCGACTTCGACGTGGCGGCCTCATCGATACTGTAAAACCCCACAGTTCCTAGATAGTCAAGGGCACCGAAAATTTTATATTACTCTGAAATATCAAGAGAAAGATTGGAGATATATCTTTGGTTGATGCCAGATCATATCTGACATGCACAGTAACATAAAGTGAGGATGACAAACCATGTCATCTATCTGAATTACAAATTTTTCATTCAAAAATAATTTATGTCTCCAAGGGTTAGTGGATTGGTAATTTTTTGCCATATACTTATCAAGAAGAGACCTAGGTTCAAACCTCATAGACATGTCTTGGAAAGGTAGTAGTCTGATCTACTGATGGTACGAATTCCGAGCAATCTACTAACAACGATGGTACGAATCCCAAGCAATCTACTAACAAGGATGGTAGCCGGATCAACAATAACCACGAGGTGGTATAGGTTATTTAGGAGTAGCCCATGTGGTTTGAACCCTGCACTTGACAATTACTAAAAATAGTGTGGATGGAACCAACTCCCCTATTTATCAAAAATAAAATAAAAATAAATAAATAAAATAATTATTATTATTAAATAAAAAACATGCACAACTAGTTTTTTTAGGTAGGAGAGTTGGTCACAATCACACTAATTTTAATTTTTAATCTGACAAGCGCACAATTCAAACCATAGGAGACATGCACAAGTAGTTAATAATAATAATTAATGGGTAGATGATTAAAGTTTTATAAGTAATTTTTGGTTTAGAATGGATAAATCTTTCAAATCAATTTTTTTTTTTAATGAAAGGCCATTTTAATTATAAAAAATATTTTTATTAGCATTATTATATTGTAATTGTAGGGATATTTTTTTAATAAAGTTTTGTTCAAAAATTTTGAAGTTTTTAGTTTAACTTTATTTGGTATTTGATTTTCATAGTTGCATGCACCATGAAAAGTTTTGCTTTCAATATCATAGATCTTGTATATTAAAATTTTTGCATTCAATATCATAGATCTTGTATGTTACTTGAGAGGTTGGAATTGAAGAATTTTCTTTAGAAAATGTTGAATCTACATGTTGGCTCTTGCATGTATATTTACATTTTAATTATAAAACTTTATACAATTTTTTTGTATATTTATAGTACATAACACAAGGAATTATACAAATACTATATATTATTGATTTAAAATAATAATAAATGAGTGTGAAATCAAAATTCATTGACTAAGAGAGCCTTGATCCCATTTAGCATATACAAGCTACAATAAGACATTTTGACATTTATGCAATGAAGCTAGCATCATTAATGAAAGAGAAAAACAACTTTTTAATATACAGAAGGATCCCAAGCAACAAAAGGAGTTCAATGAGCAACTCCATACTATTCATATTACTTCATTGTGCACATTGGAACCAGAAGAAGGTATTGATAAATTCTCTAAGATGGCTAAGGGAAGACTATTGTCTTTGTTAGAAGATGCTCTATTGGAGAAGGATGTATCCAAGTCAACAACCTTATCAATTCGAATAGGTGACTTCTTTTTTTCCTTTTTCCAAAAGTGTCATGTTGGGAGAGAAACAAAGTGTTCTTCTTCTCCATGATACCAACTCATTTAGTTGAATCAATCTCATCATAAAAAGGATTTGAAAAGCAAGCTATTGAAGATGAAATGGGATCCCCATTCAAAGTGTGTTCTTTATCCTTATAATAGATTAGCAGTTGTTCTTGGCCCATCCTCTCCTTGTTATTATCCCTCAACCTCCTAATCTCACCCATTCTTGGGTCCGCTTCAGTCCTCTAAGGCTTTAGAAATTTAAGCTTTATAATAAAAAGAACTCTTTTAAATCAATAAGCTCCATTGACATCTATATATCGATTGAGGGATCTTGAAAACGTTAAAGCTTTGGATCGAAGAAAAATAAGGATCCATTTCTTTTCACTTCTTTCTAGGAGAGGGAATGGGGAGACAACCTTAAAATTACTCGACCCTACTTCCTCCCATCATTGCAGTCGAGATCAATAAGGTTGTAAAGTTCGTTAGTTTGACATAGATGGTTATTAGATATGGCAACAACATTATAGCCGAGACAAGGTTGAGCTCACTTTGCATATAATCAAATACTCAATCCCATTTCGATCTGATCCTATCCAACCCTTATATGTGAGTGTATAGCGATTTTGAGATTATGACCTCTAAAATCTTGGTTCCTTTGAGTCTCTGCCCTTTTCTAGGCATCTTTCTACAAGTTATTCCTTTAAAAAACTTCTCTTGGTATTTAGTCAGAATGACCTTTCAAATCTCAAGAAAACACGATCCAGTAAAAAGGCCTTTCAAATCTCAAGAGGAGCTTTAAGTGCTCTCTCTTGGAAGAGTGGCAAAGTGCCCAAAACACAAGCATGACCTCTTAAGATATTTCTAACATCTAACATCTTAAGAGCTCTCAATGACCTCTTGAAATGTTTCTTTTTTAGTCAATCGAGTGTGGTCTTACAGGTACAAATCTCGCTTTAAAACTCTAAGGTCTTAAGAGTTCATAAATACTAATTTTTTTTTTTAAGTAGTTCATAAATACTATTGTTTGATTCACATCATTTTATATACATATTAAAAATTGAATACCATATTTTAAAGTATTTTGAGGGTCAAGTGCAGCCCTCGATCTATTTTTAAATTGCAAACACACTTTATCTTCTTAAATCGAATTGAAAACCATCATTTTCCCTTTGTCAAACCTTTCAAGATAGAGATAGATTGGTTATTCCCTTTGTAGTATTCTTTATTTATTAGAGAGTTCTTCCTTGGCAATAGCAACAACACTTCAACTGAGATTGTGGCAACAATAATGCTTTAAATGAGGAGGGAGGTTTTGTTAGTGATCCATTTTTTATGTTCATGCATATAAGTCTAGTGCTCCATTGTTGATGTTCATTTTTTGTTATTGACCCAAAGTTGTTCATCGAACTCCTTTTGTTGGTTGAGATCGCTCTCTATTTTAAAAGGTTGTGCTATGATACCTTGGAGTAGGTGTATGGGGATATGATTTTATTTTTTATAAGGGTTGGCATGGGCCCCACATAATTCAAGGTTGATTATATTATTATATCATATTAAAATAATGAGTGGGATGAGGGTTTAGTAGTTAGCTTCCCGTGTAGACAACAATGAGGATTTTCAAGATAAGGAAATAACAGTTAGTGGGAGGGGAATTGGCAATGATTCCCAAAGGAATGCATCTGTGTCAACAAAGTCAAAATGACATCAGTGTAGCTCAGACAACAACTGGCATGTTGACCCAACTTTGGACGATAGCTTTCTGTGATGACTATCCTAACGACATCCTTCAAGACGACATTTAGAATGGTGATAAATGACTAATGGTATGACAAAAAGGATCTTGACGATGCAACTTATAATGACTCTCTTTGTGACAACACTACAACAATGATACTTAGTATGTCGGCATGATGGTTCCACTCATGTCAGTGCTAGTCATGATGACAGTCTGGATGTCGACCCCCCTGATGTCAATAGTTTGGTGACAATATGTCGACACTGGGCTTATGACAGTATCGGCTAGGATGTCAACACTAGGCTTATGACGATATTGTTCCTACACTCAATCACTCACTTGAAGGTGGTGTGAATCCATATAAGCAATCCTACCTACAACAACTATGACAAAGAGATAGAAATCTAACACCAACATCAATGGAGACACAATTGGCACAAGTGAATGGTTTTGCATTATCATTGGAAATCATGTATAGTTTAGTCTATGATTGCAACAATACTATGCCCAACCTTATGTTGTAACAGTTTGGCATCTCTCCCTCGTACATGGACTTGCTCTCCTAATGCAATGGATACAATTTGAAATGTAGGGGGTTTATTTATACTTTGGTCCTAGTAGTTATCAAAACTAACAGGACAAAACTACCAGAACTACCTTTTCTAAAACAACCTTAATCAAATGCTAATTAACATAATGTTAATTGTTTACAAATGACGATTGCATTTACATTACGCTTAATTTCCAATTATTTCATTTGACCACATTACATTGCATTTGACCGCATTACATTTCATTTGACCATTTGTTACATGACATTTCATTTGATGCACAACATGTAGACCTTTTTACAAATAATTTCACTTTTTCTTAGTGTTGTTGTCTACATCTATCCTGCCCTTTACATTAGTCGATGTCCTGAGTGACTTATTGCATTGTTTTGTTGGGGTTTCGGTCTCTTTTGGTTTTGATGCTTGTAGAATTTCTAGTTCTTGAACACGAAGCTTGTAGGCTTCTCGTTCATCGCATAGCTTCTTGGCATAGCTATAGTACTTGGCCCATTCCACCCCATAAGCATTGGCTTTATCCTCCATTACTTGCAATTGTTGCAAGATCTCCTCTTCTCGTTTGACAAAAATTTCTTTCATTCTTTGTTGTGTCAGAGTTGGGAACGTTGGTTTCTTTTGTTCCAACTCACTTTTCAATGTTGCTTCTCATTGTTATGTTTGAGCCAATTCTCTAAGCAATGCTTCCTACTTCTATTTTGTTTGTTCAAGCTCCCTCAGCAAGGCTCCCTCATGTTAATTTTTTTAGTGACTAACTATGCTTGTTGCTGCAACAATAGAATTTTTGTTGAATGTTGTTGCAACGGTTTCTCTTTCACTCTATCCTTGAGTTGTTCATGAAAATTATGCAGATATTTCTGAGTTGTCTAAATTTACTTTATAGGTTCATTCAACTAAGCAAGATCATCATTCACCTATTCTATTTTTTGTAGTTTTTCCTATGTTTTATGCAATCTACCTTCAGTCTCTTGCAACTTCTACATAAGGTTTTGTTTAACAAAGTGGAGTTGCTTTATTCCTTCAACTAGCCAATATATCATATGTGCCACAAAATTCATTTGGCTATACATCAAAAATAGCTCTAGTACTAGTTCTACCTATGGCCTTCTTCCCTCCATGCCTTCAGAAGATGCATGAGTTCCATGACCCAATACATAAACTTGAGCAAGTTCTGAAGAACACAAGCTTATACTGAGAGGGGGGGGGTGAACAGTATAAGACCTCTTTTTACTTTATCCTTTATACTTCAAAACAGTAAAGCAATATACCCAAAGCAATATCAAAGCAATGCACAATATCATCCACAAAGTGACACCAATTTTAACATGGTTCACCTAGAATGGCTAAGCTACGTCCACAAAACTTTTCTCTAAAAGTTATCTCAAATTTATTTGGGAATCCTTCCCAATTACAATGTTTATGAGCCTCGGCCCAAAGGAGATACCTTCCCCCAATCGGAATTTATGAGCCTCTTGCTCAAAGGAGATACCTTCCCCCAATCGGAATTTATGAGCCTCTCGCTCAAAGAAGATACCTTCCCTCTCTGCTCTGGAAATGATCCCTTAGAAGATCAACTGCCTCTACCTCTTGCCCGCACGTGGAACTCCTTTCCATCGAAGACCTCCTATCCTCAATGCTTAGCCTAAGAGACCTCTACCTTCTATGATCACGTCCACGCAGCCTCAAAGAACTCTGTACCAAACACAATCAGTCGGTCTAGTACAAGTCTTCCTCTCGTCTGTCGGATCTGTCCAACTCTTGAACAAATCAATCCTCTCGCATACAAGCCTTCTTAAAGACTTGCCAACCGTCCTCAGGTTCTTCTCATAGAACCAATGCACCTTTGTCCTCAAGTTCTCTGATAGAACTATCAAACTCAGCTCACAAGTCCTCTGCTAGGACCTGTCCAAATCTGCTCACAAGTGGCAAGAGATGGAGAGGGAAGAAAGTAGAGAGGGGAGGGCTCTGGTCCCTCCCCTGCTCCCCCTCCCATGGCTCCTGGTTCCTGCCCAGTCCCTGGCTCAACCCAGGTCATCCCTCTCGGGGAGTGGTTGTTTGCAGATGATCTCCTGGGGGGAGATCCTTCTCCACTATCTGCGCCCCTCCCGGCCGGCTAGGGTTTCCTTGGTTGTTTTTTTGGACTGGTGCTTCCCAGGGATCCCTGTTTGGTTGGGGATCCCTTCCCTTTTTCCCTCAGGCTTCCCCCTGGGGTTTTTTGTAGGTTATTCGCGTGGATCTGGTCCCTTGCGTTTCTCGGTGCGATGGAGGTGACGGTTTAGGGTTTGGACAGCTTCCCCCTTTTTCTTGTGAATCCTCGACGGGCTCTGTGCTTGGACAGGATTCTTGGTCCTCTTCGCTGGGATCCTCTTCTGTTTTCCCAGGGCAGGTTCCTTGTGGTGCAACTCTCTGGTCACTTCCTGATGGGCTGGATCCTCTCTGTGCTGGCTTTCAGCTTCCTGTAGGATGGCTCTCACTGAACGGAATGTTTTCCCGGTGGGTGGGATGGTTTCTCCATAGGGCGGGATCCGCCAAATCCGTTGGTTTTCCCGCGAGGCAGGATCCTTTCTTTTCTGCTGGTTTCCTGGATGGCGGGATTTCCTTGTTGCTTCCCACTAGGCGGGACTGTTTGTGGTGGTTTTTACTGCTTCCCACGAGGCGAGATTTTATTGTAACGGTTTTTCTTTGCTTCCTACTGGGTGGGATCTTCTCGATGGTGGTTTTTGGCTACTCCCCGCTGGGCGGGATCTCCAAAACTACTTTCTTTCTTATTTGTTTGTTTCATGCTTACTGTTACCATTGGGTGGGATTTCTGTTTTGGTGTTCAGTTTCAAGGGATTGATGCCCTAGGCCCATTGCTTATGTAATCAGGTTTTGGGATCCTTGTTAAAACCCGTTGTAAATATAAACACTGCTTACCAAAAAAAAAATCTGCTCACAAGTCCCCACCGAAACCTGTCCAAAACTGCTCACAAGTCCCCACCGAAACCTGTCCAAAACTGCTCACAAGTCCCCACCGAAACCTGTCCAAAACCTGCTCACAAGTCCCCACCGGAACCTGTCCAAAAACTCAGCAAGCTCACCAAGAAAAACTTTCTTAGTAGGAAATCACAAAGTGAATTGTTAGAGACCCAATGTGATTTGTCAAACTCATAGAAGCATAAAGAGAATTGTTAGAGACTCAATATGTTCTATACTCAAATCCCAATCTCAAAACTCAACTCAAATCAACTCAATCTCAATCTCAATCTCAAATCTGAAAACTCAACTCAATATCTGAAATGGATAGGATAGAATGTTTTCTTTCAAGAACATGAAACCCCAACAATTGCCAACTATGCAAAGAATCACATAACAATGATACTCATGTTCTTTTCACCATCAATTAGGGTTTCAACAACAATGCTCATCAAACAAGGTTTAGTCAACCAACACCATTCAACTCAACATCAACCTTGAAGCATTCAACCAATCATCACAAGAAAAGAAAACAAGTAGAAATCCTTTTCCCTCCAAAGATATTTGAACAAAACAGCCACCAACACAATATCACCAAATGCAAAGAATAACTTGCTCAAATCAACTCAATGGAGTAAGCCCAATATCATGAATCAAGTAAAGCAATAACTTGATCAAACAACCTCTATGGAAGCAACTCAACCATCAAACTCAAAACAGACCAACCAAGGGTTCCACCAACTCAATGCAAGTAGCTAGACTCACAAATATAAACCCTAGTGCACAAAGCTTCCACTATCTCAAACCATAAATTATGCATTCACCAAAAACTCTCCTTAAGGATAACAATGCATAAGTGGTCTTCAACAAACCAGAAAATAGGATTTACACCTAGCCAAAGGATACCTAATAGAATACCTTTTCACTCCAACCTTATTTCAGAAAACATACACCAATCATACTCATAAGAAGAATGTGCCCATACCTTTTTGGAGTAGAAGATAATTGAACCTTCAAGTTGTCACCACACACAACTCTCAAACTTCCAACCAAGTTAGGGTTAGAATAAAAAGAAATGAGCAATAATATAAACTTCCTTTATTACACCTTTTAGCTCCACTTCTTTAAACACAACCACCATAACATGCCAATAAATCAACAATCACAGACTCACACCTTATACCTCCATTTTTAATTTTAGCATAGCAAAGAATAATCTTAAAAATACATCCAAAGAAATATGCCCTTATTTCTCCTAAGCTTTTATTCAATGCTAATCACAAAAGCCAAAACTCATAAAATTTAATCACACCTTATAAATTGCTATCCAAGAAACTTCGAATTTCGCAGCATAAAGACGTTTTAATAAAAACGTGTGTTACTCTAGCAAAGCACCCCCGCGAGACTCGAAACGGCGACCTCCGCCAATGCAACGCCCAACAGCAGCCTTCGCTGCCACTAGCCCACGTGGGCTACAAAGTTCACAAGTGAACTTCCCTCCACTTCACCCTCGAAAAAAACTCCCGAAGACTTTTCAACCGCACGTGCTTCTAAGTCTTCCTTCGATCGCAACGAATACAGAGCACAAACACCACAAATTGCATTCGAGGAATTTTTGAATTAATTAGCCTTCCAACCTTAGGAGTTGGAGAATAAATAGTCTCTTCGAAGACACCTTGACGTCGGCGGAAATAAAGACCATTTCGAAATTAATCAAAAGTCTTTTCAAAAAGGGTTTAAAAACCCTTAAATAATTTTAATAAATTAAGAATAAAAAAAGGTTTAAAAACCTTTAAGTATTTTTAATAAATTAAAAATAATTTCTCCCTTAATTAATTAAATAATTAATTAATTAAAACCTTGAAGGGTTTTAAATAATAATTAAATAAATAATAAAGAGAACCTCCATTGGTTTTAATAAAAACCCTATCCAATGGAATCTCTCCGGATTCTCTTAAAAATATTCTCTTGGAATCTTCCACCTTTGAAGCCAACACATCCTCTTAACATTAATGCCATTTCCTTTTGACATCAATGACAACTCATAGACAAGAAGCTAGGATCTCAAACCCAAAATTGCCAACAAGTTCTAGATAAAGTGTCAGTGTTCCTGTGACAATTTCTCTACTCCTTCCATGGTCTTAAGGCTTTCCATTGGAAATTCCCATGGTTGTTCTTGATAAATGTTGGACCACCATTTCCCTTTTTCGACTCAATGCACCAATTTATCAAGTTCTTCTACCATCAATTTCCACCTTTTCCATTGTCCGACACAACCCACTTCAAACTCTAGTCCCATTTTATCCATGACTTGGATTAGCTTGGTAAAACAAGCAACTACTTGTTGATTGATGCGTGCCCCAAGTTCTGGTGGATCTTGAAAATTAGGCACTTCAAGCATTACATGCTCAATCAGACCATCATCTTCTTCAATTTCTTCTTTATTTGAGATGATCTCTTTCCCTTTGCCTAAAAGATCAATTGGTTTCTTTGTCACTTTCCCTTTTGTGATCATTTGTTGTTCCAACGATGGATGTGGCTGGCTACTCTCTCCTATAGCTAGTACCAGCTTCCCAAGAGGCATTTTCTATTGTGGATCATCTTCCTATTTGGCTAGCAATTCATTTTGCTCATAGCTTTGCCCTTCCTCTACTGTGATGGGGTTCAACCGAGTTCCTGACGGCTGACCTGATTCTTCCATCTCTATTGGTGTTGGTTCTTCCCTCTTCTTCTCCTATTCTTCCCCCTTGTCCTTGCCAGGTTCTACTGTTTGTCCCATCTCCTCCACCTTTGTAGCAGCAAGCATTTCCTCAAATGAATGAGCTCGTAATGCCTGTGTAACTGAGGTCTTCTTAGACTAGAACTTTGAAGGTATGACATCTTATGCCAAGGGATCAAGGGATTGTGCTTTGACTAAAAATTATGTTGGTCCAATGTGGACAACACTACTTATTCCTTCATGTGGAATTATGGTAAGAGGTTTCAAAATTCTCTTTTTGCATCCTTCTGTCTACTTGATGTTTCGCACCATGACCTGACTTTTTTCAATCTTCTTCGCTATTATCCTTTGAACGGATTCTGGTGATGGTGATGGTGACTATATTGGTGGTACAAACTTTCTCCTCTTTTTCCACTGGTGGTGTAGCTTCCTTCCTCGTAGATTCCTCTACTGGCTCTTCTTAGAGTGAGGCTTTGTTGAATCATTGTTTCACTCTTTGCTTCTTGCTCGAAGTGTTCTTCTTCGGTTGAGGTTTGGCATCCATCCACCTCAGTATTATTGGTGCTAACTTCGATAATGCTTTGGGAGGGTCCAATCCAGGAATCTCCATGCTTGCCCTATATACAACATCCAAAAACAACCCAATTGCATGGAAGACCATCAAGAAATTCTTGGTGGTATGCATCAAAAAATTTTGAATATGTGTCACCAAATAAGTTGCCCAATCATAAGCTACACCCTTCTCAATGCCTTGCAAGTAGGGTATCAACCAGATAGGCAATTTCAAGGCTTGTTGCTCCCTAGACAATCTTGCCATCAGTACATTCATGATACATTGGAGTCCCTTATCCTTTAGTTGGTTTGGTTTCACCCCATGACTTCCATGTGACATCAATGCATCAATCTCTTCTTTCTTCAACTTTGTGACACTGGATTAATTATCGACTTCTCTTGGAATCAAATCCTTTACTAGTAGTTGTCCTCCCTTAGGAAACTCGAATGTCCTAAAAATTTTAACTAAAAAAATAATATTTATACTTATTTCTCCCACCTGCATCGTATTGGCATATTTTGCAGGGTCATATGTTAGCAGCATTTGCAACAGATACTCCTTGTAAAACTTTTTGTCAAAGTTAAGGATCTACTATATAAAGTGTATGCCTATGTCTTTGATCTTCTATCTAAGCATATTTTTTGTGGTGTTTGCTTCCACCACTGCCTATAATAATCCTTAGCAGCACGAATCTAGGTGATATCTTTGAGAGATATTTGCTCTCGTTTGGGTTGTTGAATATCCTTCTCTTTTGGTTTCGAAACAACTATTCGGGAATGCATTTGTTTCTCTTGAGTCTACCCCTACTCAGCATTTTGTTCCTATTTGCATGCCTCTCCACTAGCACAAAATGTTCTTGATGATGTTGAAGTCATTTTGCAGACACTGACTCTGATGGTATTTCCTATCACGATTCTTCGCGTGATTTTCTTTTCTCGATTGTTTCAAATATGTCAATTTGGCATGAATTGGACGACTTATACTTGCTAATCTACCTTCCTCCAACAAGATGATGATGACTTCCTACTTTTACAATGTGATGACGATGACACCTCTATCTAAGATGACAATCTCTCTATGTGACTGTTGTGATGTCTGGTTTCTTATTTCTTTTAACTTTCCTAATGATTCTACCAATATGTTTGATGATGTTGTTGTTATCGACTTGTGACAATAATCCCTCCTTTTGTTAACACACCTAACGATAGTTTATTTTTGTCGACTTGATTGGCAATAGTTTCTCCCAGTCAACTTACTTGATGATTGTCTCTCTAGAAAACTTACCCAATGATAGCCTCTCCCAGTCAACTTGCCTGATGACACTTTATATTTGTTGATCTAAGACAACGATCACCTGGTTTATGACAATAATCTACTGACAACAAGGGTGATGACGATAACTTTTAACTTCATGTAATAGTAAACTTTTGCAAGCTTATCTTATGTCACGCACAAGCCTTACGCCTTCATCCTTTGACAACCACTCTCTCGCTCCTGGCTTGGCTACTCCCCTCAACTAATGCATCTAACTATGAATGCATTAGCATAATTACCCTTTTGTTGCATGGATAATTATCATAATTCTTCAAGAGGCTTTAATATATATTAGTTCTTGTCAACTTATGGCACCTTTCCCCTGGTGTGGTAATTTAGTGATGCATAAACATTTTTACTAACAAATATTCAAGCTCTTGCTCTAGTTACTATGTGATTTCTTCAGTCTTCAACTTCACTTGTTTGCAACATGCTTTCTTCTTCTTAGTCATCCCTATTTATAACCCTCGCTTGTTGTCATTGTTGCCCATGCAAACTATTTGTTAACTGTGATTGCATCTTCAACATGTCGCATGTTTGCTACCTCGTCACCTTGCATGCAATTGTCATCCTTTTTTATTTTTGATTTTTTCTTATTTTTTGTCTTTTCTACATTTTGTGTTTTTTTAGTTTTTATATTTTTCTTATTTACACTATTTACATTGTGGGTCTCAGCCATGTGTCATCAACATCATGTGAATTGTATGGCTATGCCAATGCAAACTTCCAATATTTTTGTCGATGACACTTTTTGTCTATGATTGTAGCTTCCCTCACTTACTGAACTCATCGTTAGCATACATTGATTCGATTTGTTGTCTACTTTGATGATTTCCTTAGCTTTGAGGTGTTTTCAGCTATTGCTCTGCCTATCGGTCATTTCTAGTTCTCCTAATAATATGCCAATACATCATTCCTTCCTCTTGCTAATGGCATCCTATTTCTTTTTGCAGATAATCGAAGGACTAATGGTCTTCCCTTTTGTCATCATCATGTTGGGCATTCCTCCTGCCATCCCCGTGTCGACCGTCAACCCTATTGTCATCTTGACGGTTGACTATCCTGTTGTCATTATGACAACAGACTATTATCCTGTTTGCAAGTTACCTCCTTCATATTTGGATGTCATTATGTCTCCTTATCTCCAATTTTTCTTGGCATATTGGACATGGAACTCGAGCCCTTGGTGGCACTTGGCCTTTGTTACAAAATATTTTCCTCCCCCGAAACCTTTCCAAGCATCATCCTCTTATTTTTGATAAAATCTCCCTTATGTTGGATTTTCTAACTCCCAGTTGTTCAAGATTCATTCGGTTCCTCAATCGTTCAAGATGATGTCTTTGGTTTCCACAGGCTCGAAGAGGTGGTCCTAATGGGCCATCCTCATGAACTCGTGGTTGTTGGTTGTTTTGTACCATATATGCAAATAGTCCTTACGATCTATTCTATTGATCAATTGACCTATGGGTAGCAGGAAGGGAATTTCTCCCCCTCGAGCTATCGGGAAGGAGATCAATGGAATCCTCCCTTGGTCAGGTATACTTGGGTTACCAAGAAGACCTGTCGATCCCCTTGGATTGCTCAAGTTACCTCCATTCCTTGCTTGATCAAGTAATTTTGCCCTTATTGGTTGCCCTTCATAGTTTTGAGTTCCTAGTGACAATTGCCTTAGAGTTCTCAACCTTTGATCTACCTGCAACAATCATCTACACCATCTTGCCTCTTCGAATTGTCTTTGTGGTTCACATTCTACCAGTGCACCTTTGTACTAGATTGAGAAGTCAGAGTTAGTGCTAGAATCATTTCCTTCGCTTGTATACATAGGCCATCTAGATGTTTCCTGCACTCGTCTTTGCAACCTTCTCACTTCTCTTCTTTGTCTTCTCAATTGTCTAGTTGCAACTCGGTACTCTTGTACTTTCGGCCTCCCTTGTGGTCCTCTTATTGGCTCATTATCACCACTTGAGCTATTTTCTACTCTATCATCCTCCTGCTCTTGGGGCATTAGTGGTTCATTATTTTCAGCTTCTTGAACCATTTCAAGGAATCGTACCCTCGCTTGTTGACTTCGAGCTTCATCCCTTTGCCTTCTTCTTGTGTGATTGGGACTTGGATATGGAGTATTAGGGTCTCTAGGAATATTTTCATCGCTACTTGAGTCTTCAATCCATCCTCCATTCCTAGGTTGTTTTGGCACCTCCCTAACATCTCTCCATAGAACTGCAATAATTTGTTCTCTACTCACTCGATGTTCTACAAAATCAGCAAGACCTTGTTGTGGTCTATCCTCGCTTCTTCTTTGTGGTTCTAATATCTCATCTTGCCCCTGTCTATGAGGATTTGGTGGCATCATGTTTCTATGCCTTCTGGACCTTCTCGTCAATGGGGAAGTAGTACTAGAAGAATTTTTAGGTGCTTCTAAAGATGAATTGCTAGAGTTTAAGGAGAAGAGACTACTTTTTGATGGTGATTTTTCATTTCCATTAGTGCTTCCCCTTAACTCTTATATTTGTATTTCTAGCCCTTGTTCAAATTCATCTAGTTTTTCTCATCTTAATTCTTCTCTTTCATTTATATGTTGCATTGTTTCATCCAACTCGTGAACCACTTGCTCTCTTAGTCACGTATTATACATCCTTAGGGTCTCATACTCTTCTTGTAACTGATGTGTTTCCCTAATCATTTGTTGTAGAATCCTTGATTCTTCATTTGGAGCCCCATACCTCGTTTCTCTTGCACTAGATTCTCTTTCTTGCAATGCAACATCAGTGAGGGTTTGAAGTCTATCTTCACCTTTGTTATTCAAAAATCTCACATGAACTTGTAATCTTCTACGTTCCATTGGTCGAGGTTCCAATTCTCTTTGTTCGATTATAGGTTCTCTTTCTATTTCAAATAGCCACTCCAAGTTCATTTGTTCATCTTCTCGAGTATTATGATCAATGATTCTACTAGGCTCTCCTCGTTCGTAAAATCGCATTCCTGGTTGTGGTACTTTTGTTGTCCTCCCAGAAGTTTCTCCTTGTGATGATTCTAAGTTAATCACATTTACATGTGCCTTTGCCTTATACACCTTTAACTTAGAACCATTCACTATTTCGGGGCAGATTGTACCATCCAATTTCTTGAGTCGAACAACCCCATTGTCCAATACTTCCTCTACTTGGAAGGGTCCAAGCCACAAGATCTTCAATTTACCTGGCTTGATTTCTCTTTTCCCGTTAAACTTCAGCACTAAATCACCAATCTTCAAGTCCATCTTCCATAAGTGCTTATCGTGCCAAAAAATTATCATCGTTAGGTAATCTTCGTTGCCCACTGTGCCATCACCCTTTTCTCCCCCAGTTGTACTAGTGTTGTGAGCCTTTCTTCTATGCTCTCTTCATCACTTAGGTGGTTTTCCATTGCTACCCATAGACTAGGTACCAAGAATTCAACTAGCATGACTGCCTCTTGCCCATACATTAACTAGAAGGGTGTATGGTTCGTTGTTGGCTTGAAGGTTGTCATGTATGCCCATAGGACTACTAGCAATCGTTCTTCCCAATCGATGCCTTCCACATGGAATGTTTTATACATTATAGAAATTGGGACCTTGTTGGTTGCCTTTGCCTATCCATTTTCTTTAGGATAGTATGGATTGGACAACGAATGGAAGATCCTATATTTTGTAGTCAAATTCTAAATGATTTCATTGATGAAATGACCTCCCCTATCACTTGTCAATTGCAGGGGAATTCCAAACCTCGTGATAACTTGTTCATATAAGAAGTGAGCAGTGCTTCTTGCAAAGTTATCCGATAGAGCCCTTGCTTCTACCCATTTCGTCAAGTATTCTATAGCCACTACAATGTATCAACACTTTCTCTTTCGGCTTGTTTGAAGTGGTCCCACAAAATCCAATCCCCATATTTCGAAAATTTCTTGAGGTTGGGAAGGGTGCAATGGCATGAAGTCCCTCTTTAACGGCTTCCTCGTTCTTTGACACGTATCACATGCCTTCACATATTCTTTGGCATCGTGATAGAGGGTGGGCCACCATAGTCCTACTAACAACACTTTCCTTGTTGTTGCATCGAGCCCCATATGACCTCCAACTAATCCCTCATGTGCCTCTTTCAATGTTTTTTGCACTTCATCCTCCATGACACACCTTCTCAAAATGTGGTCTTCTCCCATCTTGTACAACAAGCCTGCAATCAATGAAAATGGTGTCGATTTTGTAATAATATTCCTTTGTTTTGTTGTCATCATCTCCTTTGGTAGCTCTCTTATCGATAGATATTCCCCTATATGTTTATACCATGTTGGTACCACACTTATCATGAACAATTGTGTGTCGGGGAATTCGTCTTGTATGCCTCCTTGTGCAAGTTCTCCGGAGCAAATCCTTGAAAGTTGATCCACTATTACGTGCTTCTTCCCTAGTCTTACTACCACTCGAAACACGAATTCCTATAATGTGACGAGCCACCTACTCACTCATCCATATATTGTTGGTTTGTTGATTAAGTATAGCAATGCCTGGTGATCTACATAGAAAGCAAATGGGTTGGCTAGCAGATAGTGTCTAAACTTTTGTACTACATAGACCATTCCCAATGCTTCTCGTTTTGTGGTGCTATAATTCTTCTCTGCCTTAGACAACAACCGACTTGCAAAGTAGATGGGTTGATCTAGCCCAAATTGTCCCTCCTAGGCTAAGGCACATCCAATCGCAAAGTTTGAGGCATCAACATGAACATGGAATTCTTTTTCCTAATCTAGATATACCAAAATGGGTGCCTTCACCAAATGTGCCTTGAGTCCTTCAAAAGCCTCTTGGTGTTCCTTCGCCCACTTGAAAGGAACACTCTTACGTGTGAGAGCGTCTAGCGGGTAGGCAATTTGTGCATAGTTTCTTATAAACCTTCTATAGTAGCCCATCGTTCCTAAGAAGGTTTTCACAGAGCTTACATCATGGGGTTCTTCCATTAGCAATATTACTTGTATCTTGTCTAGATCCGGCTTCAAGCCTTCTTGACACACAATATGTCCTAGTAATTTCCCATAAGGCACCAACAATATGCATTTTCCTAGGTTTAGTGCTATTCGAGCTCTTCGGCACAACCCCATACATTCGTCCAATGCCTTTAAATGCTCTATTGTTCTTCCATATAGGGACCAATCATCCAAAAAGACTTTGAAGTTCCTTGTGGACATTTTATCAAAGATATATGAGATGATCCTTTAGAAAGTAACAAGTGTGTTACATAATCCAAATGGCATTCGATTGTACGCGTATATGCCATTTTCCACTATGAAGGTAGTCTTCAACTTATCCTCCTCTGCAATACATATTTGATTATAACCCAAAAATCCATCCAAAAATGAATAGATTTTGTGCCCGACTACTTCTTCCAATATGGAGTCTGTGAATGGGATCAAGAAGGGGTCTTTTATAGTTACGGCATTCAGGCTCTAAAAATCTACACAAATCTAGATTTTGTTTGCTTCTCTTTTTAAGGTGATCACTATTGGTGACACCCACTCGCTTATCGTAACTTTGAAAATGATGCCAACTTCCAACATTTTCTCGATCTCAACATTCACTAGGGCTGCATACTTTGGATTCATCCTATATGGGCATCTCCTGACTGGCTACGCACCCTCGATCAAAGGAATCTTGTGTATGCACAATTCTGATGGTATCCCCTTCAGGTCCTTATAGGTCCATGCAAATACATCCTTGTACTTCATAAAGATCTTGAAAGCTGCTGCTTTTAGTACAGGATCCCAATCATCTCCACACTTGATCATCTTTTCTTCACCCTCCTCACCAAGGTTTACTTGCACCATCCTTGGTCCTTCATATTTCATTGATTTTGGTTCTTCAACCACCTTGAGTACATCAATGGGATGGGTTGGTTTATCTTCAATCACCATGTCACCCATAGTGTACTCTATAAAATTCTTCAAAAATATCCACTTTTCATTCTCTTGGTCCTTTATTGTTGATCTTTTTTTACTACTCTGACCCTCTTTTGGTTCCTTCTTCTCTTCATCTTGGTTTTCGTCTTTCGCGTGGATGCATAAGCATTGTGGTGTGAATACTTCATAATCTTCCATTTGCCAATGAAGTAGTCCTTTGTCATCGTCTCGTTCATCTTCTATACAATCCTCCAACTACAACACTCCATCTGGTTCATATCCTATTTCACCATCTAATGATGAACTTCCTGATTCATCCGAGGTTGCAATATCTTGACTCATAGATTGATTTTTGAGATTGATCATGTACTTATGCTGCCCTTTCTTGAATGTAAGGTGTTCTTTCTCCCAATTATGATTTACTTTCGCCATTCATAGCCATCCACATCCGAGCAATGCATCGTAAGTAGGTTTTTGCATTGCTATTATCATGAAATCCAAGGTGAAGTCTTGTTCCGCTATTCATACCCTTTGATTTGTCAGTACACCTCTTGTTTCTATTCCATACTGATCAGCTCCATACAACCTGAAATTTGGAGACTGTAATGTTGGTGCCCCAATGTTTTTCCATGTCTTCTCGGGCATCACATTGACACTCGACCCCCCATCTACAATTACTTGGGTTAGCTTATGATCCAATATCTCCATATGGACCAAGGTTGGCTTCTTGACTTCAATCATCAGTATTGTAGGGTCGATAAATTGTTCTTACTTGATGTTGGCAACTTCTTGTACTTCCTCTACTTTCTTTGTCTTCATCATCTTGGCTACTAAGGCATATAATTAGGGTATTGCACCAAGCATATTGGAACTTTTACTTCCATGGTAGGACTTAGTACCTATGTTGCCATATGTTCCATTGATAATTGTTTGCTCAACATTACCTTAGGCTTTTTCTTGGAGCAATTTTTCTTGCTTGTCCTTCTCAAGCTCCTCCTTCACCATATCATGAGCTTCCTGCCATCGTTCCTTTTTTTGGTAGGATTTGGGTATTGCTTTATCTTTCAAGTGTTTCTTGTCACCGCTAGCACTTGCTTTTCTTTTTCTTGATTATCACTAACTTTACCAATGCCAAATTGTTGACATTCTATGTTCCACCTGTACTTGCTTTATTTGGGCAATTTGCTTCTTTGTGGTTACCCGATCCACACCATCTACACATGTAACATTGTTTCCATTTGATTTCCCTCCATTCTGTGGTTTGGGGTAGCTTTTCGTAAAATGTCCCCATTCTTGGCAATTTTGGCATTGTATGATTGGTCTTCCATCTAAATCATATTGAAGTCAACTTTGACCTCCTTGCCTTCCTCCTCGATAGTTATTTCTATATTCATGTTAATCATTAGAGGTCAATCTCATTGGGCGATACTTTTCAATCAAAACTAACCATAAAAGTCTTAAGTATTTCTTGGATCAAAGGATCGATGTTGAGAAATGTAGCTCGAACAGGAAATTTTTGCACAGGCTTCAGTATGAACGTGCTAGAAGTGGTTCGAGACATTTTTAATTCTATTTTGAAATTCACTTAAGTGATTTTCTATTTTTAAGTTTACTTAAAGTGATTCTATTTTGTAATTCACTTAAGTGATTCTATTTTGAAATTCACTTAAGTGATTTTCTATTTTTAAGTTCACTTAAGTGATTCTATTTTGATATTCACTTAAGTGATTTTCTATTTTTAACCTTACATCTCAAGATGAGATGAGATCTAATCTTAGGGTTAGAGAGATTAAGGTTACCTTTTTCAAGGATAAAAGGAGAAGATCAAGAGTATTTTACACACAGAAAAGAATGGGAGGAGAACAGATTGTTGAAGGAAAAATACAAGCTTAGGAGAAGAACAGTGATTGCTGGCTGGAAAAGCAGCAAGAGAGCAGAAGTGTTCTGCTATAGCTGTAGCCTCTTTTATTCATAATATTTTAGGTTCATAAATATATTTAACTTATGGTGTTCACGCTGTTTATTTTTTCCAGCCATCTGTGTGACTGTTGCATATTTGAATAAATTATTCTCAGATCTGATTTATTTTAAAATAACAAAGGACAACAATTATCTAGGGCTGGAAAATTTACATGGTATCAGAGCTAGGTTCTGTGATTGAGATCCTCAAGGGTTTACAACGAGAGATCATTCTTTGGAATTAAGAAAAAAAATAGCAGTTAGGGTTTCAAGCGAAAAAAAAATAACAGTTAGGGTTTCATTTTTTTTTTGGCTTGAAGGACTAAGCTTATTTGCAGGACTATTTTGTTTAGTCATTAATATTTCAGCAGTTAGGGTTTCAAGCAAATAAAAAAAAAACAGCATTTAGGGTTTCATATTTTTTTTTTGGCTTGAAGGACTAAGCTTACTTGCAGAACTGTTTTTTTTAGTCATTAATATTTTAGCAAATCTCAAAGATGGCAGCAGCTAGCCTCAAATTTGAGGATAGATTGGAAGGTGCCTCAAATTTTTTGCCCTAGAAAGTTAGGGTAATGTTCTTATTGGAAGAAAATGATCTCTGGGATATTGTCAAGGCTGATGTGACTTTGCCTACAGATCCACAGGAATTGGCAACTCACAAAAAGAAGGAAGTGAAGGCCAAGCGGATGATCTTGGATGCAGTGAAGGATCACCTGATTCCTCACATATCCGAGAAGACTAAGGCAAAAGAGATGTTTGATGCCCTGGTTAGCCTCTATCTGAGCGAGAACATAAACAGGAAGATGATATTGCGAAACAAACTCAGATCTATGGAGATGACCAGATTTGACATCGTTACTAGTTACCTGATGAAGATCATGCAGATTCGTGATCAACTAGCAGTAATAGGAGAGAAGGTTGAAGACATAGAGTTGGTGAATGTGGCACTTAATGGTTTCTCAGCTTCATGGGAACCATTTGTCAAAGGCATTTGTGCTCATGAGAACCTTTCTAAATTTGTTGGGATTGATCTACTCATTTTGGTGCTATATGTAGATGACTTGTTTCTTACAGGTGCAGAGAAGCTCATTGCAAGGCGCAAAGCAGATATAGCAGCTGAGTTTGGGATGAAGAACATTGGCATGATGCATTACTTCTTGGGTTTGGAGGTTTGGCAGAGACCAGGGGAGATATTCCTTGGGTAAGGTAAGTATGCAATTGAGTTCCTAAAGAGGTTTCGGATGGAGAACTGCAAACCTATGGCCACATCCATGATCACTAATCTGAAGAAGGTGACAACTTTAGATTCATAATTGGTGGACCCTACGTTGTAAAGGTAGCTGATAGGATCCTTGATGTATTTGGTCAACACTCGACCAAATATATGTTTTGCGGTGAACACCTTGAGTCAGTTCATGGTGGAGCCAAGGCATGAGCATTGGGTAGCATCAAAACATGTGCTCAGATACTTAAGGGGCACAGTGGAGTATGGTCTAAGATATCTTGGATATGGTGAAGTGAGGTTGCAGGGGTATACAAACTCAGATTGGGCAGGCAATGTAGCAAACAGGAAGAGCACCTCAGGGTGTTGTTTTAGCTTGGGATTAGGCATGATATCCTGGTTCAGCAAGAAGCAGACTTCTATGGCACTTAGCTCAACAGAGACCGAATACATGGCAGCCAGTATTGCTACTTGTGAGGCCATTTGGCTTCACAAGTTGCTTAAGTATTGATTAATCAGGAGTTGGATCCCATGGTGATATACTGTGATAATCAGAGTTGTATCAAACTCTATGAGAATCCAGTATTTCATGACAAGTCCAAACACATAGACATCAAATATCACTTCATATGAGACAGGATTCAGAAGGGCGCTGATATTCCGACCAAGCCCTTAGTGAAAGGGAAGTTTGAAGCATTCAGATACAAACTTGGATTGGTGCAGAATTCCTTCCTCGCTAAGAGGGAGTGTTGAGAAATGTAGCTCAGACAAGAACTTCTTGCACAGGCTTTAGTATGAACGTGTTAGAAGTGGTTTGAGACATTTCTAATTCTATTTTGAAATTCACTTAAGTGATTTTCTATTTTTAAGTTCACTTAAGTGATTCTATTTTGTAATTCACTTAAGTGATTCTATTTTGAAATTCACTTAAGTGATTTTCTATTTTTAAGTTCACTTAAGTGATTCTATTTTGATATTCACTTAAGTGATTTTCTATTTTTAACCTTACATCTCAATATGAGATGAGATCTAATCTTAGGGTTAGAGAGATTAGGGTTACCTTTTTCAAGGATAAAAGGAGAAGATCAAGAGTGTTTTACACATAGAAAAGAATGGGAGGAGAACATATTGTTGAAGAAAAAATACAAGCTTAGGAGGAGAAGAACAGTGATTGTTGGCTAGAAAAGTAGCAAGAGAGCAGAAGTGTTCTGATGTAGCTATAGCCTCTTTTATTTGTAATATTTCAGGTTCGGAAATATATTTAACTTCTGTTGTTCACGTTGTTTATTTTTTCCAGCGATCTGTGTGACTGTTGCATGTTTGAATAAATTATTCTCAGATCTGGTTTATT
This sequence comes from Wollemia nobilis, assembly GCA_028583015.1. NCBI lineage: Eukaryota > Viridiplantae > Streptophyta > Pinopsida > Araucariales > Araucariaceae > Wollemia > Wollemia nobilis. The sequence continues at coordinate 28,844,484 of JAQPPZ010000856.1, read as the reverse complement.
TTAAAATAACATAGGACAATAGTTATCTATGGCTGGAAAATTTACAGTCGCCACACTTGAACAACAAAGATGGGTATCTAAATAGTTGGGCTATAATTACAAAATCACCTATAAAAAAGGAAAGGAAAATGTAGTGGCCAATGCACTATCCTAACAGTGTGAAGATCAAGGGATGTTAAATATGATATCTACACTTCCTAAATGGATCAATCATCTCAGAGAAGAAACAACAAAGGATTCTAGTTTGCAAAACTTGATCAACAAACTCCAAGAAGATCCCAACTTATGTTCGGGATACATTTGGGATGGTTAAGACTTGGGATATCATGACCGACTTGTCATTCCCCAAAAGTCACAAATACGAGAACTCATCTTGCAGGAAATGCATGCATCTCCAACGACTGGACATTTCAAGTTTCTAAAAACATATGAAAGGACCAAGTGTACTTTCTTTTGTAAGGGAGTGAAAAGGGATATTCAAACGTTTGTGGTAGAATGTGATAGGTGCCAACGTATGAAAAGTGAAACTGTGTTCCCCTAGAACCCTTCAACCTTTGTCAATTCCGGAACAAGTGTGGGCAAATATTTCAATGGGTTTTATTAAAAGGTTACCCAAATCGGGAGGGAAAAATACTTATTCTAGTGGTAGTGGATCATCTCGTAAAGTATGCTCGTTTATGTTCCTTAGCCCATCCCAACACAACCTTCGTAGTTGTCCAAGTCCTTTCACACTTCATCTTTCACCTTCATAGAATTCCCAAATCTATTATGTCAGATAGGGACCCTACTTTTACCAGTCACTTTTGGAAGGAACTGTTTAAGTTGTAGGGGTAAGTTTGGCCTATCACCCTCACACTGATGGCCAAACAAAAATTGTCAACAAGTGTTTGGAAACATACCTTCGTTGATTTGCATCAAAACATGCTACACAATGGGCTAAATGGCTCCCTCTGGTCGAATGGTGGAATAATACTTCATATCATACCGCTACCAAGGTTATCCCATTTGAAGTGATATACGATCTTCCTCCACCAACAGCCTCCTATCTTCCAAGAAGCTCTAGGGTTCAAGTTGTTGATTCCACTCTTAGCCAGCCATCCTCTAACAACTTAAGCTTCGAAGTGGGAGACATGGTTTTTCTTCGCTTAGCAACCCTACTAACAGTTGTCCCTCTAGCTTCGTGGATGCCAGAACCTTGCAGCCAAATACTATGGTCCCTACCAGATGTACAATGGTTCGAATCAACCGCCTACAAATTGGTCCTTCCGACCACTTTCAAGATCCATCTCGTCTTTCATGTCTCCTCCCTGAAGAAGGTTGTTAGTAACAAGGTATAGGTACAATCCACACTACCAAAGTTGGATTAAAGAAGGATCCATCATTCTTGAACCTAAACGAATTTTGGACAGGAGAAAGCACACCCTTCGCCACTATGTCATAACTTATATTCTTATTCAATGGTGAAGATTACAACCTAAAGATGCCACATAGGAGTCCCTCCATTAGCTTCAGCTTTGAGGACAAAGCTTTTTGAAGGGGAAGGGCATGTTAGGATCCCATCCTAATACTATAATGTAATAACCCCATTTCTAACATGGGCACCCCATCGTCATGATATTATGTAAAGAATGATGTCATTTAATGTATCTATTATAAAGAATGAAATTGTATCTATTATAAAGAATGAAATTGTTTGTGGCACTAGAAGCGCCTACGCAAGTGATGTCATTTAATGTATCTATTATAAAGAATGAAATTGTTTTGTTTGGTAAAATATTCTAGCTCGGGTGGCATTCTACATGTAAGCCAACCCTAGAGCGTTAGGTTTAGGGTTATGAAGTCTTTAAAAATGCAAGGGGCATAGATGGATGTATCTTTTTTGCATATTGAATCAAATTTCTGTTAAGGAGGTTGCCCTTTCGAAGAGACCAACGATTTTGCATTGTGATTTTGTGAGATTAATATATACTTTTACATTTCCATTTTGTATTGCAATATTTTGTTCTTACATGAAGTAATACTTTTATTGCAATATTTGTATGCATGTGTTTATTTTAATTAGAAAGTTTCTAACATACTACCTTTATTATCACATCTTTTTAGCATCAACTCTAGACACCAACATTCATACAAAAGATCTTCCATGCATCTAACATCAAAAATTGATCAACAATTATAAATTTGATTCTTAGTTATCTTGCAACACAATGTCAATGGTTATACATGCACTAGGATGTACAACTTCACATCAAATCTTTTGTTCTATGCAATATTCAAAGCAATGAATGATAAATTAGGGATATATGCACATTACTTATTCCTTCCAAACTGCACGAATCCACCAGCATAAATTATCTTTCAGGTTTTTCCTCTACAAACTATCAAAATTATTGCATCCTTGTTGTGGACAAATTTTCTGGTATGATAATCATGGTAACTATGTAAGAAGAGCATTGATATAGTTCAAACTACTCGATTGTTTTTCGACATTCTACATTCCATTTTCATACAAGGATTCTAAGATTCATTAGTTTGTTTTGGCAATACCTATGGGATTTACTTAACACTTACCTGGATCATTTAACTACATTCCATCCTCAAACCGAAGGACAAAGCGAAGTTTTCTAAGATTCATTATATATATTGAGTTGTACATCTACTCAATATATATAATCACTATCGTCCTCGCACATGGAATGACAATCTATCTTACATCTGACATTCCTATAACAAGGGTTGGCATAACTCCACTTTACACAATCCATTTTAGGCACATTTGGGTTTCATCCCAGTGCTACCTTGGACATCCTTCATGCCCCATTAGTATTCAAACATCAGAAAGAATAGAAAACTGAATGATTCTTGCAACACATCTGGCACTCATCACCAAGTTTAACAAATATTTGGATGACAACAAAGCCCTTGTATGGTAGAATTAGTAACATTCTTAAATTCTAGGATACAGGTGTTGGTGTTGGTGTTGGGCTACAATATGTGCTAAGCACCGAGTGCTAAGTCATGATCTAAGAAGCCTATACCAAAAAAAAACAGAGATCCAAAAGAAGCTAACTATGTCGATCTCTAGCTTATATACAAGGACATAATATATAATTGCAAAGCTGGTGAAAAGTCAAAACAATTCACCTTCAAGCTAACCCAAAGTAGTTCATGAAGATGTTAATAGAACAATTTACCTACCCTTTTGGCTAGTGCTTATATTAGCGTGAAAGGTATGTTGTGTCAATGTTGGCTTCTACATTTGGTGCTAGGCATCCTTTTGTGTTTTGGTCTTGATACCATAGGTCTTGACACTAGGTCCAACTTGGGCGTTGGTAACCACTTGGCGCCACATCCAAGTTAGACATGGGTTTCATTGATGATGTGAGAGCTATCGCACGTAAAATTTGACAGCCATGTACCCATATTGAAGATATTTTTCCGTCAAATAACATCTTAAATTTTTGTATGCGCATCATTGTAGATATTCATATTTTTCAAGAAATGTCGATCTTCAGTTCATATTTTCAGATATAATTATGTAAATATATATCATACATTCATTCAAATAGTTAAAATCAAGAGATAAGTGAATGTTCACTAATCGCACTTCACTAATATTAAATTGAATTCCAAGTTTTTGCATTCAAAAGTTACACTTCTTCGCTCAAAAAACCATTTTTGAATCACATGCATTTTAATGTTTAGATTGATAATTATTTTTCAAACATATAAACATTTGTCATCCAAATTATAAAGTAGGAAGCTACTCTCAACAAAATTATTGAGTACACGACTCTAATCAAAAAGTTTAACAGCTTTAAGAAACAACGTCAAATATATTAAGTTCATCAGCACATATAGAAGAAGGCTAAGTTTATGTAATCAGGTTAGTATTTTTTATCCATATCCTGTTAAAAATTTTATGTTTATTTAGTATTAAAAAGTATCAATAATAATTTTGTTCAATACTCCTTTCAAATTTTGAAGACCTGTTTGATTGCAAATTTGTTCAAATTTTGAAGCTTTTCAAAGTGTTTAATTCCTATTATTTTTAGGACTTCCATGAGAAGCAGGGGAGCCATAAATGATGAGGGTGCAGGCCAGATGGAAGTTCACTGTTTTGGATGCCAAAGTGATGATGCACCTAGACTTTGATGATCTAATGTGTAGCATCTGGAAGAAAATGAGGTCAGAAAACGAGGAGTGCTGACCCTGTCTTATGTAATGCTGTTGCTGGTTAAAAATTTTATATTGGCTTAATGTAAGATTCATTTTGCATAAACGTTTGTTTGATAGCATAAGCCTGTTAAACTGGATTCAATGTTCAAGTCACTAACCTGTTGGCATTGTGGCATCTGAGCAGCTTGTTACTTTGGCTGTTATTGATGAGACTCGCATAGCAGCAGCTGCTGCCAACATTGTAGATGTTGTTGCTGGAACTGCCACTGTTGTTGCCTTTAAAGTTTCATCTGCCATTGCTTAAATTATTGTGCTTGCAAGATCTCATGGTTTTATTGGATCATGATGGTATTGCCGAGTGTTGGCATTTGATTGCAAAGAGTTTAATTAATTTTGCTGTAAAGTTTCTGAGATTCTGCTAAAGAACAACATTATTTTGCTGAAGTCCATTAACACTATTGATAGTATTACTATGATCAACCGAACTGTGCTATAGGGCACCTATACCACTTCCTTCTACTTAATTTTGATTGGCCCCATGTTCCATTGCAGTTTAAATATTTACATTGTTGTCACAATGAGGTAACCGAAACATGTAAATTCATCTCTTGGTGTTGATTAATATGCTTCTATTGTTGTTTTCCGAGATGCTGGAAGCTATGACTGTTACTACATAAAATGCACTTGGCTACCAGCTTTGTTAAAGAATTCCATCAATCCAAGGTACATTGCATTCAAAAGAAAAGAGAAATATTTTGGAAAAGAGGAATGACTCAACTGATGATAAAGTGATCCAAGATTATTTCAATGAGCACATGAAGCGCCTTTATGTAGGTTCAACCTATAAAATAGCAATAAAATATTCCCTAAGAGGGCCTTGACCCAAAGGGTCATTTTACAAGTTAAAAAGGGCCCCAAAAACAGGTTTACATATTCCAACAAGACCAAGGCAACAGCTGTCAATGGCCCTGCTGTTATTGCATTACAAGTTTCCCCTAAAAACATTTAGAATGTATATGATGTGCCTTTCTATAAAATCAATTTTGTCTTCTATGTCACCAAGAGCCTTATGGGAGCACACAATAAATCAAAAAGTCACAAGCAAGAAAAAGAAATGAGAACTTCCTATACACTCATCACACACAAATACTAATAATCATGATAATCATTTATGATAATCCCAAAGATAACAAAGAGTTACAATCTCAATAATCAGTTAATATAATTCCGAAGCTAACAATGAGTATTATCTCAAAGTTAGTACATGACGTAGCATAACAAGTACCATTATTTACATAATTAGCCTCACAACCCCATAAACAGGTTTACAACTTCTAACAAGACCAGGTCAGGACCTATTAATGACCTTGTTGTCGCATTGCAGGATTTCCGGGCATAAATGCATTCAGAATGTATACAATTTGTCTCTCAATAGCATCGATTTTGTATTCTGGCAATCCAAGTGGAATACTGTCCTTGGGAACATGAAAATAACTGATCATGGTTCGAAGTTTAGTTTTATAGCGCATAAGTTTTTCAAGTTTATCAGCTTCCACAGGCTGCCAAAACAAATGTTCTGTAAGCACTCAAGCCAAATGAACTAAAATTATTAGCTGTAATAATCACTAATATTTATTTCAAAATATAAAATAGCATGAGCTCAACCAGTTAAATTCCTCAACTTTCATGGAGAAGACCCAAGTTTGAATCTTGCCAAGTGATACATGCATAATTGTCAATCTGTTGTAACACCACTATGTGGTCACACTGTAATGCGGGTGGGGCCCATTTTAATCCCATACAACCAGTTTAGAAAATTTATTTATTTATTTCAAAATGGGCAACCATAGATAAGATACAGCAACTTGTCAACAATAATGATCACTACTTCGATTACCCATACAAAGATCGACTACCATTACAAAGTTTTATGATTACTTCTCTTCTGCACTAGTCACTCGTAATATAGTTGAAATTAAATAGTAAAATCATGCAATTTGATTGAATTCTACCACACAAAACAGAGTGGGAAGAAATGTAAATATACCTGACTGCATTTCACTGTTAGCCTCGCAATTACTGCTCTTAGGTCTGCAGAATACATATCCTTCATCTTTTGCAGCTGCAAAGAGAAATCCACTTGTGAACTGTATTGGGGTCATTGCTTTACAGTAAAAAAAGTGTTACATCAGTGCAGACTGAAAGAAACAAATATATATATATATATATATATATATATATATAATAAGAAAAATACAAATTTAATAATTTAGGTCGAGTCCCTCTCAAAAATTAAATAATTAATTTGGTATACTTAGGTAAAACCAAAAGGGCTTTAGGACAAGCAGTGGGGAGCAAAGAGTCTCACACCATAGACCAAGGTACCATTTCCATGGGTGAACCTTAACGTTTAAGCCCATGGGATTTGGGGCAATCAGAGGGAAGCAACAAGTTTCAAATTGTAGACCAATACAATCCTATAGGTGAATCTTAACATTTTAGACCATTAGATTTGGAACAATTGGTGAGGAGCAAGGAGTTTCATACCACAAATGAAAGTTTCAATCCCATGGAGAACCTTAACATTTATCAAATGGTATTATATTAGCTCAAGTGGTTAAAAATGTGGTCTCCAAATGGGAAAACCCAGGCTCAAATCTTGCTAAGTGATATAATACCAATTTATGGTTCATCATGGTAAAATCATGATGATGTAATATGTGTGGAAACCGTTTCAATTCCATATAACCAATTAAAAATTAAAATAAAAACTTAGAACAATGCTAGGGACTCCATCACATTAGTTGTCTTAACATAGAAAATTCCTGATTTAATCCACGATCCAATCCAATTTTTTTGTATTCAGCAAGGTTGCCAATTCAAATCGCATCGGAATGCCAATTTTTCCCAAAAAAATCGCAATTTTTGCCAATTATTTTCCAAAAATTGTGATATGCATGAAAAAAGCTTTTTCAATAAAAATTTGCATTTTCTTCAGTTTTGTTTTTTTGCCCATTTTTCCCGATTCTTTTTCCATGTCGATTCCAATTTTCTCAACTATGCGTCTCAATGTCTAGCTGATATTTGAATGCTATAACAAGCTTCCCCTCATGGTCCCCTTAAGAAACCTTTGGAACCTGCCATATGTAGATTGTTTCCACTAGCTCCATCTATATTTAATTTGAAGTATGATGGATTCAGCATGTGCCACCTTGTCTTGGGTCATATGAGAAACCTCAATAAGGAGTACAACTCTCCAAATCTGTGTTGGGATAGACCAGTAGACCGACCTTGTTCATGACATTGGAAGGGATGTCCTTCATGTGAAGGAGACATGAACCTCTCCTAATGAAAGTTTTCGCAACTTTCTTTGTTTTTTTTTTTTATATTTATCACTTTTGGGAAGCCAACCATAACAGGCTCCCATGTTATCAAATCAAAGACAATCAACTATCAAAAATTAAAAATATTCTTGATCAAAAGACACTGGATCCCTGTCAGATTCAACCCTTCCAACTTATCGATGCTACTGTACATGCATACCACTATGCCTGGGTGTATATATTTTGAATAGATTGTAATGTCTATTTGTGTCAAAAAATATTGAAAATAGGTATTATGTATCCTCTAAAGCAGGAGAATACCCATTGTGTATTTTCAATCGCATGACCTACTTACCCACTTGTACAATTTTGTTGTTTCAAGAACCTGGGTATGGGATAAGCTCTTCCCTTCCATTCATTGCTTTCTTTCAAAATCTCTTTATTTCTGCTCAAGTCATCTGCCACTTTGTTAAAACTCCTGTGGATGAGTTCCATATATGTTGACTTTAACATTGATGCGGGCAATGCCTCTATTGTATGTCCAATGCTCTCAATCTTTTTAATTCGAGTTAAAACCAATTTTGCATTCGTGTCTACATATAGGATGCAAGTGAACAATAAAGAAAAAGCTGGGTTTCATTTCTTGTTGTTGCTTCCACAATTCAGAGATTTATATGAGCCCACCCATCCTTTCTTGGATTAATCTTCTGTGAAGTCTTTTTTCCCCCTATGCAAGACAAATCATATGAAGAATTTTATTTATAGGAAGGCATGTTTTTTCCAAAGATTCTTCCACCTCATCGACTGATCCTCCTTAGTTTCGCTTCCGTCAAAATGTGCACTTTGTTGTAAACTCCCCTTTCCACTTGGGTCCTAACAAAGTGTATTGCCACCAGCCTCAAGTAATAATTGGTGTGTCTGTAGCTGTTTTTGCAGTGAATCTGCTAGCCAATGTGAATGTTGGCATTGTCCAGTAGACCCCACTCCCAGACAAGTGGAGACAACTCTATATAGGGATGGACTTGGTCTTTGGCCTTTTCTGAATCCTGTTGCTTCCATTTTGATGACAATTTGTTGGTAATAGTCATTATTATCTAATCTGGGAAAGCCACACTATTCATCGCACCAAAAATGGAAGACATCCCCTAAGTGTAAATTCCAAAATGAACAGGTTTTAAGGAGCTTTAGTCCTTGTTCAATATGACACCAAATGGGAAATCCCTGTTTGTGATTTCATTGAAGAGAATTTGCTGATTTGACACAAAAGAGCTCATAAGATCATGTATAACTAAAAGGAAGACTGTGTACAACAAAAACCAATAAACACAAGTAACTTGCAGGAAAACCCTGATTAATTTTGTCCTCTTTGCTAATGCTCTCCATTGGGGTTGCCTGCTTTTGTTGAGCGATAAGTACCATATTTATAGCATTCAAGTTTCTCAACATGGTTTGGCTTGATTTGATTCTTTGGTTGCTGTGACAAGATCACATTAAACAATACTAAGGAATTCTTGATAAAACTGAGCTGGAAAACTATCCTGTCCTTGAGACTTATCTCTTCTACTTAACAAAAGAATCATTTTGGATTCCTCCTCGAATATTGGTCTAATAAGGGCATCATTCTCATCAAGAGAGACCAACCATCCTAGAATTTTCAAGAACCATATTATGCTTGATTTCTATCTTTTTGATAGTAATGAGCGAACATAGCTTTTTGCTAGCTGTTTAATCTCGAGGATCTGCCGCTTTACTTCAATCTTGTCTTCACATTCTCCAAATGCAATTAGTCAAATGGCACTAGATGACTGATTTGTACAAGAAGTCTGTGTTGCCATCCACTTTGCAAATCCAAGTCACTCGGGATTTTTGTCCCCCGAATATTTCTTCTTTTCTCACTGAATCTACCAGTTTAAAGAGTACGATTTTTTCTGTACTCTTTTTTCTGTCCAAGTTTAACTCTTTGATGGCATCTGCTCACTCTGTGATTTCTTCCTGATCTCGTTGTTCTTAAACTTGCAGAAGGCAGACCTATCCCAAATGGTCGCGATGATATATTCTCATAATCTAGGGAATTTTTCTAAACAGTTGCTGCACATTCCAAGAGAATGAAATAATTCCATGATTTTTCCCGGTCTAGACAGATAGATCTGCATATAGTCAAAGGATTGATTGTCGTAGTGTCAACTCCAAGGTCGTCATATATTCCCCTATTGTGTTTCCAATTTTAGATAGCATGGCTTCTTCCCAGATTTTGACAGGCAACAGATGCAGCCTTACTAATCAAGAACCACATTTAGCAATTCTTCTATTAAGTTGAATGCCAGAACTCATGAAGAGGCTGAATTTGTTATTGAGATACCATATGCCTCCTTGAAAGATTGCATCATGCTATGCTCTTATATAGAATAGGGCCATAAAACATCTTCTAGGCATCATAAAGAAATCATTGCTCCGGTGGGATTCCCATTTGTCTAGACCCACTCTCACAAGGTCTTTGATTTTGGATAGGATCCTAAGAATCTGCATAAGAGGCCAAATTTCACAGACACTCTACCCATTTCAAGTGTCTTGGGTTCAACCTACCTTTGCAATTTGAATTAATAGAATCCCATGCCTGATTACCCATACATAACACAAATTTCATAGCTAGCAGGTAGCATCTTTAGAGCTTCAAAGATTGAAAAATGGTGTAAAATTCTAAATTATACAATTCACTCGAAAGTTTTTATTATCACAATCAACTTGGAATACTTTATGAAAGTCAGACAAATCCTAAGATTAGAGATTCAGTTATCTTCATTTTAAGCAGCTCAAAAATTATTTGGGCTGCCCTCATGCATTAGAAGCTCCTTTTATTCATGCACTCTGTGATGGAAGAATATATCCCATAAAATTTCTGATAAATATCCTATGAAAATTTACCATGCCATGGAAATTTGTAACCTCACAGATGCTTTGGTGTATAGGCCACTCCAATATTGTCCTTCACCATTTTTGGGTCCATGTTAAGCTGATCCTTCTAAATTCCAAAATTCTAAGTAGACCAGTTTTTCCTTAAAAAGATTACACTTCTTAAAGTTGTTGAGGGGAAGCTGTTCTTTCCTCAACACTTTAGCACCATCAAAGAATATTGCAACCACTCTTCTCATGTCTTGATTAAAATTAGAATTTTTCTTAACAAATGATGAGAAACTTCCAAATACAATCGTACATATACCTCATTCATCAACTGCATAGAAGTGTTAGGTGCATTCACCAAGCTGAATGGCATTACAAGTTACTGATATGGACCATATCTTGTCTTGAACACAATCTTCTATTCATACTAGCTCTTCTAAAAATGCTGTGCCCCATAAGAAAGCCCATCATATCATCCATTCCTAGGTAAAGAAACTTGTACTTTAATAGTAATCTTGTTGGTTGCCTCGGCATCCATCCAGATCCTCCAAGTTCATCCCATTTGGTGTGACAGGTGCTGGCATTGCACATGAACTCCTGCTTTCTGAAATCAACCCCTTTGCCAAAAATTCCTCAACTTGCCTATCCAGCTACGCATTTTCTATTGAACTTAGTCAGTGCATTACTTGAATCTAGATCTTAATAACACATATAGCAATCAAAAATGCTCCATTTTCGTTGTAATTCTACTAGCAGCTCCTTTTGGGTGATTTGTTTGAATTCTTCTAGCAAATTTTTTCACCTCTTCAGACATTACACCAGCTTGCTTCTCCTCCATTTGGCCTGACACCACTATATAGCACATTCCCCTTTTGTGAACAGCTTTCCAAAATTTCTTGTCCAACCATTATGACGAGCCTTTTGATACTTCTTCTTTCATGGGCAAAAGCTAAAACTTTCTCTATCATATGGCCCTTGTAACAAAATATTACAAACATCCATTGGAATAACATCACATAAAACTTCATTGTGGTAGTCACTTATGCTGAAACATCCCAAACACTTATCATCCAGAACATTATGTCCATCATGAAACAAAACAAACTTGCAGGGACAAGGGTGTTTTAATACCAAAAAAAATCAATTTTTAAAATCTCTCTACAGCCATTAAATTCTCACCAGTTCTACCATCAATTTCAGATTAAACCAATTGCCCCCAACCCTGCATTTTCTGCGAAACATGCTCTTCCTCTACCAATCAACGTCTTCCTTTAGTTGTTCAGATAAAGATGCTGTCAAGATTACCTTTCTCATTTTCGAACACTCCTTTTGCTCATTTCAAACAACGGTAGCAGTCACTTTTACAATTCTACTTGTGCTGAATTAACCTTGCTTTCATTCCTTCTTGACCTTTCATTTTGTTGTAGGCATTTAAATGCCTTGTGTCACATTCATCCCTACATGTATAACAACCAGTGGGCCTTCTTGGACCTTGGCCATGACCAGCTACAGAAGAAAATCCTCTACCCCTTCCTCAAGAGGAAGAATCCTGTTTAGGATTTCTTGATTTTCCTCCTCAGCTTCTATACTAGTCATTGTGGCACTTTCTTTCCCTTGACTAACAAGCAAAGCCTAACGCCTTTTCCAAGAGACTTTCTATTAGCATTTTGACTCAGTTATTTCTTAACTTTTAAAGCTAGTTAATATGCTGCTTCTCCCAAATTTACCCAAAGCAAGTACAACTTGTCTTAACCAATTAATATATGTTGAAAGCTGCTGGTTTTGATCTTCCACATGAAGAACTCCTCTGTATATTCTTGTCTAGTCAGCTCCTTCTGCCCCAAATTCTGTAGTTGTCAAACAAGCTTTGCTGTTGGGTGAGAAAATTCTCTCTCAATTTGCTCAACATCTCACTCCATGACCAAATTTTCTCTTTTCTTTTCCAAACCCTTTCATCTTGCAAATAATTCCACTAAATAGCAGCATTCCTTTTCAATTTGGTGCTTGCTAGCTTCACTCTTTCAGGATTTTCAATCTGCTTATACTCAAAATATTTCTCCAAGTCATTTGTCTAAACTACCAACTTCTTTGCTTTCAAAATTGCCACCATAACCTCCATTTTATGGTCCATTTTTCCTTTAAGGGTATTTACCAACTATGCTCTTGTATATTCCTCCTTATCCTCTTCTTCTTCTTCTTCTTAAAATTTTGAATCATGATCTTCTTCAATTACTTGCCTTTGCCTTTCTTTTAGCTCTTTTATCTGTCTTTTCGATACTTTTTCCTCAACTGGTAACAGACCTACCACCTCCTCATGCCATTGTTTTCAATTTCATTGCTTTTTTTATGGAACTGAGCTTTCCCAATATTTCCACATTGGGAACAATTTCCCTCCCCACTTCTTTGTATACCATTCCCAAACTCTTCATCTCATACCAAAAATACCATAGTAATTTCAATGGTCATCTCTCCTAGATGTTCAACTCCACTCTACAAACGAAAAGAGTGGTCTCATCAACCGCCATTTAGTTGAGAGGTACAAAATATTCCAATAACTATCTTGTACAGTCTCACAGGGGCAACAACAAAAGAGTTCCACAGGAAAGAAATCTACAGCAACATAGACCACAGCTTCTACAATAGTAAACCTCATGGAACCAAGTTGAATGCCTTCCTAAAGTTCATGAATAACAAAAGACTTTAGAGGAATATTTGCATGCCTCCTCAATAATAGTCCTCTGTGTGAAGATGTGCTCTACAGTATGGAAGTCTATCTTGGAACTTGCATGCCCCTTGCTTTGAGATTTTGTTTCAGGAACTTACAGAGTTTTATGTCTACTATCACGGCACAGTGTTTAGCAAATGAGTGCCCAATATAATAGTCCTGTAGTTGTTCCAATTTGAACTCTCTCTCAAGTTATGAATGGTGTAGATGATATACTATGATCAAGAGGCAGGGAACCCCAAACAAACAACTCCATTAAATAGGCCTGCCACTAGGGATGCAGGTGCTGCACATCATGTTTCAGGAATTCACCCCTGTAGTTCCCACAAATACATTGCTTTTAAAGGATATGGCTTCTATATATAGCAGTTAAAACATCACTCAACAAGAATATAAGGTGAGAAGGATGAAAGACGTGGATGAAAAGTTGGTCTCTCATATTGTAAACAGAATTGTCATAAGATGCCTAGAGCTGGGGGTTGATATGTAGGGGTAATTCAGTGGAAGAAGAGTGCACAAAAGGACTTTACAGAATGATGGAATGTATCAAGGATCTAATGATGACCAATTGCAAGAAATATTTCTTTTGGCAAAGGTGACAACAATAATCATAAGCAAAGTATATAGAAAGAGAGTCATGGGTGAGAACAAAGCAAAGCCTCAAATGTTGGAATATGTATAATCTGACCTTATTGGATATTGTAAACAGAATTGTCATAAGATGCCTAGCGCTGGGGGTTGATAAGTAGGGGTAATTCAGTGGAATAAGAGTGCACAAAAGGACTTTACAGAATGATGGAATGTAGCAAGGATCTAATGATGACCAATTGCAAGAAATATTTCTTTTGGCAAAGGTGACAACAATAATCATAAGCAAAGTATATAGAAAGAGAGTCATGGGTGAGAACAAAGCAAAGCCTCAAATGTTGGAATATGTATAATCTGACCTTATTGGCCGAAGCCAACATTGTATAATGTAATCATGTATAAGCCTATAGGCAATCATTATACAATGTACTTCACCATGGTTTGATATAATGTTCCCTATGGGCATAAGTTCAACCACTGTTATAGACTATAGTTAACACTAAACTTCTTTAATGCCTAATGTGTAATAGGCGAGGGTTTATTATCTTGTAATTATCCTCTTATGCCTTATGTTATGTCAGCATGGGTTGTATATTTATTATTGTTGAGGAGGGTTTATTATCTTGTAATTATCCTCTTATGCCTTATGTTATGTCAGCATGGGTTGTATATTTATTATTGTTGAGGATTTCGTATAAACACCCCTCAACCACCCGATCCATTTTATTGTGTGATCTCACGTGATCTTCTGTGTGGGTGGGTGCCCTTCTACTATTTCATCTATTGCTCTTTTCTAATTCGCTTCTTATTTTCTCTTGCATAAGATTTGAGTGGATGTATTGCTTATGTTTGTTTCTATAAAGTATTATGAAATCTGACATCAATTGCATAGATTTAAACCTTTTGTCGTTATATTCATAGACAAAGATCCATGAGACCAGACCGCAGGGTAATATTGCTTTTGTTTGTTTCTATAAAGTATTGTGAAATCTGACATCAAACGCGTAGATTTACACCTTTTGTTATTTGAATCATAAAGCAAGACCCATGCGACCATGCCCCAGGGTAATGAATCGAGTCAAGGGCTGCCTCCCCATGGTCATGAGAGAAAAATTCAAACTTTGTTGTGATGGAAGAGAGAATAAGATCCAAACATATGCCAAGAAAGGCAGGCAACATAATGAACAACATACCAGGCATCTAAGCAAATAGTGGTGAGGTAAGCATTGCCGGACCCTAAGAAAGGGGAAACATCGGGTAGAGACGTTGACTGGAAATTGAAAGTCAATACAGCACGGTCGGCACGTGAGAGCTAACAGAAGATAAGGAAATCCCAAATATGTGACATAAAGACGTACTGGCAAAAACATAATCCACCACATTAGCAACCCACTATGAAGCAAACAAGTCAAAACAATCTATAGACCAGGCATTCCTTTAGCATGAAAAACTTAAAGAAAGTCTATACTTTTCATAGTTTTTCCCCGTAGCTCAAAAGGGAAAATTATAACCTTGACCACATACTTGATCTGTCCACATTTCTGCAAAACCACCAAGCATCTGAGACAAGAATGCCACACTTCTGCAAAATCTAATCAATGGTCTTGGCAATGCTTAATGAAAACCTATGAACCTTTTAAATCAACACGGCAGTTTTAAGACTCTACTAGTGAATAGTATCTATTTTCGTTTTCGTCTCAGGGCAACAACAATATTGATGCTCTACTCATCTGGGAGGTCATCTAGGATTTTACAGAAGTTGGCTTCTATGTTTTCAAATTTCATGATCAAGCCAAGATTAATAGGAAGGGATAGGTGAATGAGGGCGTTCGCTGTGAAGACACTGTGTTCAGACAGTATGCCTTAAGGTCTCAGGTCCCGTGGGTGCGCGAACAATAAAAATAACATGAGAAAGATGAAAATTATAAAGACTTTACCCTCTGATAAATCCTCTTTTGCGAGTAACGCCCTCCATTGATCTTGGAAACCCTCACAGTCCCTACACCGAAAATTTCGCATTACTCTGAAATATCAACGAAAAGAAAACCTGGTACACCTAGATATCCGAATCATAAATTTATTGGTTAAAAAAAACACAAGATGAAATTGAAGGTGAGAGAATTTTACTGGAAACTTGTGAAGTGGTAGGTGGAGGAGCCATTAGGGCTGGCTCTGATCTCTGCTCGAGTGATTTCTGATTGAAATTTTAGTGACTTATGCTTTGGTTTCCTCCAAATGATGTGCCGATCTGATGCGAAACCCTACGATATGCTGCAATTGAATGAAAGTTATAATGTTAAATCCAATCATAACCTGCAAGCAATGGTGGATTTTATTGAATAGATGAAGCCAGCCATTTAATATTCTCCAATTGACTTCAACGGTTGCCGCTTATTTATTTAATTTTTAAATAATAGGAGGTATAAACTTGGGGCAAAATTTCATATGAATATGTTACATTTGTAATATTTTTAAGGTTATGTAGCTTTAGTGGATGACACCTAGAGTGATGTGAAGAGGTTAAGAGTTAAGTCTTTTTTTTTAAAGGTTAGGTGGATTGGTAGTCTTTTTGGCTAGGCATTTATCAAGAAGAGATTTAGGTTGGGGCATGCAAATTGCAAAGGTAGAAGTATGATCTGAATCGTCTGAGTGAGTGCTAAATTAATGATGATGGTATGGATCCCAAGCGATCGATGGTCCCTTCACGCTGGATCATCAACAACAAGGTGGCATAGGCTTGTTGGGAGCAGTCCATGTGGTTTGAATCCTACACTTAGAAGTTACTAAAAACAGTGTGGATGTAATAAAAAAGAGTTCTATTTTTAATACTTGATAATATTTCTTTTCATCTCATTATTTAAAAAATGGATACGATATATCTATTCATTATCATGGCAAATATTTTGGGTAGGAATTTGAAGAAAGCTAACAAAGATAGGCTTATAAATGGACTTAAGGCTAGTAATAACATCGACAATACCACTCATCAACGGTTTGTAGATGATACAACCCTTTTTGAGAGGGCAAGGATAAACAAGGCCAAAGCTTTGAATAACTTATTAAAGGAATATGAAAGAGCATCAGGGCAAAAAGGTAAAAAGTTAATAGGAGAAAATTTAAAATTCACTTTGTAAACACTCCAACTTAAATCAAAGCAAGGATTTGTAGGTTACTTTAAATGGAGGAGGCAAATTTGCTAGCAACTTATCTAGGGATACCCTTATTTCAGGGGAGAATGAGGATAGAATTATGGAATCCAGTTATAAGTAAAGTTTAAAATAAACTAGCAGCATGGAAAGGTAGATGGTTATTGTTAGTAGAAAGAGTGCAGCTAATTAAGTTAGTCTTACAGGCCATTCCAACATATTATATGTCATTGTATACATGCCAAAATCAATAGAAAAAAGTTTAACCTATATTATGCGATCTTTTTTGTGGTCAAAATTACATGATATAAGGAAATTTCCTTTGGTGAAATGGAGCAAGGTGTGTGATGATAAAAATAGGGGAGGTATCGGTTTAAGAGTTCTTACAAATGTAAACTTAGCTCTTAGGGGAAAAGTAATTTGGAGATTGTACAAAGAGTGTCAAAGACAATGGGCAAGAATTCTTCTAAGTATGTTGAGCCTAATGACCCAAGCTTAATATTTACAACATTCTCTCTACCAAACGGTTATGCACTTTGAAATGGTTTAAAAATCTATCGATTTGGTGATTAAAGATTTGATATGGGTGGTGGGAATTGGAGAAAATCTATTTATTTGGATGGATACTTGGTGTGATAAAAAACCACTCAATCTAGATCCAATTTTGAAACATTGGACGAGATTACTTCAAGAAAAATATGGTGATAGGGTTTCAAATATTTTGTACAAGGATCGGGAAGAAAGATACAAATGGAAAGAATATTTTTTACAAGTATACAAGACATTGATGCTAGGAGGTAGTTGAGTAGAAAGATAACAACAATGATTATTTCAAGGGGAGCCAAGGATAAATTGATTTGAAAGTTGAATAGCTCAAGAGAATACACAATAAGAAGTGGATATAATGTAAAGCACCAACAAAATAGGAATATTTCAAGAATATGGAGAGATATTTGGGATAGTCCAAGCATTCCTAAAGTTAAAATATTTGTTTGGCTAGTAGGTCATAAAAGAATTTTATCATGGGATAACCTTAATAAAAGGGGTTTTCATGGCCCCTCACAATGTGTTCTTTGTAAAAAGGAGGAGGAGAGTAAAGACCATCTCTTGGGACATTGCTCAATAGTCTGGAAAATATGGCAATGGATTCTTAATATGTATGGTAAATGCATGGTGATGAATTGTTGAAATTCAAATTTGACACGTGCAAGTGCCTTAGTGAAAATTTCTGCAACTTGAGCATTGGTGGGAATGTGCTGAAGCTAAATTCGATGTCTTGGAACTTCATCTCGAATGAAGTGACATTGTGTGCCAATGTGCTTGGTTCTTTCATGATGTACTGGATTCTTGACAAGATTCAAAACACCAATGTTGTCGCAGAACAAGTGTATTGGAGATTTTGATGGAAGACCCATACTTATGAGGATGCGACGTAACCATATCACTTCACACACAGCTTCACGTGCGGCGCGATATTCTGCCTCTGTTGATGAAATAGCAACCACCTGTTGCTTCTTGTTGTGCCAAGAGATAGGGCCAAATCCAAGATGAAACAAATATCCTGAAGTTGATTTACGGTCATCATATGATCCGACATAGTTAGAGTCTGTGTATCCCTGTAAGAAGAATTTGTTGTTCCTCTTATATTCTAGGCCATATTCCATTGTGCCACGGACATAGTGAAGAACATGCTTTATTGCTTTCCAGTGTGTAGTCTTAGGCTTCTGCATGAACCTCGAAAGATAGTTGACAGCAAATACGATATTTGGCCTAGTGTTGGTCAGATATATGAGACTCCTAATCAACTGGCGATAGAGAGTACCATCTACCTGAGGTGAATCATCATATCACGATAACTGAATAACTGTTTCCATCAGAGTAGACATTGGCTTGCAATCAGTCATGTGATATTTTTCCAATAGGGTCTTGGCATATTTTTTCTGAGACACTTTGATGGAGTGCTCCTTCTGGTTGACTTCCAGACCAAGACAATAATGGAGAAGTCCGAGATCTGACATCTCAAAAGATTGACACAAGTCTCTTTTGACAGTAGAAATCATTGTTTTTGAACTCCTTGTAATGAGCAGATCATCAACATAGAGTACAAGCAACACTATTTCAGAACCCTGTTTCTTAAAATAGAGGTTTGCATCTGACGGACATCTCTTAAAACCATGTTGCAAAAGGTGATGATCCATTTTTATATACCAAGCCCGAGGGGCTTGTTTCAAACCATATAAGGATTTTACCAATTTGCAAACTTTTTGTTGTTGGCCTTCCACTTCAAATCCTTCCGGTTGAGTCATGTAGACTTCTTCTTGGAGATCACCATTTAGAAAAGCACTCTTGACATCAATTTGGTGTACTTTCCACCCATATTGCGCTGCCATAACACAAAGAACTCGAATGGTTGTCATCCGAGCAGTAGGTGCAAAAGTTTCCTCATAGTCAATGCCTTCTCTTTGAGCATAGCCCTTTGCAACAAGTCGGGCCTTATGCTTATCTATTGTACCATCCGCCTTATACTTCACTTTATACACCCATTTGCAGCCTATGGGCTTCTTTTCGTATGGGAGATCGACAAGCTTCCAAGTTTTGTTTTTCATCAAAGACTTATACTCCGTATCCATAGCAACCTTCCATCGAGGCTCACCAAGAGTAACTTGCACTGATGCGGGTTCAAGATCGTCTATGGAAGACATAAATACCCTATCACTATCAATATCCATATCTTTTGTATCTCTCTCTGGATCTACAGAAAGTTCCTCAAAAGATTCACAGCTCATCAACCCCAGTATTCTTTGTTGCAGTTTTCTCCTGTCGAGCCATGCTACGAGTACGAGGCCTATCCAATGTCAAATCTGGTGGAGTGGATAGCTTAGAGTCTTTTATTGTATTTGTATACCACTTTGGATTCTTCTTCTGAGGTGTTGAAGAAGATGAAGACGAACGTCCAACTTTTGAGGAAGGAGATTTATCAACTTTAGGTTCCACAAGGTCTAGGTATACATCTGATGTGGGTTCTGATGTGAAAGCCTCATCAAAAACTACATATCTACTGATGTGTATCTTCTTGGTTAAGGGATCAATCAAACGATAACCCTTAGAGTGCTCATCATACCCAAGAAGAATACACTTCAGTGTCTTCACATCTAGCTTCTTCCTTTTCTCTTTTGGTATGTGCATGAAAGCTTTACATCCAAAAATGCATAGATGAGAAATGGAGGGTTTCCTACCACTCCATGCTTCCTGTGGAGTCATTCCTTGTAGAGCCTTTGTGGGTGCCCTATTCAACAGATATACTGTTGTGGTGACAGCTTCTACCCAATATAGTTGCTCAATCCTAGCTCCTGTGAGCATGCAACGAACCATTTCCATGATGGAACGATTCCTCCTTTCAGCAACTCCATTTTTTTGAGGAGTATAAGCAGTAGTTAACTATCGTGTGATCCCATTTTCTTTCAAGAACTTAGAGAATTCTTTAGATGTGAACTCCCCCCCTTGATCTGAGCGGAGGGTCTTTATAGAAGTCCCTGACTCCTTTTCAACAGATTTCTTGAATTGCTGAAAGAATCCAAATGCTTTAGATTTCAGTTGAAGAAAGAATACCCACATCTTTCGTGAGTAATCATCTACGAATAAACGAAAATACCTCTTACCCCCATAACTGTTGGGAGTGAAGGGACCGCATATATCGATGTGAATCAACTCCAGAGGTTTCTTTGCTCTTGTAGAGCTCCTTCCAAAAGGCACTCTATGTTGCTTTCCTGCCAAGCAGTCAGAGCAAACTGGTAAAGTGGTATAAAGGGAAGGAAGACCTTTTACCATTTCATACTTACTTAACTCAAGTAAGTAACCAGAACTCAAATGTCCATATCTCTTGTGCCATAGGGAAGTTGCCTCCTTTGTAGAGACTGTCATGGCAACATGTGGAGTAGAGATAACATCTAAGGCAAATAAGCCATGCTTATATGAAGTAGTGGCGATGTTCTTACACCTCCTGGTAATAGAACAACACTTCTTGCCTCCCTCAACACTAAAGTGCACAACCATATCTTTGTCCAGAATCTGTGTGATTGACAACAAATTGTTTGCCAATCTTGGAACATAGAGAACTTTGTCAATCTAACACTTGCCATCAGGAAGAGTGACTAAAATAATACCTTCTCCTTGAACCTTGTAGGTTTTATCATCAGCAGTAGTGACAGGTTTGCCCTCTTTGGCCTCAAAAGACTCAAACCATGATTTGTCACCAGTCATGTGCTTACTGGATCCAGAATCAACATACCAGATAGGATCCCTCTACTTGGACACTGTGGTAGTCATGAGAACTTTGTGGGCTCTCTCAAAATCCGTGTCATATTCTTCAACAACAACATTCACTTGTTGTTTGTTCTTTTGTGGTTTGTTTCGGCCTTTCTATTTTGATTGCTTATTCTTATGCCAACATATGTTTGTATCATGACCTTCTTTGTCACAAATCTTGCAATATCACTTTTTTTGTTGAGGTTGTTGAGTTTGTTTCCCTTTTGAATCCTTTTGTGAATTCCCTCCCTTCTAAAAATTACCCGTCTTCTGGTTTTGCCCTTTCCTGTTGATGTAGAGTGCAGTGTTAGAAGAATCATCTCATTGTAGTTGGCGTGCCTCGTCCTCTTGAAGCATATTAACCAATTCTACAAAAGTAACTTTCCGTTGCGACACTTGAAGGAAAGTAATCAACACCCGATAAGAATCAGGTAAAGCTCTCAATACAATTGAGGTAAGGAGCTTATCTTCAACTGGTTCTCCTAAAGAATTCAACTTTGCTTTCAATTCGACACTCTGCAAAGAAAAAATTCAACTGTCTCCCCCTGCTTCATGCTTAGACTATGTAATTAAGATTGAAGAAATAGAATAGTGGAATCATTCTTTCCCTCATAGATAGTTTTAATGGCATCCCATGCCTCTTTACTATTTGCACAGTTAGCAATATGGGGCTAAACTTCATCAGCCACAACAAGCAAAATGAGCACCTTTGCTTTGCTGTCTAGCTTGTCAAAGTCTCTTTGAGCAGTAGATGGAGTTGTAACACCAGCAGCAGATGAAGGTCTTGTTGTTGTTCTAGATACAACATCCCATAAGTCATCAATGACTAGGATAGCCTTCATCTTGTTTTTCCATGGTGTGTAATTAGGACCTTTCAACAACCGATGAGAATCAGTCATTAATTTTGCAGACATGGTGAAGGTTCCTTATAACACCAATTGGTCCCCCTTTCGATATACCTTTTGCTAGGCCAATATACCATACAAAATACCCGCCCTTACGTGAGGTAAACTATAGGTATTTAGAAAGATAAACAAAATTCACTCGTCCTTACGTGAGGGAAACTATAGGTAATTTTTAGAGATCATACGATACGTGGAACTTAAGCAGTACTGAAAGGGAATAGTCTTGTTGATGGCACCTACCATAGAAAGTCTGCAATCCTCATGCGTGGGGCGTAACTTCCCCTAAACACAAGAACTATTAGGGAATGGATGGAGTAAAAAAATGCAAAATGGCAAACTTATCTCTCTCCGACGATTTATAGAGAACAAGCTCAAACGTTGTTTTGGCAGCTATATTAGGCGACGGATACGATGAGCGCAATCACGACGACTTTACCTGTAAGTGCTAGCCAGAGGTATCACAAATACCGAACGCTACAGTGCAATAAATTGCACGGATGGGTTTTAATTATTCCGAGGACTTAAGAGTGAATTTCATTTTAACTTTTAATGTTATAGTGCAAAAAATGAAATATGCAACATACAACATAAAAGTGCCCACAGAAATAACCCACTAGGTGTCGGGCGCAGCCGAAAATGCACCTTTACAATAATGCCAAAATTGCTTTTCAAAAAAATTACTCACTTTCCCCCTGTAATTTTTGGAAAAAAATACCCTCGAAAAAAAAATTCTTTAACAAAGCATTTTTTTAATAATTATTATATATTTTTAAAGTTAAAAAAAAAAAAAATTAATTTATATAGTTTAAAAAACTATGAAAATATTTATATAGTTTTAAAACTATAGAAAAATAAATTAAAATTAAAAAAATTTAATTTAACTAAAAAAATAATAATAAAAAAAAACTTTAGAATTTTTTTTTTTTTTTTACCTTTTTTTCTCCAAGGGGGAGTCGACGGGATTGGAACCCCTGACCTGCAGGCTCCCTGAGCCTTACCGCACAATCCACCACCAGGTGGACTAGCGGGCTAATCCGAAAGGATCAGGGACCCCCTCCTATTTGAGGAGGGTCCCCAGCCCTTTGCCCGTGCGTGGTTGCTTAGCCGCGGCTTCCTCCGTGGCTGGTGGCGACGGGAGGCCCGCGACGGCGTTCGCAGCGCGACGCTGCAGCGAGTGGCCTGCGGTTGGACAGCCGCAGCTGCAGCGAGCGGCCTGCGGTTGGACAGCCCACGGCTGCAGCAAGCGGCCGACGACTGGATAGCCCGTGGCTGCTGCTGTTGCAGGTGGCCACGGCTGCAGTTGTTGTGCGTCGCGCCGCATGCGCGACGTAGGGAAGGGGGGAGGGGGGGGACGCGATGCACGCCGCGTGGAAAAAAATAATCACACGACAACGTGGGGGGGTGGTGTGTGGCGCGACCGTGCATGATTTTTAATCACGTCCCGACGGGGTGGGTGGTGCCTGGCGCGGTCGCGCGTGAATTTTAATCACGTCGTGGCGGGGGGGCGCGCGATTTTTTTTTTAATATAGATCACGCATGAGGGGGGGGCCCGAAGAGAAAAAATACGCACAGGAGGTGCGTAGCGCAGGGGGGGTCTGCGTGTTTTTTTTTTTTTTAAATGCGTGCTCAGCAAAAAAACATGCACAGTCCAGCGCTGGGGAAAAAAAATTTCCCAGACCAGCGCTGGCCAACAAGCGTCCGCTTCTTCCCAAAAAAATGCTTTTCTCCAGCAAGCTTTCGCGTCCTCTCTCTCTCACCCTTCTGGCTCTGATGCCATGTTGAAATGCGAACTGTATTTCATTATGGAAGCAACATTTAAATAATACATTGGCAGCTGAAAATAAACCCGGAGGTTGTGGAACCACCCGAGGTAAAAATAGGGATTGTTATAGAAAATAACAATACGCCTAAAATGAAAACTAAATAATGAAATAAATAAGATATCACTAAGATATGCTAACATGAATGACACAATTGAAGATTGGTTAAAATGGAACAACACTTTTAAAAGCGAGGCTTTACAAAAAATTTGGGATATATCAAAAGATACAATACTTTGGACTATATGGCTTGAAATAAATAGAAGAGTATTTAAAGTAAAGGAAAGCAGTTTAAAGGTAATGAAAAGGAAGATATGTTTAGCTGTAGAGGAGTCTAATCCAACCCTATCAACTCATCCAATCCCTAATCTAGAAGCAAAGAGCCTTGACAGATGGAGTCAAGTCATCAAATAGAATTATGATGTTGGGTATAGGTGAAACAAAAAGAAGGCAAAGAATGTAAAGTCGAAACCACCATATGTGGAGTTAGTCAAATTGAATTTTTATGGGGATCAATGAGATTTAGGACTAAACTTCCTATCCATTAGCTAAAGTCCCCTTGGGTAGGGGCCAAGATGAAGATAATGATTGAGGAGAGCATGAACTATTCTAGTTCCAAGATGATTCCAATCAAGGAGGAGATTGTGAACTATTATGGAACCAAGACAGTGGTTGAGATGACCTTACCCTACCACCATGCTTATAAAGGAGATTGAGAAGATTTGTTCCCTATAGATTATGGATGCAATCCAAGATTGGTATTGTAGAGGTAAGAGATCCTATTTCTTCTCCTGGAAATGTGATTCCTTCTCTGACTCTACATCCTTTTGACCTAGGAAAGAAATTGGTTGCAAATGTAGTTATGAATTTTAAGCAAAAATCAATTGTGAGGGATCCTTTTTATCTCCAGCCTATTCAGGGATTGTTATCCATCCCGTCTGACCTTATAAAATTAATCATGGATGAAGTGGTTTTTAATCTTGTTAAAAAATTTGTGGGTTCTCATCTAAATTTAGATTCAATTAGGAGATGACCCTCCTCTAAATTATCCCGTAGTGGACAGATGGAAATTGTGGCTTTGCCACTGATTTTTTTCTCATTAAGATTTATAGGGAAGAGGATATGGTTAAAATTCTTAGTGGTGGTCCATGGTTCTTTGGTAGAAGAAGTTTGTTCCTCCGTAGATGTGGGATGGATTTTGATCGAGATTCTCAAAAGATCAACTTGATACCCATTTGGATGAAGCTTCCAGGATTACCTCTGCAATTTTGACATGTGGATATCTTAAGAGGTATCATTATAATGTTTGGAGAGTTGATCATGATTGATGCAATGACTCATGCTAAATCTAGAATAGTGGCTGCTAGGATGTGCATTATTATTAATCTAGATGTTGAATGTCTAGACTCCAATGATCTAGTTTCAGATCTAGGAATCCATAAACAGACCATTGAATTTGAAAATCTACCTCTATATGGCTTTACAGCTTGTAGATCAATTCATAAAAATACTTAGGGTTCTCAGATTAATCTTGGGAACTTTGCCACCCCTATTACATTGAGAAATTTTGCTTCAACTACTCAGATTGCTTCTCTTACCATAGATTTATCATATGTTGAGAATGTTGCTAAGGATGTTTTTGCCATGGCCAAAATCTCTCCAATAATGCCTGGTGAGGATATTGAGACTAATGTTAAACATTTACCTCTTCGTGGCTCTGAGGATTGCAGATCAGTTCCTTCCAAGAAGTGGATTTGTAAAGATCCTTAGGGTTCTTAATTTTTTCTTGGAAACTTCGTAGAGACTGCTTCATTGATAAATTTTTCTCTAGCTGTTGAGACTGCTTCTCTTTCTAGAGATTTTACATTTGCTAAGTATGTTTTGGCCATGACTAAAATCTATATTGTTTTGGTCAATCTATGAAGTTTTATTAAAAAATTCTTGGTCCTTGGTGATTCATGTCTTGTTGCAGATCTAGTCTTTGTTGCCTCTCCATTGATTGATTATTTAGCCCTGATTGATAAAGGAAATTCAGGATTGGAGAAAGTTTCTCCCTTCAATAATTTGAGTAGTAAGGTATATATTTTTTTGGGTCCTCTTACTAGATCTCAAAAGAGAAAATGTAGGAAAAAATCTGGAAGATCCTGTATGAATGCTTTGAGGGAACGAAGAACAAATTCGGATATCGCAAATGGGTTATAGTCTACGTTGTATTCTAAATGGAAATTTTTTCTATTGGATAACCCTAAGTGTTTTTGGCTTCAGATATTCTTTGAGATTTGGTGGATTTTTAGTTTTTGTTATGGAAAGAGATTTTTAGTCGAAAATAATTTTTTGGGTCTTCTCCTTCAGGTTGGATTCAGATTTATTTATAGGTAAGAAAAGTCTTTTCTATTTGATTTGGTGATTCGTGGATGCTTATTTCTCCCTACCTTCTAGATGCATGTCTTCTCTCTACCTTGGGTGGAAAATTCTTTTTTGAATTCTTCTTTGTGCAAGGCCTCGGGATTAGTGGTGGACAACTGGTTTCATGATTTTTCCTACGTGGTTGGGCAGGAAGTTTTTTCAAATATTGAATTCAAATCTGAGTGGGTCCTTTGGGTTGGTGGTTAAATTTTGGATGCAAGGTTGTCTCTATTTGGTTGGGCGTTTGCTAATTATATTTTTGATATCCATGTCTTCTTTTTGTTGTTGTTACGTTTTTTAGGATCTAGGAAGATCCAGATATTTCTTTGGGAGATTTGCCTTTAGATTTTGATGCCAGATCTCTTTGTATCTCTTTGTTTCTCTTTTGGCTCTTCATCTTTGTTTCTTTTTAGGTTGTTCTTTGAGATTCGTATTTGATGTAAAGGTTTGGGGACCCTCAAAACCCCTCTGTAAAAGGTGCGAGGTCCTTTCAAAATCCCTTTTACCTAATAAAAAAAATCAATTTTGATGGAGCATCTAAAGGAAATATAGGACCAGCAGGAGGAACAAGAATAATTAGAAATAATAGAGAAGAGATTTTGTCTCATTATGTGTTCAATAGTGGATTTAAGACAAATAATAAAGTTGAAGCTTGGGTGTCTTTGGAAGGGTTAAAATATGCAAACAATTGAAATGGAACAAAGTATGGATGGAAGGTGATTCACCCATAGTAATAAATGTAATTTTGAAGAAAGCAAAGGCCCATGTAACATACAAGAGATATTTAAATTCAAGATCTTGATAAAGAGTTTGAAGAAATCAAGATTACACATAATTAAGGAAAGGAAACAAATGTGCAGATAAGCTAGCCAATAGAGGGGTTTTAATTGAGGATCATGAAGTTAAATTCTTTTTTCAATGGTTAGAAGAAGTAGTAAGGTTAGCTTAAGTTGATAAGAAAATATTGACTGCCTAAATCAAATAATGATTAATACTTTAATGTTTTCCATTGGTAATATCTACTTTATTTTATAACATTAATGTGTTTTTCATATAAACTATTTATTATAATTTTGGTGGTTGCACTTATGCTTCAGGATGGAAACTAGCAATCTAGATTTGGTAAAGCAGACTATGATAGTGCAAAGTTTTAGAAATATTACTCTACTAAGATGCAATGCATAGATAGTAGAGGTGAAGTTTTGGTGTTGTGAAGGCTGCTATAGGAAAATGTCAAGAAAGATATTAAATTATGGAATATATGTATTCACACAAAAAATTAAAAAAAATCTAAAATCAAGAATTTAGACATTTTATACAAAATGATGTAGATTTCTAACTATAGCATCTCAATTGAGATGAGAAGTGAATCTATTTGGAAACTCTCAAGCTCTAAAGAAGAGAGTTGTGACTTGTCAATTGTGGGAGACCCAAGTACAACCCCTTGTTCTCCAACAAAAAAAATGAATAAGATATTGTTATTATAAATAATATATAAAGTTGTCATTTTCATGTTAAAATAAAATAAAATTTTAACTCACTTAAGTAATTATGAATCGACAACACCCTTTTTTTAATGACTTATCTTTTAGGAGTCATATTTTTGCATAGATTTGTTTGATTTAGATGATTCTTGTACATTTTATGCAAAATTAGAAGAGCTTTAAAATGAGTGGTCATACAAAATAATCCAAGCTATATTGAGGGAGATACGACCATGTGAAGACAGTCATCCAAAATAAGGGTAACATTTAGGCAATTTAAAAAAATCTTATATTTCAAGAGCCATATCTTTGAAAAGAGTTGTCATATTCTAATGATTCTTGGACCAATTTGTGCAAAATTTGAAGAGCTTTAAAACGAGTGGTCATATGAAGGAATTCAAGCAGTATTGAAGGAGATGTGACCCTGTGAATTCTATCATTTGAAACAAGGATAATGTTGATTTTTCAAGTTATGGGAAATGAAATTGTAGATATTTTTCAGTCAAGATTCAAATGATGGGAGGAGTAATGGACTAGGACATCAACGAGGCGGGACATTTTGTTTGGGTGTAGAATTTTTCAGCTAAGTTTCATTTTAGCCCTCCATTATCTTAGAAGTTTTACATGCAAATTGTTGTAGGTTTATTTTCAAATAATATAATCGTTTTAAGATATACTAGTAAATTTTAGTAGATATTGAATTATAATTTTATTCCCATGGATCAATTTATAGCTATCTTAGAATCGTCCCTAGTAGTAGAGTTTAGGGAGGACCTCATTGAGCGAATTTCCTCGTTGCTCAAAGATAAGGCAGTCATTGGTAAATTTAACGGGTCTTGACCAAGGGCTTTGACTATGATAAAATGGATTGATAGGAGATGGAAATATTCATGAGTGAGTCTATCCTTTCTTTCCAAAGGTTTCTTCCTATTCATTTTTTATTACAGGAAGGAATGACATAGAATCTTGAAAGCGGGTCATTGGTTTATGGGAAGAGTATGATTCTTCCTCGCTTGTATGAAGGCTTTGCACCTAAAAACATAAATCTATCCCTAGAACTAGTTTGAGTTAGAATGTATGGGTTACCCATTGAATTCTGGGAAACAACTACCTTTAAGGCAAAAGGCAACACTCTAGGATAATTCCTTGAGATTCAAAAACTACAAAATATGAATCCTTGGCTATTTATGATCGGATATTGGCCATGTTCATATCATTAAACCTTTACCAAAATCAATCATTATTAAGTATGGGGGTAAGTTATGAACCTAAACCATGGATTGTAAAAACATATCTTTCATATGTATAAGATGTCATGAGATGGAGCATATTGAGATATCATGCCCTAAGAAGATTCCAATAGAAGCATATGTAGAAAACTATAAAAGAAACTTACAAATGGATATGGATGAGGATGGATTTCAAATTCCAAAAAATAGGTCTAGATAGATAAAAGTAAATAAACAATAGAGACCAATAAGTAAGGATATTGGAAGAAATACTAATTCTTTTGAGGCTTTAGCCTATGAAGAGAAAGAAAATCAAAACTTAGAGGACATGGTACAACATGATCAAAACATTAACAAGGAATTATTTACTCAGTATGATCCTGATTTAGGGATGAACATTCCTACTAAACTTAAGGAATGTGTCTCATAAAATTTTGAATACTCTCTTGAAGTACCATGCACCATTCAAGAGAAGGAAAGTGATAGAGAAAACATAATATTAGATGTTATTACCTCTACCATTAATAAGGAAATACTAGAACATGAGCAAGATAAGTCAAAAGCTTCCTTAGCAGAGCCAGAAGAGGATAAATCTAATGAAAGGGAAAGTTTTGAAAGAATATTTAGGAATATAATAATAAGACCTACACTCGATACTAGCAAGTCAAAAAGAGGAAAATATTCAAATTATCAAGTGAGATCCAGGGAAGCAAGAGCAAACATAGAGAAAGGAACACAATCTAAGTTGGTTGAACTTCTCTTTACTAAACAACAATTTGATATTGGTAATTCGCAAGAGGGGCTAGTAGCCCCTAATGAGACATGATTATTATCTTATGGAATATAAGAGGTGATAAGGCTCCTCAAAGTAGAGGTATATTAAGCACCTTTATTTAAGTAATAAGCCTAATATTCTTTGCATCTAGGAAACTAAAATGACAAAGGAAGAAGTTTTCAAAACTATGAAAGCAGTGTGGGAAAGATGTGAATGAGATTTTGTGGATTCGAAAGAAGAAACAAGAGAAATTCTAACATGTTGGAATCTAGTTAGAACCTTCTATGAAACCATTCATAAAACTGGACATTGGATAGCTTCATTAATCACATGCTACTTTGCAGATAGTTGTTTCATCCTTATCAATGTCTATGGATCTACAAATCAGTCAAGTAGATCAGAAGTATGGAGTGGGATTGAAGCTTTTATGAGAATTAAAGACCAAGAAACCTAATTCATAATCATAGGAGATTTTAATGACATAACCAAGCTAGATGAAAATTTTAGAGGAGTTAGGAAAATAATCTAAAGTATGAGAGTTTTCTCAACTTTTATTCAAAATAATAATCTATGGGAGGTTGAGTTTGAAGAGGAAAACTATACATGGACCAATAACATGACAAGCCAAAACCTGATAGCAAAAAAAATTAGACAAATTCACACTCTCAAATTATTGTCTGGATGAAGGCATTTGTGCTAAAATTAATACCTTGACAAGGATTGGTTTAGATTAGTAGCTAATAAGATTTAAGATGATGGTAAGTGAATTCAAAAAATATTATATTTTAAATATGATTAGATGTGTTAAAACCATCCTCAATTTGTTGATATGATAGCTCAGGCATGGAAGTCTTCAGGTTACAATGGACTATATACACTTCCAAAAAAATTATATCAATAACATCTAGACTAAAAGAATGGAACAAGAACACTTTTGAAAACATTATTGAGAAGAAAGAACTAAAAGAGAAGCTATTTTTAAAAAGGTGAGAATAATAATACAAGCTTGGAGGAAAGGGAGTCACTTAGTGAATATCATAATATTTTGAGTAAGGAAGTTAAATTTTGGAGATTAAAATCAAGATAGACTTGATTAAAAGGAGAAAAAAACACATATTTTTTTCATAGGATGACAATAGTACAAATATCAACATCCAAAATAATTAAAATTAAATTAGTAAAAGCGGTTTGGATTTAATACCAAAACAAAATCATAAAGGAGGCAATGTTTTTTTACAAAAAATATTGAGGATCAGAGGAGATTGAAGTTCTTAATGATAAACTACTACAAGTACCTTTAGTCATAAAGATGAAAACAATAGCAAATTGATGGATCTTATTATGCTAGAATAAGTTCATTCAACTCTTTTCTCTTTTGATAAGGATAAATTCCTAGGTTTGGATGGACTCTCTACAACATTCTATCAACATAATAGGGAAATAGTGAAGGATTATTTATTGGAAATAGTGGAACAATCTAAGGTAAAATAATACATACCTTAAAAAATAAATGCAATATATCTTACCTTGATTCCAAAAAATGATGCACAATTCTTTGATTCATTTAGGCCCATAAGTCTGTATCGCTCCAAATTTTTCGCATCCCTACCTTCAGGCTATTGGATCCGTGCCCGGAAGGAGGATGGGAAAAGGATGATGCGGTACCTCGGATGAGAGGACTTTACGAAGGTCCCGCCTCTCAAGGGAGGTGCATTTTGGTGATTTGTCGACGGATGGTGGGTTCACCAGGAAACATTTGGCGGCAGTTTCCATGCCTAGGTTTTGGGAATGTGTTTTAATGGGTTCGTTTTATCCTTAAACATTCATCCTAGGTTTGGCCGAATGATTCTAACTTAAACTACATGAAAATGCAATTTAAATGAATACAGTAAACAAACTGAAAGCAAAAAAATAGAGAATTTGTAGGAGGCTAATGGAGATTACCTGATCCGGGATGTCTGATGAAGTTTCGATGCTTGAAGTAGTCTGGATCGTCTGGGATTCGACAAAATCACCTGTAATCTGTCAGAATCGTCTGGAATCTGACAGGATCGTCTGAGACAGACATAATCGTCTCAGATCTAACAAATTTGTCAAACGAATTCGTCAGAAACCTGCAAATCAGAGAACAGATGCAAAATACAAGCAATTCTACTATGCAAAACAGAGGCAAAATATGCTAAAGAACAAGGTGAATACTAAGCAATAATTCAAAACAGAGAAGTAAAACAGATCACCTGCATTATGATGGCAAATCATGAATTTAATGTGCAATCTAAACTAGATGGGTGAACTCCAGATGCAAAGTAGAATAAAAACTAAATAAATGATTTGATTTATAGCATAAAATGACAAAGAGAAAAGAGAGAAGAGCAAACTTCGAGCACTGATTGCCTCGATGTATGCTGCAGTCGAGATCGTCTCGCATCAGCACGAGATCATCCCTAATTTGACAGGATCGCCTCCAATCTTGACAGGTTCGTCGGCCGCGATAGGTGCTGGCTCCGACTGAAAACCAGTGATATACCCGCAATAAAATT
This sequence comes from Wollemia nobilis, assembly GCA_028583015.1. Taxonomy (NCBI): domain Eukaryota; kingdom Viridiplantae; phylum Streptophyta; class Pinopsida; order Araucariales; family Araucariaceae; genus Wollemia; species Wollemia nobilis. The sequence continues at coordinate 28,812,161 of JAQPPZ010000856.1, read as the reverse complement.
ACTATAGGAATAGTGCAAAAAGCAAATTTGAGAAGTTCTAGCACATAGGGAGTCGATTTGCATAAAAATTCAGCCAGGGGTTGGGGAGGGAAAAGTCTTAGAGTTAAATAGGCTTAGGGAAAGTTGTTGGGAGGTTGGAGATCTTCCCAATTTGGGAGATCTCCAACGGGGGAAGGTTCCCAACGACGCAGACACGCTTTTGCCCGAATTGGAGACCCGTTGGAACAGATTCTAATTATGAAAATGCAGTTTTGCGACGAAATCGTCTGGACGTCCTAGTCCAGACGAAATCGTCAAATCTGGGGCGATATCGTCTGATCGGCGACGATATCGTCCAACGGTCAAAACAACTCCTAAAAATGGCACAAAAAAAGGGGAAATGGGTTTCTCGACGGTTAACAGGCGGTTTGGGAGGTTAAATTTGAATTTAAATTTATTTACTAAGGTGAATGTAATTATTCCAATTTGACTGCGCCAATTTTAGGGTGCTACATTTTGCCCCCTCTTTAGCGAATTTTCCGAAGAAAATGCGTTAAAGATGAGTTCTTCTCGATCTACGAGAAAGCAAAAAATTAATCCCATTTTTAGGCGACGATTCTTGGTCGAATTGTACGACAGCTTACTATGGTGCCCCCTCCGTGTTTTTACCCAAATCGAACGTTTGAGGTAAAAACACGAAAAAGCAAAAATTATTTGTGAATTATTTTGAATAAAATTAAGAAAAATAGGGTAAAACCCTAATTCATTATTACTGTTCATTTTACTATTTTTAGAGCTCTGGAGCAAAAATGGTAGAGACAGCGCACAGATCTGCAGAGGTCCGTCGCGGTCTACGGGTAAGGGTTTAAACTCAATTTAGATTGATTTAATTGGAATTTACATGCTTTGTAGATAGATTTTAAGATGAATTTTGAGCATCGCGGTCGTTTTTGGCCGTCGACGTCGTCCGGACGAAATCGTCCCTAGTTCGACGAAATTGTCTCAAGTTCGTCAATTTCGCCCACGGGCAAAATCGACGAAAAAAGGACAATTTCGTCAAATTAGAGACGATCGGAGACGATTTTGCTCAAATTTGGGACGATATCGTCCAATAGTGGGCGATATCATCAATTGCAAAAATTTGATCTTTAAGGTGTAGTTTTGATTACTGAAATTGTTTATTAATGATTGTTTGTTGTTTTGATTGTTTATGTTTGCAGAGAGGACTACTAAAGAGCAGAGAGTGGAAATACGGCGGGCTGAGAGACGACTTGGCCGCTCTCACCCAGGCAGAGTGGGATCTGCTGGCACAGGCCGGCTTGCGGCATGTGGCAGAGATGTCGCAGGTTTCTACTGACATGGGGCTACTGACAGCCCTAGCAGAGAGGTGGTACCCGGGCTCTTCATGCTTTCGGTTACCGACAGGGGAGATGACTCCCACACTGGAGGATGTATGGAGGATTTTGAGAATCCCCATACAAGGACGAATGATCACACCTATGGCCAATCAGGGCCACGCGATGGGACGACTGTGCGATGACCCGAGCTTCGCCCTGGAGAAGGGCGGAGTGAACATCGAGGCACTACGCCAGATGCCTGGGGCATCTACACTGACACGAGTTCTAGCTGGAGTAGTTGGTGGACTTCTGCTGTGCCACCAAAGCGGGTGCAGGGTGCCGTGGATGCTCGTAGATGTGATCTGCGATATGCGCGACCATGGCTACAGATTCTGATGGGGCAGCTTTGTACTATGCCGGCTGTACAGGATCCTTTATGGGGTCGTGTACAAGGGCGGGCGATGTCTGGTGATGACATCGCTACTATAGATTTGATGCTGGGAGCACATTGCGGTGCGAAGGCCGGTAGGGCTTCCATTGATAGGGGTTGATGGGGAGAGGCCCCGAGTCTTCTACTGGTGGCTCCGAAGAGGGGCACAGCGATGGATCGACCTACCGGTGTCTCGGAGACTACTAGATGACTTGGTCCCAGACCAGATCACCTGGAGGCCGTGGAGGCAGCATCCAGGGTGGGCAGAGGACGCACAGGAGCTGGCTCGCATCAGGCGAGTCTGCTGGCTGAGGATGGAGAGGGGAGAGGTGGAGCTCCATCGCTACGACCGAGTTTTACAATAGTTCGGTCTGCAGCAGGGGATACCATCTCTGAGGGATTACGAGTTTTCTCGGACTATCCGGGATAACACCACAGTTAGCGGGGCTCCAGACATGCAACGATTCTGGAGTCAGGATGCGGATGATGCCCCCATCCAGCCAGTGGATGGGGACGACGCAGGAGTAGTCGATGGCTACGATGCCTGGTACGCAGGCATCCGCCCTCCTCGGATGACGAGGGCACAGGGTCCGATCCACGTAGTTGTGTGTCGGATAGGGAGGCGGCTCCAGGTAGCGATAGAGGCGGCCCAGGGTCGCGACGGGAGAGATTAGAGGAGGCCACAGGCACAGGAGCGGCCGTGGTAGAGGGAGAGGGAGAGGAGGGAGGCGAGACCCCCATCTCCACAGAGGCCACCATCGCCTGATAAGGGCAAGGGCGCGGACACAGGAGAGAGTAGCGAGATGGCTACTCTTCGGGTAGAGAGAGATCGTCTGCAGGCTCAGGTGCAGACACTACAGGATGCAGCTGCACAGCACCAGGCTGAGGTGTCGTAGCTGCGAGACGAGAATGCACGTCTCAGGGCACGAGGCGGAGGGGTGAGCACTCAGGAGCTACTACGGTCGGTTTCTCAGATCGCATTCTATCAGGTGCTATACTACCAGGCGATGCCAGAGGGCCAGAGGATACAGGTGCCGGTTTCCATAGCCGATCCGATCAGGACAGGGTCGATGAGGAGCTCATCCCGGTCGACGATGAGGACTCGTAGTACCACACATACTACGATGGGACCACCTCATCCTTCGTAGGGCGAGGGAGGAGATGAGGCCGAGAGATCTAGAGGCTCTCGAGGCTAGAGGGCGGGATATTGCTACTGATATTGTATTATACTTGTATTGACAGAGGATTGAGTATGCCGAGGTACAGATTGTGGCATACCAATCCAGTTTTGATGATGTATATATTCTGTTGATATATATAGATGAGATATTTTTGAGTATATGACTTGTCTTATGTGATACTTATGATGCTTTTTATGTTTGATGTAATTGATTGATTTGATTGATGTAATGATTTTATTGATGATTCATGTAATTATGTCGTTTTGGAAAATATTATAACTTGGATGTCATGCTATAAATATTTTAAATGAAATATTCTGATGTAACAAATTGATTGGTTGTAATGAAATGTAAAAATAAAAAGAGATTTCTAACAATAATTTCAAAGGACATTGTCGCTATTATAGACCATTTCATGGAGTCGTCGCTCACTCGGTCGTCAAGCTAGTCCCAGGATAAAAATATTGTTAAAAAAAAAGAGTGCTTAAGAGACTGTCTTAAGACTTTGTTGTGATAATGCAAATGATGATGATGATGGTTTGCTTTCAGATTTTCATGAAAATATTATGCATGAAATATTGTAAAATAATTTTTGCTAGGCATAAATTCCTAAGTGTGATAAAATTGTTGAATAATTCCTTAGGAATTATACCGTCATTGCAAAATTGGAGGTTGACATAATGACATGAAATACTGAAAATGTGCATTCTTTTGAAAAGCAAAATTTGTGTAATATGAAGTCATATGTTTTGTATGATTTTTGATAAATTGGGAAAAAAATTGTTACAGTGGTTTGCGCTAGGCATAGAATATGTAGGTATAGACTTATACCATCATCGCGAAAATCCAAAAAAGGATAGTTTTATTGCATGATTGATTTTTGATGAACATAAAATATGATAATGAGGACTTGCGCTAGGCATAAAATTCCAATTTTGGTTTTGAAACTATACCATCGTTGCGAAAGTCGACACGATATATATGATATGTTTTGAAAGGAATTTTTGATTTTTGCTATTATATAGTTGTCTTTGTGGAAAACAACTGTACTTGATTTATTCCAAACAAGTTGCAAAAACGATATTTCAAAGTATTTTGAAGATAAAAAGTTAGATTTATAAGGAATCCCATGTGCATATGTGAATTCATTTCCCATCTTGATTTATCATAATGATAGAAAAAATCTCTCAAATACAAATGTGTGTGCAATTGCATTGTTCATTTACCAGATTTGAGCAAGATACTATGATACAAGTGATTTGAAGAAACCAAATAAGTGTTCATTAACCATGATGTAGATGCATATAACCATACTAGGCTACTATGTAGATCGGATTATCAAGAGCTAGCTAATCCATAAGCAGACATAGGTCTATACAAAAGAAGGTCGCTAATGTGACAGACATATCGCCACGCTAGGAGTTACCCAAGGCCAAGCAGGTTGGGCACAAACCACCTGTTATGGGGCTTACCTCACGATTTTTGAATAATTGAGGATTCCAGGGATTCAAGCTCATTAACCCTTCTTTTCTTTTCAAAGGGTAGGGAAAGGGATTTTATTGCTTTCTTGCTTGCTTTTGAATTTTGCTTATTTTTATTTTTGTATTTCTTTTGCTTGATAATGCTTGGAACATTGCTGAAATAACATTTTTTTTTTCTCTTTTTTTCTCTTTTTTTCTTTTCTTTTTCTAGGGATACTTGCTCGGATTAGCTGTAGAGCAAGGAATTTTTATTCTGGGTAGGGGTGAGCTTGTCCTTTTGCCAATTCTCAAAGATTCTAGACCGTGTGCATGATAGGATAGCAGGGGAAACTTTTCACTCAAGAAATCAATTCTACTATGTAGCAAAACATGGAAATTACAAATATAATCATTTTATTGTGAAAGGATGTGCTTGGTTTAAGTAAATAACAAGATCAATTCTCTATGCTCAAACTTTATTTAATTGAATTTTGTGAACTTTGATATAAGAGAGATTAGTAACCATGCCAGATAAAATCAAGATATTTATTGTTGTGATTGTGCAAGTGAGGGATGCTAAATAAATGCTAATTTTATCCAAAATAAGTTGAAACATATAATTGCAATAATTGTAAGAAAATAATGATTTTGAGAAAGTTTTGAGAATGTTGACTCTCTCTTTCTTCTGTATATTGTTTTGGTTTCGAAAGAGTCAAGAATATTGTTGTTTTTAGATTTTTATTTTTGTTTTTGAGTAAACAATTTAACAAGTGCTTTAAATAAATGCAATAGATAGTTTTTTGAAGGTTTTTGGAGATTTATGAATGTTTTTGGCGTATTTTGATTTTTAATTTATGAATTGAAATTGGTGATATATACAAGATGATCTATATACACTATACAAGGTTATGTGAGTATAGCATGTCTAAGGTTGTTTCAAAATCAAAGGAGGTTTTGAAGGATAATCTAGTTGAGGTGAAGGTAAGAATAGAAGATGATGAATAAAAGGTAGTGATAACAAAAGCTTTGTTATAATGTAGAATAATGTAGCAAAATATTTGACTTTTATATGTGGAAAATTAATCATGTTACAAAATAAAATATCAGAAATATAAAAATGTTCTTCATTCTTATTATTATATTCCAAATCTTGATAAGATGGAAGGAGCATATGTGAAAGATATACATGGATGTTATTTGGTAAACAAGGATGATCATATATGAATGAAGAAAAGTGATGGATAGAAGATAATTGTGACAATAGAGAATGTATAGAACTTGATGTTTCAACCGTTAAATATTCTTTAAATGGTGTTGGGTCACCATGTATGGTAATAATTTCATTTGCAAGTTCAAACTTCAAACATTGGTGAAGAGTGGAAGGGAAAACCCCCATCGTATGAATCCAAGGACTCTGGAGAAGTATGTTGTAAGGTGAAGGACAATATCCTACATAGAATAAAATATCCAGGATCTTGGATCCAATATTAAAGGGAAGAATTATAGTACCTTGAGCTTCTTGAATTTCATTGCTAAAAGATTTTATAATAACATTTGATTCATTACTATCTTCTTCCTTTAATTTGTGTTTTTGAAATAATTGATAAGTGCATAAATTAAGAGAAGAGTCATTATCTACCATGATAGTTCTAACAAGTGTTTCTTTACGAGATCCGATAATGTAAAGATAGGAGTCTTCTTGTGGAGTAGAGGAAGGAATATCCTCATCATAGAATGAAATATGGTTAACCTCAAGAGGGTTTACACCATTAATTATGTTCTTAGAGAAAATATGATGAGGAACAAATTGTTGGCTAGGTATTTTGAACAAAATTTCCTTATGAGCAATTTGTAATACTTCTAAAAGGGATATCTTTGCTTGAGGATTAATCACTTGTTGTTGGTTATCAAAGTGGATTTCAGATTGAGATTTTGATTCTAAAGATGAGCTTTCTATGCTTACATTCCATTTTGGATCATTCTCTATAGCCAAAGATAGTTTTGAAGGTTGGTCAAATGAAGAATCCATATCTTGAATATCGGATTGAGTTGATTGAACTTGAGGTTGCTCATTTGTAGTTTTTGTTACAATATTAATAATATCATCATGATGGCACACATTAACATGCAATATTTGATTGGTTTCTTGTTGTTGATAATTGAATAGGGGTTCTTGGGAGATCTCCATGTCTTGATTGATTATTGGTATTTGTTGTGCAGGAGTTTGATTGTTTACTAGAGATTTATCATCAGTTGTAGATTGTAATTCCTTTATATTAAAAAGACCCTTATCAATCAAATCTTGAATTACACATCTTAAATCTTTACAATTTTGTGTCATATGTCCATCCACTCTATGATATTCACAATGTAGCTCGGGTTTAAACCAATCTGCTGTGGTATCAGGTTGTCTTATGGAAGGGAGTTCAATCTTATTTGTGTCAAGTAAATACTTGAGAATTATATCCATTGGTTGATTGAGCTTAGTAAATTTACGTGATGAAGGTTTTTGAGATGTTTTTGATAAATGCCTTAGGAATTTTGTCATAAAAGGACCTAATGGTTTCTCACCTCTTCTTTCTTTATTATGGGTAGAATGATGATAGGAAGATTGCGATGTAGGAGGTGAGTGAATGGTAGAATTGGAAGAATAAGTATTTTGTTGTTGAAATGGATGTGTTGTATTGAAAGAAGGGTATTGAAAAGGTGGAGGAGGATTATATGTGGGTTGATAGACATAATATGGATATATGGGAGAATAGATAATATCATTATGAAGAGGATTGGAAAAGAGATTGTTTTGTTGAGTTATGGATGAAAAATGAGAGAAGTGTGATGGAGGTGGTGTTGAATAGGGATAAGGTTGATCATAATCAACAAATGTATTTAACTGAATTCTTCCAACATTACTGATGGACTCATATTGATTTGAGTAAAAACTCATGGTTTGTTTAGTACTTTTAAAAGTAATATTTAACATCTACTATTCAGAATTGAATCTAAAACAGACAAACTTGAAATGATAATAATTTTTTTTTTGTTTTTCTTGTATACATATATATTTTTTTGTTTTGTTTTCAAAAGGTTTTAAATGCATTCACGTCGGGTTCACCAAAATGTATCGCTCCAAATTTTTCACATCCCTACCTTCAGGCTATTGGATCCGCGCCCGGAAGGAGGATGGGAAAAGGATGATGCGGTACCTCGGACGAGAGGACTTTGCGAAGGTCCCGCCTCTCAAGGGAGGTGCATTTTGGTGATTTGTCGATGGATGGTGGGTTCACCAGGAAACATTTGGTGGCAGTTTCCACACCTAGGTTTTGGAAATGTGTTTTAATGGGTTCGTTTTATCCTTAAACATTCATCCTAGGTTTGGCCGAATGATTCTAACTTAAACTACATGAAAATGCAATTTAAATGAATACAGTAAACAGACTGAAAGCAGAAAAACAAAGAATTTGCAGGAGGCTAATGGAGATTACCTGATCCGGGATGTCTGATGAAGTTTCTGATGCTTGAAGTAGTCTAGATAGTCTGGGATTCGATAAAATTGCCTGCAATCTGTCAGAATCGTCTGGAATCTGACAGGATCGTCTGAGACAGACATAATCGTCTCAGATCTAACGAATTCGTCAGAAACCTGCAAAACAGAGAACAGATGCAAAATACAAGCAATTCTACTATGCAAAACAGAGGCAAAATATGCTAAAGAACAAGGTGAATACTAAGCAATAATTCAAAACAGACAGTAAAACAGATCACTGCATTATGATGGCAAATCATGAATTTAATGTGCAATCTAAACTAGATGGGTGAACTCCAGATGCAAAGTAGAATAAAAACTAAATAAATGATCTGATTTATAACATAAAATGACAGAGAGAAAAGAGAGAAGAGTAAACTTCAGGCACTGATTGCCTCGATGTATGCTGTAGTCGAGATCGTCTCGCATCAGTACGAGATCGTCCCTAATTTGACAAGATCGCCTACGATCTTGACGAGTTCGATCGAGCTGCGATAGGTGCTGGCTCCGGCTGAAAACCGATGATATACCTGCAATAAAATTACTATAGGAATAGTGCAAAAAGCAAATTTGAGAAGTTCTAGCACATAGGGAGTCGATTTGCATAAAAATTCAGCCAGGGGTTGGGGAGGGAAAAGTCTTAGAGTTAAATAGGCTTAGGGAAAGTTGTTTGGAGGTTGGAGATCTTCCCAATTTGGGAGATCTCCAACGGGGGAAGGGTCCCAATGGCGCAGACACGCTTCTGCCCGAATTGGAGACCCGTTGGAACAGAGTCTAATTATGAAAATGCAGTTTTGCGACGAAATCGTTTGGACGTCCTAGTCCAGACGAAATCGTCAAATCTGGGGCGATATCGTCTGATCGGCGACGATATCGTCCAACGGTCAAAACAACTCCTAAAAATGGTGTGAAAAAAGGGGAAACGGGTTTCTCGGCGGTTAACGGGCGGTTTGGGAGGTTAAATTTGAATTTAAATTTATTTACTAAGGTGAATGTAATTATTCCAATTTGACTGCGCCAATTTTAGGGTGCTACAAAGTCTATGTAATATGACATATAAGATAATCTCCAAAGTGATGGCAAATCAATTAAGACCACTATTAGACAAAATTATTTCAAAAAAGCAAGGAATATTGTGAAAGGGAGACAAATTCTGGATAGGATCATAGTAGCTCATGAAGTAATTCATTTAGCAGCTTCTAGAAAAGAGAGAGTAATGATCTTTAAACTTAATATGAATAAAGCCTATGATAGGGTTAAATGGGTTTTTATTTTTTAAAATACTAGAAAATTGTGTATTTAGGAACAAATGGGTTATATGGATTAAAGCTTGTGTCTCTACAATATCATATTAAGTGCTAGTCATTGGGCTATTAATAGAATCATTTAAAGCCAAGAGGGGTATTAAAAATATCCTCTATCATGATATTTATTCATTATTATGGCAAAGGTTTTAGGAAGGAACTTGAAGAAGGCGTACAAATATGGGATAATAAGCAGACTTAAGGCTAGTAATAACATCAATAACATCATCCTTCAACAATTTGTAATGATATAGCCCCTTTTGGGAGGGTAGGGAAGATGAGGTCATAGATTTGAATATCTTATTAAAGAAATATGAAAGAGAATTAGGGCAAAAATTTAATAGGAAAAAATTCAAAATTTACTTCCTAAACAATCAAGCTAGAATCAAAGCAGGGATATGCACGTTACTTCAAATGGAGGAGGCAAATTTTTCAACAACATATCCAAGGGTGCCCTTATTTAAGGGGATAATGAGAATAGAATTGTAGAATCTAATTATAAGTAAAGTTTAAAATAAACTACTGGCATGGAAAGGTAGATTGTTATCATTAACGAGAAGAATGCAACCAATTAAATGAATCTTATAGGCCATTCCAACATATTATGTCCTTGTATATTATGCCAATATTAGTAGAAAAAAGTTTAATCTATATTATGTAGCATTTTAACGGTCAGGATTACATGTTAAAAGGAAATTTTCCTTTGGTGAAATGAAGCAAAATGTGTGATGATAAAATTGGGAGAGGTCTTAGTCTAAGAGTTCTTACGGATGCAAACTTAGCTCTAAAGGGGAAAATTAATTCAAATATTATACAAAGAGAGTCAAAGACAATGGGTAAGAATTATTCTAATTATGTTGACCCCAATGACCTAAGCTTAATCTTTACTACATTCTTACTACCAGATGGTTCTATAGTATGGAATGATTTTAAAAAATCAATTGACCTAGCGATTAAAGGTCTAAGATAGGTGGTGGCAATTGGAGAAAAAAATTATTTGGATGAATTCTTGGTGTGATAAAAAACCACTTAATATAGATCCAATTTTGAAACCATGTACGATATTACTTCAATACAAATATGGGGATAGAGTTTCAAACATTATGTAAAAGGATCATGAAGGAAGATACAAATGGAAAGAAGATTTTTTTACAAGTATAATAGACATTGTTACTAGGATGCAATTGAGCAAAAATATGACAACAATGATAATTCCAAGGGGAGATGAGGATAATTTAATTTAGGAGTTAAATAACTTAAGAGAATACACAAGAAGAAGCAAATATAATGTAAAGCACCAACAAAATAGGAATACAACAAGAATATGGAGAGATATTTGAGATAGACCAAGCATTCCAAAAATCAAAATGTTTGTATGGCTAGTAGGTCATAGGAAAATTCTATCCTTGGATAATCTAATGAAAAGGGGTTTTCATGGCCCCTCACAATGTATTTTATGTAAAAAGTAGGAGAGTATAGACCATCGCTTGGGACACTGTTCAATAGTCTAGGAATTACGAAAACAAATTCTTAATATGTTTGGTAAATACATGGTGATGAAATGAAGAAATGAAGAATGATTAAAGCAATGGCAAAGAACTTTTAAAAGTGAGGCATTATAGACAATTTGGGACAATATTGAAAGATACAATACTTTAGACTATATGACTACAAAAGAAACAAAAGAATATTTAAAAGAAAGGAAGCCATAGAGGAGTCTAAGCCAACCCTATCAACTCACCCAATGCCTAATATTGAATTAGAAATCCTTGATAGATGGAGTTAAGTCAATAAATATAATTATGATGTTGGGTATAATAGAAACAAACGAAAGGAAAAAATATAAAGTGGAAACCACCATAAGTGGATTTGGTAAAATTGAATTGTGATGGAGCATCTAAAGGAAATAAATACCAATAGGATAAAGATGAATAATTAGAAATAATAGGGATGATATTTTATCACTGTATTCTTCGAATAGTGGATTTTAGACAAATAATGAAGTTGAAGCTTAAGTGGCTTTGGAAGGGTTAAAAATATGTAGAAAAATGAAATGGAACAACGTATGGATAGAAGGTGATTCACTAATAGTAATAAATACATTTTTTTGAGGAAAACAAAGGCTCCATGGAACATACAAGAGGTCATTATGGAAATACAAGACCTTGCTATAGAGTTTGAAGAAATCATGTTTACAAATACGTTAAGGGAAGACAACAAATGTGTAGATAGGCTATCCAATAGAGGGGTTTTAATATAGGACTGTGAAGTTAAATTATCTATTCCATGGTTAGAGAAAGTAGTAAGTTTAGTTGAAGTCAATAAGATGTTGATTATCTGAATCAAATTATGATTAAGATTTATTTTAATTATTTCCATTGGTAATATTTGTTGTGTTTTATAATATTAATGTGTTTTATATAAAATATTTATTATAGTTCTTGTGGTTGCACTTATGCTTCAAGAAGGAAAATAATAGTCTAGATCTAGTAAAGTAGACTATGATAGTGCAAAGTTTTGGAAATATTATTCTACTAAGATGTAGTGCGTAGATAGTAGAGGTGGAGTTTTGATATTGTGAAGGCTGCTACAAGAAAATATCAAGAAGAAAGATATTGAATTTTGAAATATTTGTATTTACGAAGAAAATGGAAGAAGATCCAGAAAATGAAAATTAAGAATTAGATTTTTTATGAAAAAGGATGTAGGTATCTAGCTATAACAACTCAATTGAGATAAGAATTGAATCTCTTTCTAAACTCTCAAGTCTGAACTTTTTAGGAACCTTCTAATTAAAATAAGCACATCCACATAAATATTACAATAGAAGCATAATTTCATGAAAGAACAAAATAATTCAATATGAATTGGAGATGCAATAATATATATTAATCTCACAAAATCAAAATATAGAACCATTGGCCTCTTTGAGGGGGAAACCTCCTTAACATACATCCATCTATACCTCTCACATTTTTAAAGACTCTTCATAACCCTAAACCTAACACTCAAGGGTTGGCTTACATGCAGAATGCCACCCAAGCTAGAATCTTCTACCAAACAAAACAATTACATTCTTTATAATAGTTACATTAAATGACACCACTTGTCTAGGTGCCTCTAGTGCCACAAACTATTATAAAACATTACATAATATCATTAGGATGGGAAACCCATGTTAGGAAAGGGGTTATCACATAATAGTGTTAGGATGGGGTCCTAACATGTCCTTCCCCTTAAAAACAAAATTGTCCTCAAAGCTAAAGATGAGGAAATTTTTGTTGAAGTTGATGGAGGGACTCCCATGTGGCATATTTAGGTTGTAATACTCATCATTGAACAAGAACATCAAAGATAACATGATGGCAAAGGATGCATAATATCCTATCCAAAATTTGTTTAGGCTCAAGAATGATGGATCCATCTTCATCCAACGATGGTAATGTGGATTGTACCTATACGTTGTTACCAACAACCTTCTTCAGGAAGGAGACATGAAAGACTAGATGGATTTGTAAAGTGGTTGAAAGAGCCAATTTGTAGGTGGTTGATATGATCCATTGTAATACCTAGTAGGGACCATAATATTTGATCATAAGATTCTATCATCCACAAATATGGAGGGATGAATGATTATAGGAATGTAGGCAGAGAAAAACCATGTCATCCACTTTGAAATTGCACTTAAAACGGTGTTGATAAGCTTGCTGATGCATATAGTTATGGGCCAATTCAAGATTTATCTTAAGTTGTTGGAGGAGGATAGCATGATGGCTGAGTGGAATTGACAACTTGAACCATGGAGCTTCCTGGAATGTAGGAGAAGGGCGTTGGTGGAGGAATACCATATACTACTTCAAATGCGTAACCTTGGTAGTAGTATGATATGAAGAATTATACGACCATTCGACTAGAGGGAGTCATTTAGCCCATTATGTAGGATATTCTAATGCAAAGCAACGAAGTTATATTTTCAAACTCTTTTTGATAAATTTAGTTTAGCCATCAATCCGAGGGTGATAGGTTGAACTTATTTTGAGTTGAGTGCCTTGTAACTTAAACAATTTTTGCCAAAATGATTGGTAAAAGTAGGGTCCTTATCTAACACAATTGATTCGGGTATTCCATGAAGAAAAAAGATGAAATCTAAAAATAATTGGGAAAATATGGAGGCTATGTAGGGATGAGCAATTTTTGCCAAAATGATTGGTAAAAGTAGGGTCCTTATCTAACACAATTGATTCGGGTATTCCATGAAGAAAAAAGATGAAATCTAAAAATAATTGGGAAAATATGGAGGCTATGTAGGGATGAGCTAAGGAACAAAAATGAACATTATTTGTGAGACAATCCACTATCACCAGAATAACTAATTTCCCTCTCGATTTGGGTAACCTTTCAATAAAACCCATGAAAATATCTGCCCATATTTTTTTTGGAATTGACAAGGGTTGAAGGGTTCTAGGGGAACACATAGTTTAACCTTTCATATGTTGGCACTTGTCACATTCATACACACAAGTTTGAAAATTTCTTTTCATTCCCTTCCAAAATAAAGTACGATTGGTCCTTTCATATGTTTTTAGAAACCCAAAATTTTTAGTCATTGGAGATTGAGAAACAATGGTGAAATTTTTCTATTGATCAACAATGCATTACATAGTTTTATAGTTCTTGAAAGAACTAAAAATAGACATGGTGGTTGAGAGAAATCCTCTCAAACTTATTACAACAAACTAACTTAAAGATAGCTCTTATCCTAACAACATGCTAATCTTGGACTATGGTTAAACATTGGCCAACCAAGCCAAAAACTCAACATATGCTAATCAAATTAACTAGAAATATGTAAATCAAAACATTAAACTAAAACTAAATACTAGGACTTAATACTTAGGACTAAGGAGGCAATGTTGAAAATATTCCAACATTCATTCAAGCAATCATACATAGTTGCCTTTTCAAGACAACTCTCAATCTACAATGTAGTCACTCCAAGCGAGCGATCTTCATCCATGAGTGATGTTTCATTTTCCATTACAACAAGAAAATCAGCAATCTCATTTTCATTTTTTTTTTCTATCCCATTTTCTTTCTCACTTTCCATCTCCCAAATGAGGGAGTCTTGTGGGGTCTTTTCTTCACACAACACATCCTTCACCCTTGATGAGTGATCTTCAAACAAGAAGCCTATTGCTTCCATCTCCTCTTCATCAAACTTTTCTTGTGGATCAACATCCCACATCACTTCATTTGTTCTTTCAAGAGAGCACACATCCATTCCAATTGAATGGTCTTCAGGCTAATGATCATCCATGAACATTGCTTCTCCATAATCATCTTCTTTATTCTACTTCATGAGAATTGTAGGTGCATTCTCCATAATACACTCTTCATTTATCTCCTCTAGGAGACATTCTTCATCATACATTTCACTTTGATGGTCTTCAAGCAAGGAACACTCCAATGTGAGTGCTTCTCTTCCTTCATCTTCAAAGTCTTCTTCCACTTTTGAGTGGTATTCACTACAAGGTCCTTGAGAAATTATCTCTCCATTGAGACATCCATCCTCTTTGCTATCAATGCGAATGCTTTCCAAGCATGCCATTCCTGCAAAAAAATTATTAGTACAATTTTAATTTTCATATTTTTCTCCTCCTAAAAGAAATAATTGACTATTACAATTTTCCATGCCATTACAAGACATGTCTACAACTATGGGTGTCTCACAATAACTCTCTCCAATGAGAGCTATACAAGGCTCCTTCGCCTTCTCATCCTCTTCTCCATGAAGGGATTCCTCATCTTCGTCTCTCTTCTCTTCAAGAATTTTATCATCACTCTTTTCTTCAAATATGTCTTTCTCTTCAAGGAAGAATTCATCATCATAAGAATGTATGTCTTCATATGAGTCTTGAAAATACTCTTCTAAAACTCCTTCAAAAGGATCTAATTCAGAAACTACTTCAAGGAAGCAAGGTTCCTTCTTGCTTAAATAATATTCATGATTGTCACACATGGCTTTATGGGTGTCCTCATCAAACCCATAAGCATCCTTCAACACTTGCCATGCCATTGTAGCTGATCTACAATTGGCTATGAGAGGAAAAACATTATTTTCCATTCCTCTCCTCAAATCCATAAGAGCTAAGCAATTTGCATATTGTTGCTCCTTCTTCTCTTTTCTCTCCTCGCCTTATAGCTTGATCCAAGTGGGTTCCTCATAGCCTTCTTGAACTATATCCCATAAGTCTTGAGCCTTCAAGAAGGTCTTCATCATTATGCTTCAAATAGCATAATTATCTCCATCAAATTTTGGTACAACCAAGTCTGCATACATGGCTTCCTTTTATTTACCAAAGTCTCAAGCACCCAATTTATCATAAATCGGCCAATACTAATTGAAAAAAACTAAAATTTTTCCTGTAGACTTCTGATATACTTATCTGAAAATCCACTAAATTTTAGATCCAAATTCACAAATGAGAAATATGTGATCAATTTACTTTTGCCATTTCTATCACAATTCCGGATCTAGGATTGTTGAAGGAAAAATAAATATTCACATACATTAATCAATACAGATCCAAATGACCTGAATTTTTTTTTGAATTATGATTTTATCTAAATAATATTTCTCCCAAAATTTGAGAAGCAAATACCCTGTATTCCACCTTATACAACCATTTTATTGAAAAACTCAAAATGCTAATAAAATCCGTAAATTAGCTCCAAATCACCTAAAATTTTGACAAAATCCTCTTGATACAATTATCTAACAACCCTAAAAATTTCATAATAAAATACCTTAGGATGCATGAGATATTAATGATTTACTCGAGCTCTTCCTTGCAACTCTGCTGAGTGCTGACCACTTGAGTTTCTCTGACAAAGTGCATGCTTCATATCTCTTCATGCCACTCTCCACAGGTTTTGATCCATCTGAGCAAACCTGCTTTGATACCAAATGAGAAACAATGGTGAAATTGTTCTATTGATCAATAATGCATTACATAGTTTTATAGTTCTTGAAAGAACTAAAAATAGACATGGTGGTTGAGAGAAATCCTCTCAAACTTATTACAACAAACTAACTTAAAGATAGCTCTTATCCTAACAACATGCTAATCTTGGACTATGGTTAAAAATTGACCAACCAAGCCAAAAACTCAACATATGCTAATCAAATTAACTAGAAATATGTAAATCAAAACATTAAACTAAAACTAAATACTAGGACTTAATACTTAGGACTAAGGAGGCAATGTTGAAAATATTCCAACAGAGATGCATACATTTCCTACAAGATGAGTTCTCACATTTGTGACTTTTCAAAAATGACAAGTCGATCATAATATCTCAAGTCTTGACCATTCCAAATGTATCTAGGGCATTATTCAGGTTCTACTTGGAGGTTTTTGATCAAAATTTGTAAACTAGAATTCTTGATCGTTTCTTCTTTGAGATGATTGATTCATAAAGAAAGTAGTGTAGCTATAACATTTAACATTCCCTAATCCTCATATTGTTGGGATAATGCATCGACCACTATATTATCCTTATATTTTTATAGGTAATTTTATAATCATAGCCTAGCAATTTAGATACCCATTTTTGTTGTTCCGGTGTGGCTACCCTTTGTTCCAAGAAGTACTTAAGACTTTGATGGTCAATTTTTATTGAAAAGTGACACCTAATGAGATATGACCTCCAATTATTAACAATGTGTAAAATGGTTAACATCTCTTTTTCATAAGTATATTTGCCAAATTTTAGCCCAAAAGTGCTCTACTTGTGAAGGCCAATGGTCTTCTTGCATCAAAACTACCCCAATTCCATTGCCAGAAGCATCACTTTCGATTAATTTTTTTTTAGAAAAATCAAGCATTACCAACACCGACATGGTTGTCATGGCTTGCTTTTAATTCTTTGAAATCTTTCTCCGCTGGTTCAAACCAATTAAAGGAATTCTTTCTCAACGTATATGTCAAGGGAGCCACTATCTTTCCATAATTCTACACAAATTTGCGGTAATATCCAATGAGTCCCAAAAATACTGTCACTATCCTACTCCCTAAGAAGGCTACCATAGCCGAACCCCTCCACGGGAGGATGAATTTTCGACAATTTCAACCCCAATAGGTGTCAACAAAAAGGGTCAAAACCCACCAAAAACAGGTCTGATTGCTAGGAAACTGCACACGTTCAACATAAAACAACTGAAGACACCCTTACAAATGTCATCTTGGGTCAAGCGACTCATCGATTTTCTCATTTTTGGTCATTCCCTCATCGATTCGTCGCTTGAGGGGTTGTCACACTTAGTCACCAAATCAACAAATACACATCCAATCAAGGAAATGGCATGCATTCAAAGAGTCATTGACAAAGACAATCATGCTCCTGCTTGGGGTAGTAAACAAGCAATAATCACAAGCTGATCAAACACTTGGAATTCTGGAATCATGAACTCAAGGTTCCCACAGACAAAAGGTTGTGCCCTTTGCCTACTCATGACTGAACAATGTCCAAGATCAAGTAACACCTCACCAAAAAATGTTAACACTTGAAGTAAGCTCCTTAGCTCGTCAAAAGCAAGGATTCAAGAATGCGTGCCCTTTCCATACTTGGGGCATAAAAAGTTGGTTAGGTTACTGAGAAACCCTAATCATTAAGTGCTTTGGTTATCTATTTTTTCTCAGCACTACACCATGCACAACGCATCCCAAAAAGGTGCATCTATAGACATAAAAACAACACCAATCTGATTATGTGACTACAAGCACTGATCAAGTTGGCATACATAGCCCCTATGGCAGCCCCCAGAGGTTAAACAGTGGTCCTAACCACTCCTAAATCAGTTTTTGGAGGTCAGAGGTCAATTTGGCACCTTTTAAGCACTTTGCTCCCTACTCGTCCCACCTTGGGACGATTAGAATCCTATTAGAATCCTATTTGTCCCACCCTGGGATGATTAGCAGCAATCGTCCCAGGGTGGGACGAGTAGCAGGTTTGACTGGCAAAAAGTCAAACCTCGATAGGTCCGCCACTTAACTGCACCTTCAGGGCATGCAATTGCGAGGAACGACTTCAAATCATAGAGAGAGACTTCAGTCAAGCATACCCTGATCATGGAGGTCTCATGCAAGGAGACTCTAAATCAGGGAGGAATCTTCTCTCCCAAAAAAGGCATGGCAAGCCAAGTGGCACCCTCGTATGCGCATTCAAAGAGAGAGACCCTAGGTCTATGAAAGGGTGAGCATCCTCACCCCAAAAGGAGAACATAGTGGGAGCATTTGGAGCAATGGAGTGCTGCCAAATTATACCCACATTCCCCTTTGTGCTTCTTACATCCCTAATTTCTCTTTTGGAAGAGAGGTTATCGGGTGAACACTAGGAATGCAATCCCGACCCAAAACCCAAGCAATCAGCCACAGTCCCACACCAAATTTGTTGACACACCCCCCTAGGAGTTTTTGGACCCATCCCAAGTGGATTGGTGTCAAAACCATACCCCAAACGACGGGCGTCCTGCACCCAGGAGCCCCCCAAACTGCCATAGTCCTAATCGGCCCACCCCTAAGTGATTAGAAATCCATGAAGAATTTATCTACTTTTATTTTTGCATTCTTTTCTATTTTGTTTACTTATGCTGTTGTTCATGTTTCATGTTATTCTGACTTGATTTGACTATGTTTTTATCATTTTATGTGTTTACTAACATACAGGGAGTGCTTTCGGATATAGGACAATCTGGGCAGAATCTGCCAAATCTGACCTTCTGGGTCGTCCCAAAATGCCCCTTTTAGCCTAACCCCAAGTTTGCAAGAGTTTTGGAGGCCTCTGGGTAGGACATTTGGAAGGTTGCCTCTGCATGTTTTGTGATAGTCCTAATCGTTCCACCTCGAAGCGATTAGAAATCTATGCATGATTTCCTTACTGTTCCTTTTGCAATGTGTCTCTGATGATGTTTTCATGCTTGTCAAATTTTAGGTTCATTATGACATGTTTTGATCATTGTTTTGCTATTTTATACATTAACTAGCTGGAGGCCCTAGGGATTGCATGTTTTCCTTCCATCCGCATATGCTATTAACTGTTTGCTATTTCTCTGAACATAGGATCTCACTACCAAGAACACCAAAGGTGCAGCAAGGAACACATGAATGCAAGTGACGACAACGTTTGGCTCACCCATTTCAAATGTGGGTATGTGGAAGACACTAGAAGCGTACCATCTGTTGATGTAACGAACTGTATCAAACGCTCCAAGCCATAGAGGGGGGGGAGACGTATTGTAACCGGATTGAAAACAACATTAATAAAAAGAGGCCCCGATTTTTTTTTCTTACAGCTAGTTTCATTTATGCTTTGTTTCCTGCATGCATTTTTTTCTCGCATTCGTAGGGCTTAGCATCTCTGCACTGTTTGTATCAATTTTGTTTGCATCATAATCTGGCATGTCGTCACCCCGCATTCGGCTTTCAAATATATGCCTCATTGAATTGGTTTCTCTTCTTCTTATTCTTTATTGGAGTTAGTACTTTCATAGGTAGACGTACTATCACTAGATTCTTGCAAGAGTATTTTATCTTTGTCTTTGTCCTTGTTATCATTCTCCATGTCCTGTATAGAAGCTTTTGAACATACACTTAGAGCATCATGATAATACTTTGTGTTAATAGAACTTGAAGTACTAATACTTACTTTGTGTTAGTAGAACTTGAAGTACTAATACTGCATGAGGATTGAAATATCTTTTCTAGGGATGATTCATCCATTTTTGTTTTTAGTTTAAGTAATTCTATCAATCCTCTCTATTCTACATTTTCATCCTTATAACATTTGAATGAAAGTAGTGCCATATATAATATGCTTCCATATTCTAAAGAAATTTGAATATCATTCTTTACATTATCAATCGTTTAAGTGAGTCGAGCATGTAGATAATGTTCCATCATTTAAAAGCTATCTTTTAAAGCTTCATTATGTATCCTTTTTGAAGTAAGGTCTAAGTTTCCTTGAGACTTTATAAGTAAATTCTTGATTCCAATTTTTATGACACTTGCTCTTTATTTTCTAATAGTGTTGTTCATATCATTGTTTATTGTATTACTTGAGGTAGACATATATCTTAGTTTTAGCTTTTTTTGTTTTAGAAATATTTTTGATGAATCCTTTCTATTAGACTACCTTCTAACTCCCTAGTTTAAGATATGTGACCCAATTTGATAAACCTTTATAGAGCTTTAGGTTTTGTAGGATTACCTATATCTCCCTAGTTAAGAGATGTGAACTAATTTAATAAAACCTCTCTTAGATTTAGGTTTTGTAGGCTTCCTTATGTCTCCCTAATAATTATAATATGCTTAGTTCACCTTCTAAGTTGATTTTATAATATTTTGAGAATAATCAACCTTTTAATTTTTGCCTTATCTTTCCCAATGAAGTAATGCTTTAATGGTTGGATTTATTTTTATCTCCTTAGAATGAGCATGAGACAAATTTTACCAATTAATTACAACTCTATATGTAGGTATTTTATTTGCTTCTCTTTCCAATAGATTAATTTTTCTAAATTCCAATTATATGTATATAGTTTGAAGTAGTATGCCTTATATCTCTCTAATTTTTAGAATATTATAAAATAATGGTATTTGCAATATAATAATGATTTAATCAAGGTTGAAAATCTTATATCTCCTACTTTGAATATTGCAAATATTATATTATGTATATGCACCTCAATAATTATTCTTATGAAATATAAAATTGCTTTATTATCTACTAATACTTTGCTGAATTTGTATTATCCAATGAAATAGTAAACCTTATAAAAATCACCTTATAACTCCTTTTAGATTTTCATAAAAGCAAGTAAATAACCTTAGTAATATGGACACATGATATACCTTAGTCATCCTTGTGGATTTTTCCTTGATAAGTTGAACCAATGGATTTGGTGGCAATGAAGGCTTCTCAAATGTGGCGCTAATGAGCATTCAATGCTCTCGTTGATTGGCAGTAGTTTCCTCTTTGTATGGTGATTATTTCCTTCTTGAATGATGTTTGTTTCCTCCTTGAATGACACTTGGTCAATGTAAGTATTCTCCAATTGAAGAGCGTTGGAGTTGTTGGTTTATGATAGGCCTTTAATGTAGGCTTGCACTCCTCTTGAATGATGCACATGCTTGATTTAGCTCTTTCCTACAAATGTGCTTCCACACATTTTAATGCTTGACCTTGTTTTTTCTTTGTCCTTATTTCTTCCTCTAAGTTGAGCGCTTTAAATAGAACAAATTCCTTCCAACTTTGAACAAGTGACACATGAGAGTTACAATGAAGATAGACATTGATTTTATTTCAAAATTCATTCCTATGTGCAATGATGACTTATGTAACCTCCCCAATGATTTTTGTAACTCCTCAAGGTAGGCATTGCATTATCCCTTGAGCGTTATAACTTTTTTCTTGTTTTTTCCTTCCCACTATTTGCTGGCTTGCTTCGTGTCTTTGATAGCAAGCTACCTTCTTATTACATGTTGTTTTGATGGATGGCTCTAGCTATGATATTCCAAGGTTCTATGGAGCTTTGAATGATGATATTATGGCTGTTTTGAGTGCTTCTTCTAGGTGGATGTTCTCTCCAAGCTATGACCTTGGGTATAGCACCTTTTCCCTTGCTCTCTTATGATTTCAATGTGCTAATTGAGCGCTGCTTTTGTAATGTAGATAATACCTTTGTAATAGCTCCTTGTACTTGGCTTGATAATGTTGTCTTATCCACATTGGTAGATGTATATTTTGATGTAGATAAGCACTTTTTAATGTAGACTTAAATTCTATCCTCCCTTCACGTAGATATTGGTTGATAATAGCCTTCTTGTGTTGTCTTTAATATTGCAGGTGAATGCTTGCTTCTGGGCGCTTGATTTGACATGGAGCAATGGTGTCTTTAGGCACCTTGAATCTTGAGCAATATGAGCTCTTCGATGGCTCTCTTCTCTTGCTCAAACTCTGCCCTTATACCTATTGAGATTACAACAATGCTTCTTCTTATAATATGAGATATTTTTTCCTTCTTGAAGGAACAAAAGTGGTGCATGTAATAGTTAGATTTTTGCACCAATATGACGGACCGAATGTCTCCCTTTCTGAAATGCTCTTTGGATTTTTTATGAGGTGATTCCTTGAGAAAAGTATTGATGCCTTCACTAATTCTTATTAGACAACTAATGTCTAACTATTTCACTTGGATAATTTAGTAACAATGAATCCAAGCTAATGCACATAATATACCCCTTTTTTGAAGTAGTAATTTTTGCACTAACTTTTAGTTTTAATGAATTATTTAGTGCACCTCGAATCTAAGACTCACCAAGTCTCAAATTGTAGCTTCTATCACTGATTTAATAGCTACCTTCTTCTTCTCCACTTCTTGGAGGAATATTGATCTGATTGGTGGCTTCTATTGGCCACAATACCTTGTAGGTACTGAGTTCTAAATAGTGTCTTTAGACACTTTGATATTTGTAATTTTTTGTGTCCTTCATATTAACAATCAATACACAAAATAAATTTTTGAGAGTAACTAGTTAATGAACAACTAGTATAGTGCAATGAATCAACAATACCTTCAACTTAATGCACTTTAAAGGTAACAATAATATCACCTTATTACTTCTGTAATTAACCTCTCAAAGTAGTTTCAAATGCACTAATGATCACTGCAAATTTATTAATGTAGTCCTCTTATCAATAATTAGATAATAGGGAGAATGTATCTAACTCCTATTAATGTGCAGGTAATGAACCTAAGTAGAAACTATCTTCTACACTTTTTTGAGGACTTAAAATGCAACCTTTTATTTTGCAACTTCCAAATTATAATAAGGTGCTTAATGAAGTTAAGTAGTAATCTAATTTAAGTGTTCAAGTAATGAACCTTTTGCACCTAAGTTGCTTACCTTTGATGATGAAATATTGATGAGTTGATTCACCAAATTTCTTGTCTGGAATGGTGGTTTCTCGCAACTATGAATACTCCTAGTCTGCTGCTCTAAAATTTTAGTAGATGATTTCAACTTCTCCTTCAGGATATGGCCTAGAATTTTGAATATTTGTAGCTAGTAATGCTATATTGAGTGTTGTCATTTAGCAGTTAATCTATTCTTTGAAATACGCCTTCTTAACCATGAAAGGCAATCTCCAAATCTTATTGGATTTGGTAGGTTTTTTTCTAAGTTCTGGCTTCAAATATTACTTTCTTCTCAAAAATTTGGAGGTCTAGAGGTCTTCATGAATCTTCTCTCTAAAGTTTGACAAATTGTTTACCAAATATTTCTCCTTTGGGCTTGTTTTCGGATGGTGATAATTATCCTAATTCTTTCACTATATTTAGTAGTGAATTTCTCCAATGTGTTCTCCTAGGAACTTCTTTGATGACTTCTCTAATTTCTGCTATGAGGGTCGCCAAGGCTTCTCATTGAGACCTCTTTAAGATCTTTAGTCTAGCATATTCTCTGGTCTTCTTGATGAGACCTTTCCTTCAACCTTCAACTACATATTTGTTGGCAATGATATCTTCTTCTTAGATATCTAGAACAAGACTTTTGGTAGTAATTCTCTATCTCTTCCGGGGATGGAATTTCTTCAATGAAACCTTTAATAGGTCTTCTTCAGCTTCTTCAAGAGGAAGTCTTATATTAGTAAAGGAGATCACCAATCTCCTATCTCTCACAGACTCTTCTCTAGAGTCTTTTTTTGGTTCAATGACTCTTCTCTGGAGTCTTCTTCAGGTTTGAGGTTTCTATAGCCTTTTCTTTTGGATCAAGGATTTTGTGGTTTTTTCTTTCGCAATAAGGCTTCTGTGGCCTTTTCTTTTGCAATAAGGCTTATATGGCCTTTTCTTTTGCAATGTGTAGGTATTAAATAGGGATTCCTTCAATTTTCTTTTTTTGCAATAAGATAATAGTAAGATGATTCTAAATCTTGTCAATGACGAATATTCACTAGTTGATTTGTTAATCTAGTATAATGAATGTTGAGTCCTAGTCTTCACGAGTTTTTCTGCAACTATGTGGAAAAAATCTGACCAAATGTAATCTCAAAAATTTTGGAACTGAGATTTGTTTTTTCTCTCTATCTCTCTTGTGGCTCTCCCTAATCCTATCGACTCACCATGGCTCTGATACCACTATTAGATTTTTATGGTGTATGCCAAGGAAGAATGTAATCACAGGATATAAAATATGCAAAAATGTAAGATGTTGAAATATGCTATTAATGGAAAGTGATGAAAATGATACAATGCAATATGGCAGGAATGAACACTCTATAGCTGATGCTAAAGAACTACATTGTACTCCATCACCAATCTATATGGTGATGTACCCAGTATACCTACTACTACCTACGGTGATGTGTAATCACTCACTATGAGGTCCTTTATGTATAAATATGGATTGCTTGGCTAACACTCTACCTAGTTGTACAAGGGGACACCTTGCACATTTACAACTTGCACATAGACACTTGTGCATTTATTATATTAC
Organism: Wollemia nobilis; assembly: GCA_028583015.1. Lineage (NCBI taxonomy): Eukaryota > Viridiplantae > Streptophyta > Pinopsida > Araucariales > Araucariaceae > Wollemia > Wollemia nobilis. The sequence continues at coordinate 28,787,393 of JAQPPZ010000856.1, read as the reverse complement.
TTGAAGTAACTAGCTAACTACCCCCTAAAGTAATCTACTACTCTAGCTATGTACCAAGGGTGGTACATTTACATGATCCAAATGATGTAATATACTCTAACATTTTCAAATAATATTTTTCTTCTATAATTTCCTTTCTTCGATTTGTAATTTAATATTCTTTCTTTCACTTTTTTTAAATCTTCTTCTTAATATTCTTATTTACTTCAATTATTTTATTTCAATCTCATTTCAATTATTATTTTTTTCAATAATCTTCTTCTTATTTAATTAATTAATTAATTATCTTTTTATAACACCCAATAAATTTTCTTCCTTCAAAAATAAATTTATTCTCCTTATAACTCTTTAATTATTTTTTCTTTTTGAAACATGAATTCTTCACTTCAATAACTAATTAACACCTTATAACTCCTCCAATTTTCATTCACTAATAATAATAATAATTTCTTCCTTTCAATTTTTACTTCCAATTTTAATTTATAAATGCCTCCTTAATATTTTAATAAATCAATCTTTCACCTTAATAACCATTCAATGTTCTATGGCAAATTAGAAACTATACCTTATGTGATGCTTTTTTTTTATCTCTAGACTACAACATGAATTGCGCTTCTCAACTTTAGAAATAATTCAAATCTACATGTTACAACTTTAGCATAGGCATAGCTGCATTTTTCCTAGATATTACACCTCTCGCCTACACATTCCTTCCTCTATTTGCATCATCATTATGTGCTCCTTTGCAATGTAGCTATCGACTCTCCTTAATATCTCTTGCACATTCATTCTCTATCTCTCCTTCTCAACTCAACTCTTCATTGAATGTCTCATGCACATTTGTCTTCAAATCTCCCTTTCAACTCAACTATCTCTTCTTTAAATATCTCTTGCACATCCGTATTCTCATAATTTGTGCATCCACATCTATGTTTACTTCAGAATTTGTGTGTTCATATCTTCACAGCTTGCACATTCGGATCACCTTCTCGTTCATCTCTTTCCTTGGACAACTATTGTAATACTTTGTTTATGGAAATTGTGGTTTCACAAATGCACTTTCTTCTCTCACCAAGCACTTTATTTTAGTCAAACCTCTCCTCAATTGTAGCTTCTCTTGAATTTTGCTCTCTCCTATAAATAGAATCAAACTTATAGCAATGTGGCTCCTCATAAGCTTGTCTCCTCTCAAATCTAGACCTCCAAACAAAGTTTATCTCAAACCTAGTGTATCTCCAATGTGGCTTTGATACCATTGTTAGAAATTCACCAATATTCTCACCATAGGATTTTTCACAGGATCATACAATATATAGATCACAAAAATATTAACACAATTTAAACTATACAATGAACAATAACTCACTAAATATTATTGATAAATATCTACTTTAAGCAATGCATAAAATGCAATGCTTATTCAATAACTATTACAATGTTTTATCTTCAATATATACATACATGAGACTTCATATTCACAAGACTCTTGACCTTTACACTTACATAATATTTTCATCTTCTCAAACTCATGGGAGATCTAACTCTTCATATTTCTCAATACATAATAATAAATCTCACATATTTACATAAAGACAAAGACTCTCATGATTGCACATAACTCATAACCCACACTTACTAACATGACACCTACTATATACTCATATTAAATAAAACTTAGACTAAACTATTTACATGGTCATTGCATTAATATTACAAGGTACTAAACAATGTAATACCTCCAACAACAACCTTATCTCATTGGAAGGCATTTCTTTATTAAAACATACCATCGGAGTTTAAAATACTTCTTGGAATAGATGGTATTTGCTCCAACACAGAAATGAGTTTCAAAATTGTTAGGGTATGATTATGACATTGTGTATAAGAAATAAAAGGATAATATTATGGGATATTGTCTCTCCTATTAGTTTGAGGATTAGGCAACATTGGGTGCCCTCTCATTCCCACTTCCCCAATGTGTCTTCCAACTTCAAGAGAAAGTAACCAAGGACTTGTCCTTATAGAATTTGCAAGAGCAACTTCAAATTGATCCCAATTCACACACCGGGTATTCATGGGATGGACACATGTTAAGATACCAAGCTCACATTGTGGTTCCCAAAAATTCATCACTCCATGAGGATATCATGAAGTAAATGCACACTTCACCCACTATAGGCCATTCAAGATTTTTGAAGACATGAGCAAGCTAAACAGTCACTCTAGTGGGAGGGAATGAAATTTTTTTTTTAAATATTTGTGGTAGAATGTGAAATTTTCTAACAGATGAAGGGATAAATGATTCATATTCCAAGCACTCTACAACCTCTACCAATCCTATAAAATGTATGGACTAATATCTCCATAAATTTTATTGAAGGGCTTTCTAAATCTGAGGGAAAATCAATCATTCTTGTAGTGGTGGATCGTCTCTTAAAGTATGTTGATTTATATTCCCTCGTCCATCATTACCATGCCTCCACCATTGATCAAATATTCATTGACTCCACTTTTAAACTCCACAATATGCCAAAATCCATTGTCTAATCATGACCCCACTTTCATCAATCGATTTTAGTAAGAACTATTTAAACTACAAGGAACTGTGAATGAGCTTAGCCTACCATCCATAGACTTGATGGGAAAATTAAAATTGTTAAGTGCTTGGAAACCTACCTTCATTATTTTACCTTTGAGCATCCAACACAATGGGCTAAGTTATTACCATTGGTTGAATTGTGATAAAATACTTTATTCCACACAACCTCTAGAATGACTCCTTTTGAGGTAGTTTATGGGTACCCACCTCCATTAACTTCTTCATATATTCCTAGAAACTCCAAAGGTTAGGTGATGGGTGCAACTCTTCAAGAACATACCTGATTCTTATAATAGTTGAAGGAGAATTTGGTTATGGCTTAGAATCAAATGCAGCAACAAATTGATCAATATTGTTCTAAGTGTAGCTTCAACGTAGATGATATGGTCTTCCTTCGACTTTAGCCCTACAATAAATCTCCAGTGCAACTTTATGCTCATCAAAAATTGGTCATATAGTGTTATGGACCCTACTGTTGAGTGGTAATTTTGCCCAAGTGCAGCAAAACCACACTCACAATTAGGATTTTGATTAGAAAACCCTCTCTTGCAAAGAAATGAACATTTCTCCAAGGTTCATTTTACTTTAATGTGTGCATGTATGTTTGTATAAATGTATCAAAAGTGCTTGGAATACCTTAGTGCTCTGCAAAACAACTGTTAACAAGGGGCCTATGCTAGGGTTACTTCGTTATGCTATCTTTGTTCATGAAACTTAAATGGATAATAAATGTGATTGCCCCTCATATGACCACGATGTGGGGATGAAGTTCCTTTTTATCTTGAAATGTTTTAGATAGATTTTATCCTTCTTTATTAAGAAAGTTTAACAAATTTTATCACTTATTAAACACTACTTATAAGCTTAAAATAAGAGATTAAAATCTATCTTTACAATGTGAATTTGCAAGTGATAAATGGAATCATTTTATGTTACCTCAAACATGAAAATGGAACGAGCTTTGATAACCAAAATTGTAGTTGTAGTAGCCTTTGATGTGCTTGATAAGTAAACCTCTTTAATGAAATTTTATTTTCATGAAGAGGATTCACTTTATCACTTAAAAAATATAGCCCTTTGAAATCACCTCCCCTTCATGAAACTATACTTTTCATGAAGGAAAGTCAATAAAGAAAACATCTTTTAAAATACCTTATAAAATTGTTCCCCTTGAATAAAATTGTGATTTTCATTAAGGGAAACAATTTAAGATTTGCAAGCAGAAGTGTAAGGTTTGAAATCTACATCTCGCTTCTGAATATGAAAATATATAAAATTATAAACTGCAAAGCTCTTGTTAACAATATTCCCTTTAAATAATTTTGGAAATATGCCTTTGCCTTGGAACAAAATATAAATTGCTTTAAATAAAATTTTAAAGCTTATTCATTAAATTTACGTCACTGTTTTTGGATTTTTTATATTTTTTGATTTTATTTTAAAAGAACCTAAAAACAAATTTGAAAAGATCAGGGTTAGAAAATAAAAATAAAAGTAAAGCCAAAATGAAATAAAATACTGCAACTCAAAATCTCCCATGGACCCTGCAAACGTTAGTATCTTGCACAAAAACCAACATTAAAATGATCCATATTCATGCAATCTAGCTTTTAATGAGGTGCAATCTCCTATGGACAAGGTGCAATATATTGAAGTTACAAACACATTAATCATTAACATGCATAAAATGTGTTGGAAATCCAAAATATTGATAAAATTAAGGATTTTAGATAATAGCTCACAGTAATACAGAATACAACTCTCAGTCATAGCATTACATGAAAAAATATAAGTCCAGCTCATGGAAAGAAAAACTAGTTTCCTTCTATATTTTCTCCAACAATCTTCTCTTTCCATAATTTTCCAACCCCTGTGACTCTCTTTCCAATGGATTTTTAATCTTCCTCCTAACGTCTCATCATTCTCTTTCTTTTATAATGTTTTCTAATTTTTATTTTTTGAAACATTCCCCTTTGCATGCTTAATAGGTAACGACCCTTTTATGGTCTCAATGGTTGGCCCACATGCGAAAAAAATAAAAATGATTTTTCTTTCACTTGTCCACCAAATGACAACCTAAAATTTTTGTTTATCTCTTGGTCCCTTAAAATAAAACTTTTATCCAGCACACTCGTGTCTTCACGACAAAATTTGCATGAATGCATCCTTCTACTATTTCATTGATATTCCATAGAAATGGATTCTTACATTACACCACGTGGGAACGTTCGTTTGCTCTAGATAATGCCAACTGACCGAACCAACAGTGGGCCAATGTTCCTTTTGTCGTTCTTATTTCGACTGACACGACGTATGCCAAACGGAGCTCACATTTATTATCTCTGACATGTAGTAGGTAAATGAACAACGTGTAAAGGATGGAGCCTGATATTGGCTAAAAATTAGTTTTTTCTCTTTGTTTGGTAACTAGTTGCTTTTATGCATGGACACTTTCTAAACTAGAAAAATCAGTCTAGAAAAATCCATAATTGATGGGTCTATATTTGGTGTCTAATTCCAAGATAGAATCTATAAATTAATGGTTGCATAGAAATCAGGGTGTGCCAGAAGAGCACCGTGTGTGTGCAAGAAAAGCCAAGCAGGCTACAAGGAGAAACTGGAAGATGTCTTAGGAATTAGAAGAGGTTGTTGTAATCATATAAGACTATGGTGTGCAACCCTTCATGGTTTTTTATTTATTTATAATGCAAAATATGTCTTGGAGGATGTAGCCCAAGTTTGGGTGAACCTCGTTAATCTTGTGTGTTTATCTTGTTCTTTACATGTTTTCTTCTGTTTGTGTTTTGCTCTCAAATTATTTTAGATCTGAAAAACCCAACAAGTGGTATCAGAGCTAAATTTTGGGGATTCAGGTTTGAGTGGGAGGTGGATCTCTTCCTAGAGATAAGAAAGGGGTCATGGTGAAGAGCTCAGGTCCTGATGCTTTGATCGACTACAACAAAATCTGATGAAGATGGAGATTCTATTGTGGGTGTTGGTGATAGGAACAGAGCGACAGAATCTCTGGCTTCTCCTGGAACCGTCAGGTTTTTCATAGTGGCATTCATGGTGGCTCTGTTCATAAAATCGATGATGGTCGAGCGACGGTGCGAGGGCAAGGGTTCGAGCCTCGGTAGTAAAGGAATGGTGGAGATTTACTCAAAGTATACAAGAATGGATCTATGCCATCGTTGGAATCCATGGATGAGAAAAGCTGGTTGTGTACCTTTGGAGTGCAGGTTATGGGCCATGGTTGGGGTCTACCTTACATTATGGTGATGTGAACACTGGCTAGAAAAGAAGAAGATGGGTTGCTGGTATATGCAATTGGTTTGAGCTCATATTCATGACTTGGGGAAATCGGATATGTAGCAAGAGAAACTGATCACTTCTCTTTACTCTATCCCTTCCTTGGTTTTGAATATAGCTTGGAATTGGAAAGAGATTGTTTCCAATGTATTGTTCCTGATTATGGAAGTCCAGGAGATTGGTGAAGCAGTGGGAGCAATGACAAAATGAGGTAGATTGTGTGTTGTTCGTTGATCACGGGAGAAAGTGCATGGATGACACTAGTGATGGTTCAGAACATGGATACACAATCTGGAGGAGGTGAATATCCTCGGTATGGCTTGAAGATGATCTTTAGCGGATGCAACAGTGGTGGAGCTATTGTGAATCAGTCTCCAAGTGGGAGATTGTAAAGGATGGAGCCTGATATTGGCTAAAAATTAGTTTTTTCTCTTTGTTTGGTAACTAGTTGCTTTTATGCATGGACACTTTCTAAACTAGAAAAATTAGTCTAGAAAAAGCCATAATTGATGGGTCTATCTTTGGTGTCTAATTCCAAGATAGAATCTATAAATTAATGGTTGCATAGAAATCAGGGTGTGCCAGGAGAGCACCGTGTGTGTGCAGGAAAAGCCAAGCAGGCTGCAAGGAGAAACTGGAAGATGTCTTAGGAATTAGAAGAGGTTGTTGTAATCATATAAGACTATGGTGTGCAACCCTTCATGGTTGTGTATTTATTTATAATGCAAAAGATGTCTTGGAGGATGTAGCCCGAGTTTGGGTGAACCTCGTTAATCTTGTGTGTTTCTCTTGTTCTTTGCATGTTTTCTTCTGTTTGTGTTTTGCTCTCAAATTCTTTTAGATCTGAAAAACCCTATGCAATGAGTCGACTACATTCTAAATGATCTCACTAGCAGCATATTGATCAACATTCTCATTTGCATAGGAATCTGGTGGACCTGCCTTCTTTGATGAACCCAAAATCGAAGCCATGGTAATAAATTATACCATGCTCTAATTTTTAACCCCTTTGGCATCCATGCATAGGTGAAACAATACATTTTTGCTATCACTTTTACCTTCACATTCATGTATGAGGTCGATGTAGCGCTATGTAGTCTCATTTGTTGTTGACAGTCGATCTCTATCTACATATGGTTGTACCATCTCAAATTCTCGCTCCACGTCAATCACTTTAATATCACCATTGTGGTCCTCACCAGGCCTATGTCATCCATTGCCAAATAAACATCCGCTTGTAGTTCGACTCACTACTATGTTAGATCATCTATATACCAAAATTAGCCAATAATTCATGGTATCCTCCACGATTATATAATTTTATGATGAAATTAGTTAATCGTCCTTGCAACCATCTTCCACGCTTCTTACTGGTTGTCATGTCTTTCCTGATCATCATAATACTCCATGTAGAAGATTTCATCCACATCTCAAAAAATATGCAGTCCACATCTTGGTCTTCAATGCCCATAGCATCCACCATGATCGTATCATAGTATTTTCTAGCAAAATCATGGTGAAACTTGACATATTCGGACCAGTCTTCCTCGCTAATAATTTGCCACACTCATAATTTTTATTCCCACTTTATCTGTAGACAATACCTTCAAATTCGTCGTAAACAAAGAATCTTCCATCTTCATAAGGTAATCTATGCCGACGTCTTCGCCAGTCATGGCTTTCGTAAATCCTATGAATCTTCTCTGTAATAACTCTATCTGACGTCAACCAAAAAATTTTCTATGGCTAAATTGGCATACCACTATCAACGACACCTATTTTCACTGTAGGAAACGTCCATTTGATTTTCAATAAAGCTTGTTGTGTATTCCTTTCTTTGAACCACTTCTGGTCGTCAATTCACTACCAATTTGTCGTGGCATTGTTTGTCTTCTCTACGCTCTCCAACTAGGTCACTGACATTCTCCACATCAGATTTTTGTGTCCCTCATGTCATAGTGTGTACCATACAATTTTTGCATCGAGCTCCCATAGCTGCCTCAGGCAAGATTTTCTCTGTTCGATGGTGTAAATACCACCCGATGTACATTTAATTTATTTTATACTAATTTTATGATTAGCTTAATAACCTTTCATCTACGTGTAGAGCCATGTAAATCCGTGCCCACTGATCATATCACCTAGGAGTACCTACGTTGTCAAGACACACCTGCATTGTACACTCACCATGTCAAGCTCCATGTGGTTAAAAATTATCGATGATAGTGCTGCATCATCGTTGAACAGACCCAAGTTGTAATGTTCCAATGCTTAGTCAACTAGCCATGACATTCATCCTAATGCATTGCCCACATGGCAGTCCAACTGTGTCAGAGTCTACCCTACTCAATCCATGTTGACAAGTATACTTCTCGTCGATCTTGGCGTAGTGTCCATCTATCGTGAGGTCTAAATTGGTAAGCAAATCGAGCACCCCTTTTTTTCACCATCTGTATATACTGCAAATATGGCCTCCAATGATGTCTACATCATTATGTGACAACTCCTCCGAATCGTCTCTGATTGGCCGTGTAGGTCTAGTCACCATGCTAACTTCTAGGGTTTCATCTATGTCCGCAGTGAGGTTTGATACATGTTCATGGTCGTCACATCCAAGTCAGCATCCGCATTCACCATGACTTATCTGCAAGTGCCCAATGTTTGTAATGATGATTTGGAGATCCCCTGCGCTGCCCGTTAGTTTCACCGTAGGTTTATCCACGTTTGTTTCCTACCATGACTACTCCATGTCCATATGTGAGGATATATGGAGACCTGGCAGGTCCCTTACCTTCTCGCCATACTCTTCTCATCGCGTCCAAGTTATATGGTCTCCACAACACATTCCACGTAGATTATCCATTGGCAGTCATCGCCAAGTCATGTTGACTTCTTCTTGAAAACCATAGACCGCCATGTCAAACTCATGCTATTACCACTTGTGACGTCGCTGCTCTGGGTAGTCACCGATATCTATTAAGCTTTCGTGCTATCTACCTCATATGCCATGTGACCATTGGCTATGACTTGTAGCCTTCTTGCATGAAATAAATACAAACATTAACCAAGCATTAAGATAGACCTTAACCCCAAACTGACATAGCCAATATGAGCTTTTAAAATGAAACATAACTAACAAAAAAAAAAAACAAAAACAAACTCGATAGTAACTTTAAAACCAATTAAAATAAACTTATTAAAATAAAACGAACTACCACGCCTATACTAAGTAAATTCTAAACTAATAACCCTATGCTTCTTAAAATAATCAAAACTATAAAATTTTGATTAATATATATATATATATATATATATATATATATATATATATATATATATATATATATATATATTTTCTTATTTCATTTTTATTAACATCATTATCATATATAAAACATATAATAATATATATTTTTATTTTTTATTTTATTTTATTTATTTAAATTCAATTTAAACAATTTTAGACCTTTGAATGACTTTAACTCAAACATTAGTCATAAATATAGAAAATCGACACCACACTAAGAATGAAGACACTAGACATTACTAAAATAAACAAAGAGGACATCAACCCAAAAATGAAACACTACAAAACAGATACAGGGGTAGAAATCCTTCAACAAAACTATCACTCAAAGACAACCAAGAATCCCAAAAACACCAAACAAAAGGTGGGTCCCCAAAATTTGGGAATAGTTGTGGAGAGGCCACAACACCTACCAGGTCTAGCAGTGGATTGGACAAGTGGCCTATAAACTCATGTTACCACCTTCTTCCAAGAGCCATCTAGTCTTTCTATCTCTTGTCTTAAGAAGGTACTCAACAACTACATTCAAGTCTAATCAACGCTCCCTGAGTTGGATGATGAAGGCTCAGTCATCTTGGAGCCTCATAGCATTTTGGACCGCAAAACATGCACTCTTCTTAACCTCATCATCACTGAATTATTCATCTAATGGATGGGTTTACAACAAGAAGATGCCACATGGGAGTCTCTTCAACAACTTGAGTGGCAATTTTCTCATTTTCAGCATAGAGGACAAGTTTTTTTTAAGGAGATGGGTATGTTAAGATCCAATTCTAATATTCTTAATAATTTTTAGTCATGTTGTACTTCAGATGCCTAGGTTTATAGGCCCATGTAATGTAACTGTTATTTATTACAAAAGGATGTTATTTAAAGATATAACAATTTTTCTTTAGGAATTACTAGTTGGGTCCCAACTTGCACATGGATGGAAACCCTTGAGCATTAGGGTTAGGGTAGCCAAATTATATAAAAGAGCCAAGGGTGCAAGAGAAGAGTATCTCATATTTTTTTGTATCGAAGCTCTGCTTCTAAGGAGGTCTCCCCCATGAAGAGGCATGCAATTCTATAATGTGTTCTTAATTTTTGCAATCTAATTTGTTGCATTTCCATTTCATATTGTAAAATTGTTAATTTTAAGCTCATTTTATTATTATTATTGTAATATCATTTAGATATGCTTTTATTTTACTGCAAGGTTCTTAACATTTATATTATGTGCCTTCTTTTGTTTCTTCTATACCCAATATCACAATTCTGTTAGAAGTAATACATTATTTGCTCCCCTTGTAAATATTAGTTTGGTCGAATGATTTATATTTTATAATACATGTGTCAATATGAGAGAAAATGCAAGGTGTCAAGATATAGAGAATGAAGAGTCACATTGATATGTGGCAAGATGAGATTTTTTTCTTAATGAGAGAAATATGAAAAGATGCATCTCTCGAATGTTTGAGGATAGTTAGAGTACGAAAAAGAAATTTAAAATTATATATTGGAAATAAAGCTCCAAGAAATGTATATCTCTTAGTATCAATATTGTAATTCTTTGATATTAAATATATTTGAGTTATATTTTGAGATATTGCTCTTATTTAAATATTGTGATTCATTTTTATATTGTTAGTGGTATTTATATGATTTATATTTGATCTTATGTAAAGCTTTCTATGAGCTAATCTAGCTAGAAAGATAACAGTGTTATCTGAGCCACTTTAGTGACTTTATGAGCCCAATTCAAAGTAGCAAGAGAAGAATATTGAATGTGGAGAAATTTGAAGAACAAGTGTGAATTTGGATGTGAAGGAGTGAATGAGAAGAAGACTAAAATAAGAAGATTGGAGGAAGCAAAATAAAGTTGGAAGAAGATTGAAGAAAGAAAGAGAGAGTTTGCTAAAATATATATGTAAGAGATATTTGTTGAAAATAGTTCAAGTGTAGTCTAAGAATATTTATTGAGAGTTTGTGGAGTGAGAATCTTTGCCCGAGAGAGCTTGGAGTACCAAGTGAAGAAAGTAGAAATAAGAGTTATAAGGAGGTTAAATGTGCATTATGTTATTTTTAAATAAAATAACATTATGTTATTTTTAATTGCTTTTGGAAGGAGGTTAAATGTGCATTATGTTATTTTTAAATAAAATTGGAGGTAGAAGAAATTACTTTCAGGTAAGGAAGTGAATAAATAAATTTAATTTGAATACATGAGTTATAAGGAGAAAAGGTGGATTAAATTAAAGTAAGGAAAAGTAAAACAGGAGTTATTTTTATCTTGGAGGAAAATTAATTGCAAAAACTAGAAAGTTATTGAAGGATATTAAAAAAATAAAATTTTGTACAGGAAGAAAAATTTAAGGTGAGTTATAAGGAGAGAAAATATTATTTTGGGAGTTATAAAAGACTTAAAAAAGGAAGATAATTTAAAAAATAATAATTTTTGAGTGCTAAAGAGCTATAAGTTTTTTAATATTTTATAAGGTGATTTGAAAAATATTAAATTTATTTATTTATTTATTTTGTATTTACATGGTAGAATCGGTAGCCGCCATGAATTAGGGCAGGCTGTCCAGCTTTTTATGGCCACCACAGTATTCTACGTTGTCTGCCCTGAAAGTTGCCACACAGATCTTCACGCAGTCTGCCCCTATAACCACCATGCCACAATCATTTTAAACCTTTTACGCCATTGAAAGCACCAGGAAAGGGACAAGCGTTCAATTCGATGAGGCCCGAGATTTGAACCTTGGACCTCCGCTCCCTTATGGGGTTTGGATGAACCAATTGATTAAATTTATTTTTAGATTTATGAAAATTATTATTTAAATAAGACCAAAATAAGACATGGACAAGGAATGAAAGAGATAATTGTACAAAAAATAAGACCAAAATATGGTTTTGGATATACATGAAAGACTAGCAGTAACAAATCATAAACTAAATTCATGACAAAAAACAATGACATCAAATAAGTGACAAAGGCTGATAGAATCAATAACAATGAAGGACAGAATGGAAAAAGGAATTTTGTAATAGGGAATAGATGTAATCATTGTGGTAGATATGGACATAAGATAGAGAAATTTTGGAATTTCCATTGTTGTTAAACTTGTAGAGGATAATCATTCTCAAAAATCTTGTCTACATAAAGAGAAGGAAAATTAAAAATTAAAAATGGATTGTGGATGGATAAGTATGAATGAATGGGATAAGATGAAAGGAATGTTGTATGGTTTCTACAAAAGGAAACCAAGTGTGATGAAAAATCAAATTTTATTGAATGTAAAGAATGATATTGGTATTATCATGAAGAAATGTGAAATGAATGATTATGATTAAAGCATAGATTGGGAGGTGACCTACAGTGAAAGCACCTATAGTGATGATTATACAGAAACAATAGTCTTATGATTGTTCTAGTGTATGACCTAGAGACAATGATAATCTAGAGGTGACCCAAAGGTAGAGTTCTAGAGGCAATGACCTAGTGGGAGTGACCCAGAGGTAGTGATCCACAAAAAATGACCCATAGTTAGTGACCCACAAGCAGTGACCCAAAGGCAATGACCCACAGAAAAATACCTAGAGATGAATCGAATAAATTGATCCAGAGGTAGACACAAAATTTTTATAAAAGAAGACCTAATCAAGGTTGAATATAGCCATCCATGCTAAAGAAAAATTAGAGAATGAAGGAAAAAAGCCTTCGTACCAAATAATATAATAGGGGGTGTTGGAAGTATTACATTATTTGATCCCCTTGTAAATATTAGTTTGGTCGAATAATTTATATTTCATAATGCATGTGTCAATATGAGAGAAAGTGCAAGGTTTCAATAGAGAGAGAATGAAGAGTCCATATTGATATGTGGTAATATGAGAGTTTGGTCTTAATGAGAGGAATATGAGAGGATGCATCTCTTGTATGTTTGAGGAGAGCAATAGTCAAAGTACTAAAAACACATGTAAAATTATATATTGGAGATAAAGCTCCAAGCAATATATCTCTCTTAGTATCAATCTTGTAATTCTTTGATATTAAATATATTTGAGTTATTTTTTTGAGATATTGCTCTTATTTCAATACTATGATTCATTGTTATATTGTTAGTGGCATTTATCTGATTTATAAAGCTTTCTATGAGCTAATCTAGCTAGAAAGCTAATAAATTCCATTTTATGACTTGACTCCATTTATCAAGGCTCTTTCTTTCAATATTAGGGATTGGATGAGTTGATAGGGTTGGTTTAGACTCCTCTATGGCTAAATAAATATTTCTTTTCATTACCTCTAAATTACTTTCCTTTCCTTTAAATATTCTTTTATTCCTTTCTAGCCATATAATCCAAAGTATTGTATCTTTTGATATATCCTAGATTGTTTGTAACACCTCATTTTTACAAGTGCTCTACCATTGCTTTAAACATTCTTCAATTTTGTCATTCATCACCATACATTTACCAAACATATTAAGAATACCTTGACATAGTTCCTAAACTATTGAATAGTTTTCCAAGAGATGGCCTATACTCCTTTTTACAGGGAACATATTGTGGGGAGCCATGAAAACCCATTTTCATTAGGTTATCTCTAGGATAAAATTTTCCTATGACCTACTAGCCATACAAACATTTTGACTTTTGGAATGCTTGGGTTGTCCCAAATATCTCTCTATATTCTTACATTATTCTTATTTTTTGGTGTTTACATTATATCTGCTTCGTGTTGTGTATTCTCATGAGCTATTCAAATCCCAAATTAGTTTATCCTTGAATCCCTTTGAAATAATCATTGTTGTTATTTGTCTACTCAACTGCCTACTAGCAACAATGACCAATATACTTGTAAAAAGATCTTTTCATTTTTATCTTCCTTCTTGATCCTTGTACATAATTTTTGAAACCCTATCACCATATTTATCTTGAAGTAATCTCATCCATGGCTTCAAAATTGGATCTAGATTAAGTGTTTTTTTATCACACCAAATATCCACTCAAATAGAAAATTTTCTTTCCACTACCCATATTAGACCTTTAATTACTAGATCAACTAGTTTTTTAAATAGTTTCATAGTGCAGAACCATCTGGTAGTGAGAATGCAATAAAAATTTAACTTGGATCATTGGGCACAATGTACTTACAAGAATTATTGTCCATTTTCTTTAATTCCCTTTGTATAATATCAAAATTATTTTTCCCCTTAGAGATAAGTTTGCATCTGTAAGAACTCTTAAATTGCATTTGTTTTTATCACACCAAATATCCATTCAAATAGAAACTTTTTCTCAAGTTTCCACTACCCATATTAGATCTTTAATTACTAGATCAACTAATTTTTTTAAATAGTTCCATAGTGAAGAAACATATTGTAATGAGAATGAAATAAAAATTTAAATTGGGTCATTGAGCTCAATGTACTTAGAAGAATTATTGCCCATTGTATTTGATTCCCTTTGTACAATCTCAAATTTATTTTTTCCCTTTGAGATAAGTTTGCATCTATAGGAACTCTTAAACCAAGACCTCCCCTAGTTTTATCATCACACACCTTGCTCCATTTTACCAAAAGAAATTTCCTTTTATCATGTAATCCTAACAACAAAAATGACATCATAATATAGATTAAAAAAATTTCTACCAATTTTAAAATAATATATAAGGATATATTGAAGAGATTATACCCAAACTTATTCCAGAATAATAATGCAAAAATTAAATAACTCAGAAGAAAATAACAACTCACAAAATACATGCACATAGAACACATGAGATTTATCCTGGTTCACCCAATATGGGCTATGCCCAACAAATAAGATCCACACATCCTCTTCTATTATTGTTCACCTTGCCCGTAATGGGACATTACAACCAATATAAAGGAAATTCTTACAACCCTAAACCACAACATGGTATTAGAATACCGTAGGCATAATACCATGGGCTAAAACTGCCCACACCCATAAACCACCGGAATCCTGAAACCGCTCTGTAAATCGCTCCAAAAAAAGGGGAATTTTTTTGTGGGGGGGCAATGACCCCCGAACCCCCCCAAGAGAGCTTCACCCCCCCACCTGGGGCCTCGGGCCGCTCACTAGTGAACAAGACCACCACAACACAGGTCTATTGTACAGTGCTTCCTCTACAAAGGATGAAACACATCCAACATATATAATATGTTGGAATGGTCTATAATATTGATTTAATTAGTTACACTCTTCCTACAAATGATAATCATCTACGTTTCCATGTTAGTAGTTTATTCTAAACTTATAACTAGATTCCATAATTCTATATTCATTCTCCCCTCAAACAAGGACATCCCTAGATAGGTTGTTGGAAAATTTGCCTCCTCCATCTAAAGTAACCTGTATATCCTTACTTTGATTCTATTTGGAGTGTTTAGAAAGTAATTTTTAGATTTTGTCCTATTAAATGTCTACCTTGACACTCTTTCACATTCCTTTAATAAGTTATTCAAAGCTCTAGCCCCATTTTTCTCTACCCTTCTAAAAAGTATTGTATCATTTACAAATTGTTGATGGGTGATGTTGTCAATGTTTCTATTAGCCTTAAGTCTACTTACTAGCCCATATTTGTATGCCTTATTTAAGTTCCCAATACCTTAGCCAGAATAATGAACATATATGGTGATAAAGGATCTCCCTATCTAAGACCCCTCTCGATTGTAAAATATTTTGTTACTAGCCCATTGACCAGCACTTAATATGATAGTATAGAGACATAAGCTTTAATCCATATTACCCATTTCTTCCTAAATACAAAATTTTATAATACTACTAAAATAATATCCCCTATAATTTTGTCATATGCCTTATTCATATCAAGTTTTAAGATCATTGCTCTCTTTTCTAGAAGTTTTTGAATGCATTGCTTCATGAGCTACTATGTTCTCATCTAGAATCTATCTCCTTTCGTAAATACTCTTTGCTCTTCTAAATAATTATCTAATAGTGGTCTTAATATATTTTCCATAACTTTATAGATTATATTATATGCCATATTACATAGGCTTATGGACCTAAATGAATCAAACAATTATGCATCCTTATTTTTTGGAATTAGGGTAAGATATGTTGAATTTATTTTATAAGGTATGTATTGTTTTACCCTAGACTATTCCACTACCACCAATAAATAATCCTTCACTATTTCTTAATTACATTGATAGAATGTTGTTGAGATCCCATCCAATCCTAGGGATTATCCTTATCAAAAGATAAAAGAGTTGAATGAATCTCTTCCAAAGTAATAGGCTCCATCAGTTTGCTATTGACTTCATCTATTATAAATAAAGGTACTTATTGTAGTAGTTTATCATCA
This sequence comes from Wollemia nobilis, assembly GCA_028583015.1. Classification (NCBI taxonomy): domain Eukaryota; kingdom Viridiplantae; phylum Streptophyta; class Pinopsida; order Araucariales; family Araucariaceae; genus Wollemia; species Wollemia nobilis. Next base: position 28,770,839 of record JAQPPZ010000856.1, on the reverse strand, counting down.
AGAACTCTAATATCCTTTGATCCTAGAATATTATTGTAAAAAAGCCTTACCTCCTTTCTAATTTTGCTCTAATATTCATTCCAAACCCCTTCTATAGACTTATTTCTACTCATTTTGGATGTTGATCTTTGTATTATTGCCATCCTATGAAAAAATTATGTTTTATCTCTTATTAACTAAGTTTACCTTGATTTTAATATTCAAAATTTCTCTTCCTTACTCAAAATATTATAATATTCACTGAAACTCCCTTTTCTCCGATCTTGTATTATTCTACTCACCTTTTTGGAATTTTGAAAGTTTCTCTTTTAGTTCTTTCTTCTCAAAAATATTTTTGAAAGTGTTTATGTTCAGTTCTTTTAATCTAGATGTCATTGATTTAATTTGTTTTGGAAGTATATACTACCCACCCTTTCCTCAAGAATTTCACATTTGTGCTATCATATCAAAAAATTGAGGATGGTCTTCCCATACCTACTCATTTAAAATATTATCTTTTTTAATTCACTTATCACAATTTTAACTCTTATTGGCCAGTGATCTCAACCAATTCTTGTCAAAGCATTACTTTTAGCACAAATCCCTTTATCTAGCCAATTATCTAAGAGTAAGCATCTGTCTAATTTTTCTATTGCTAGGTTCTAGCCTATCCTATTTTTGGTCCATGTATATTTTTCCTCTTCAAACTCAACCTCCGATAGATTATTGTTTTGAATAAAATTTGATAAATCTCTTATACTTTTGGATAGTTTTCTAAATTTCCTAATTTTTTCATTCAGCTTGGTTATGGCATTAAAATATCCTATGATCATGAATCGGGTTTCTTGGTCTTTACTTATCATAAAGGCTTCAATCCCACTCTATACTTTTGAATAGCCTAATTAAATTGTAGGTCCATATACATTGGTAAGGATGAAACGAATATTTTCAAAGTAGCATGTGACTAATGAGGTTATCCAATGCCTACTTTTATCAATGATTTCAAAATATTTTTTAACTAGATTCTAACATGTTAGAATTTCTCTTGTTGCTCCTTCTAAATCCATAGCTTCCCATTCACATCTTTCCCATATTGCTTTCATAGTTTTGCAAACTTATTTAATTGTCATTGTAGTTTTATAGATACAAAGAATATCAAGCTTATTACTTAAGTAGAGGTTCTTGATACACCTTTTATTTGAGGGGGTATTAGCACCCCTTTAATTCCATGAGATTGTAATCATGTCTCATTAGGGATTGTTGACCCCTCCTACAAATTATCAATATCATTTTACTATTTGGGAAAGAGAATTTCAACCAGCTTATATTATGTTCCTTTCTCTAGTTTGTTCTTGCTTCCCTAGATCTCGCTTGATAATTTAAAGGTTTTAATCTTTTTCCTTTCTAGTATCAGGAGTATATATTATTATTATATTCCTCAACATTATTTCACAACTTTTTTTCATTATATTTAGCCTCTTCTGGCACTACTAAGGAAGCTTTTGACTTATCTTGCTCATTTTTTGGTATTTCCTTGTTAATGGTAGAGGTATTAACATCTAACACTATGTTTTCTCTATCACTTTTCTTATCTTGAATGGTGCATGGTACTTCAAGAGAGTTTTCAAAATTTAATGAGGCACATTCCTTAGATTCATCAAGAATATTCATCCCTAAATCAAGATCATACTGAGTAGACGATTCCTTAATAATATTCTAATCTAGTTGTACCATATCCTCTGAGCTTTAATATATTTTTATTCATAGGCTAAAGCCTCAAAAGAATTGATATTTCTTCCAATATCCTTACTTACTGGTCTCAACTATTTATTTACTTTAATTTGTTTTGACTTATCTTTTGGAAGTTAAAAACCATTTTTTCCATATCCATTTGTAAGTTTCTCTTGCAGTTTTCTACATATGTTTCTATTGGAATCTTCTTAGGGCATGATCTTAATATGCCATGCCTCATGACATCTACATATGAAAGATATTTTTTCACAATCCATGGTTTGGATCCACAACTTACCCCCATACTTAAGAACGATTTATTTTTATAAAGGTTTACTGATATCAATCATGACCAATATCTGGGAATAAATAACCAAGACTCCATCTTTTGTAGTTTATGAAATCTCAAGGAATTCTCCCAAAGTGTTGACTATTTCCTTAAAGGTGTCTATTTCCTAGAATTCAATGGGTAACCCATACATATTAACCCAAATTACTACTAGGGATAGATTTACATTTTCCAGTGCAAAGCCTTCATACTAGTAGGTAAGGAAGAGTCTTATTCTTCCCATAAACCAAGGACCTCCTTTTAGGATTCTATCTCTTTCCTCCCTATAATAGAAAATGGCTAGGAATAAACCTTTGGGAAGAAATAATAGACTCACTCGTGAAGATTTTCATCTCCTATCAATCCATTTTCTTAGAGCTAGAGCCCTTGGCCAAGACCCATTAAATTTACCAATGGTTGTCTTATCTTTGAGCAACGAGGATCGTTGCTCTATAAGATCCTCCCTAACCTCTACTACTAGGGATTATTCTAAGGATTTAGTTTTCAATTGATCCATTTGAAGGAAACTATAACTTTATATCTATTGAAATGTATAGTATATCCTATTTCAATTATATTATTTAAAAATAAACCTATAATAACTTGCATGCAGAATTTCTCTAAGGTAATTAAGGGAGAAATAAAACTTAGTTGAAAATTTCTATGCCCAAACAAAATGTCTCATCTTGCTAATGCCCTAGCCCTCCATTGGTCCCATCATATGAACCCTAGTTGATAAATATTTGTAAGTTTATTTCTTGTGACTTGAAATTTTATCACTACCTTTGTTTTGGATGGCTAACTTCACATGGTCATATCTCCCTCAATACTTATTATTTATATTTTATTAATAAGCTATATGTGGCTTTTAGTTGAGGCCACTTCCATAAAAATACCATAATATTACATTTGTTGTAAAGTCAATCAAACCATATCCAACATAGCTTTTTATAACATATTTTTCATTTTTTTATTAAATATATTCTTCATCTTCCTTAAACTGCTATGTTTCTAAAATTAGATCCGTAACATCATTTTCATTAAAATATAAAATCTCACCTGACCAATTTCTTTAAATTTTAATTTCACTAAGATGAATATCAACACCATGATTGGTCAATTATTTTGCTACTTGATTTCCCTCTCAATAGATATGTTCATAAATTTCAAGATATTACCTCCAATAATAGATGATTAACATCAACAATAATATTATGTTTTATCAAATCCCGTCATCTACTTTTATTTATATAATTAATGATAATTTGTGAATCCCCCTCAATTGAAATATATTTCCATCCCTTTTATATTACAATTTTAATCCCTATAAGAAGTGTTGTAGCTTCTGCATAGTTGTTAGTTGAAGTTCCATATGAATTTGAGTAAGTGAGATTAATTTTACCTTTATTATTTCAAAAAACACCACTTCCATCCTCTTTTTCAAATTTTATTTGAAAGCACCATCAAAATTAATTTTGATGAACCTAATTTTTCGATGTTTTTATTTTACCCTAGATTGAAGCAGATCCATTATTTTATTATTATAGATGATTCTTATATGTATGTTCAATTCTTGTGACCAAGTTGCTACCACCTATTTTTTTGCATTTGAGAATTACCACGATGAGCACCATATCAATAAAAATTTTGTGAGAGAGGCAATAATATGGTACCAAATTTTGGCATAATTTTAAGATTTAAATTCTAAAAAATAGTGGTAGGACTAATCTGTTGGAATATATATTTGTTGCACAAAATTTATTCATTTATGTAATAGTATATATACAAGAGGATACTTGTCATTTATAACTATATCAGTTATAACTACCTATAACTATCTAGTACCTATAATTGACTACTATCTTGGCAACAAAATGTATAACATTTCCCTCTTATTACATAATTGTATAAGTAGACAACAATTTTAAGGACCGAATGATGAACTTGGACATACAAAAGTTCATCCAACACTCCAAAAATCATACATTAGGGCGCTCTATCCATGATTGAACATGGATGCACTCAAATATTCACCATGTGATCAAAGATAAATATAAACATAATTATCCATGATTTTACATCAAATATGGATAGGGACAAATACACTATCTATTACTAAGGTTATAAATAGGGACGGATACAATAATCTATAACACCTTTGTGATTAGGGACATACTCAGCCAATCATAGGTACATCTTCATCTTGTGAATAGGGACACACAACTATTCATAAGTACATTCTTTGTTTCAATTCAAAAAATATATTTTCCCTTGTTATCCTCAAGAGGAGGTTCTTCATTATCACTTTCACTATCATTGGTAACCACCATTATCTTATCTTTCTTTAATTTTCCTTTTATGAGATCCTTTGCTCATTGAATATAATTCATTATAACATGACCTCTTTGCTTGCAATAAAAATATATGAATCTATTCTTTGACATTTATTTTTTCTTTAAGGATGATTGACCAACTCTAGAGGTAACATTAAGATTGTTCTTCATCAGCAATGCAATTTAGTTTATAAGAGCATTTCATTTCTTGATTTGATTTTCTTCATCAATTAATGAATAAATTATATCTTCTAGTATGGGATTTATCTTCTTCAATATGAATACCATAATAGCATAACTAGTAGGTATGTTGTTCAACAAAATAGTTTTGGCATCATCATTGTCCACCATAGAATTAATTCTTGCAAGTTGTTTCAATAGAGAATATAACTTCTTATGTGTTGAACTACATTTTTTCCTTTAGACATCTTCAATCCAACAATGTTTTCTTAAGAATCATCTTCGTACTGTATGCTTGTGATCTAAATAAAGCATTGAGTCCATCCCAAACTTCTTTTGTAATATTTGAGAGATCTATGTAAAATAGATAAGCATCATAGAGTTCAATTCCAATAAGAGTCATTACTTTTCAATATTTTGTTGTCCATTAAGTTGCTTCATAAAAATCCATTGACTTTGATAAATTGATGGCATTTTACAGATCTTTTTTATTAACATTAGTTGGAGTTTGACTTGTTATGTATGAAAGTCTAGTCCATCAAACTTATCAATATGATTTGTTTTTTCCATATGCACTTCAAATGCTTCTCCCTACTTATTCAAATCATATTAGCAATATCAAGTTCAAGAAGAACTATAAAACAAGTATATGTATGCCTATACTCACACAATGATCAATACCTCAAAATACAAGAAATTAGCAAGGTCTCATTGAGAAAAAAAATTGGTGCAAGGGATTGACAACTTTTTCCCTCCAAGTTAGATGTGGGAATTGAGGTATTTTGTATTCAACTTGAATTCCTTCAGCATTCCAAAGTAATAAAATAATGGATGGATCATTGTCTTGGGACTTCCATTCATTAAAAAAAAAACTAAAATTTCTTTTAAAGGCCTTAAGGAGCCTTCCTATGGAGCATGTGGGATTACTTTTTATTTCATCTATTATTTATTTATTTAAATATATTTGTATCTCCTTTCCATTTTTGAACTACCTATTCTTTGCATGTAGAAAATTAGCACTTTTCTCCAAGTAAATTGTAGTTAACAAATGTTTTTTTAATTTATGGCACAAGCCTTTAATGAGTAACACTTCACTAAAAGTTAACTTTCAAATGGCCTATGCATTGTGGTTGTTGAGGATATTATTGTACCTTAGGCTTAATTATAAGCCTAAGATATTATTTCTTATTTCTTGCATTGTATTACATGAGGCATAGTATGCCCATGTTAGATATGATTTGGTTAGTTGTTAGGATGCATGGTTATGTTGTTAGGGATATCTTTTGTCTTCTAGAAAAAAAAAAAAAATTTGCATCCATGTTTGTTGCAGGTGGTTTTCCCTGTTAGATTTTGAAGCTAAATACTTCAGATAAAGTAACCACAAGATCTAAGATAAAGTTTCAATATGAAATATATGATAATGGCAAACTACTAAGCATATAAAACTCATAAATAAATTCAAAAATGACTCAGATAAATGCCACTAATAAATGCTAATGAAAATATGATCTTTATTGAATAAACACCTCAAATGCATCATATTTCTTCACTCTTCACTACAACTGTATATACCACTCTACATATCACTCTCTATATCACTCTATATCTTTCACACCCACATATACATATATATAATGGAATGTGACTCTTCATATGGAGCATTTTTTACTTTCACTCTTCCCATGACTCTTCATCTTCCTCTTCTATGACACATGTGCACATGGACAACTATGCACATCTACATTGCCAAAATACTTTGTACACTTGTGCATTTATTGCATTGCATAAAGTAAATACTCTCTCTAGTCTAAGATACTTTCCTAATCTAAATATTTACCCAAGGTGGTACATTAGCATGTACTAAATAATGTAATATATTCCAACACCCCCTGTATTACATTATTTGGTTATTGAAGACTTTAGTATTCAATATGGTCTTCATCTTCTTGTCTTCAATCTATCTCTATAAGATCAATTTCTGAATTTGCATAAAATGATTCTTGTTTAACTTTTCTGGTGTGACCTCTTCTTTTCTTCTTTTCTTTTCCTTGCTTTTGTATCTTCATTGATGATTTTCCTTCTAAAAATTGTGCTAGCATATCATCATAGTGATACAAATTTGGTTCTTGTATTGAATGCTTCAAATAATCATCTTTTCCAGTTTTAGTCTTCACATTGTCTTTCTTAATTTGGTTCCTTTCCTTATTTCTTTTCTTTCTTTGTTCCTGCACTTCTACCAATGATATATCCTTAGCATAGTGAGTTAGTGAATCATCACAGTAGTATTGACTTGGATTCAATGAGTCTTCCTTGAGATAGTCATATGAATTATTTCTTTCAACCTGTATCTTTCCTTGAAAGAGTTCAAAAATAACTGATGAAAGATACATTGTTAGATATTCTTTTGCAGTAATAATAATGTCTTGAGATTCCTTGCAAGACCTAAAGAGTTTTCCATGAAGTAATTCCATAAAGGTAGTAAATTTTCCTTAGCTTCTTTGAAAAATAAAATCAATTTATCAAATACTTGATCTTCATCAATGTTTGATATTAAGTCATGAGAATAGAATTTGAGTGCATGTAACATTTCTTCACTATTTTCATTAAATACTTCCTTTACTATGTTATCCATATTACTTTTGATGTAGACTTCCTTGTAACTCCCTATATCAAATAAGTACTTGATGTAATATCAAATTCTCTATTCTTTATCTCTCCTTAGTTTTGAATGATAGACTAAGGATAATTTTTTATTTTTTTGACCTTCCAAATGCTTAATCCTTATATCTCTCAATTTTTTAATATATTATCTTTCTTGAAAAATTTTCAACTTATAGATCTTGAGTTTAATTTGAGTGTATGATCAAATTCTAATTTTTAATTCTTCAAATCTTGTAGTATATGATTAATCAATATAATTCCTTGAGAATAATTTTGATAGAACTTTTGAAGTAGTCTATCTTATGACTCCCTAGTTTCAATACAATTTCTTCAATTCTATGTTTTGTAGAACTTTTATCTCCCTAATTATTGAAAATGACAATATAATTTTTCAACTTCTATTCTTCAAAAATAACAACTTTACTTTCCTCTTATCAATCAATGATTTGAATGCAATTTCAAATCTTGTAAGTCTTCAAATTTATGTCTCTTGTAGTTTTGGATAAGAGACTAAACTATCAAATGCAATTTTTCATTTGACAAAAGCTTCTATGTTGAATTCCTTTTAACTCCCAAATTCAATAATATAATTTCCCAGTTCTAAATTTCATAAAACTATGTTGATGTTGAATTCCTTATAACTCCAACTCTAGAAATTTAGAAATTCTATAAAAATAATATTTGCAAGTTTTATGTTCCTAATTTGATGTAGAATACCTTATTTCTACAAACCTATCAAATTGCAAATATTTTAATTTTTTTTGTAAATTCAAATGTGCAACTTACAATACTTCAGAAATAAAGAATTCAATTTTTAAATCAATCTTCAATATTTTGTAGAAGCTTTTAAATTGTAATATTCATATTTCTACTGTTTAAATAATACTTCAAAAGCCTTAACTCTCCAATAAAATAATTTCAACCTTAGATAATAATTATCCTTTAATCCTTAGAACTCCTACTTAACATAAATCAATTCCAAAAGTAATAAAATACCTTTACATATTTTAGGCGCTCCCTCCTTGTTGCTAAATCTCGACTTGCTTTGAAAAATAAGTGCTCCACTTAGGTTGGTCAACTTCCTTCAACTTAGTCAAGGTGCTTCAACTCCAACATATTCCTTTCTGTTGTAGTAAATGAGACTATGCCAAAGTATTTCCCTCTCATGCAATAAATGGCACTCCAAAAATGTTTGGTTTTATTTGGTAACGTTTGAAATATTGTAAGACAAGTGACAAGTGTCACCAAAACTCTTCCTTATCCTCTTCTAATATAACCTGTGTCTTTTCAAAGACTTGTAGCACTCCTCCTTCCTTGTGCCAAGTGGAAAATGCAATATCATAACTCTCTTGAACCTTATGGGCAAATTTTGAGTGCTCTTTGATGTTCTAACACCCTTGTCTATGTTATTTTCTTTCTCTTAACACTTGGTTGTGAATGTAATGTACTCAAAAGACTAGTGCAATATTGCAAGGAACATTATGCATACTTTCTTTATGCTTCATTTCTTTGTGGTTACAAACCCTAGACCTTTGGTCTCCCTTAATGCCTTGTCACTATCCAAAACTTTGTCCTTTTTTGTATACATTTTTGGGCTTGCAAATGGCTCTTCAACTTCTTCAATGGTGGCTCTTCCACTTAGGCACTCCTCTATGGTGGCTCTTCCACGATGGCTCTTCTCCACTTAGGTTCTCCTTTATAGGTGGCTCTTCTCGGTGGCTTTTCTTCACTTAGGCACTCCTTTTTGGTGGCTCTTTCATGGTGTCTCTTGTCCTTTTGGTGGTGGCTCCACTTCTATTTGGTGGCTATTATTCTAGGTAATGTTTGGGAACTTTCTCCCCTATGCTTTGATGTCACCTTTGCACTTTTCTATGGTGCTTAACCTGTGAAACTCAGTGGTGATTTACTTTGTGGATTTACCACTATTTTTGGTGGTGTCCCTCACCAACATATTCTACAATTTTGATGTTACTTTTGGTGTCTTTAGACACCTTAAATCTGCCTTTGTTTGGAGGACTATTCAGCCTCAATAAAAATTAGAATAAATCTACAATTTTTGTTATGTAAAAATAACATATAATTATTTCCTTCTCACTCATTTTTATCACTTTGTGACTCTAATACTTATTGTTCTATTTTTTAGATTTTTAAAAATAATAATGTTGTCTCTTTTTGGCTTTGATACACTTTACTCAAACTTCCTTTTGCTAGATTTTAACAACTCTAAAAATGATGCTTTCAAGAACTTATAATAATTACTTTCAATACTTGTAAAAGAATACTTTTATAGCATCAAATATACACACCTTTTATGGCTTATTTTATGGGTTTTCTTCCTCAGAACTTGTTGTACTAGATTTATGTAATTTTGTAGCTATACTCCCTTTTATTTTGTTGCTCTAAAACCTTTAACTTGCATATTTAGTTACTGCCTAAAAATCAACTTTATTGCTCTAACTTTTTCTTCTTATTTCTAATTCAAATGTATGGTATCAACTTCTAATATTTAGAGCTAAAAATTTTTCCCTCTTGCTATACAAATTTGCAGCAGTAATCCTTGTTCAAATGCTACTAAATATTTCTGTGCTTTTTTATCCAAAGCCCTTCCAAATCTGTCCCTAAACTCTATCAAAATGTAGCTCACTTTTCTCTTTCCAATTCTGCCTAATTTGCAGGTCAAACCTCTCAAATATCTGCTTATAAAATTATATTATTTGATGTCCAGGGATCTTCAATTTTGCTGCATTATTTTACTGTCAAGCCTCCTTTAATTGGTTTTCCAAAACGTCCTAAAACTTCTCCAAATCCCAGCTCTATGCTCTATTTAATTTTTTGTCTTATGACCTTTCAACTTCTTCCAAAATTGAAAAATTTCTTCTTTTACAAATCAACCTACAAATTTTTGTGGTTGTCCTCAAATTTCTCAAAATTGTGGCCTCTTCAATCCTTCTTCATTCTTCAAGCTTCTTGCTAAATTCTAAATTCAAATCTAATCTCATTCATTATCTTCTTCCTCAAGAATATGAATGTCTTAAGGTCTTCAAAAACCTTCTCAAAATTTGATAAACTTCTTTCCAAATCCATTTTCCTTTTGGGCTTGTTGTTCGATGGTGATAATTGTCCCAAATTCCTCTAATCAGGAGCTTTTTATGCTTGCAATATTCTGACACAAACTTTTCTTTAAATCTCCTCTAATGGTCACTACTTCAATTATACAATGAGGTTTTTTCTAGCCTTATTCTCCAAAATATTCTTGAGACCTTTTCTCTTGGGTATTCTAAATTTGCAATGAGGCTTTCTCTAGCCTTTTTCTTCTTCTCTAAAATATTCTTGAGACCTCTTCTCTTGGGTCTTCTAATTATGTAACTACTCAAATTATCTTAATAAAAAACATTAATGAAATTGTAGCACAAAGGTGGAGTATTACCATCAAGGAGATATGTTCTAAGACTTAGGATGATCAATCTACTAGTCCCAACTCATTTACCAAATTGTACAACCATACGATCCCTCAAACTACCATATTATGCCCAATGATTAGCTTGTACAGAGGTCAAATGCGCACACTGTAAAATCTCAAATCATACAGTGTCATAGCTTGTATGATGTTCTATTTAGCCAAATTGACAGATTCAATTTTTTAGGCTGTCGTACACAATTTTGTAATCGTTCAAGTCGATTTTCCAAAACTACCAAATCGGGTAAATTGCTCTCAATCACTCATTTTACCAAATTAGGTAAGTCTACTTTGTACAATTTGTATGAACTTTGGTGTATGATTTGTACGAATTGAAGGTGCAATACGATGTTATATTAGATAATATAATGCCTCAATCTCTCTCAGAATATTTTGTGAAGGTTTGATATGCTAATCAATTTGTTCTCCATAACATGCAAAACATATTAACCGGGTTCAATGAGAGATTCTATACAACTTATTACATCAAAAAATAGTACAATAGTGTTCAAAACATATCTTATGATGATATCATGCTTTCATATCAATCCTCAAGGTTCACCAATTTTGAATTCTATCAAAATGTTGCAACAATGCATAAAACTAACCTGTAACATTTAATAGAAAACACATACAAAAAGATTCATCCACAAATCCATATCCATCAATTCTAGGATCGTACACAGTATTCCACAAACGTAATTATGCTCAATTGTGTATTATTATATCATGGATTTTATTACAATATGGATAATCTATCACTATACTTGCAATAACTCAGAACAATAAATCTAAATCTCATAGTATAACCAACAATCCTTACATAGGTAGCTAGACCTACAAAATTGAAAATGGGGTCTTATATAACATTACCCAGGCTATTCCAAGTTGTTCCTAAGGCAATTAGTTATTTACAACTACCCATGAACAATTGAATTCATTAATTTAGCCTTTTACTAAGTCTAACACCTTAGTTAGCAAATCTATGCGCTATTTCACTATGAAATTACATTTCCCATGCATTTGGATGAATTTCAATGCACCCTGTATGATTTGCTACTACCTTGTACGGTTTTTCAATTTAGTTGTACAATTTGGTTCTCTGGTTGTACGATTTGCCCCTACTTGTATGGTTTTAAAAACTTGGGCAAACTGTCAAAATTGTCAAAATTGAGCAAATCCTTTTTTATCACTTTCTCTTATTTTGGGAGGTGGATTTGCTGCCTACATTTGCCCTCCCATTTAATTTGGTTAGTGTCCTTGACGAATCATTCTACTTCTTCCACTGTGCCTCATATCCTACCACTATAGCCTGTAAGTCCTTGACTTACGACTTATACATTTCCCATTCATTCCTCAACTTGGCTGCGTAGCTTCCCATTTCTACTGATTTTGCCCTGTGGAAGTTAGAATTTTCCTCGACAGTCTTCAGGAACTCCATCATGTGCTTTTCATGTTTTGAGGTACTCTTTTTCAACTTCTCCTACCAGTGAGATTTTTCTCGAGCTGTCGCTTGAAGTTCTTCATTATTTTCAGTAATGGTCTATAGGTGGTGATTAATATCAGCCTCTATAACTCGAACACTATCTTCCTTCATTTTCAACTGAGCTTGCTTTTCCAGGACCATCTCATTCAATATTTTATTGTCCTTTGTTAGCTCCTCTATTTTCTTGGCTTGTGTTGCCATTTGCTCACTTTTATTAGCCAACTGAGTTGTCATCTGTTCCTCCTTTTCTTTGAGTTGTGTCTCCAACTCCTTAATCTTGTCTTCTGTCTTCTATGAGGTATGTTGTTTTTCCTCTTCAAGCGTGTTAAGTCTGGTTTCAGACTTAGTTCTTATGTCGGACAAATATTCCTCCAATTTCTTTATTCTGTATTCTATCGTAGTTTTGCTTTTTGTAGTTATTCTTCCATTTTGAACAATTTATTTTGAGTGGTTCTAGTCTCCTCCTTCTGAGCCTCCTTGAGCTGATATATTTATTCCAATCCTATTCTCAACCACTCTATCCAGTTTGTTAGGAAGTTAAAATTTGTCAGGGTGCTAGCCACTCTAGTAGCAATCCTCTTGTAATCCAACTCTACCATATTTTTGGGACAAGTCAGATGATTGACTCTATCCAAGTACATCCTTGGATATTTCTTGTAATTTTTTATCACCCCTTCTAGCAAGTCCTTTATTTCAAATATTTTTGTTACCTCCTCCTTGGGCAACCTCCATGGATTTTGTGCATGAATGTCGACAATTATCCTTGTACGCTCTGCACTATTCACTCATTCTGTTATATTTTCTAACTCGAGAGACACTTGTTCTTCCCACAACTTCAACTCTCCCATGTGGCCAATACAAAATTCCAATCTAGCACTATTAATGACATGACCTAACTAAGAAAAGAAGTGTTCCACCTTATCATCTATTCCATGTGCCTCCTCCTTAGTTTCAATTCTACTAAACCACGGTACTTCTAGAAGATAATTGGATTGGATCCCTCATAGTTCTTCCTCTATAGGATTCTGTTCATCTTCCTCTTCCATGTGGTGGCTAGAGATTCCCCCAAGCTCGTGAAGTGATCTTTGAGTGTCTATATTTTCTTGAGGTGGAGACTATTTTATGATCTTCTCCTCCTCACTATCTTCTATATTTACAACCTCCTGTTGAGATTGTTGTTGTTCAACTTGTTCTTGGGCTTCTTTATTCTGTAAGCCCCACCTATTGTTCTTATGTATTCTCCTGGGCTAATTCTTGTTCTATACTACCCACTTGTTGTTCTTTTGTCACTTCTTCCTCCTGATCTTGTTGAATGTTCATTGTTGTGACCTACTCAATAACAAGTTCTTCTTTTTCCTATGATGCCTTCGTATTTTTTGGTGCATCTCTCTTACTCGAGCCTCCTCTCACAAACCTATAATGAGGCTTTTTATTGGAATATTCATCCGTGGTATCTATTCGTACTTCCATTTCCTCATGATTAGTGGTTTTTTCTTATTGCCCTACCTTGAATCCTTTAAAAAATTCATAAGAATCCATCTGCTTAAATTATTGGAAGATTTGCAGAGATGTCATTATTATTTCTACCTCTATCCAACATAACTCATCCAGTTTCATCTCTTCTAAGTCTAACTATTTTTTTTCTTGTTGGTGCTTCGGTGGTGCAGGCTCTTCTCATACTTCCAGAACTAGTTTTCTCATCATTATTTCATGTTGTATCATTGTATTTATCTGTATTTGGATTCCTTGCATCTTCTCCCTTTCTTGAATGGGTGGCTGCTCCTATTGTTGTTGCCTAGGTGCTTGTTGTTATAGCTCTGGTTCCTGTATCGCTCCAAATTTTTTGCATCCCTACCTTCAGGCTATAGGATCCGCACCCGGAAGGAGGATGGGAAAAGGATGTCGCGATACCTCGGACTGAGAGGACTTTGCGAAGGTCCCGCCTCTCAAGGGAGGTGTATTTTGGTGATTTTTCGACGGATGGTGGGTTCACCAGGAAACATTTAGCGGCGGTTTCCACGCCTAGGTTTTGGAATGTGTTTGATGAGTTCGTTTTAACCTTAAGCATTCATATCCTAGGTTTGGCCGAATGAATCTAAATTAAAACTACATGAAAATGCAACTTTCATGAATACAGCAAACAGATTTGAAAGCAAAAAATAGAGAATTTTACAGAATGACAATGAAAAATACCTGATCCGGATGTCTGAAGAAGATTCTGACGTTTGAAGCGGTCTGGATCGCCTGTAATCTGACAGAATCGTCTGTAATCTGACAGAATCGTCTGAGACTGACAGATTCGTTCGAGATCTGACGAATTCGTCAGACGAATTCGTCAGAGACCTGCAAGACAGAAAATAGATGCAAAATACAAGAAATTCTATTGTGCTAACAGAGGCAAATTACACCAAATAGCAATATGAATACTGAACAATATTTAAGAACAGAATTTAAAGCCAATTATTGTACTTTAATAGCAGATCATGAACTTAGCATGCAATCTAAGCTAAATGGGTGAACTCCAAATGCAAAATAACATAAAAACTGAATAAATAATCTAATTTACAGAATAAAATGACAGAAACAGAGTTGAGAAAAGCAAACTCCAGGCACTGATTGCCTCGATGTGGGCTGCAGTCGAGATCGTCTCGCATCAGTACGAAATCGTCTCGCATTTGACAGGATCGCCTCCGATCTGAACAGGTTCGTCGACGACGATGGATGCTGGCTCCGGCTGAAAAACAATGATGTACCTGCAATAAAATCGATGTGGAACTAGTGCAAATGCAAGATTAGGATGTTCTAATGTAGAGGGAATCACTTTGCAGAAAATTTCAGCCAGGGGTTGGGGAGGGAAAATCCTAGAGATTAAATAGGCTTAGGGGGAGTAGGTAGGAGGTTGGAGATCATCCCAATTTGGGAGATCTCCAACGGGGGAGGGTCCCAACGGCGCAGACACGCTTCGCCCAGATTGGAGACCCGTTGGAACAGATTCCAACTATGCAAATTCAGTTTTGCGACAAGATCGTCTGGACGTCCTAGTCCAGACGAAATCGTCAAATCTGGGGCGATATCGTCTGATCGGCGACGATATCGTCAAACGGTCAAAACAACCTCTAAAATTGGCACGAAAAAGGGGGAAACGGAATACCCGACGGTTAACGGGCGGTTTGGGAGGTTAAATTTGATTTTAAAATTATTTACTAAGGTGAATGTAAATTTTATAATTTTATTGCGCCAATTTTAGGGTGCTACATTTTGCCCCCTCTTTAGCGAATTTTCCGAAGAAAATGCGTTAAAGATGAGTTCTTCTCGATCTACGAGAAAGCAAAAAATGATACCCATTTTTAGGCGACGATTCTTGGTCGAATCGTACGACGACTTACTATGGTGCCCCCTCCGTGTTTTTACCCAAATCGAACGTTTGAGGTAAAAACACGAAAAAGCAAAAAATTATTGTTGAATAAAATTAAGAAAAATAGGGTAAAACCCTAATTCATTTTTACTGTTCATTTTCTGGTTTTTAGAGCTCTGAAGCAAAAATGGTGGATATGATGTATATATTTTTGAGATATATATATGATATATTTTTGATCATATGACTTGTATTGTGTTATGTATTTTTATGATGCTTTTATGTTTGATTGATTGATTTGATAATTGGATGTAATTATGTCGTTGGAAATATTATAATTTGAATGTCATGCTATAACATTTTAAATGAAATAATCTGATGTAACAAAGTGGTTGTTTGTGATGCAATAATTTGATAAAAATAAAAGGGGACTTTTAACAATAATTTCAAAGGACATTGTCGCTATTATAGACCATTTCATGGAGTCGCCGCTCACTCGGTCGTCAAGCTAATCCCAGTATAGAAATATTGCGAAAAGTAAAAGAGTGCTTAAGAGACTGTCTTAAGACTTTGGTGTGATAGTGCAAATGATGATGATGATGGTGTGGTTTGTTTTCAGATTTTCATGAAAAATATTATGCATGAAATATTTTTAAAATGATTTTTGCTAGGCATAAATTCCTAAGTGTGATAAAATTTGTGAATAATTCCTTAGGAATTATACCATCATTGCAAAGTTGAAGGTTGACATAATGACATAAAAATAGTGAAAAAATGGGTTTGCTTTTGAAAAGCATAATTTGTGTAAAATGAAGTCATATGGTTTTTATGATTTTTGATAAAATGGGGAATAAAAATTGTTACAATGGTTTGCGCTAGGCATAGAATATGTAGGTATAGACTTATACCATCATCGCGAAAATCCAAAAAAATAGTTTTATTGCATGGTTGATTTTTTGATGAACAGAAAAGATGAAAATGAGGACTTGCGCTAGGCATAAAATTCCAATTTTGGTTTTGAAACTATACCATCGTCGCGAAAGTCAACCAGATATATATGATTTGATTTGTGTAATTTGGAAGAAATTTTTGATTTTTCTAATTCTATAGTTGTCTTTGTGAAAAATAATTGTACTTGATTTATTCCAAACAAGTTGCAAAAATAATATTTCAAAGTATTTTGAAGACAAAAGTTAGATTTATAAGGAATCCCATGTGCATATGTGCATTCATTTCCGATCTTGATTTATCCTAATGATAAACAAAATCTCTCAAATACAAATGTGTGTGCAATTGCATTGTTCATTTACCAGCTTTTGAGCAAGATACTATGATACAAGTGATTTGAAGAAACCAAATAAATGTTCATTAACCATGATGTAGATGCATATAACCATATTAGACTACTATGTAGGTCGGATTATCAAGAGCTAGCTAATCCATAAGCAGACATAGGTCTGTACAAAAGAAGGTCGCTAATGTGACAGACATATCGCCACGCTAGGAGTTACCCAAGGCCAAGCAGGGTTGGGCACAAACCACTCGTTATGGGGCTTACCTCACGCTTTTCGAATAATTGAGAATTCCAGGGATTCAAGCTCATCAACCCTTCTTTTCTTTTCAAAGGGTAGGGAAAGGGATTTTATTGCTTTCTTGCTTTCTTTTGAACTTTGCTTATTTTTCTTTTGTATTTCTTTTGCTTGATAATACTTGGAACATTGCTGAAATAACATTTTTCTTTTCTCTTCTTTCTTGAATTTTTCTTCTCTTTTTCTTTGCTAGGGATACTTGCTCGGATTAGCTGTAGAGCAAGGGATTTTTATTCTGGGTAGGGGTGAGCTTGTCCTTTTGCCAATTCTCAAAGATTCTAGACCATGTGCATGATAGGATAGCAGGGGAAACTTTTCACTCAAGAAATCAGTTCTACTATGTAGCAAAACATGGAAATTACAAATATAATCATTTTATTGTGAAAAGATGTGCTTGGTTTAAGTAAATAACAAGATCAATTCTCTATGCTCAAACTTTATTTAATTGAAATTTGTGAACTTTGATATAAGAGAGATTAGTAATCATGCCAGATAAAATCAAGATATTTATTTTTTGTGAGTGTGCAAGTGAGGGATTCAAAATAAATGCTAATTTATCCAAAATAAGTTGAAACATATAACTGCAATAATTGTAAGAAAAATATATATAAATGATTTTTGAGAAGTTTTGAGAATGTTGACTCTCTCTTTCTTCTTTATATTGTTTTGGTTTCGAAAGAGTCAAGCATATAGCTGTTTTTATATTTTTATTTTGATTTTTGTTTTTGAGCAAAAGAATTTAACAAGTGCTTTAAATAAATGCAATAGATAGTTTTTGAAGATTTTTGGAGATTTATGAATGTTTTTGGTGTTTTTGGATTTTTATAAATTGAAAGAAATATAAGATAGTAATTTTGAACAAATATATACATGGATGAAATGACCAAATTTATGCATAGTAACGTTTAAGATGCAAAATATTCATGGGTTCTTTAAGTTCTTTACCATCTAAGGTAGATAATTTATATGCTCCTGATTCAAATTTAGCAGTAATAATGTATGGTCCAAGCCAATTGGGCTCAAATTTACCTTTAAGGTCCTTAGTTGCATTTGTATTTTTTTTGAAGATTTTGAGGATTTTGATTTTTTTTGTATTTTGATTTTAATTTATGAATTGAAATTGGTGGTATATACAAGATGATCTATATACACTATACAAGGTTTATTTGAGTATAGCATGTCTAAGGTTGCTTCAAAATCAAAGGAGGTTTTGAAGGATAATCTGGTTGAGGTGAAGGTAAGAATAGAAGGTGATGAATAAAAGGTAGTGATAACAAAAGCTTTGTTATAATGTAGAATAATGTAGAAAAAGATTTGACTTTTATATGTGGAAAATTGATCATGTTACAAAATAAAATGTCAGAAGGATAAGAAAGTTCTTCATTCTTATCACTATATTCCAAGTCTTGATAAGATGGAGAAAGTATATGTGAAAGATATGCATGGATGTTATTTGGTAAACAAGGATGATCATATATGGATGAAGAAAAGTGATGGATAGAAGATAATTGTGATAATAGAGAATGTATAGAACTTGATGTTTCAATCGTTAAATATTCTTCAAATGGTGTTGGGTCACCATGTATGGTAACAATTTTATTTGCAAGTTCAAACTTCAAACATTGGTGAAGAGTGGAAGGGACAACCCTCATCGTATGAATCCAAGGACTTCTGAGAAGTAGGTTGTAAGGTGAAGGACAATATCCTACATAGAATAAAGTATCCAGGATCTTGGATCCAATATTAAGGGGAAGAATTATAGTACCTTGAGCTTCTTGAATTTCATTGTTAAAAGATTTTATAATAACATTTGATTCATTAAGATCTTCTTCCTTTAATTTGAGTTTTTGGAATAATTGATAAGTGCATAAATTAAGAGAGGAGTCATTATCTACCATGATAGTTCTAACAAGTGTTTCTTTACTAGATCCTGTAATGTAAAGATAGGAGTCTTCTTGTGGAGTAGAGGAAGGAATATCCTCATCATAGAATGAAATATGGTTAACCTCAAGAGGGTTTACACCATTAATTATGTTCTTAGAGAAAATATGATGAGGAACAAATTGTTGGCTAGGTATTTTGAACAAAATTTCCTTATGAGAAATTTGTAATACTTCTAAAAGGGATATCTTTGCTTGAGGATTAATCACTTGTTGTTGGTTATCAAAGTGGATTTCAGATTGAGATTTTGATTCTAAAGATGAGCTTTCTATGCTTACATTCCATTTTGGATCATTCTCTAGAGCCAAAGATAGTTTTGAAGGTTGGTCAAATGAGGAATCCATATCTTGAATATCGGATTGAGTTGATTGAACTTGAGGTTGCTCATTTGTAGTTTTTGTTACAATATTAATAATATCATCATGATGGGACACATTAACATGCAATATTTGATTGGTTTCTTGTTGTTGATAATTGAATAGGGGTTCTTGGGAGATCCCCATGTCTTGATTGATTATTGGTATTTGTTGTGTAGGAGTTTGATTGTTTACTGAAGATTTATAATCAGTTGTAGATTGTAATTCCTTTATATTAAAAAGACCCTTATCAATCAAATCTTGAATTGCACATCTTAAATCTTTACAATTTTGTGTCATATGTCCATCTACTCTATGATATTCACAATGTAGCTCAGGTTTAAACCAATCTGTTGTGGTATAAGGTTGTCTTATGGAAGGGAGTTCAATCTTATTTGTGTCAAGTAAATACTTGAGAATTATATCCATTGGTTGATTGAGCTTAGTAAATTTACGTGATGAAGGTTTTTGAGAGGTTTTTGATAAATGCCTTAGGAATTTCGTCATAAAAGGACCTAATGGTTTCTCACCTCTACTTTCTTTATTATGGGTAGAATGATGACAGGAAGATTGCGATGTAGGAGGTGAGTGCATGGTAGAATTGGAAGAATAAGTATTTTCTTGTTGAAATGGATGTGTTGTATTGAAAGAAGAGTATTGAAAAGGTGGAGGAGGATTATATGTGGGTTGATAGACATAATATGGATATATGGGAGAATAGATAATATCGTTATGAAGAGGATTGGCAAAGGGATTGTTTTGTTGGGTTATGGATGAAAAATAAGAAGAGTGTGATGGAGGTGATGTTGAATAGGGATGAGGTTGGTCATAATCAACAAATGTATTTGGCTGAATTCTTCCAACATTACTAATGGGCTCATATTGATTTGAGTAAAAACTCATGGTTTCTTTAGTACTTCTAAAAGTAATATTTAGCATCTACTATTTAGAATTGAATCTAAAACATATAAACTTGAAATGATGATTTTGTTTTTGTTTTTCTTGTATACATATATATTTTTTTGTTTTTGTTTTCAAAAGGTTTACAATGCATTCACGTCGGGTTCACCAAAATGTATCGCTCCAAATTTTTCGCATCCCTACCTTCAGGCTATAGGATCCGCGCCCGGAAGGAGGATGGGAAAAGGATGTCGCGATACCTCGGACTGAGAGGACTTTGCGAAGGTCCCGCCTCTCAAGGGAGGTGTATTTTGGTGATTTTTCGACGGATGGTGGGTTCACCAGGAAACATTTAGCGGCAGTTTCCACGCCTAGGTTTTGGAATGTGTTTGATGAGTTCGTTTTAACCTTAAGCATTCATATCCTAGGTTTGGCCGAATGAATCTAAATTAAAACTACATGAAAATGCAACTTTCATGAATACAACAAACAGATTTGAAAGCAAAAAATAGAGAATTTTATAGAATGACAATGAAAAATACCTGATCCGGATGTCTGCAGAAGATTCTGACGTTTGAAGCAGTCTGGATCGCCTGTAATCTGACATAATCATCTGTAACCGATAGAATCGTCGTAATCGACGAATCCTGAGACTGATAGATTCGTCCGAGATCTGACGAATTCGTCAGACGAATTCGCCAGAGACCTGCAAGACAGAAAACAGATGCAAAATACAAGAAATTCTATTGTGCTAACAGAGGCAAATTACACCAAATAGCAATATGAATACTGAACAATATTTAAGAACAGAATTTAAAGCCAATTACTGTACTTTAATAGCAGATCATGAACTTAGCATGCAATCTAAGCTAAATGGGTGAACTCCAAATGCAAAATAACATAAAAACTGAATAAATAATCTAATTTACAGAATAAAATGACAGAAATAGAGTTGAGAAAAGCAAACTCCAGGCACTGATTGCCTCGATGTGGGCTGCAGTCGAGATCGTCTCGCATCAGTACGAAATCGTCTCGCATTTGACAGGATCGCCTCCGATCTGAACAGGTTCGTCGACGACGATGGATGCTGGCTCCGGCTGAAAAACAATGATGTACCTACAATAAAATCGATGTGGAACTAGTGCAAATGCAAGATTAGGATGTTCTAATGTAGAGGGAATCACTTTGCAAAAAATTTCAGCCAGGGGTTGGGGAGGGAAAATCCTAGAGATTAAATAGGCTTAGAGGGAGTAGGTAGGAGGTTGGAGATCATCCCAATTTGGGAGATCTCCAACGGGGGAGGGTCCCAACGGCGCAGACACGCTTCTGCCCAGATTGGAGACCCGTTGGAACAGATTCCAACTATGCAAATTCAGTTTTGCGACAAGATCGTCTGGACGTCCTAGTCCAGACGAAATCGTCAAATCTAGGGCGATATCGTCTGATCGGCGACGATATCGTCAAACGGTCAAAACAACCTCTAAAATTGGCACGAAAAAGGGGGAAACGGAATACCCGACGGTTAACGGGCGGTTTGGGAGGTTAAATTTGATTTTAAAATTATTTACTAAGGTGAATGTAAATTTTATAATTTTACTGCGCCAATTTTAGGGTGTTACGGTTCCAACCATCTAGGCCTTTTTCTCTGATGATGTACATCATCTTCCTTTGTAGTAGTATCCTCTTGAGCTCTACTGGTTTGTTGCTCGCTCCTCATTTGAGATCTCTCTGAGGTCTCTTTTGGTATTGGTACTGACTTAGCCCATCTCAATGTCATTGGCTATCCTCTCCTAATTTCTTGAGGTGCTATCAAACTTTGAAATTGAATCTCTACTTCTGTGATTGCATTTAATAACAATCCAATGGCATGGAAAATCATTCCAAAGTTCTTAGGCCTCTTTGTCAGTATCTCATGCATTTTTCTTTCTAGAAAGGTACCCCAATCATACTGAATTCCCTTGGTGATACCTTCAATATACTGTGCTATCCACATTGGCATTTTTGTGGTCCTTATATCTCCTATCATTCCAACCATAATTGTATTCATAGCACACGGCCAGTGTTCCCCTTTCAACTGGCTCTATTTGATTTCGTGTGTCCTTTCACCTAAGATATTTGCCTCAATCAGTGATGTGATAGTGGTAAGTGTAGTGATGAGGCGGTATACCTCTATTGGATTGACCAACTTATTTACTACATCCATACCATATTTAAGCAAGCCAAACATCTTCTAAAAATTTTCTGCCAAAATATCTACCTTCACTAACCTCTTGCCCACATTGACATAGGTTGTTCTAGTTGTAGGGTTATACACCTAAACTATTTGTAATAGATAGTTATGGAATAAGGACTTGTGGAATGGTGGAACTTGTGCAATAACTACTACACCAACATCCTCAAACATATTCCTCCAAGGATGATTCTTATTTTTCCCATCACTCCACCACTTCTTGCATGTATCTGCTCCATGTTGTACAAATGTGATATTTGTAACTTCAACCTGACCCTCTTCCTGTCCACTGCTCAGATTCTCCTCTTGATCTTGCAGGTGTACTTCACTCCTCATTTCCCTTCGTGAGGTCCTTTCTTATGCCATTCTTCCCTCTCGGTGCCTTGGTGGTGTTCTTCTCAAATTGGCCCGCCAATGTCTTTGCCCCCTCCACGGCCTATATCCTCCTATCCTCCAAGGATGATTACCATGCCACTCGTGGGACTAAAACTGTCATCCTTGTTATTATTTTGGGTATGCTTCTCTCTCATGCAATGGACCTAGTGACATTTCCACCCTATTGGCTGCAATCCACCTTAATCGACGTCCAAACTCTTCTGTTGAGATCATTCCTCCACCATCTCGTTAATCAACTTAGTAGTTGAACATCACCATTTTTCTAATCAAAAGTGTACCTAAAATTGTATGACTTACTATAAATTGTACAATGTCATTTATTTGTACCCTTGTATGGTTCTTACCTTCACCAGCCGCTTCTAGATCGTTCACTACTCTCTTTCCCCACAGTTCGATTTCCAGCTTATCAATCTTCCAACCATAATAACTCCTCCAAATCGTACATCTGTAACCTAAAATAATATAGTGTGATAGTACTCCATATGATGTTGCTTTTGGACCACCTTCTCCTTTGGAATCCATATGATTTCATACGATTTCCTAAAAACTACCCAAAAGTGCCTTGAAAATCACCCAGAACTATACTATCTTGCTTTGAAATTGTACATTCCTCCTCTAAAATTGTACAGTATGATTTTTCAAACCCTAGGTTGTAAAAAATTCAAAAATTTGGCCTCTTTTGCTGAATATTTCACCAACCCATTTGCCAGATTGCCCCGTTCCTTCGTTTCGGTATTTCTCGGGAGCAATTTTCTAACTTCTCCACCTCTAGCATAATTTATCTTCTATTGATGAATTTCTAGCTATATTTTATGGTTGTACAAACTTCTCTTTCCATACTTTGCTTTTTCCAACTCTCTTTTTGCTTGATTCTTCTATTTTTAGGGTTTAAATCTTCACTTTCCTTGTAATTTCCACCATTCGATTCCAATTTCTCACTTCTACAAACCCTAATCTACCATTTTTCACCTTTGGGTTCGTACTTGGATGTTTTCTACTGTATATTATTCATATTTCTTTCTAAAATTTAAATTTTTCTCTTCAATGGAGTAAAACCCTAATTTCCCTCTTTCGTTCCTTCTTCGAGGTTTATTCTTCTGAAAATGAAAAGTACTCCTTGGTGCTAATCAAAATGGGTCCTTCTAAATGTATATTTCTTAGTGAAATTGGTTGGTCATATAGTCTTATTCATTCAATTGCATGCTTTCCACCTTCGTCCTCCTAGAAAATTCAAATTTTCTTTGTACAGTTTAATGAAATTGCAGTTCTGCCTTCTTATTTAAAGTATTTTGAAACCCTAACTAAACCCTAATTCAATTAACCCTAAATTGTGCCACTTTGCACATTCTCCTTCCATATTGCATGGATGATTGACAACTCAGCAATTTTTTGAAAAAAATTATCTTTTTCCCACTTTTTCCTCCAACAGTTGCTTTTTCCCGTGCATGTCGCATTAAATGGTTAGTTGGAAATTGTACAACATGGCCAAAATCATATAGTGTGTGGCACGGTAGTTAGGTGGAGCAATAGAAAAATGTAAAGTATTATTAATTCACCAAAATGCAGTGTTTACAATGCTTAAATAATAGGAGAATTAACTGCCTTAGAAAACTTAGGGAATAGATAGGGAAGAAGAAAAATAGGGAGGAAAGGAGGAAAGGAAATAGGAGTCGAACTCCCTGCCGTCCATGCCATCCAATCTGCCCAGTCAGCTGTCATCCAAGCCATCCAATCTGCCCAGTCAGCTGTCGTCCAAGGAGGTAAAAGGGTAAGGTCCAAAGCTTACCGTTGTCAAACAAATTTTTTACCTTTTACCGCTTTAACTTCCAACATTCTCCCCCTTAAAGTTGAGAGGACTGACTATACAGTCTCTCAGCTTTATATATTGAGCTTTAGCTATACCTTTGGTGAAGATGTCTGCAATGTTATCCAAAGTGTTGCAATATTGAAGCTCAACTATCTGTTGTTCCACCATGTCTCGAATGAAGTGATACTTCATATCGAAATGCTTTGATCTGCTATGGTGGATTGGATTGTATGCCAACTGAATGGCACTTATATTATCACAATACAATCGAGTTGGACCACTTTGACTTTCTCCAATCTCTTCAAGGACTTTTCTCAACCATAGGGCTTGAGTACTAGCATGTGTGATGGCTATATACTCAGCCTCAGTAGATGACAATGCTACAACAGTTTGTTTCTTGGAACTCCATGTAATTAGTCCCGACCCTAGACTAAAACAATTTCCTGATGTAGATTTCCTATCATCTATATTGCTGCCCCAATCACTGTCACTGAAGCCAACTAATTTCATAGAATTACATTTTTGGTAATGGATTCCAAAATCCAATGTACCTTTTACATATCTTAAGATTCTTTTAGTTGCTTGTAGATGCAACTCAGATGGACTTGCCATAAACCTTGAAACTAGAGAAACAACATATTGAATATCGGGCCTTGTGTTGGTGAGAAACATCAGACTCCCAACCATGCTTCTGTAAGTGGTCATGTCAACCTTTGATGCTCCGTCGTCCTTGCTCAATTGGATCCCATGTCCAGTTGGAGTTGCAACTGATTTGCACTGCTCCATGGCAAATTTCTTGATCATGTCTCGAGCATACTTGTGTTGACATATGAAGATCCCTTTGTTTGATTGATGCACTTCCATGCCTAGGAAGTATCACATTAGACCAAGATCTTTCATCTCAAATTGTTTCATCATGGAGTTTTTGAACTCCATATTCATTTTAGTGTTACTACCCATAAATATTAGATCATCCACATACAAACAAACTATGAGAATGTCTACTCCATGCTTTAGGTAGTACAAATTTGGTTCACTTTTACTTCTTGTGAATCCATACTTGCTGAAATAGCCATCAATGCATGAGTACCAAGCTCTTGGTGCTTGCTTGAGGCCATAAAGTGCTTTTTTCAATTTATAAACAAGGTTCTCCTTTCCCTGTTCTTGAAAGCCTTGAGGTTGTTGAACATAAACCTCCTCTGTCAAGTATCCATTCAGAAAAGCACTTTTCACATCCATGTGTTGAACATTCCATCCTTTATGGGCTGCTAAGGAAAGAACAGATCTGATTGTCTCTTGTCGTGCAACTGGAGCAAAGGTTTCCTCATAGTCAATGCCAAATTTTTGAGTAAAACCTTTTGCTACTAGTCTCGCCTTATGCCTCTCAATGCTTCCATCAACATTGTATTTGGTCTTGTAGACCCATTTACATCCAACACATTTTTTTCCTTTGGGTAGCTTTACTAGCTCCCATGTATCATTATTTTTTATAGAGGTTATTTCCTCTTTCATGGCTTCTTGCCATACATTTTGAGTACAAGCCTTCTCATAGCTAGCTGGTTCTAGCTGAGCATTAGCCAATAAAGCATAATTGACTACATCTCCCCTAGGATCATGGGAGTCATCATCCCCATACAATTGCAAATTTTCAAGTTGCTGCAAAATTGTATTCATTTCACTAGCTTGGCTTCTAGTGAATCTTCTCTGGAAATTCTGATCCAACATTTGAAAATATGGATGATGTTGTAATGTTCTTTTGCCTCTTGATGGAGAGTCTCTGTCAATGTCCATCGGTGAAGAACTTACTGATCTCTGTGGAGAAGGACTTGGAGTGGCGGTTGAAGTACTTGATGTAGTACTCCTGTATGGGCTTGGAGGGGGTGGTGTGCCTTTGTTTTTCTTGGGAGACACCTGTTGTACCTATGAAGAACTTACATTTTGGGACTCATCATCAACAAAAATTCTTTGATGACCCCATTCTCCCCCTTCATCAAAAATTACATCCCTGGAGAGTACAATTTTATGAGTCTTGGGGTTGTAGAG
This sequence comes from Wollemia nobilis, assembly GCA_028583015.1. Taxonomy (NCBI): domain Eukaryota; kingdom Viridiplantae; phylum Streptophyta; class Pinopsida; order Araucariales; family Araucariaceae; genus Wollemia; species Wollemia nobilis. The sequence continues at coordinate 28,744,067 of JAQPPZ010000856.1, read as the reverse complement.
TCTATATGCTTTTGTAGACTCACAATACCCTACAAATATACAAGCTTGACTTTTGGGATCAAGCTTCTTCCTTTTCTCATCAGGAATGTGCGCATATGCTAAAGAACCAAAAACTTTGAAGTGCTTTACATTTGGTTTCTTTCCGTACCACCCCTCATAAGGAGTGACACCATCTAAACTAGAAGTTGGACTTCTATTTAGAATGTATACACTGGTTCTTACAACATCAACCCAAGTACATATTAGTTAGATGCTTAGTCTGAAGCATCGTTCTCGCCATCTCAACTATGGTGCGGTTCTTTCTCTCTCGCCACACCATTCTGTTGTGGGGTATAGGCAGTGGTGAATTGCCTTTTTATCCCACTTGCTTTACAATATTTCAAGAATGCTTTTGAGGAGTACTCACCTCCTCGATCTGTCCTAAGACATTTTACATAATTCCCACTTTGATTCTCTACATTGTTTCTGAAATCTATGAAGCAATCAAAAGCTTCATCTTTATGTTTCAAGAAATAAATCCAACACATTCTAGAGAAATCATCTATGAAAGTGAGAAAATAAGAATTGTTTCCGAGACTCTGTGTTTGCATTGGACCACAGATGTCCGAATGCACTAACTGAAGTGGATAGTTGGCTCTCCACGCTTGTCCTTTCGGAAACTTTGACCTTGAGTGCTTTCCCAAAGCACATCCTTCATAGACCTCCTTCTGTTCGTTGATTTTGGGAAGTCCTGTCACCATAGCTTGAGAAGTGAGCAGTTTCAAGCTAGCGGAATTAAGGTGACCATATCGCAAGTGCCAAAGCACACTTGGATTTGTTATAGCTACATTTGCAAGTTGAGCTCCTCCTGGCTCACCAAATTTGAGAGGGAATAACCGATTCTTGGTCATGGGGACCTGTGTGATGACACGATTACAATTGTTTTTATCAAAAATGATACATTGTCCTTCATCAAATACAAGTTTGTAATTGTTCTCCATCATTTGCCCAATGCTTAACAGATTGTGTTGGAGCTTTGGAGTGTAATAGATGTCATTCACTTTCTTTAGTCCTTCTTTGGTTGGAACCTCCATGGCTCCAATTCCCTCTACTTGCAATGCTTTATCATCCCCTAATTTGATTTGGGATTTATAAGTGGAATCTAGAGTTGCAAATAAATTTTCTTTGCCACTCATATGATTTGAGCAACCAGTATCCAGAATCCATGTGTCATTTAGATTCTGTTCTGATTGTCCATATGAAAGAAAAATATTAGAGGTATCATCTTCTTCTCCATAATTTCCATATTGACTACTGTTGCCTTGTGAAGATTTTGACCAGTAGTCGCGAGCAAAGTGACCTGGCTTGCCACAGTTGAAACAAGTTATTTTGGACTTGTCACTTCCTCACCCTTGATTTCCACTTTGTCCTAGATTTCCTCCTCGATTTTGATTTCCACCTCTATGTTGATTGCCTCCTCTGTATGAGTTGCCTCCTCTGTTGGAGTTGCCTCCTCTATTTTGGTTGCCTCCTCTATAGTTGCCTCTACCTCTACCTCTTTGTTGTCCTCTGCCTTGACCTCTTCCACGTCCTCTTCCATTGTTTTCATTGGAAGTGAAGGCCTTCTCATCACCTCCATAGCTGGTTGAAGGAGATTCCAGAAATCTCTCTTCATGTGACATTAACGATCCGATTAATGCATCGAATGTTAAAGTGGAAAGATCTTTGGATTCTTCTATAATTATGGCAATATGATTCCATCTCTGTGGAAGTGTTCGCAACACTTTTGTTACAATTATCTCAAGCTTGATTTCCTCGCCAAGTGTAACCATTTTATCAACAATTGCTTTTACTCTAACACAATAATCATCGACTTTTTCATCATCTTTCATTCTGAGATTTTCAAAATCTCTTTTTAGTGTTTGAAGCCTCACCTGCTTCACTTGATTACTACCCTGGAATCCATCACTCAAAGCTTTCCATGCAGCTTGTGCAGTCGTACAAGCGACGATTCTAGGGAATATACTTTTCTCCAATGCTGCTTGGAGATGAGAAAGAGCAGAAGAGTTGCTCTTTTGTCCTTCTTTTCATGTTTTCTTGTCTACGACACTTAGTGTTGTCCAGTCTGAGGGTTCTATGTAACCCTCTTCTATTATGTCCCACAAACCTCTTCCTATGAGCAGGGTCTTCATTTTTATAGACCAATACTCGTAGTCATAACCGTTGAACTCTGGTATAGGTAAACTATTGTGTGAGGCCATAGTTACTAAAAAACTCTTTTTATTTCATGGTTACAATAAAGCACTCTACTTTTTCAAAGAAGGAAGGAAGAAGAAAGAAGAAAGAAGAGATTACAAATTTAAGTCAAATCTGACTTGATTTACTCTATCATTGATTGCTTGTTCCTCTTGTTGTGGGGATGCTATCTCTTGATTCATGAAATTGTCTGCTACTTCTTCTTCGTCGTCACTTATCAATATTATTTTTGGTGATTCTGGTTCTAAAATTTCCACTGAAATACTGTAGTGTGTATATTCTGATTCTTGTGGTGCAGCTTGTACGGATTTCGATTGTTCAAATTGACTCCTGAAAGAGTTATCTTCAAAGTCTGCCTCGTACCCTGAGTCAGGATGCCTTTGATGTGCAATTACTGCATTCTAAAGTTGGCTAAACACAATGTTGAGCCCATAACCTCTTACTTTTTCATCGAATCTCTCTGCACCTTCTCTTGCTAAAATTGCACATAAGGCATGATAACAACCATTTGGTCTTATCATCAATGCCTCTTTACAATTTTACAATTTTGATCCTTTATCTCTTTTACAAAAAAAACTAAGCCTCTTAGGCTTATTACACAAGATTTCTACAGTTTGTGATTCCTCGAATCAAGTGAAAAATGAACCCTTCTATTACAATGAATTGCCTCTTAGGCAATATTCTCCTTCTTTTATAGTATTAAAAAAAATCTATATTGCTATTTAATAAAAATAATAATTGCCCTTTAAAAAACATTTTTTAAAAAACAACTATATTTAATTTATTAAATATAATATAAATAATTAATTTAATAATATAAAGAAAATTTTCAAAAAAAAAACTTAATTTTTTTTAAACCCTTGCAGGAATCGAACCCGCAACCTATCTCCTTCAACAAATCATGCTTACCAACTCGGCCACCACCGCCGATGAGAACCAAAGGCAAAGAACATCAATTTCAAGACTTTCAACTTTTGCTTTCATAAAAAAATAATGAAAAAATGTTACCGTCGGGTTTCGAACCTACGATCTGCTAGGGGTGGGCGCCTTAAGGCTGGCTCCTCGAGCCAGTCGAGCTGCGTGGCCCGACGGGAAGGCAAAGGAGGCTTGCCTCCTTTATCTTGTCATGGTCGTGCACAAGACAAAAAAAATTAAAGGGACTTTAGTCCCACATCCACTGTGCGATGTCGTTTGAGGTGTTTAAAACCCTCAACACGCACAATGTCACTCGATTGCCTTCGAGAAATCAGTGACCACCCTTTTGCCTCCTTCTCGAGCCTGTCTCTCCTCGCCATGTCGCCTGTCACCTTTGCTCACCACGTAGCCTATCTTCTGGTCTGCCACGTCGCCTATTGTCTGGTCTCTGGTCTGCGTCGACCTTGCTCTCTCCTCGCCACGTGTCGATGTCCGGTTGGCTTCTCCTATGGTTTGCTCCTCCTCCTCGCGTGCTCTCTGTGCGGGCCTTCTCCCGACCTCACCTCGGTTCATGATTCATGGGCCCTCTCGACCTCACCTCGATTCACGTGTTACGGGCCCTCTCGACCTCACCTCGGTTTGCATGTTGCTGGTCTCCTCCGACCTCGATCCACGGGCCCTCTTCGACCTCGCTCTGATACCAGATGTGGCACGGTAGTTAGGTGGAGCAATAGAAAAATGTAAAGTATTATTAATTCACCAAAATGCAGTGTTTACAATGCTTAAATAATAGGAGAATTAACTGCCTTAGAAAACTTAGGGAATAGATAGGGAAGAAGAAAAATAGGGAGGAAAGGAGGAAAGGAAATAGGAGTCGAACTCCCTGCCATCCATGCCATCCAATCTGCCTAGTCAGCTATCGTCCAAGCCATCCAATCTCCCAGTCAACTGTCGTCCAAGGAGGTAAAAGGGTAAGGTCCAAAGCTTACCGTTGTCAAACAAAATTTTTACCTTTTACCGCTTTAACTTCCAACACCAGTGTATGATCCAAATCGTACAACATGTCATCTTGTATGATTTCACATGTTTTTATGTCGATTTTACTTGTACGATCTCATAACTTGTATGATTTCATCCTCAATTTTTTTACTTGTACGATCTTTATACTTAGAAAAAATTTCAATTTTTCTCTCTCTAAAGAGGCCGCCGTTTCTAATTTTCAACCACTTCCTTCTTAGTTGCGTCCCGAGGGATTTTCACAATTAAGGCACTTGCTTTTTTTTTTTCTTTTTCTTTTTTTTTTCTTTTTTTTTTTTTTCAATCCTAATCTATTTACACTTACCATCTTGGCAATCGTACAGTGACATTCACTTGTATGATCCCATCAAATTCTTCTCTTGGAGGTTCAACTATAATGTTCAGAGTGGTTGTGTCACCTATCGATATTTGTTCTCTAGGTCGATTCATCTCCACTTGTGATGTTACCGAATTCCCTGGCCTTCCTCCTCCGTGTGTACAATTTGGAATTGTACAATTGCAAGTTGGAGTATCCTCACCTGGTGTCCTTTCCCCTTGCTGCACAGGTGATTGGTCCCTTGGTAGCGGTGTCCTTACTACTCTACTATCATTCGAGTGACTTCTTCGCCTATCCCCTCGGATCAGTTTTGGCTCCAGACTTGGCGATCGGATTCTTAGTTGTCCCTGGTTTCTTTCATCTACAAAATGCACTCTTCCTCGACCAGCAAGGCCTCTACCACGTGAGTGTCTCCCCCATCCTATTCCTCTTGATGGTGGGTTTCTCCATGCTAATGGTGATTCCTCCCTTTCTTGGAGTAAGCCTCTACCACCCATTACTCATTGGGGTCCTGGTCGTATTAAGGCTAGTTGTCCCCATGTACGTCACCTTGCAGGATTTGGTAAGATTCCCCTCATTCTTGGTAATCCTCATAGATTCCTTGTCCAGTTCATACAAGCTAAGGGTGTATCTCCTGGCCATCTAGGAGTAGGGGGTCATAATCTTCCTCACCCTCTTCCTCCTCTAATTGTAACATCACCTTGTCTTTGTTCATTTCGTAGTTGAATACCTCCCCCCCTTCCTGGCTGAAGCCTTAGGGGTCTTTCTCTATTTCTTCCTCCCATTGTTTGGGTATCAGGAGTTATTTCTACCAACTCAATGTTGGCTAGTGGACTTCTACTTCTTCTTGTACTTGGTGATAATTGTCGTAGTGCTCTGATTCTTCGATCCACATGTGCTAGGTGACATCTCCATCTTCTTTCCTCAAAGTTTCTTTGTGGGGATGATGTTGCCAAAACTTCTCTATATGCATCAGAAAAGTCCATCTCAGAACTTGAGTGATTCTGATTCTCCTCTCTCTGTTCTACCCAATTTGTTGGTAAATTCATCATTCTCTCCAATCTTCATACTTCTCTCCTTTGTCTTCTCAACTATCGATAGGCTATTATATACTCTTGTGGTTCAAGGTTGGTTTGGTTACCTCGAGGGTTCTGAGGATTCTCTGGGTGATTATCTTCATCACTACTTCCTGTACTAGGTTCCATTATGAGCCAAGGTATGCCTTCGCTACTGGAGTCTATCAAATCTAGCAGTGTATTACCTTGTGGTTCGGGTGATGTAGTTACCTCTTCAATATCTCACCACAACATCTCCACATCTTCATTTGTCATAGGTGGGTCACTTGGTGGTACTTGTGAGCTTGTGCTTGCACCCTCATTTCCTCCACCACTTCTCAGAGTTAATCCTTCAACCTCTTCTAGTTCCCTTTCAATATCTTGTAGCCTAGCTACCCTTTGTTCCTCCAACCTATGTATCATGCCATCCAATTCCTGGATGATTTGCTCTCTCAACATTGCATTATGACCTCTCAACATTTGATATTCTTCTTGCAATTGTTGAGTCTATAACCGCATTCTTTGTTGTAATAGCCCTATCTGAGCCAATGGAGTAAGTCCAACCAATTCCTGATCAATGGTCTCATTCCCTTCTTCCTCTGGAACTTCCATTTCAAATGTGTCCACTCTATCTTCGTATCGTACTGTTAGTCGTATCCTTCTTCGACCTTCCATTTGTTGTGGTAGTTCCCTCCATTCTACCTGGGGAAACATCCTATTTCTATTTGTTGGGGTTGCTTCTTCCTACCTTCCCCTATTTTTGGGTAACAGTACTATCTCCTGATGTTCTCTTTCATTTGGAGGAATCCATTCCTCATCTTCTTCTTCAACTCTCTCGGTTCCATCAGCAAATCTGACATGTACTCGTAATCTTCTTCTTTCTTCGGGTCGAGGTACCAACTCTTGTTGTTCTATGGTTGGTCGTAGTTCCTCCCCTTCTACAAATAAGTGTGTGAGTCCTATGTCAGGCTCTTCCTGTGATGGATCTGGCTCACTCTGAGCTTCATCTTGAGCTTTCACTCATCTTCATCATTCAATTTCTTCTGAAGCAATGAATAAACATTGTACCTTGTAAGGCTTCAACTTTGAGCCATTTATAGTATCGGGCACCTCTATCCCATTCAAGTTCTGCAACTTGACTACTCCATTATTCATTACTTCAACTACTTTATAAGGACCAAGCCATAACATCTTCAACTTACCTAGCTTGATTTCCCTCTTTCCATTAAACTTTAGAACTAAGTCACCTGGACTAAGTTCCAACTTCCTCAAATGTTTGTCATGCCACACCTTCCATCTCTTCTGGGCTATCTCAATCGCCCATTGCACCATGACTCTTCATTCATCTAACTTGATCAGTGTTGTCAGTCGCTCTTCCAAACTTTCTTGATCACCCAAGCGATGCTCTACCATGACTCTCAAACTTGGTATCAAGAATTCAACTGGCACCACTGCTTCCTATCCATACATTAATTGGAAAGGTGTGTGTTCTATTGTAGGTTTAAAATTTGTTCTGTATACCCACAAAATGGATGGTAGCCTTTCCTCCCAATATGCTCCCTCTATTCCATAGGTTTTATACAGAGTAGATACTAGGACTTTATTCATTGCCTCCACCTGCCCATTCACTCTGGGATAGTATGAACTAGACAATGAGTGTAAAATATTGAACTCTGTTGTCAGCATCTTGATAATCTCATTAACAAAGTGTCCTCCTCGATCACTTGTTATTTGTAGTAGAATACCAAACCTTGTGATTACCTATTCATACAAGAATCTCATTGTACTTTTTGTCGAGTTATCAGGTAATGCTCTTGCTTCGACCCATTTTTTCAAGTATTCTATTGCTACTATGATGTATCTACATTTCCTCCATCGAGATGTCTTTAATGGGCCTACGAAGTCCAATCCCCATCATTCAAATAACTCTTGTGGTTGTGATGGGTACAAGGGCATAAAGTCCCTCCTTACCAACTTTCCTACTCTTTGGCAAGTGTCGCATGCTTTCACATGCTCCTTCGCATCATTATACAATGTGGGCCACCATAGCCCTACTAGAAATACCTTCCTAGTAGTTGCATCTGGTCCCATATGCCCTCCTGCTAAGCCTATGTGAGCCTCTTTCAATGCCACTTTGACTTCTTCATCCATCACACATCTTCGTAAGACACCATCACTTCCCATTTTATACAATAATCCTACTATTATCTAGAAAGGTGCTGACTTCATTATTATTTTCTTCTTCTCAGTTGTCATCATTTCCTATGGTAACTCTCTTGTGGATAGATATTGGCCAACCAACTTGTACCATGATGGAACAACGTTGATGGTGAATAGTTGTGCATATAGAAATTCATCAGGAACTCCTGTTCCTATAGGTTCCCTTGATCGTATCCGAGACAACTGGTCTGCAATCATGTGCTTCTTACCAGGCCTCACCACTACTCGGAATACGAACTCCTGAAGGGTGATGAGCCACCTACTGACTCATCCTTGTATCACCGACTTATTTATCAAGTACAACAAGGCTTGGTGATCGACATAGAAGGCAAAGGGATTCACCAATAGGTAATGCCTAAACTTTTGAACTGCATATACCATTCCCAAAGCTTCTCTTTCTATTGTACTATAATTTCTCTCTGGCCTTGACAAAAGGTGACTAGCAAAGAAAATAGGTTGATCTAGCCTAAACTATCCTTCTTGTGCTAAAGCACATCCAATTGCAAAATTGGAAGCATCAATATGGACATGGAATTCCTTATCCCAGTTTGGAAACACCAAAATTGGACTACTCACAAGCTTAGCCTTCAGCTCCTCGAAGGCTCCTTGGTGCTCCTCCGTCCATCTGAAAGGAACATTCTTTTTCGTCAAGGAATCTAGTGGGTAAGATACATGTGCATAATTCTTGATAAACCTTCGATAGTACCCCATCGATCCAAGGAAGGTTTTGAGTGAACTCACATCAAATGGTTCTTCCATGTGCAATATCACATGGATCTTATCAGGATCTATTTTCAATCCTTCACTGCACACAATGTGTCCCAACAATTTCCCATATGGTACCATCAAAAAAAATTTCCCTAGATTTAATGATATTTGTGCATTTATGCACCTACTCATACATTCACTTAGGGTAGGAAGATGCTCCTTGATCTTCCCATAAATGGACCAATCATCCAAAAATGCTTTAAAGTTCCCTATCGCTAACTGATCAAATATATACAGTATGATACGTTGAAATGTAGTTGGGGCATTACAGATCCTGAATGGCATTCGATTGTATGCATAGATGCCATTCTCCACAATAAATGTGGTCTTCAACTTATCCTCCTCGGCTATACTGATTTGATTGTATCCCGAGAACCCATCCAAGAATGAATAAATCTCATGTCCTATGACTTCTTCCAAGATAGAGTCTGTGAAGGGAATAGGGAAGGGATCCTTAATGGTTATGGAGTTTAGACTCCTGAAGTCCACACATATTCTAATCTTGTCTACTTCCTTCTTCAAGGTAATCACTATGGGTGAGACCCATTCACTTGTTGTTACCCTGAAGATAATTCCTGCTTCCAACATCTTTTCTATCTCCGCATTCACTAATGCCACATATTTTGGGTTCATCCTATATGGTCTCCTTCTCACAGGTTGAGCTCCAGGCATTAGCGTAATCTTGTGGACACACAATTTTGGTGGTACTCCTTTCAGGTCCTTATATGTCCATGCAAAGACATCCTTATATTCTAAGAATATCTTAAAAGTTACCACTTTCAGTACAGGATTCCAATCATCACCATAGTGAATCATCCTAGGTTCTTCCTCTGTTCCTAGATTGATGTCCACTATCCGAGGTCCTTCATATTTGATATTTTTTGGTTCACTTGTAGCTTTCTCTACATTCTCTGGGTGTGTCGGTCTTGTATCAATCTCTGCATCACCTACTGTATACTCTGCAAAACTTTTTGGAAATGTCCATTTCTCTTCTGCTTCCTTCTTAGGTTCTTGGCTAACTTTTGGTTTGTCTTGTTTTTCCTTGATCTCCTCTGACTCAATACAGAGGCAGTTGGGCTGAAAAATTTTGTACTCCTCCATTTTCCAATGAAGGAGTCCACTATCAGATCTAGCTTCATCTTCACTACATTCATCTAGGTACAACATTCCTTCTCCATCAGGTTCATGCCCTTCATCTCCTGAGGAATTTTTTGATTCATCCGTCGTAGCTACATCCTCACTAACTTTTTGATTAGCTAGATTAATCATATATTTGTGTTGTCCCTTCTTAAAAGTGATCTGATTCTTCCCCTAGTTGTGATTAACTTTGGCTACTCATAGCCAACCTCTCCCCAAGAGAGCATCGTATGCAGGTTTTTGCATTGTAATCACAATGAAATCCAAGACAAATTCTTGGTCAGCTATCACCACTTGTTGTGCGGTCAAGACTCCCTTTGTCTCGATGCCATTCTGGTCAGCACCATATAATCGAAAGCTTGGTGCCCATAGGGATGGAGCACCTAGTTCTAGCCATGTTCTTTCAGGTAGCACATTGATGCTGGATCCTCCATCCACAATAACTTGTGTCAATTTGTGCCCTAAGATCTCCATATGAACTAATGCAGGTTTCTTTCCCACATCAATCATTAATACAGTTGGATCCATGAACTGATCCTTCCACTCCTCCTGAATCGGTTGGCTCTGCACTTCCATCACCTTATGCGGTTGTATTTCTTCCACCATTGCTTTCTGCAATGCTGGAATAGCTTCTAATAGGTTTGATACTTTAATTTCTACTGTGGTATCCAAAACCTGTGCTGCCATATTTTGCACAACTATCTCCTGGTCTGATGGTTTTCTTAGTTCCTTATCAGCTGTTGACTCTACTCGCTTAGTCTTTTCAGCTTCCTCTTGCAATATTTTCTTTGCTACTTGCCAGCATTGCTTTTCCTTTGTTGGCTCTAGATACTTATCCTTCTTAGCCTGATTTCTCATCATGGCTAAAACTTCTTGGGTTTCCTCCTTAACTTGAGGAACTTCGATGTCCAAATAACTAACATTCTATGGGTTACTCGAACTCACCTATTTTGGACAATTCTCTTCTTTGTGGTTTCCTGGACCACACCATCTACACATGTGTGTAGTGCCTATTTGTGGTGTTTCCTACCTCTGAGGTGAAGGATAATTTTTCACAAAATGCCCCCATTCCTGGAAATTGTGACACTGTATGATCGGCCTTCCTTCTGAATCATACTGCAAATGACTTTGCCCTCCTTGTCGATTGCCTTGGTTTGGTCTTCCACCTCGTCTGCTATTTCTATAACCACCACTCGTTGCTTGTTGCCCACTTCCTTGGGCCTTCGGTTTCTCTTCCTGCTCTTGGATTGACAATACTTGTGGATGTACTCTTGCATTATATGGACATAGCATTACTTCATGCCCCATCACATTACAAATGTGGCAATAGTCATTCCTCGGACACTTCACATTTGTATGGCCCTCTGTTTTGCATTCCGTGCACCACATGTCATTTCTGTCAGGTTTGATCTTTTGTTCTTTTATCAGCTTATCAAACTCCTTGCGAAATGATGCTACTATCCTCTGTATAGTGTCATCTTCTCCACTATCTGAATCATTCGACTTGGGATGAGACAAAATTCCTGTATACATTTGTTTTGATTCACTCTCAAAATTATTTGCATGCTTTAGTGCTTCTTCATATGTTTCTGATGGTACTGCCTTCATATTTTTCTTATATTTTGGAAGCAATCCATCTACAAACCACCGCTTTACTAGAACATATGCCAGGGGTATCTACATCTTATCGACTTTTTGCTTTAGTCTACGGTTATAGGACTTCACATCTTCATCATATTTTTGCTTTGTCATGCAAAGTTCTATAACAATGTCTCCATCATCCTTCAAAGGTCAAAATTCTTCAATGAACTTCTCCTTTATCTGATTCCAAGTCTAAAAATCTATGGTATTTTCTCTCTTCAAATACCAATCAATTGCCAATCCTCTCAAAGTAGTAGGAAATAGAATTACCCAATCCTCTGGTCTATCCACTCCATTTTCTCTCCAAATGGTTATGCAAGTTCCTATATGTCATGTGGGGTCTTCCTTACCCTCACCTAAAAATGGTGGACATCTCTGTTTGGCTACCTTGTTAGCCATCTTAGGAGAGTCATCACTATCACTTGAGGTGTCTCATGGAATCTCTGATTGATTCCTCCTTGGGGGTGTCTTACTCCCATTGTCTTTAGAAGTGTCAATTCGAGGTATCTTATTCTGTCCCACCACTCGGTGACCAAACTCTCATGCATCTTCACTTGGCGACCTCCTTCGCTGATGTGAGGGAGATGGTCTTGGTATTTCCTCCTGAGACCTCGCATCCTGTTGCTCTGGTGCCTAACTCCCATCCTCTACACTCCCTTGCAACCCTTCTACCACTTTCTCAGGTGTCACCATCCACTCTCCATCCTCTTGCACTTTTCTTGTGTCAACCCTTGCCTCTACGCTTGGTGGTTCTACTTCCTCATCTTCCATCTCGATCAACAACGCCTCAAAGTCTCCTTCTTCGGATGTCCAAACTTGCTCTATTTTTTGTTCTTGAGTACTCTAGTCTGAGTTACTTGTGTTTTATCTCTAAGAAATCCTCATGCTCCTTCTTACTGGAATGTTCTCTCTTGCTTCCCATCTCCCATGGCTTCGTGCATCGGTGTCCGTCATTCACCTCCAGTTTTAGTATTCACACTTCGTCAATTTGACCCATTTTAACAAAAATGCCAGATTCGATAAGGCAACGATGCCAAATGTAGCATAGGGGTGGAGTATTCCCATTGGGGAGGTATGTTCTAAGGCTGAGGATGATCAATCTACTAGTCCCAACTCGGTTACCAAATTGTACAACCGTACGATCCCTCAAACTACCCTTTTACGCCCAATGATCAGCTTGTACGGAGGTCAAATGCGTACACTGTATGATCTCAAATCATATAGTGTCATAGCTTGTATGATTTTCCATTCAGCCAAACTGATAGATTCAGTTTTGGAGGCTATCGTACACAGTTTTGTAATCATTCAAGTCGATTTCCCAAAACTACCAAATCGGGTAAATTGCTCTCAATCGCCTATTTTACCAAATTGGGTAAGTCTGCTTTGTACGATTTGTATGAACTCTGGTGTATGATTTGTACAAAATGAAGGTGCAATAAGATGCTATATTAGCTACTCTAATGCCTCAATCTCTCTCTGGAAGGTTTTGTGATGGTTTGATATGCTAATCAATCCATTCTCCATAACATGCAAAACATCTTAACCAGGTTCAATGAGAGATTCTATACAACTGATTACATCCAAAAATCATACAATAGTGTTCAACACATCTCTTCTGATGCTTCCATGCTTTCGGATCAATCCTCAAGGTTCACCAGTGTCAAATTCTATCAAAAGGTTGCAACAATGCATAAAACTAACCTGTAACATTCAATAGAAAACACATACAACAAGATTCATCCACAAATCACCATCCATCAATGCCAGGATCATACACAGTACTCCACAAACATAATTATGCTCAATTGTGTATTATTCTATCATGGATTCGATTACAATATGGATAATCTATCACTATACTTGCAATAACTCAGAACAATCAATCTAAGTCTCAGAGTATAACCAGTAATCCTTACATAGGTAGCCAGACCTACAAAATTGAAAATGGGGCCTTATATAATGTTTCCCAGGCCATTCCAAGTGGTTCCTGAGGCAATTAGTTATTTACAACTACCCATGCACAACTGAATTCATTAATTTAGCCTTTTACTAAGTCTAACACCTTAGTTAGCAAATCTATGCACCATTTCACTATGAAATTACATTTCCCATGCATTTGGATGAATTTCAATGCACCCTGTATGATTTGCTACTACCTTGTATGGTTTTTCAATCCAGTTGTATGGTTTGGTTCCCTGGTTGTACAATTTTCCCCTACCTGTATGGTTTACAACACTTGGGCAAACTATCAAAACTATCAAAATTGAGCAAATCCTTTTTGATCACTTTCTCTTCTTCTGGGAGGTGGATTTTTTGCCTACAGAAACCTTCCCCTGCTATCAAAAAAATAAAACAAAAAAAACTTTAATGAAACCTTACCTTGGTTTCTTCAATATTTCAACTATGGAAATTATACAATGAGATCTCTTTCTTGGATCTCCAAAATATGTTGCTTATCAACTCTACAATAGAACCTTTTTTTATTTCTCCTCTATCCTCAATCTTCAATATTCCAAATCTAGGAATTCTTCAATGTGATCTCTTTCTTAGGTCTCTTCAAACTTCAATCTATAATATTCAATATTCAATGAGGACCTCCTTCTTGGTTCTCCTAAATCTTCAATGGGGCCTTCTTTCTTGGACCTTCTTAATATTCAATTGGTTATTCTTTCTTGGACCTCCTTAATCGTCAATATCTACTTTTCTGCAATAAATAATTAATCCCTAGACGAGGAAAGAACATAGACTTTAAAGCAACCAAATGTGAAATTCTTCTTTATTTGTTGTAGAAAGCATATCAAATTCTGAGAACTAATATTTTGAAACAAAAATTTAGACAGTAATAACTAAATACATTCAAAGTTCAAAAATTCTAAAATCAATAATGTTCACTAGTTATTCCCAAAACTAGTGGAACCAAAATCTATGTCGAGTCCTAGTCTTCACGAGTTTTCCTTCAACCTTGTAGATATAGTCTAGACAAAACCTAATATGGAATCTTCTTCTCTCTATCAAAATTTCCAATAGGACCTCCTTCATGGTTCTCTTAATCTCTTCAATGTCAAGGTCTATCTTCAAGACCTATAAATCTCCTTTTATTCCAATTTTGCTCTTGGAATAGGTAAATCTTCAACTTTCATTGGTTTTCCTTCAACATAGTGAGACATTCTATCTTCTATGGTTTTCTTTTCCAAGGTAATTTATTCAAATTTACTAGTCTCTCCTTAACTTGTCGAAATCTCCTTTGCAACTAAAAACCTATGCAAGATAAACCTTGTTGTGGCTTTGATACCACTATTGGCTTTTGAAGCTAAATACTTAAGATAAGTAACCACAAGATCTAAGATAAAGTTGTAATATGAAATATATGATAATGGTAAACTACTAAGCATATAAAACTCATAAATAAATTCATAAATGACTCATATAAATTCCACTTAAATGCAAAGACCTCGAATACATCATACTTCTTCACTCTCCATTACAATTGTATATACCACTCTACATATCACTCTATATCTTTCACACCCAAATATACTCATATATTTAATGGAATGTGATTCTTCATATGGATCATTCTTGGTGTTCACTCTTCCTATGACTCTTCATATTCCTATTCTATGACACATGTACACATGGACAACTATGCACATTTACATTGCCAAAATACTTTGCACACTTGTGCATTTATTACATTACATAAAGAAAATACTCTCACTCTAATCTAAGACACTTTCCTAATCTAAATATGTACCCAAGGTGGTACATTAGCATGTACCAAATAATGTAATGTATTCCAACATTCCTTGCATAGCATATTGTTACAGGTGGTTGGCCTTGCATGGCATATTGTTACAACCTTTGTAACCATGTGATTCCTTTTCATGTACTATTTATTCAGTATGCATAATGGAAATCCTAGCTTCACATTTGAGTTCTACATCATTGGTAATCAGAGTTAGAAGAAATTTTTGAGTAATGAGGCAAGGTGCCAACTTCATTGCATCAGTTCCTAGGCTAGTTGTTGCGAGGAGCTTGCTTGGTCTAGGGTTATGCATAAGCACGAAATATCATAAATTGGCTATATTTAGGATTTTCAAAATTTTAAATTTGCTAATTTTGGAACATTTCACTAGGGGCCATTCACCCGAAATTTACATGGTGGAAGTTTTTTGGGGTAAATTAGCCCACCGTTGACAATTATTATCCTATTTTTATTTTAATTAGTTGACCACTTTTGCCCAATTCCATGGACAATTTGCCTTCAAATTATAAATAATTTTATTTTTTCTGCCAAATTCATCTCATATACTATCTATATATATACTATATAGATACCTATAAACATACATCTAAAACACTCTAACTCAAAAATAGCTCCGAAACAATGAAAAACTTGACAAGGTTGAAGAGAAGTGTTTGTTGACATAAGTCGATTGGTTGCAGAGGAGTGTCAATCGACATATGACTATCGGTTGCAAAAAAGTGTTGATCGACATAAGATGATCGAAATAATCCAATAGGTTGTAGAGGAGTAATAATCGACATATGCTTATCAGTTGCAAAGAAGTTTCGATCACCATAATATGATTGGTTGAAAAGGAGTGTAAATAATCATAAGTCAATCAGTTATAGAGGAGAGTCTGTAGGCATAAGCTGATTGGCATAGGAGAGACTACTGGTATAAGTCGATCAATTATAGAGAAGAGTATGTTGGTATAAGGTGATCGGTTACAGAGATGTGTCTATCGACATAATTCAATCGATTGTAGAGAAAAAACTATCGATATAAG
Organism: Wollemia nobilis; assembly: GCA_028583015.1. Taxonomy (NCBI): domain Eukaryota; kingdom Viridiplantae; phylum Streptophyta; class Pinopsida; order Araucariales; family Araucariaceae; genus Wollemia; species Wollemia nobilis. Next base: position 28,727,949 of record JAQPPZ010000856.1, on the reverse strand, counting down.
CTGATCAATTGTAGAGAAGTATTTGTCAATAGAAGCCAATTTATTTTAGAGACTATCAACATAAGTTGATCAGTTGTAGAGAAGTGTCTATTGGCATAATACGATCGATTGTAGAGATGATTTTATCAGTATAAGTTGATCTGTTATAGAGGAAATATCGTTGGCATAAGACGATCGATTATAGAGAAATGTATATTGGCATAAGAGGATCGGTTGTAGAAGAGAGTTTATAGGAAAAATCTAATCAGTTGTAGAGGCCTGTCTATCATCCTAAACTGATCCATTACAAGGGAGTGTCAATCGGCATAGGCGGATCAATTCTAGAGGATCGACAACTATGAAAATAGGTAGAGTATTCTTCTTCCACTGTTCTTTTATCCAAAGCTCTTTTTCTTCAGTTTCATAGGCACTGTAGGTGCACTATATTCAACTATGATAGACAAGTATCCATGTCATTTGGTTGTGTGTTAGGAGTATTTTTCTTGTCAAAGACTACTTTTTTTCTGTTATAGTATGTTTCATAGGCAATGTAGAAGCACTATCTACAACTGTGGTTGATAAGTATCCATGTCATGTTGTGTGTTAGGAGCATTTTTCTTGTCAGAGACTACTTCTTGTTTGCCAGATGTCATTCTATAGGGTAGCGTAGGTTCATATGAAGATTAATAGATTCTTTATGGAATTACACTTTAACTTTGTTTACTAACACAAATTTTTATTGAGGGATGTATGTTATTTTTATTCAATTTCATATTCATTTCCTAACATCTAAAGGTTTTTCTTTACATATACAATGTCACCTAATGAATATGGAAATAAGGGAGGCCAATATTCTGGTAAAAAGACAATTCTGAAATATTTTACACAAATATCAAAATGTAGTGAGGCATCAATATCTACACAACATGTAGGTACAAACACCTTTTACCATTAAATCATTAATTTTTCTCTGTTATTCTTAGATATAAAACTATTATTTACTGATAGATAAATGGTTGTCTCCTTATCTACCTATTTTTAAATGCTTTGTAAAACTGTATTATATTAATTCTTTAAAATAGTACCTTTTTACATCAAAAAATGATAGAGAACACCAAACATTGAATGCAGTAAACATTATCGACCCTGATGTGTGTTCACTCGAAGATATTTTAGTGGATGATATGGGACCACATGATAATTTTCCTAATAACGACATTCAACAACCACTTTGGGTGATGTTTAATTTAGACACATCAATAAAAAAAATAACAGTACAATTAAAATGCAAACCTCTGGGAAATATTGTAGTTAAAAATATAAACATTAAAATATAAGTGAATGGACTATTGGAAGGGATTTTAAAAATGAATGGGCATAGTTATATCCCTTTATTGAGCGAGATGAGACATAGAAAGTGTGTAAATACATTATTTGTAATTGGAAGCTGGGAAAGGATTATTTATTGTAAAATAAGAAAGAAACAATAGAAAAACACTATGGAAAATTTAACATCAAAGAAATACGAAGTGATGGAAAAATTAATAGATTTTATAGGTGGAAGTATGCATCAAAATGTGTGCATATGAGATATGCACTTGAATACGAAAAAATAATGAAACAACAATAAACTATCATTGAGAAGGGTGGAACAATCGAGGCCCAATTTCAAAAAAATAAAATGACTGTTTTAGCCTCAAAACATTTGCAATTTGTTGTTGTATACAATATTCTAAAGAAAGGTTGACCCATGTCTGATTTTGCTGATTTTAAGCAACTACTTCAAATAACCGATGTACAAAATCTTACCAGTTCACATTGGTCATATCAAAGTGGTTGGGAAATGGTAAAATGTCTATCACTAGTTGAGAAGGAAGACATGAGAGAGAATGTAAAATAATCCAAATTTATTTCATTTTCCATTGATGAGGTAACAACTATTGACAACACATCTTAGATTTGCATACATGTTTACACATTCAAAAATCATTTGAGACAACCTCATTTACTAGCACTACATAAGATGATTTAAAATTGTAATGTGGAAAACATTTATAATGTTGTTGTAACCAGTTTAAATGATATTGTCAAAATGGATGAAAAGGAAACTGCCACAAAGTTAATTTGTGTTGGAGCTGCTGGTGCGACTACAATGCAAGGACAAAGGAATGGTCTTTGTGTTGAGAAAGGTGCAGCAAAAGTATTGTCATTATTGTCAACATAGACAGATAGATCGGTTGATGCAGTGGACAAGAGTTCATAGGTCAGTGAGAGCATGTACAGTGAATTTCCAAGAAGACAGAAGTGGCCCAGATTCAAAGGATCAAAAAAAAAGACAAGTAAGAAAATTGTCGTGATTTCATGACATATCGAAGGAGAGAGAAAAAGCTAGAAAAGCTGTCGCGATATCGTGACATGGCTAAGGAGAGAGAAAAATCTGGAAAAGTTGTCGCGATATCGCGACATGGCTGAGGAGAGAGAAAGTGCAAGGAAAATTGTCACAATTTCGTGACATGTTGAAAGAGAGAGAAAGCGCAAGAAAAACTTTCATGATTTCGTGACATGTTGGAGGCAAAGAAGCCAAGTGGAAAAATTGTCATGATTTCATGACATGTTGGTAGAGAAGAAGGCAAGTAGAAAAACTATCACGATTTTGTGACATGTTCGAAGAAGAAGCGCATGCAGGGAAAACTGTCACGATTTTGCGACATGTTTGAAGAAGAGGCGCAAGCAAAGAAAACTGTCACGATTTCGTGACATGTTCGGAGAGAAGGCGCAAGCAAAGAAAACTGTCACGATTTCGTGACATGTTCGAAGAAACGGAGCAAGCAAAGAAAACTGTCATGATTTCATGACATGTTTGAGAGAAGGAGCTCGCAAAGAAAAGTGTCACGATTTCGTGACAATTTGTAAGAGAGATAGTATGGACAAAAATGTGTCACGATTTCATGACAGGTTCGAAGAGGAAGAGCTCGAGAGAAACTAGTGTCGTGATATCGTGACATGTCGAGTTTTCATGACCCGAAGAGGAGAGAGAGTGTACGGAGGTGAATGTGTCACGATTTCATGACATGTGTTTTCGTGGGCGAAAGACAGAGAAAGGCACAAGGCAGCGAATGTGTCACGATTTCACGACATGTGTTTTCACGGGCGACAAACAGAGAAGAGCACAAGGCAAGCGAATGTGTCACGATTTCGTGACATGTCTTGTTTTCGCTGGTGCAAGCCAAGAAGAGTGTATGGATGCGAAAGATGTCATGATTTCGTGACATGTCATGTTTTCGCTAGTGCTTGCAGAGAAGAGTGTACGAAAGCGAAAGATGTCACGATTTCGTGACATGTCATGTTTTCACTAGTGCAAGCAGAGAAGAGTGCAAGGAAGCGAAAGTGTCACGATTTCGTGACATGTTCTATTTTCATGGGAAAGAGACAGAGAAGAGCTCAAGGCAGCGAAAGTGTCACGATTTCGTGACATGTTCTATTTTCATAGGTGCAAGCTGAGAAAAGGACAAGGAGGCAGAAACTGTCATGATTTCGCGACATGTATTTTTGCGGGTACAAGCCAAGAAGAAGACAAAGAGGCAGAAGTGTCACGATTTCATGACAGGTCATTTTTGCGCAAGCTAAAAATAGAACCTAACGTATTAAGATATGTAACGTTAATCGAAGTTACATAGCGATTAAGAGGGATGTTACAGAGGAAAATCATGCGGCTAATTTAAGAAGAGTCAAGTAAGGTAGATAATCTGACAAGTGCATGATAGATAGAATCGAATATGCATGCATGCATAGAATAAGAATACGAATAGTGCATGACCGAGAAGATGAACGATCATGGTAGGGGTACATGTGTAAACCCATAACATGCATCGTGGTTCGAATCAAGAGCCATAACCTATTATAGGTTGCATGCAAAAGAAGTTACTAGTGCCAGAAGGAGTTAGAACTGGCAAGTGCGCATGAGTAAATACAAAAGTTAAAAATAGAGAGAAAAAATCCGGTTATAAAAGGAGGTCTGCGTGGAGAATTAAGTTGCCGCTCATAGTGAAAAAGTGCTACAAAAAGAGTGAAAAAGTGCTGCTAAAAGAGAGTGCGCAGGAGGCGAGTGAGCAGGGTGTGTGCTGTGTAAAGAGTGGGCAATGTTGAGAAAGCAATAGACCAGTCAGGGTCTTGTAAAAGTGAAGGCATTTTTATGTCAAATCTAGATTCAAAATAGAATTCCAAGTTGGTGCTTGGAATCAGGGGTTGGTGCTCCTTCCAGTTGGTGCTGGTAAATTAGGGGTTGGTGCTCCTTCCAGTCGGTGCTGGTAAATTAGGGGTTGGTGCTCCTTTCTGTTGGTGCAGATAAATTAGGGGTTGGTGCTCCTTCCAGTGGGTGCTGGTAAATTGATTGTAAAGTTGGTGCTTTGCAAAGACTGGATTTGGATAGGAGTCCAAGCAGTCTATTTTTGAGGAGTAGCCAAAACTGGTGAACCTCGTTACATCTTGTGTTGTGGAATGCTCTCTTGTTACATTTGCTTTATGTGATTTTAAGCTTTCATTGTTTTGGCTTTAAGAGTTAAAGTTTTAAGTTTTAAAGAGCTACACTGATTCACCCCCCCTCTCAGTGCCATTGTAAGACTAACAATTGGTATCAGAGCCAAGTTCCTGAACAAGCTCAATCGGCTAAGGTGATCTGGGAAGTGACACAATGGCAGTTGGTGAAGGATTCTCATCAAACAAAGCTCCATTGTTTGACGGGACTAATTACGCATTCTAGAAAATCAGGATGCAGACATATCTATGTGCGTTGGGATACGACATATGGGACTCAGTAGAAAGTGGATACACAATACCCACCACTCCTCCAACCGATGCTATCGGTAAGAAACTGTTTGAGAATGACTCAAAGGCAAAGAATGCTATCATGTGCGGTGTAGCAAACAGTGAACTGGTAAAGATCATGAGCTGTAAAACTACAAAAGAAATTTGGGACAAATTGAAGAGCATTCATGAAGGAGACGATAAGATCAAGGAGGCCAAGTTGCAAACTCATCGAACTCAATACGAAGCGTTAAAGATGAATGACGATGAGAACATAGCGGCATATATGCTGAGAGTAAATGAAGTCATTAATGCCATTAGAGGACTCGACGAGAAAATTGAAGACCCTGCAATCATAAAAAAGGTATTAAGATCTCTTCCCAAAAGATTTGATTCTAAAGTATCAGCTATAGAAGAAGCCAAAGATCTAAATACGTTTAGTATGGATGAGATGCATGGTTCGTTGACTGCGTATGAGATGAGAATAGGAAAGTCTGATCCCACAGATAGAGAAGCTGCTTTTAAAGCCCACAAAAATACAAAAGCAAAACAAGAATCCGAAGATGAAGAGACATCAGATGAGATGGAAGCAAACTTTGTCCAAAAACTAAAAAGGGGACAAGGAAAATACAGAGGAAAGCTACCATTTAAATGTTTCAGCTGTGGAGGCATTGGGCATGTTGCAGCTAAATGTCCACGAAATAAGGAGAATGAAAGTGATGAAGAATCACACCGAGAAAGAAGTGACTGGAAGAAAAAGACGAAGTTCAGAAACAACCACTTCAGGAAGAAAAGTTTCATCTCCAAGAATGCCAGTTCATCAGAAGACAGCTCCGATGAGGATTCTAAAGAGGAAATAGGTGAAGCTCTTTTCATGGCATTTGAAGAAGAAGAATCAAAAAAGGAAGAAGAAGTTAACTCTGAAGTATGTGGTGAAAACTCTAGGGCTGAAGTAGATCTAGAAGGAGAGTTGATCTCTGCACTTGAAGAATTGGGTTTAGAAAAGAAAAAGAACAAAAGACTGTCTAAGAAGTTGGTAGAATATGAGGGTGATATTGAAGATCTCTTCTTACAAATTCACAAAGCCAAGAAAATAGAAGAAGCCTTGAAGTCACAGATCAATGAGAAAGAGATTGTTTGTTGCAAACAAGAAGAGGAGATTATGTTATTGAGGAAACAACTAGAAGAGGCCAATACAAATCTCAAATTTGAGAAGAGCACAGAGCTTCTAGATAAAATGATAAGGCAACAAAGAAGCCCTATGTGCAAGCTTGGTCTTGGATATGAAGTTGAACAACCTTCATCTTCTAAATCTGCAGAGAAGAAGAAATCCACTGCTGAAGGATCAAAGCAAGAAAATCCTGAAGCTGAATCTTCAAAAGGAAGAAAATCTCAAAGGAAATCTACAGCAAAGCAACCACAGCAAAAGAGGTTCTCTCACTCTCACTCTTTTCATAATAATGCTTTTAACGACTATTGTTTTAGATGCAGCCATTATGGTCACCGGGCAATTTATTGTGGATTGAATAATAATTCAAGGAGTTATGCTGGTAGAAATACATCTGCTCTTCTGAGTGAACACCATGTGCAATGTTTTAAATGTAATGGTCATGGGCACATAGCAAGGTTTTGTCCAAGCACCTCTGCATCTAATCTAAGGCAAGACCGTAGATTCCATCAGACACAAAGAGTGCAACACAGACAGGAAAATAATTATCCATCAAGAATGCACAAGAGACAACCACCCAAGAGAAATGTTCAGGTTCATGAAAAGGTTCAAAATGGGGATGCAGGTGAAAATCCTCAGCCTAAGTTCAAGAAAAACTGGAGAAAGAAAGAAGAGAGGAAATCGTGTCTCCTTGGATAGAAGGAGATTACTCCTCTATTGCACTAAGCAGCTCCAGGTAGCACATCCTCAGGGGGAGCAATGTTAAAGTTTTATTTTAATGCTCCTATATATTTGTGTGGTTATCTGAGGATGAAAGGAAAGTAGTCGAGGAGTTGTTGTATAGTTGTCAAAGTGTGTTTTCTGTTCATATAGTTGTTTGTGGTAGTGCCGTGAAGGGTGGTGATTAAATTGAGAGTTGTCATTATTGGTAGAATTGCTATATGTCATTGTTGAACTGGTGATGGTTCTTACTGCCACTGTCATAAGTTAAGGATTATAACAGTTCAGATGATTTGGTTGGTTTTGTGGTACTATGTTTGATGCTTGCATAGAGTTGGCAGTAAAACTGCAGAGTTGGTACAAGTGTGAGTCACTTGTCAACCTTGTTGACAGATGTGAAATCAGCGTTTTGAATGGGAAGATTGAAGAAGAGGTTTACAATGAGCAGCCAGATGATTTCCAGCCTGGTGATGAATGGTTGAGTTGCTTTCATAGAGGTTGTTTTGATCAAGTTAATGCTTTACTTGATACATGATTTGGGCTTACTCCATTGAGATTGAGATTGGGAGTTAAGTATAGAACATATTGAGTCTCTAACAATTCTCTTTATGCTTCTATGAGGTTGATGAATCACATTGGGTCTCTAACAATTCTCTTTGTGGGTTCATGCTAAGCAAGTTTTTCTTGATGAACTTGTGAGCTGATTTGAGGACAATGCTGGGACAGATTTGAGGACAATGCTGGGACAGATTTCTAGATGCAGATTTGGGCAGGATGTGTAGATGACAGAAAGAGTACCAGTGGAGGTGCATTCTATCGTGGAGATAGATTGGTCACATGGAACAGTAAGAAACAAGAGTCAGTTTTCTTATCCACAGCAGAAGCAGAATATATTGCAGCGACAGTGTGTTGTACGCAGAGGGAGAATTTATATATTTAATTATCTTTGTGCTCATATTTGTAATTTTTGCTAACTGTCATAACGTGTGCCTGAGAATGTTGTGCATGGACTCAGGGGGAGTCTGCAGCAGCCCTTTGGTATTATTGTCAAAGGGGGAGAAGAATTACAGGAGATTGCATGAGTGTTGCCAACAATTCCAAAGGGGGAGATTGTTGAGCAAGGTGCAGCAAAAGTATTGTCATTGTTGTCAACACAGATAGATAGATCGGTTGATGCAGTGGACAGGAGTTTAGAGGTCAGTCAGAGCATGTACAGTGAATTTCCAAGAAGACAGAAGTGGCCCAGATTCAAAGGCTCAAAGAAAAAGACAAGTTAGAAAATTGTCGCGATATCGCGACATGTTTGAGGAGAGAGAAAATGCTGGAAAAACTATCATGATTTCGCGACATATCAGAGGAGAGAGAAAATGCTAGAAAAATTGTCATGATTTTGTGACATATCGAAGGAGAGAGAAAGCGCAAGGAAAACTATCACGATTTCGTGACATGTTGGAAGAGAGAAAAGCAAGTGGAAAAACTGTCACGATTTCGTGACATGTTCGAAGAAAGAAGCAAAGTGGAAAAACTATCACGATTTCGTGACATGTTCGAAGAAGAAGCACATGCAGGGAAAACTGTCATGATTTCGCGACATGTTCGAAGAAGAAGCGCATGTAGGAAAAACTGTCATGATTTCATGACATGTTTGGAGAGAAGGCGCAAAGAAAACTATCACGATTTCGTGACATGTTTGGAGAGAAGGCGCAAGCAAAGAAAACTATCGCGATTTCGTGACATGTTCGGAGAAAGAGAGCAAGCAAAGAAAATGTGTCACGATTTCATGACATGTTTGAGAGAAAGAGCTAGCAAGGAAAAGTGTCACGATTTTGTGACAATTTGCAAGAGGAAGTACTAAGGAGAAAAAGTGTCACGATTTCATGACATGTTCGAAGAGAAAGCGCAAGGAGAAAAAGTGTCACGATTTCGTGACATGTCGGGTTTTCGTGACCCAAAGAGGAGAGAGAGTGTACGGAGGTGAATGTGTCATGATTTCGTGACATGTGTTTTCACGGGTGAAAGACAGAGAAAGGCACAAGGCAACGAATGTGTCACGATTTCGTGACATGTGTTTTCGTGGGCCAAAGAGAGAAGAGCACAAGGCAGCGAATGTGTCACGATTTCATGACATGTCTTGTTTTCGCTGGTGCAAGCCAAGAAGAGTGTACGGATGCGAAAGATGTCACGATTTCGTGACATGTCATGTTTTCGCTAGTGCTTGCAGAGAAGAGTGTACGGAAGCGAAAGATGTCACGATTTCGTGACATGTCATGTTTTCGCTAGTGCAAGCAGAGAAGAGTGCAAGGAAGCGAAAGTGTCACGATTTCGTGACATGTTCTATTTTCATGGGAAAGAGACAGAGAAGAGCTCAAGGCAGCAAAAGTGTCATGATTTCGTGACATGTTCTATTTTCATGGGTGCAAGATGAGAAAAGGACAAGGAGGTGAAAAGTGTCACGATTTCGTGACATGTATTTCTGGGTACAAGCCAAGAAGAAGACATTTAAGAGGCGAAAGTGTCACGATTTCATGAGAGGCAGAAGTAAATACGAAAAAGAGTATAACGATAGTTAGAGGGACGTAAAAGAGAAATCATGCAGCTAATTTAAGAAGAGTCAAGAAGTGAGAAATCTAACGATCGTATAAATAGAATCGAATATGCATGCATGCACAAAAAAGAATATGAACAGTCATGACGATGAAGATGAATAGTCATGGTAGGGGTATATGTGTAAATTCGTAACATTCATCGTGGTTGATGAAAAGCCTACTTATATTTTATACAAAAGTAGTTACATATAAGGCGTTACAAGTGGCTATTGATAGCGCATGAGTAAATAAAAGGAGTTAAAAATAGAGAGAACGAGAAATTCGGTTATAAAAGGAGGTCTGCGTGAAGAATTAAGTTGCCGCTCATAGTGAAAAAGTGCTACAGAAAGAGTGTGAAAGTGCTGCTGAAAGAGAGTGCGCAGGAGGCGAGTGAGCAGGGTGTGTGTTGTGTAAAGAGTGGGCAATGTTGAGAAAGCAATAGACCAGTCAGGGTCTTGTAAAAGTGAAGGCATCTTTATGTCAATCATCTAGATTCAAAATAGAATTCCAAGTTGGTGCTTGGCATCGTGGGTTGGTGCTCCTTCCAGTTGGTGTTGGTAAATTAGGGGTTGGTGCTCCTTTCTGTTGGTGTAGATAAATTAGGGGTTGGTGCTCCTTTTTGTTGGTGTGGATAAATTAGGGGTTGGTGCTCCTTTCTATTGGTGCAGATAAATTAGGGGTTGGTGCTCCTTTCTATTGGTGCGGATAAATTAGGGGTTGGTGCTCCTTCCAGTGGGTGTTGGTAAATTGATTGTAAAGTTGGTGCTTTGCAAAGACTGGATTTGGATAGGAGTCCAAGCAGTCTATTTTTGAGGAGTAGCCAAAACTGGTGAACCTCGTTACATCTTGTGTTGTGGAATGCTCTCTTGCTATATTTGCTTTATCTGTTTTAAGTTCTCCTTGCTTAAGCTTTAAGAGTTGTAGATTTAAGTTTTTAAATAGCTACACTGATTCACCCCCCCTCTCAGTGCCATTGTAAGACTAACACTTTGTGTTAGGCTTCAGACATCAATTTCCCCATTTGTGATTCTCATTCATTGCATGGCTCATCGAATGAATCTTGCATACAAAATTGTGAGAAAATTTTATAATGTAGCCAGAGTGGAAGATCTCATCTGTGAAATACACTCATACTTTTCATGCAGTCCAAAAAGGTTTGTAGAGTTTCAATAATTTTATCTAGGTGTAACCAAAGGCAAAAAAAATTGAAAGATGTGGAAACCAGGTATATTTCATTGTTTCTTCCTAAAAAAATGGTTTTTTCAAAATATCAATCTTTGGTTGGGTTTATGTATGCACATCATAGGGATGTTGACAAGGCAAAATATTTTCTATTTCATATGATTGACTTGGAAAATCTTCTCACATTATGTGGTATTCTTCCATTATTGAAAGAAATGAATTTTTTTATTAAACTCGCACAGGAAAGGGCAATTTATATTTTTGATTTCATCAGGATGAGAAAACAAACATGTATGCTTATTGACAATATTTAATTATCCAAAAAAAAATTGAGGATCCCAAGTTTGATAGTTGGAATACGTTATTTGAAGTCAATGATCCTAACAACTTTTTAAAATTCAACATCAATGATAATATTTGTATTTCTATCCATGGAAAGATGATATTTTTATATCGTTATGAAAAGTGGTTAGATACACTTACAGATGATGTTGAACAAGTGCCCGTAACACATTTCGGTTTTGATGAGGTTTTGGATAGCACTAAGAATAAATTGAAAAGAATTGCAAATACATTAACAAGTGAAAGAAGAGATCATTTTTAGAGAGATGAGAAACTTAAGGTCATGGCTGTTGTTAATCCCATATTCTGGAATCCTTGTGTTGACCATAGTATTAGAAGTGAGTTGTTTGTAAAATATATGGGCAATATTATGACACATTTCTCTAAAAGTGTGGAAGTAAATGGCATTGAAATCAATGGTATTCTAAACAAAGAACTTCTAAGACAACAATCAACCAATTTTGAAATAACAATGGATAATAAAATTGCACATTTCAAAAATCCACATGTAACTAGTTCAATCACATGTTTCTCGTAAAAATTGTATCGAAGTAGTGTCTTACAAGAAATTATGAGTGAATACTTTATTTTATATGAATTATTTTAGACAATGATTTTGGGATCTATTGAAGATGAAAGGGTTTTTAATGCACTATATTTTGTTAAATCTAAAGTTCGTATGAGAATGGAAAATTGTTTGAGAATGTATGTGTCATCGTACGAGGTGGGTAAGTTTACCTATGACAGAGCTATGCCTTATTGGAAGTCCCTAGCGAAAAGCAGAGGTCTCACTATTATTGTTGATAATAACAAAAATGATTTAGCTTGGAGTGATGATGAGATTATGGAAACGTAGAATTCACAAATGATTCCTAGTTCTTTTGGAGAAGTTGATAAGGCTTTGTATCAGCTTCCATAAATGTAAAATTTCAATGATTATATGACAAATTCATATAATCAATGATTTTTCGGATTTGAAATCATTTGTAAAATTTTAGTGATTTGAAAAAAATCATATTATCAATGATTTTATGTATTTGATATAATTTTTAAATGCCAATGATTTGAAAAAATCATATTATCAATGATTTCCTGTATTTGATCAGTTGTAAAATTTTAATGATTTGAAATTTTTCATATAATCATTCTATTTTCAATGATTTTGCATATTTTATTTTTAATGTTATTGACTGTCTATGTTGTCAAAATTTATGGTTTATGCTTTAGCTTTGAGTAAACTGGAAATTTGAAAATCATGCATGCATAATGATGTTATGTTATTGAATTAATTGTCTATGTTGAAAAAATATAATTATTTATGCTTTGAATTTGAATGTATGTATGTATGTATGTATGTGCGTATCATTAGTATCATTAGTATGTATTCTATGACTCTAAAAGTGTTATTGACTATCTATGTTGATAAAATTTTATGATTTATGATGTAGCTTTGTTTAAACCATAAATGCATACATAACTAGTAAATATTTCTTAGTATCATTAGTATGTATTCTTTGACTCTATAAGGCAAAATGCAAATAGCATATCACTCTACATATGGAAATTGAAAATTTAAATCCCTTCATAGATATATCCATCGTAAACTCACTTTGAAATATAAAAATAATATAGCATAATACAAAACAAAATACTAATTTTTATACAAAAACGAGAATGACAATGAATAAAATAAAATTTAAACCCGTGCATAGATATATCCTTCGTAAACTCACTTGAAAATTGAAATATAAAAACAACATAGCATAATACACAAGACAATACTCATTTTATATCACAACAAGAATAACTTTGAATAAAATTAAAATCTAAACCTATGCATACATATATTCTTCATAAACTCGAGCATATTTGAAACCCCATAATATTCAAGAGATGAAAATAGCATGCTATTATTAATGTAAGTAGTATAATAGTAAAGTAATAAAAGCAACTGTCTTGTTTTCAAACTAAAACATATGAATGTCATAAAATTGTCTTTTTGAAATATCAAATTTTCAAATCAAATTTTCAAAAGTAATTTTCAACATATTTTACCTGTTCCACTCATTTTTCCTCTTCCATGACTTCCACATTCTGCATTCTAATGGCTCCTCTCTCGGGCTGGGTAATAGTACTCTCAATTACTCCATAACTAACAAGGATGTTCTCAACACTTTGCAATCCTTCGAGCAGGGTATTTTTCTCTTTCACAACATCTTCGGATATTGGTGCAAGGACTTCTTTACCCTTATCCTTTAGCATAACATCAGGATCTAATCTATTTCATATAATTATTCTTTGAAAAGTATTGTTTTGTCAAAATACTTCTTGAGCTCTTTTTTCATTGCCATAAAAGCATTTAAGAAATCCTTTGTCATCTGGAGATAGTCTTGTAGGTTTTGAACCTGCATTTTGAGATTATCATACTTTACCTGCAAAAGAAAAAATAAGTAGTCAGCATATATTTACATTTTAAAAAGAGAATAATTTTTTTTGAACACATTAGTCAAACCTCGACAACATTATTTGTATCTACAACAATAACAACCTTTTTCTTATCACACACCCATTCATTATAATAAGCTTGGGCCTCAGCATTTATGTTCTCCAATATGTTCAACATAAACCTTAAAGTTTCATCTGTGTAAGATGTAGTAACCTGTACAATGCCATATTTTGCTTGATGTAGTAGAGCCTCTATCTTTTCAGGTTCATTTTCAACTAAAGAAAAAAAATTCTCTTTTTAAAAAATTATTAAATCGGACATTAATTTCCTTTATCAACACTTTGGCCCGATACTCCCATTTTTTAATTTCTATTATATCTGGAAGTAGTGAATCCTTAATGGTTTCTTCAACATTGTTAGAAACTAAATATTTTTTAGAAATATTTACTCTTTCATCCTCTCGTAGAGAATGAGCCTGAGGGGTGTTGGTTACCCTAGGAGGATATTTGCTTGAACATTCTACTCCTTCATTTTGAGGATCCCAAAGTAGTTATGATAATTGAAAAGTAGTGGGTGTGTTGCCTTGTAAAAAGAAATCTTCATAAAGTGGAACATTATCCAACCCAACACCAGAAGCTTCCTGTACACCTATAAAATTACCAAATGACATAGGTCTGAATCCTAAAAATTGTTTTATTGCTTCTCTCTTTGGCCTAGATGGAAGAATGTGTTTTCTACCTAGGAAGCATTGATATCACATCTGAGGTTGGCATGGTGGAGGAGGAGGCAGCATCGACTATTGATTTCAATGATGGAATTGTTGTATAGGAACTTAAAACATCAAAATAAAAATTGGTTACAAAATTTGTGAAGGTAGATTATGAAAATTGGTTACAAAATTGGTTATAATACTTACCGACATAAGAAGATACCTCTTGCATAGGCACATATGCAAATGGAATGTGGGTGCGCTCACGTTGTACATCTAAAAATACAAAATAAAATTTAATAAAAAATAGTAAAAATTTGGTAACAAATTTTGTTAAGGCAGTCTGTAAAACTTACTTCCTGAAGATGAAACCTCTTGCGCAACTACACTCGTTGGCAGTGGATGTGCAACTGCAAGTGGAGGTTTACAAGGATTAGTAGAACTAGATCTTACACATTTCCTTATTGATCTTCTTCTTAGTGGTGGGGTTATTTCCTCTGCATGTGTTTCAGAGTATCCTGATTCCTCTGGATTTTAACATTTAAAAGAAGCATCCCGCATTGAAGAGGAAGATAATGCCATTTTTTGTGTTTTGTACAAAATTTTAAAATTATAAAAATAACAAACATATGAAAAATAAAAAATATTACTTCAATATTAAATAAAAATTACTTGAACCTATTGTTCTGTTATGACTACATTGGCTAGGATTGAGTGCCAAGAAGTCGGTACTTGAGTGTTCTGCAAATGATAAAAATATTGATAAAAAATCAAGAACATAGTTGCATTTGCTTATTTTATATGAAGGTGAAGCATGGATTATCACATTTTGGATATCCATTCTGATCCGATGTGAAACATAGGTGGACCAGTCGAATTTTTGGTGTGCAATACAACGAACCAAATATGCTAAGGCCCACATCAGAATTTTTGTCGATCTTCCTTGTAGAACAATTTTGGCAAGGAATAATTCACAACATGCCTGAAGAAATTTATTCTTAATAGCTGGTACAGTTAAAACCCCTTCTAGACTTGGTGGCTATAACTACAAAAAAACAAAATCAATAATTGTAGACACTAGAATTTAAATTCAATTAAATAAAAAAATGTATTTATACCTTGAAAATATTCTAGCTGCACTTTGAAGGTGTTCTCCAGGTAGAGTTTGTCATCATCAGTTAATGTGAATTTTGATGTGATTGGATCACAACCGGTGTGATGCAATGTTGTCAATCTGGCGATATCAAATTCTATGAAAGAAAGTAAGATGTTTTTGTTTTCAATGACAACATGTACCTTGCTCGAATCAATGTTGTAACCTATAATTATCTTCTCCAATAGTTTAGTTTTTGTGTCGAACTACGGCATCGAAACTAGACCCCAAATACAAGAGTATGTTACCCATGACATGTCATAACCCGATGTTGATAAAATTTTAGAAATTAGGGGGCAAAAAAGGTTTTTGAAATTAATTTTTAACATTCCAAGGGTGATAAGGGATGCTATAGGGTTATTTCATTGTGTACAAGAGAATATGGATCTAAATATACGATGGAAGGTATTCAAAACTTGACAAAAAGTATCATAAAAGGGTTCAAACGAGAGAAAAATGGTTCAAACTCCATTAAAATTTGAGGTAAATGGTTAAAATTGCATTAAAACAAGAGGAAAATGGTTAAAATTGTGTTAAAATGGGAGGAAAAGGGTTTAAACTATGTTAGAAAAGGTGAAAGAATAATTTTTTATGCCTTTATATAGACTTTTTTGCATGTAATCAGTTCATGGATGGTTGACATGTGGCATCTACATGCTATCATTTCATGGATGGTTGACACATGGTATATATGCATCGCATCATCAATGCAAATGATCGAGTGTGCTACAATCGATTGGGTGTTCTATAACAGATCAGATTTGTTGCACCCGATCGTCATTCTTGTAGCCCATTGACACTATTGCAACTGATTAGCTTTGTATCAAACGATTGGCTTACTTGCATCCAATCATCATTAACAAAATACATCAGCTTTGTTGCAATCGATCATCATGATGTATCTATTCATCATTGCAAAGCATCAACAGTAGTGTAACTGATCGACATTCTTGTAGCTCATCAACATTATTGTAACTGGTCATCTTTGCTACAATCGATCGATATTATTGTAATCGATCATCATTCTTGCAATCGATTGACTTTATTGTAATTGATCAACATTGTTGCAACTAATCGACATTGTTGCAATCAATCGTCATTCCTGCAACTGATCATCATTACTGCAATCGATCATCATTCTTGCAATTGATCGACATTCTTGCAATCGATCAGTATATCTACAACCGATCGATGTAGATGCAACTGATCGGTATTGTTACAACACATCAGTATATCTGCTCTTGATCATCATTTTTTTATCAATATATCTACAACCGATCATCATTTTCTGACCATCATGTCTGTTGCTAATCATTTAAGACCGATTGTCATAGCTTTTCCTAATGACATTGTCCTATAGGGATGATTGACATAGCTTTTACTTTTGAAATAAAGCCTTTAAGTTTGTCGTACATTTCTAGAATTTGCAAACCGATATTCATAGCCTCCAACACAGAAAAAATCACCATAATTTAAATTTTTTTGGTGAAAAATGAATGCAATTCGCCATGACTCCTTGGGCATAATTAATTGGTATTTCAAGACAATTCACCTTGATTTTTTAAATATATTTTGGGCCTGATCCCTTATGCATAACCCTGGCTTGGACCAACTCATAGCATCATTGTGAAGCTCGTGAGGTGGCAGAGGGTTGGAATACTACCCCTGCATCAAATACCCCTGAGAGAAGCATCAAAGGGTAACTTGATATCCTTGTGAAAGGTAAGAATAATTTATCATGTTTGGATATTAAATAGAGTAAAGGAGGATTTAATGTTGCTGATTTGATATTTAATTACCCTAAATAATGAGGTCAATTTGTGGTGAAAAGGAGACTTATCAAGGAAGCAACCAATCAACCAGTTGGTGTGTAGGTTTTGACGATGGAAAGAACCAAAATCTTCATTCCTTGATGTTTTTTAGGTTCATTTTAGAAGTTTGTGCACTTGTAATTCCTTTTAGTAGCCCATTCCATCTCCTTTGTATCAATATTCCCACTTGTCAATTAGGCTTCTTGATTGATCAACCCTTTGTAAATCGACATCCTACGTCGATAGAAGGTAGGACATCCCTGCCCCCTTGTACCTACATTCCATTCTACTATGTCCTCTTCCCCCTCCTATCCACCCCTCCCCTATCACACCTCCCTTCCCTTCCTCCTCCTCCCATTCTCCTCTCCTACCATCCCCATCAAATTGGAGGCACTTTGGCCTCACAAGCATCATTGAAACATAGGCGATTGATACCTACAAAAGCCTTGACCTCTCAAGAAAATATAGCCATGCCTCTGATGTCATAGACCACTATGGTCATATTCAACCTTCACATCCATGCAAATAGAAGATATAATCGTAGGCAGAAGAAGAAAATTACAAGCATGAGCAAAGAAGAAAATTACAAGAAGATAGGAAATATTTAAAATGCATTACTAAGGTTGATTTTTTGACCAATTATGGATGAGATTCAAACACTAATATCCTCTCAAATTTACGTGTACCATGTGGCAATACCACAACCTTATCACAATAATCTTGCAACCATCCAAACAAATCCAGGTACGTGGCAGGTAGTGTGAGGTCCTGGTGTAGACGTATGGTAGCTCTCAATTTGTAGATACAGTTTTTTGATAGGTTTTTGATAGGCTCTGATAATTTTAGATAGTTTTGATAGTTCTCAACGAGAAAAGGTGAGAAAATTTTTGTTTGATTTTTTAATTCAAAATTTAGTCCCACATTTACCTTGTGATGGGCTAGGGATAATTTAAAAGCACCAAAGCATAGTATGAGAGGTGACCACCTCTCAGTGGTCACGCTTGGTTGCATTCACACACAAAGCCACATTAGTAGTTTAACACCTTACCACGTGTTAGTGGTTTACGCCTTGCCATGCGCTAGTTTCTTGGGCACTTACTTTTGGAGGACTGTGTGACTGTTGACTTACGATTGTTCTAGTGACTTTCAGTTGTTGACCATGTTGATTGGCCTAACCACATAGTTGTATGCATAGTTTGACCTCTAGTTAATTGACTAAACAAATTTTTGGTAGGTGAAACAAATTATCTTTCATTTTTGCAAAATTTTCATTATTTATTTTGCAAAAATTATCAAATTTTATAGCCAAGATTCATATTTTCAGCAATTAAGGGTGAAATTATAAAATTTTGTGCTTATTTTTTTGTTTACCACTCAAATTGAAGGGTAAAATTATTGTATTTGCAATTTTTGTAAAAGCACTAGAATTACCCCCTTTTGTAATTGGAAGGCAATTTTGTAAATCTAGGCTCATTGTGCATTAGGAAATTTAGAAAATCATTCCTAATAGTGCCTAGATAGTTCTTGCAACCACCTTAGCTCTCCTAGTTTGGCATATACAAGATACCAAATGGACTTCGACCTCCAATAAAACATGGAAAATATTACCGTTGTGGTAGATGCATTGGAAAATAAAGTGAATCAAATCACTGTACAATTATCCCCTTCTAATGTCAAGATATATAACAACAAATTTGCCAACAAGGAAAAATGTGAGGTCAAATTATATGATGGATCAAGGAATCTGGATGTTTTGTCTACTTGGATTCTAGATTTGGAGACTTGGTTCTCCTATGCAAAAGTCCCTATGGATGAACAAGTTGCTTTTGCCCCAGTCAAAATTATCAGTTTAGAAAACAATTTGATCATAGAAAGACAACAAATCCAAAACCCTACCATGACTTGGAAGGAACTTACCCAAATTTTGAAGAACACCTTTTACCCACCTACTTACCAAAGTGACCTCACAACCAAATGGTATAGGTTGAGGCAAGCATACAATATGTCAGTTTTAGACTATATTTTTCAATTCAATAGGTTAAGGGTTCTTCTTGGTGTAAAATATTCAGAAGAGGATTTGATCAATAAATTCACTAGGGGCTTGCAAGATCAGATTTTCAGGGAGGTCAAATTCAATTCCTTCCTTACTTTGGATGTGGCATTCAAACATGCCATTTTAGTAGAGGAGAAAGTTGGTGCATCTTTCAAATCATGATCTTCTTCATAGGAACACACTTCCAAGGGATCAAATCAACAACAACAAAGGACAAATAATTCCTCTCACACTTCTTCTTCTCCTCTCGCTTCACCAAAATTCCATTCTTCTTCTAATTCTAAAAATTCTTCTTCAACATTGTATTATGATTATTGTAAAAATAATGGTCATACAAAATCTAGATGTTATACATTTCAAAGAATGAAGAAGTCCCTACTTGTATAGCCTACAAATGAGGACCCACAAGATGGTCCCATTGTGGCTACAGGGACAGAAGAAGAATATCCTGCTTTGAAGGGTAAACTCAACAAAGTTACCCTCATGACAAATGTTTCTACACAAGGGGGTCATGACCATTTGTTTGTCACTTGAGCCCACCTTACACATAATTTATATGTATATTGTATTATAGATAATATCTCACAAAAAATCTAATTGCGAGGATCGTTGTCAAGAAGTTGAAGCTTCCCTTGAAGCTTCTGGTGGAAGGATACAAGGTCTACATCCGACATCACACACACTTGCACCGTGTCTTTCACTTTTGGTGGTAAATTTGTGGATAAGGTGAAATGTGATGTCACTAATATGGATTGTTGTGGAATATTGCTTGGTAAGCCCTATCAATTTGATAGGAATGTGGTATATCATGCTAAAAAGAACACATACACCTTGGAGTTGCACAATCAAACATATTTGGTACAAAGCACTACACCCACATCAAATTTGATGCTAAGTTGTAGGTAAGCTCCCAAGATTGTAAGTCAAGCACATGATAAAAAAATAAACACCTCCAAAGATCCATGACAAAGAAGCTTCACTTCAAAATATTGTACAATCACATGAGCTTGTGGTTAAGGAACCCATCACTCTTGAGAGAGATATCAATCATACCATTGACATCATTTCAAGTGCATCTCTTCCAAAAGCACCTATGAACAAACAACCACTTGCTCCACAAGAGTTACCTTTAGCCTTGCCCTCTCCCACCATTGCACATACGGAGAAGGAGCAAGCCAAGGCAACTTCCTTCATGTAGCATCGATAGAGCCTTTAGGCCAAGGTAACACAGATCTTGTAGAAGACTCGGCAGGAGCAGAAGAGAGCAATGGACAAGCATCACAATCCTCATCCATTTTAGGTTGGAGATAGATTTTGGCTTCCCTTGGACAAACAACACTTTCCAGAGAAGCCATATCAAGACTCTACTTTGGAGACTGATCTTGTCATCAGCCATCCAACAAATGTGGTACCTAACTTTCAAATTTTGCTCACTATAGATAGAGTTTTTGATATGAAGACTTGTCACACTCGATAGGGTTCTTCCACTTCTTACCTTGTTACCCACCGTAGTCAGCTTCCACACTAGGCTCATTAGATATCTCAGCACTAGATGGCTCATGACCTTCCAAAATTATTGAGAGCATTGGGATCCAATTCTTCTATGGTTGGGAGGAGTTTTGAGGATATTATTTTACCTTAGGATTAATTATAGGCCTAAGATACTAGTTCTTATATTTTGCATTGTATTAAGTGAGGCATAGTATACCCACGTTAGATGTGCTTTGGTTAGTTGTTAGGATGCATGGTTATGTTGTTAGGGATCTCTTTCATCTTCTAGTAGGTTGTTGTTTTGTTTGCATCCATGTTTTTTGTTGGTGGTTTTCCATGCATAGAATATTGTTATAGGTAGTTGGACTTGCATGGCATATTGTTACAACCTATGTAACCATGTGATTTATTTTCTTGTACTATTTATTTAGTGTGCATAATGGAAATCCTAGCATCATGTTTGATTTCTACATTAGTGGTCGGGTCTTTAGATGACCCTTTTTAATAGCAACTCCATACATTAGCTCTAAATGCAAACTCTCTAGTATAGTATCTCTAGATGATAACTCCATATGATAGTATCTCCAAATGACATCTCTAGATGATAACTTTAGATGGCAACTCCACATGGTAGCAACTTTAGACAATAAATTCAGACAATAGTAGCTCCAAATGGTAGTGGCTCCAAACGATAGTTCTAAATGTGTAACACCCCTATTTGGAAAAGACTCTTTATGTGCTTTGAACTATGTATTAATGTGAATATTTAATGGCATAGTCTCCTTTATATATATATATATATATATATATATATATATATATATATATATATATCTGTGTGTGTGTGTGTGTGTGTTGGAATTATGTATTATTTTGTAAAATTGGAATATGATATTGCTAATGTGTTTATGGATGCAGAACCAAGTGATCTCCTTGGTGGGACCATATAGGAAAACCACCTAAAAGAGAGAGATACTTAGAAAAATGATGATGATGACTTATTCATCAACAACTCGAGGTAACATGGATAATTACCCTTCATATAGATGCATATCATGTTTTTTTATTTTCATACCTACACCATTGGGCTAGGAAGTTGCTTGCAATGAGCCTCCTTAAAAGTAGGGTGATTATAGCTTCATTTATCTTAATATAGGTTGCTTACTTAAGAATAAAACAATGGTGTAGAACTTGGTGAGAGTGTATTAATGCTTGTTTGTGGTATATTAATTATTGGGTTAAATTACTTTAGTTTTAGGATGCATTTGTTATTAATATTGGAGTTATGTAAATGAATCTAAAGTTTGGCCTTGAATATTAAAGTTAAGGGTTAAAATCTAATGTTGGTTTTAAATTAACCACTAAGCTCTTGCTTTAATAAACTAAATTAATACCCACCTTGCTACATAAGAGAGAGTGGCTCTTGATGAGAATCGGATGGTGCTTAGAAAAACATGTTCTTAATAATTCTTTGTAATGCTCATGCACCAAGGCTCATCATTTCTCCCTTGATCCTTAATATGGTTGATCAAGGGGGCAATATGGTAGTTGGTTGGTGGATTGACAGAAGAGCGGGAGGACTATTAGAACATCTAGGCATGGATCGGATCGAGTGCTATGCAGACCAGATAAAAAACTCTTACCAGGTGGATTTACTTGCACCTTTTGTTATCTTTATTGATTTTTTTAATGCTTTGGTTTAATGTTGTTTCATGTTTATTTCCTACCTTATTCATTGATTTTAGGGTGTGAGTAGACTCACGTTGTGTATGTTGAGATATCTTGTTGTTTATGCCTTCCTTATTTCTTGTTTAGTATAGCTTGTCGTGTTGGTTGTTTCATTATATTTTTTGTGGAAGGAACCTCATTGGAGATCTCTTCAAGAATCATGTGGTTGGTGCACACCCTTTCTCCCTTGATCCAGTTGAAGTGCAGGTCATATGGATGAGGTTCCTTATTGCTTGTGCATCACTTTGGTAAAACAAGTTCAGGGACATAGATTAGGGTTTTGCACACACCGCATGTAATTTTTGGAGTTGACTATGGTTTATCCTTTGGCTATGTCATTTGATATTTGATTTAATCATTCCTTACCTTTGGCCTGCATTGTATTGCGATTGATTTTTGTGCACCCTTGTTGTGTAGGTTGACGTAGAATAGCGCAACACCACATTAGGTTTGTTTGTTGTTTTATTTAGGTGTTTGCCTAATGTTCGTCTTCTTCTTTGCACTTGGATTTTAAATTTAATCCCAAAATAAGGTTTAAATGTTGTATTTGGTTGTTTTGTGTGCCTAGGATTGCTTGGATTATGCCCTTTATTAAATTTGTTATGTGCCATGTTTGGATTTAATCTTTGTGCTTGGCTTCATTATGATGATTAAGCACTTAAATGTCAACTTGCGAATATCTTGATAATTGCAATAGTGATTATTGTTGTGTGGAAGTTGTTTGTTATCCATTTGTTGAATAAGAGATTTATTTAAGTTGTTTATTATTCATGAAAAGGAAAAAAATGATTCTTTATACTTGGGATAGTAAAAGAATATTCATCTTAAGAGAAGTATGGGATTCTCTTTGTTAATGCTTTATGTGTTGAAAGAAAGCTTTATGTTTGATTCTTTAGACTTGGGTAGTAAAAGAATCATCTTAAGAGAAGTATGGGATTCTATTTGTTAATGCTTTATGTGTTGAAAGAAAGCTTATTGTTTGATTCTTTAGACTTGGGATAGTAAAAGAATCATCTTAAAAGGAGTATGAATTTCTCTTTGTTAATTTTTTGTGATGAAAGGAAAAGCTTCTACTTTGATTCTTGATATGGGTGGTAGTTAAATAAATTATTGAAAGAGTAGGGTTCTCTTCTTATATTTTATTAGGTTATGATGCATGATTGCTTGCATTCTTTTGAATATGGCATGTTGTAATTTTCATTGCATGAAAGCGTTGTTCTGATACTTAATTATACCTCATAAATAATATGGTGGTTTTCCATCGCAAAGAGGTTGCGAACTTGCGGATGGATCAAGAACCTTTGGATATGGCTCCTTAGAGCTTGAAAGTTTTGAGGTTGTGGAAACTCAAGATTTTTGTAATGATTCAATTAAACATTGAATATTGGTTATTGTACAATGTAAGATTATATTATCTAATGGCAACTTGGGGTTGCATTTCATGCTTTTTGATTAATATTTTCATATAGTTGGTTTATGTTCCATTAACTAGTTGTAATGCATGCTTATGTTAGAGATATAAGTTATCTTGCTATTGTGTAAATGTTGATGGAAATATTTTGAGATTTATTAAGTGCATAGTTTGGTTTATGGTTAAGAGGAATCTATTTGGTGCATTTCATTTGAGATGAGTATTGCAATGCTTTATGCTTTGGTTTATCTTTATGGTAAATGATTTTTTCTATTCTTGGGGTGGGTAGACTTTTCTCTTGTAAACCATGAAGAACACAGGCTTATACTAAGAGGGGGTGAACAGTATAAGATCAACTTTTACTTTTCTTTCCCAAATAATATTATCCAATATTATCAATGGCAATATCAATAGCAATAATCAAAGCAATGCACAAATCATCACACACAAGAGAGACACAAATTTAACGTGGTTCACCCAATGTGGGCTACTCCATGGAGAAAATATTTCTTCTAAATTTTCTCAACAAATCTCTTGGGAATCAATTCCCTATTACAATGTTTATGGACCTCTATCCAAAGGAGACACCAATCCCCTATGCTCTAATTTGTGGATCTCTCTCCATAGGATAACTCTATCCCCTTGCTCTGGTTTGTGGAACTTGATCTAGGAGAACTCTATCTCCTCAACTAGTTCATGGATCTCTCTCCATAGAAGAACTCTATCTTCCTAGCTAGTTCATGGATCTCACTCCATAGGAGAACTCTTTCCCCTTGCTCTAGTTCATGGATCTCTATCCATAGGAGAACTCTATCCCCTCTACTCTGGTTGGTGGAACTTCTATAAGACTCTATCCCCTCAACTACTCTAGCTTGTGGAGAATCTCTCTCTCAAGAGAGATCTCTATCCTCACTAAATTTGATGGACCTCTATCCATTGGAGACCTCTATCCCTCTCTATTTTACTTACAATCTATCCTCAACACTATCTCTCAAATACTCTATCTCCCAACTACTGATACACCAAACTCTATCTCCTAGTCTAGCACTAAATTTGCTCTCAACTCTATCTCAAATCTGCACCAAAATCTATCCCAAGTCTAGCACAAATCTGCTCTAACTCTGCTCACAAATCTACTCTTAATTCTATCTCAAATATACCCCAAGCCTTAACACAAATCTTGAACAAATCAACAATCAAACCTGCTCTCAAATCTGCACCAAACTCTATTCCAAGTCTTCCCTCAAGACTTGCTCAAATATGCCTTCAAGTCTTCTCAAATACTTGCTCAAATCTACCTTCAAGTCTTCTCAAAGACTTTCTCAAATCTGCCTTCAAGCCTTCTCAAAAGACTTGCTCAAATCTACCTTCAAGCCTTCTCAAAAGACTTGCTCAAATCTACCTTTAATGCTACTCACAAAACCTGCTTAAAATATTTCCAAATCTTGCATACAAAACACAACTTAAATCTCTTTCAGAAAAGCTTTCTTCACACATATAAATTCTACTTAGAATTCTTTTAACCTCTGGAACATATAGAGAATGATATGCTCTATCAAAAACTCAATATGTTTCACACTCACAAATCTTGTACTCAATTAACCAATCTCTATCTCTTGCCAAATCCCTTTCAAATCAAATCAAACAATGTATAACTTGTTTCACAAAACTGATCTATCTTTCTTGCAAATTTTCTCTCAAATATCAATCACACTAATGCACAATTTCCCTTCACAAAATTGATCTCAACCACTTCCACAATTGCAATCAATATCTCTCAAACCAATGTTTAAAATATTTCACAAAGATGCACTAACTTGTCTTCAACCCTAGCACAAGTAGTTCACAATCTCTAGCACAAATGTCTTAACCTCTTTCAATAATAGAAGCACAAATTGTTCTCAAATTCTATCCCAAATATTTCCAAAACATTCAACAATGAAGCACAAATCCTAACTCAAATATTTCCAACAATGCTTATCAAACAATCCTTTTCACTCCACCTTATGTTCCAAAATATTCACTTCAACAAACACTTTAAACAAGGAATGATGTGCCCATACCTCTTTAATTTGCTCTTATGGAGATATGTCTTCAAAACCTATCTCACAAATAACTAATTTTTCTAATGCCACTTCAAGGGTTAGATTGCAAGATACTTTCTCAAAATATCCACATGAATTTTCACCTTCTCAAAATATATTTCACAATGCAAGAAATACAATAAAATTATCAAGCCACTTTTACACCTTATTACTCCTAATCTTGCAAAATAATATTCAATCCAACAAAGCCACAAATTACACATATAAATTTTTCATTTACACCTTATACCTCCTTCTTGATACAAATGAATTAAAGCACTTCAAATTTCCAAAAATACCATTAAAACATCACTTTATCTCATACCCTACTCATAGCACTTAGCAAAAACTCCACTTCATCTTTTTATTCAAAAATTAAACCATCACTTTTCAACCCTTTTAATTAAAAATTAAAAGCAAAAATTATTTCTCCTTATGTCTCCCTAAACAAGAGTGTGGCACATACCTTTGACTTGGGCACAAAATAATTTTCCAAAAATTATTCCCTTGCTACTGCCTGCCATCGTGATTCGAACCTATGTTGTCTGTTGGCCAATGCCTTAGCCATCAGCTAGGCCACTGCATGGGCTAGCCACCCACACAACACCAAAAGGTGCTCGCTATCCTTTATACCTGAACTCTACTATAAATCAAGAGGTTTTCCAAACAAAAATTTATCACCTTGCTATCGTCGCATCTCGAACTCGAGACCTCTCTTCTACCATGCCCTAGCACCGTGGGTTCTACCATCTGGGCTAGCTACTCGGATGGAAACAAAGTTTGGTCCCCTTCTCCTTATTCCGTGCTCTACCTCGATATGCGAAAAATACTTTATATTTTTCTTCTCCTCTATCATGAATGAACAAAAACTTGGATGCACAATACACTAATTAATTTTTCAACCTTGGCTTTGCATTATATATATATAATAGTTGACATGGTCCTTGACGTCGACACATTCGATTTTCAACCAAAATTTTGGTACTCATAATTTATTTTTAATTATTATAATAATTTAAATCTCCAAGGATTTAAATATTATAATTTTTCTTTGGGCCTTTACTTAAGATAAAGACTTTGCCACCATAAATCATTTTTTCTTTGCAAGTACCACCATGGTAAATCAATTTAACCCTTTTATTTTTATTTTTCAAATACCACCATGGTAAATCAACTAAACCTTTTCTTTTGCAAATACTCCCATGGAGAAAGCCTTATCTTTTTCTTGTTGCCTCATTGTCTCATGTTCCCTTTGAATATTACATCTTTCCTTTGACATCAATGACAACTCAACATGCTCAAAATTTCCAACAATCTCCCCCTTTGTCATTGATGGCAACCCTTTTCTAAAAATTCCTTTTTCCAAACCACTTGATTCCAAATCTGCTCCCCTTGAGAAACTGCTCCCCTACTGAATGCTCTCCCCCTTACTCAAATATCTCCCCCTTTGACATCAATGGCAAAGGGACTCCTTTGGGGCTAAATATAAGACTCTTAGCTCAGCCCCCTCCCCACCTCCTCTCCTTGAGGTGATTAATTTTGGGGTGGGAGTATCTCTACTCCCAGCATACAATGCTCTTTTTCTTTGTCAACCTTCTTTTTCAACATACCCTTTTGATCCTTTTGAGTGTCCCTATTCTTGCTTGTCTTTGGAAGCTCTGGAAACTCTATTCTACACCACTTGGCCTTATGCCCTAGATTATTGCACTTGTAACACTTAATGTTGTAGTTCTTAGAAGGTGCAAATATCTTGAAGTTCCTCCTGGTGAAGCCATACTCATTTCTGTCATGAACCCTATAGTGGATTGCTTTATGACCAAATTGATTACAAGAGTAGCAATACCCTTGAAAGGAATATCCATATTTGAAAGAGTTGTCATTCCTTTTAGTGAGGCCATACTCCTTCTTTCCATGAATCCTGCAATGCATAGCCTTGTGACCAAACCGATTACATGAAAAACAATATCCTTTGAAGAAATCTTGTCTTGAACCCTCTGGTCTCTTAGTCCTTTCTTTGCCTTCTCTGTGATGATCCCTGTTTCTTGTTTGTGCATTGTTTCCTTTCTTAGTGAAGCTTCTATTCTTCAACTTATCCTCATAAGTCTCAATTTCTTCTTCACTCTCTTCCTCTGAAACTTCCTCCTATTTTGAGCTTGAGCTTGACCCTTCTTCTTGTTTCCCTTGTCCTTCTTCAAAACCAAGTCCTGTTTTGATAGATGAAGATCTTTGTGCATTGATAATCTTATCCAAAGTCTTTGAACTTTTCCCAAACTTGTGTAGCTTGTCCTTAGAATATTTCACTTCCATCCTTAGTGAAACTACCTCTTGTTCTAGTCTTTCACATTCTAACTCTTTTACCTCTAACTTTTCACTCATGACCTCTTTAATTCTCCTTGCCTTAGCTTTTGAGTTTGTCAGGTCTTGTATAAGCTTTTCTTTTTCTTCCTCACATTCTTGAACTTGAGTCTTTAGTCTTGAATTCTACTTTCTAACCTTTTTCAATTCTCTGAGAGCAACAATAAGTTCTGCTTCTAGATCTACTGTGCCTTCCTCTTCATTTTTTGAATCTTTCTCTACTTCTTGGTCTTCAAGAGCATCTTCATACTTTTCAACTTTATCTTCAATAGGAGCATTTTCTTCCTCTTCTATTGCCAAAAATAGAATCTCTTCTTCTTCACTATCTGAGAGTCTTTCATCACTATCACTTGAAGCCTTGCTTCCCTTATTAACATAGAAACTCTTCTTGTGCCTTTGAAAGAACTTATTTTCATGCTTGCCTTGACCATACCTATTTTTCTTTTCATACCTAGATTTTCCTCCTTCCTTTTTCTTATGATCCTATTTCTCTTCACTACTACTGCTTCCAGATTCTGGATAATTAGATGCATAGTGACCAAAATTACCACAATTAAAACATTTCACTATTTTCATACCTTTGTGCTTTCTTGAGTCCTTCTTGTTTCTTCTCCCATAGTTAGCTTCTTCATCACTGCTTGACTCACCACTTGATTCTAGTTTCTTATATTTTGTCTTCTTTGATGCTTTGAAAGCTACCTCTTTCTTGGAGTTGGGATCCTTTACTATTCTCATCTCATAAGCTATGAGAATTCCATGTAACTCATCCATAGTCAACTTTTCAATATCTCTCATCTCTTCTATAGCTAAAACCTTTCCATCATACCTCATAGGAAGTGACCTTAAAACCTTTTGAGCAACACTAGAGTCTTCAATTTCAAATCCAAGTCCATGCATGGTATTAACAACTTCATCCACATGAAGAAAGTATGTAGCAATATCTTCCTCATCTTCCA
Source organism: Wollemia nobilis (assembly GCA_028583015.1). Taxonomy (NCBI): domain Eukaryota; kingdom Viridiplantae; phylum Streptophyta; class Pinopsida; order Araucariales; family Araucariaceae; genus Wollemia; species Wollemia nobilis. The sequence goes on along the minus strand of JAQPPZ010000856.1, from coordinate 28,698,973 downwards.
TATTCAAATCTTCAAACCTTTTCTTGTGGTTTTGTAGTTTTGCCATCTTGACCTTTTTATCTCCCTCATATGTTTGCTTCAATTTTTCCCATATCTCTTTTTCTGATTTGCAATGCATAACTTTCACAAATTCTGCTTCACGTAATCCACTTAATATTCCATTCATAGCCTTGGCATTATTCACATGTAATATCTTACCATATTTATCTATGGGAGGATTAGTTGTAGGTGTGAACCCATCCTCAATGGATTGCCATGTCTCATATCCTTGTGCCATCAAGTAAGTCTTCATTATTATGCTCTAGAAAGCATAATTGTTCCCATCGAATAATGGTGCCTTATTTGATGAAGATCCATTCTGATATGCCATCTGTGTTCCTGTAATTTCTTCCTTCAAGTTGTTAGAATTTTTTGAAGGAACCCACTCTGATACCAATTGAAGAACACATGCTTATACTGAGAGGAGGGTGAACAGTATAAGATCAACTTTTACTTTTCTTTCCCAAATAATATTATCCAATATTATCAATGGCAATATCAATAGTAGTAATCAAAGCAATGCACAAATCATCACACATAAGAGAGACATAAATTTAATGTGGTTCATCCAATGTGGGCTACTCCACGGAGAAAATATTTCTTCTAAATTTTCTCAACAAATCTCTTGGGAATCAATTCCCTATTACAATGTTTATGGACCTCTATCCAAAGGAGACACCAATCCCCTATGCTCTGATTTTTGGATCTCTCTCCATAGGAGAACTCTATCCCCTTGCTCTAGTTCATATATCTCTCTCCATAGGAGAACTCTATCCCTTCTTGTTATGGAACTTGATCCAAGGAGAACTCTATCTCCTCAACTAGTTCATGGATCTCTCTCCATAGAAGAACTCTATCTTCCCATCTGGTTCATGGATCTCTCTCCATAGGAGAACTCTTTCCCCTTTCTCTAGTTCATGGATCTCTATCCATAGGAGAACTCTATCCCCTCTACTCTAGTTGGTGAACTTCTAGAAGACTTCTATCCCCACTGCTATGGCTTGTGGATCTCTCTCCATAGGATAACTCTGTCCCTACTACACTAGCTAATGGACCTCTATCCACTAGAGATTCCTCTCTTACACCTCCAAACCTCACTCAAAATTCCCTAGTCTATCACAAATTTACTCTAAATCTGCTCAAATCTGCACCAAAATCTATCCCAAGTCTAGCACAAATCTGCTCTAACTCTGCTCACAAATCTACTCTTAATTCTATCTCAAATATTCCCCAAGCCTTAACACAAAGCTTGAACAAATCAGCAATCAAACCTACTCTCAACACTTGCTCAAATCTCTTCAAGCCTTCTCAAAGACTTGCTCAAATATACCTTCAAGCCTTCTCAAAGACTTGCTCAAATCTATCCTCAAGCCTTCTCAAAATCAAACTCAAGCCTTCTCAAAGACTTGCTCAAATCTACCTTCAATGCTGCTCACAAAACCTACTCAAATATTTCCAAATCTTGCATACAAAACACAACTTAAATCTCTTTCAGAAAATCTTTCTTCACACATATAAATTCTACTTAGAATTCATTTAACCTCTGGAACATATAGAGAATGATATGCTCTATCAAAAACTCAATATGTTTCACACTCACAAATCTTGTACTCAATTAACCAATCTCTATCTCTTGCCAAATCCCTTTCAAATCAAATCAAAACAATGTATAACTTGTTTCACAAAATTGATCTATCTTTCTTGCAAATTTTCTCTCAAATATCAATCACACTAATGCATAATTTCCCTTCACAAAATTGATCTCAACCACTTCCACAATTGCAATCAATATCTCTCAAACCAATGTTTAAAATATTTCACAAAGATGCACTAACTTGTCTTCAACCCTAGCACAAGTAGTTCACAATCTCTAGCACAAATGTCTTAACCTCTTTCAATAATAGAAGCACAAATTGTTCTCAAATTCTATCCCAAATATTTCCAAAACATTCAACAATGAAGCACAAATCCTAACTCAAATATTTCCAACAATGCTTATCAAACAATCCTTTTCACTCCACCTTATGTTCCAAAACATTCACTTCAACAAACACTTTAAACAAGGAATGATGTGCCCATACCTCTTTAATTTTCTCTTATGGAGATATGTCTTCAAAACCTATCTCACAAATAACTAATTTTTCTAATGCCACTTCAAGGGTTAGATTGCAAGATACTTTCTCAAAACATCCACATGAATTTTCACCTTCTAAAAATATAATTTCACCATACAAAAATTATAATAAAATATCAAACCCCTCTAACACCTTATTACTCCTAATCTTGCAAAATAAAATTCAACCCAACAAAGCCACAAATTACACATATAAATTTTTCATTTACACCTTATACCTCCTTCTTGACACAAATGAATTAAGGCACTTCAAATTTCCAAAAAGACCATTAAAACATCACTTTATCTCATACCCTACTCATAGCACTTAGCAAAAACTCCACTTCATATTTTTATTCAAAAATTAAACCATCACTTTTCAACCCTTTTAATTAAAAATTAAAAGCAAAAATTATTTCTCCTTATGTCTCCCTAAACAAGCGTGTGGCACATACCTTTGACTTGGGCACAAAATAATTTTCCAAAAATTATTCCCTTGCTACTATGTATCATCGTGATTTCGAACTTGCGTTGCCTGTTGGCCAGATGCCTTAGCCATCGGCTAGGCCACCACGTGGGCTAGCCACCCACACAACACCAAAAGGTGCTCGTTGTCCTTTATACCCAAACTCTACCACAAATCAAGAGGTTTTCCAAAAAAAACTTTATCACCTTGCTACCGCCACATCTCGAACTCGAGACCTCTCTTCTGCCACACCCTAGCACCGCGGGTTCTGTCATCTGGGCTACCTGCCCGGATGGAAATAAAGTTTGGAGCCCCTTCTCCTTATTCTATGCTCTACCTCGATATGCGAAAAAGACTTTGTCTTTTTCTCCTCCTCTACCATGAATGAACGAAAACTTGGATGCACAATTACACGAATTAATTTTTCAACCTTGGCTTTGCATTATATATATAATAGTTGACATGGTCCTTGACGTTGATGCATTTTATTTCCAACCAAACTTTTGGCGCTCATAATTTATTTTTAATTATTATAATAATTTAAATCTCCAAGGATTTAAATATTATAATTTTTCTTTGGGCCTTTACTTAAGATAAAGACTTTGCCACCATAAATCATTTTTTCTTTTGCAAGTACCACCATGGTAAATCAATTTAACCCTTTTATTTTTCTTTTTCAAATACCACCATGGTAAATCAACTAAACCTTTTTTTTTCTTTTGCAAATACTCCCATGGAGAAAGCCTTATATTTTTCTTGTTGCCTCATTGTCTCATGTTCCCTTTGAAGATTACATCTTTCCTTTGACATCAATGACAACTCAACATGCTCAAATTTCCAATAGGTAGACTTTCCTCTTGTAAACCATGAAACCAATCCTAGAAGGAGTTGCATGAATGCAATAGCCAAGTATATAAAAGTCCTAGGATTTGTGAGAATGCAATAGCTAGGATCTACAAAACCTGAAAGTATTTATGAGTATACAATAGCCAGGGTACTTGCGAGTAGTTACACCTTGAACAAGTAGGATCGAGTGTGTGAGAAAACCTATTCACAAGACATCAGTGGTGACTCCTTGATCGTGTAGGATACAAATATCATCTTAGTTTTCATCGAAGTGGCAATAACCTTAGTTATACCATGGAGGTGTGGCAACTAAGCACCAAGGCTCTATGTAAAATAACCTATCTAGGAGTATCTAGAGTCAGGTTAGAGAATTATCATTCCCTTTAAGTGTTATGAGCCTTAGAATATAATCTCTACATTGTGTTTACATGGTCTTATAATGATGAGGGTGTAGGAAAGGTTGGGGGACAACTTATGACATCCTTCTAAACATGTTGATTTAGTAAGATGAACCCCTAAAATTTTTGGTGCTGACCTCTCCTATCCACTGAGTGTCATCTACAATGACTTGAAACTCAAATATGGTAAAACCTTGTATGCTAAAATAAATAAAATGTGTCTTCCTTGAGAGCCTTTGTTTTGTAAGTGCTCTTCAAAAAAATTGGGTTGTTTTAGTTGGTATTAGAGATCTAGGTTGTAGGGTTATAATCTTCCATGGAGTGTGTTGGGTTGAGCCTTGATTTTATGTGCTACTTTGGGTCTGACACCTTACATGAAATCAAGAATGATCTTTAAACTTAATCAATAGAGAAATAATAATGTGTGTTAGTTTATAGAGTAGTATGAAGCTAACATGACGTAAGTATAATAGTGGGAATTGTATCTTACCCAACTCCTTTGTATGAATAGGATATGGCACTAGTGTCAAGGTCCTCTAGGAAAGTGGGTCTACTTATTTGAAGGGATGCTGAAGAAATATTTTCAAAAGGGCCTAGGGTTAATAAGGACCTTGGACAATAAAGGGGTAAGGTTTTAGCTACCTGCCAAACTTTTGGAAAGGATTCCAGCAAAGAAAACCTTGATGAGGGCATGACCAATGAGGCATCCTTACTCCAAGAATTATAAAGAAAAATAAAGCAGTTGGAATCAGTAGTAAGGTCATTACAAACCAAATAGGTCAACATCAGATGATGCTGGAAATAATTTTTGAACAAGGATATGGAGCCTGTAATAAGGGCAAAGCAAGAAATCATTTTTCCAAAATAAGGTGTTACACCTAGGGAGGTCCTCACTATACCAAGAAGTGCTCCCAAAGAGCAGAGGCTAGTCACCAAGCAGAGGAGTCGTCACACCAAATCTATGTTGCTACTAGAAATTAGGACTTAGATGGACAAGCAACACCAATGTTGCTAAATGGTAAGCTCTTTGGTAAAAACGTAAAAGTTTTAATAGATAGTGGAGCTACATATAGTTTTATTTCCACTAGTATTATCATGGATATGATGAAAAGACCTAGATATTTGGCACAAGGGTGGAAATTTGAGTATGGTTCTAGGAAAACCTACTCAGTGGATCAATGCTTACCTATGATTGAGATAACTCTACCTGAAGGGTCCACTATATGGCACTTGTATGTGGTGCCCCTTCATGCTTTTGACATTATCCTAGGGATGGATTGGTTGAAGGCTCATGGAGCCTTAATAAATTTTCAAGATAGGTGGATGGACTTCACTGATAAGGACAAAATGAGGGTAAGAGTTCAAAGTAGTCAAGGTATTTTTTGACCCCACTTGCTTTCAACTATGTAGTTAAATAAAGCCATCAAAAGAGGTAGTATGCTTTACGTAGTGAAGATCAATGGTAGGACTAGAGAGAAAGGGGATGAAGAGGTTTTTAAGAAGCATATAATTCTTCATGAGTTTTGGGATGTATTCCCTAAATACCTTCTAGGTTTACCTCCAAAAATAAAATTTTATTTCACTATTAAGTTAATATCGGGAGATGAACCCATTTCTAGAAAACCTTACAAAATGACTCTAATCAAGATGCATGAGCTAAAGGTGTAGCTTCAAGACTTATTGGATAAAGGTTTGATCAAACCAAGTGTGTCACCTTGGGGTGCTCTAGTTTTATTTGTGAAAAATAAGGATGGATCCTTGAGGTTGTGTATAGATTACAGAATGTTGAACAAGGTGACCATTAAAAATAGGTATCCTATACCTCGGATAGAGGATCTATTTGATCAGCTGAGAGGAGCTACCATATTTTAAAAAATATATCTGAGGTCAGGGTATCACCAATTAAGGATTCAAGAAGATGATACCCTGAAGATAACCTTTAAGACTAGATATGGGTACTATGAGTTCATAATGCTACCATTTGGGTTGACCAATGCACCAACAACTTTCATGAATCTGATGAATAATATGTTCAAAAAATATCTGGATCGGTTTGTCTTAGTATTCTTGGATGATATTTTGATTTATTCTCATTCTAAAGAGGAACATGACCAACATCTTAGGATGGTGTTGGAAGTCCTGAGGAAAAATCATCTCTATGGTAAATTGTCCAAGTGCAAGTTTTATACTTTGCAAGTTCAGTATTTGGGGCACATTATCTCAATAGAGGGAATTGTTGTGGACCCAAAGAAGATTGAGGCTATTTTAAATTGGCCTCCACCTACAAATGTGATTGAATTTAGGAGTTTCATGGGACTCATAGGCTATTATAGATATTTTGTGCGAGATTACTCTAAAATTACCTATTCAATCACAAATATTCAAAGGAAGGGAAAAGAGTTCAAATGGATGGATAGGTGTGAGACCACATTTGATACTCTAAAAAATAAATTGACAATGACACCAATCCTCAAGATTCCATATCCTCTTGGAAAATTTATCATGTGTACAGATGCTTCTTTAGAAGGCTTGGGTGGATTTTTGTCTCAGGAAGAAGCCACAATGGCCTATGAGTCTAGAAAACTCAAGAAGCATGAGGTAAATTATGCCACCCATGACTTGGAATTGGTAGTGGTTGTGCATGCCCTAAAGGCTTGGAGGCATTACCTATTGAGTGGGCCATTCGAGCTAAGAACAAACCATCAAATTTTGAGGTACATTTTTACCCAACCTATGCTAAATGCAAGATAGAGGAGATGGGTAGAGTTCTTAGTAGAATATGACTTTGGTATTGAGTATATCAAAGGAAAAGAAAATAAGGTTGTTGATGCCTTGAGTAGGAGAAGGCATATAACTACCTTAACCTAGAGCCATATTGATTTGATGGATAGGGTTAAGGAAATGCAACTACAAGACCCATTTTGCTTAGAAATGTGAGATAGAATAGAAAGAAATCTTGAAGATGGTAAGGGTTTCAACCTGAAATATGAGCTTTTATGCTTTAAGGATTGGGTAGTTATACCCAAATTAGGTGACTTAAGGAGAAATATTATGCAAGAGGCACATAATTCTCCCTACTCTGCTCATTCGAGAGGGTAAAAAATGAGATAAAACATGAAAAAGACCTTTTATTGGCCTGGGATGAAGTGGGATATCACTGAATTTATTGCAAGATGTTTAGAATACCAAAAGGTGAAGGCAGAACATCATCACCCAATTGGAAAGTTGTACCCACATGAGATACCTATGCAAAAATGGCAGGTTATCTCTATGGATTTTATTGTGGGATTACCAAAGAATAGGTTCCAGCATGATGTTATCTTGGTAGTGGTTGATAAGTTGACCAAGGTTGCACACTTCATACCAGGGAACATCAAGGATGATGCATCGGTAGTGGCAAATAAGTTTTCCAAAGAAATTTTTAGGTTGCATGGATTTCTTGAGATGATCATATTAGATAGGGACTCTAGGTTCACATCTAAATTTTTGCAAGCTCATCACCGTGCAATAGGTACTAAGCTGAATATTAGTTCTGCATATCATCCCAAAATAGATGGTCAGATTGAGAGGGTCAACCAGATTTTGGAAGACATGCTATGCATGTATTGCATGGACCAAAAGTCTAAGTGGGAAGACTTTTTGTATCTTGTTGAATTTGCATACAACAATGGGTACCAAGCATCATTGGGGATGTCCCCATTTGAAGCCTTGTATGGTAGAAGATGCAAAACACCTCTATCATGGGATAATCTAGAGGATCGAGTGATGATCGAACTAGATCTTATCTGAGAGATGGAGGAACAACTTAAGGCAATATGGCTTAGGCTCAAGGTAGTGGTCGATCGCCAAAAGAGCTATGCTGATCTGAAAATATCACCAAGAGAATTCTTTATGGGGGATAAAGTATTCTTGAGGGTAAAACCCATGAAAAGTGCCATCAAGTCAACTAAGTTGGATCCTCACTATGTTGGGCCCTTTGAGATCATTGGTAAGGTCAGCCTAGTAGCCTATAGGCTCACTTTTCCACCCAACCTATCAAAGATCCATGATACTTTCCACATATCCCTTCTTAGGAAGTATGTTGTTGATCCTACTCACGTGTGGAATATTTCTAATTTGTAGATGATAGAATCCATAGCCATTGAGGTGCGGCCAATTAAGATTCTAGGGTTTCATTCCAAGAAGTTGAGGAAATGAACCCTAGATCAATGTAAGGTCCAGTGGGACCAGTATTCTAAAAATTGTGCTACATGGGAAAATGTTGAAGTTATGAGACAACAATTTCCATATCTTTTTGAATAAATCATGTATGCTACTTTTGCAAGAAACACAGAGGACTATGTTTAGTCCAAGGGGGTAGTATGTAACACCCCTATTTGGATGAGACTCTTTATGTGCTTTGAACTATGTATTAATGTGAAGATTTAATGGCATAGTCTCCTTTATCTATATATGTTGGAATGATGCATTCTTTTGGAAACTTGGAATATGGTATTGTTGATGTGTTTATGGATGCAGGACCAGGTGCTCTCCTTGGTGGGACCATATGGGCAAACCACCTACAAGAGAGAGATACTTAGGGAAATTATGATGATGATTGGTTCATCAGCAACTCGAGGTAACATGGATAATTACCCTTCATGTAGATGCATATCATGTTTGCTTAATTCCATACTTGCACCATTGGGCTAGGAAGTTGCTTGCAATGAGCCTCCTTAAAAGTAGGGTGGTGATAGCTTTGTCTATCTTAATATAGGTTGCTTACTTAAGGATAAAACAATGGTGTAGAACATGGTGAGAGTGTATTAATGCTTGTTTGTGGCATATTAATTATTGGGTTGAATTACTTTAGTTTTAGGATGCATTTGTTATTAATATTGGAGTTATGTAAATGAATCTAAAGTTTGGCCTTGAATATTAAAGTTAAGGGTTAAAATCTAATGTTGGTTTTAAATTAACCACTAAGCTCTTTCTTTAATAAACTAAATTAATACCCACATGTGTGTTTTAATCACTAATCTCTTGGATGGCATTCCTTATTGCCTATGTGTCGCTTTGGAAAAACAAGTTCATGGATGTAGATTAGGTTTTTGCATGCATTGCATGTAATTTTTGGAGTTTGAATATGGTTTATCCTTTGGCTACATAATTTTATGTTTTAATTAATCATTCCTCACCTTTGGCTTACGATTTATTGTAATTAAGTTTCATGTGCCCTTGTTGTGTAGGCTGAAATTGAATATCGCAATGCCACCTTAGGTTTGATTGTTGTTTTATTTAGGTGCTTGCCTAATGTTCATATTCTTCTTTGTGCTCGGATTTTTTATTTAATCCTAAGCTAAGGTTTAAATGTTGGCTTTGGTTGTTTTGTGTGCCTTGGCTTGCTTGGATTGTGGCCTTTGTAAAAGTTGTGCACCTTATTTGGATTTAATCTTTGTGCTTGGCTTCCTTATGATGATTAAGCACTTAAATGGTAACTTTAGAATATCTTGATCATTGCAATATTGATTATTGTTGTGTGGAAGTTGCTTGTTATCCTTTTTTTGAATAGGATATTTATTTAAGTTGCTTATGCTTAATGAAAAGGAAACAAAGATTATGTTTGATTCTTTAGACTTGGGTAGTAAAAGAATCATCTTAAGAGAAGTATGGGATTCTCTTTGTTAATGATTTATGTGTTGAAATAAAGTTTTATGTTTGATTATTTAGACTTGGGATAGCAAAAGAATCATCTTAAGAGAAGTATGAGATTCTTTTTTTTAATTGTGCATGTGTTTAAAGAAAGCTTTATGTTTGATTCTTTAGACTTGGGTAGTAAAAGAATCATATTAAGATAAGCATGGTATTCTCTTTGTTAATGCTTTATGTGTTGAATGAAAGCTTATTATTTAATTATTTATACTTGGTATAGTAAAATAATCATCTTAAAAGGAGTATGGATTTATCTTTGTTAATGCTTTATGTGATGAAAGGAAAATATTCTACTTTGATTCTTGAGACTGGTGGTAGTTAAAGAAATCATTGAAAGAGAAGTAGGATTCTCTTCTTGTAGTTGATTATGTTATGATGCATGGTTGCTTGCATTCTTTTGAATATGGCATGTTGTAAGTTTCATTGCATGAGATTTGTTCTGATCCCTAAGTATACCTCATAAATAATATGGTGGTTTTCCCATCACGATGAGGTTGTAGATTTGCAAATGGATCAAGAACCTTTGGATGTGACTCCTTAGAGCTTGAAATTTTTGAGGTTGTGGAAACTCAAGATTTTTGTAATGATTTAGTTAAACATTGAATATTGGTTATTGTACAATGTAAGATTATATTGTCTAATGGTAACTTGGGGTTGCATTTCATGCTTTCTGATTAATCTCTTGAGATAGTTGGTTTATGTTCCATTAACTAGTTGTAATGCATGCTTATGTTAGAGATATAAGTTATCTTGCTATTGCATAAATGTTTATGGAAAGCTTTTGAGATTTATTAAGTGCATAGTTTGGTTTATGGTTAAGAGGAATCTATTTGGTGCATTTCATTTGAGATGAATATTGTAATGCTTTATGCTTTGGTTTATCTTTATGGTAAATGATGTTGTTTTCTATCCTTGGGGTGGGTAGACTTTCCTCTTGTAAACCATGAAATCCAATCCTAGAAGGAGTTGCATGAATGCAATAACCAGGTAGACAAGAGTCCTAGAAGGAGTTGCAAGAATGAAATAGCTAGGATCTCATGAACCTAGAAGGAGCTATGAATATACAATAGCCAGGTTACTTATGAGTAGTCGCACCTTAAACAAGTAGGATTTGGTGTGTGAGAAAACATATTCACAAGACATCAATGGTGACTCCTTGATTGTGAAGGATTCAAATATCATATTAGTTGTCATAAAAGTGTAAATAACCTTAGCTAACCCGTGGAGGTGTGGTAACTAAGAACCAAGTCTCTATGTTGAATAACATATCTAGGAGGATCTAGAGTCAAGTTAAGGAATTGGCATTCCCCTTTAAGTGTTATGGACCTTAAATAATAATCCCTACATTGTGTTCACATGGTCCTATACCAAGGAGGGTGTATGAAAGGTGGGGGGAACACTTATGGCATCCTTCTGAACATGTAGATTTAGTAAGGTGAACCCTAGAAATTATGGGAGCTGACATCTCCTGTCCACTGAGTGTCATCTATAGCAACTTGGAACTTAAATGTGGTGAAGCCTTGTATGCTAAAATAAATAAAGGGTGTCTCCCTTGAGAGCCTTCATTTTTTAAGTGCTCTTAAAAAAAACTAGGTTGGTAGTTTTGGGTTGTTACAAGATGGCAGCAGCTCACAATCTAGATGATCCATTCATGTAATTTTTATCTCGCTTAACTCTTGTGCATCTCATACATGAACCAAGGTAGAAAGATACATAGAATATGATTACCAACATGTTCAAACTCCAACACAATGCTTGAGAGGATTCATTCTTTTTTATGGTATCTCTTCTAACACAAACTGAATACTTCTTGGATGGCTCTACAAATCCACTAAGATTAAATAAATATTTGCAACACCTGCAACCATTAAAAAAAACAAGAAAAATAATTTTCCTTCAATTGAATTGGTACAATTTTCTCTTTACACAAATGTACAGTGCTTGTATTATCACTAAATTAATTTGGCATAGCAATCCATACATAATATTCTCACATTTCTTCTCATCCACAAAATGATCAATGCTCTGATACCAAATATTGGAGTATATCTGGTGCACCAAATTTATTCATTGATATATAATAGAATATATACAAGATGATGCTTACCATTTGTTACCACATCAGTTACAACTACCTATAACTATCTAGTACCTGCAACTAACTACTATCCCAAAACCAAAAGTTCATAACATAATCCTATACATAATACATTATGTTTTATATTTGAAATAACCAATCCAATATTTCATCAACTCTTTCAGTGTTGATGGGGCTACCCAATATATTTTCATATTTTTCAAAAAGTAATCACAAATGGTGTGAGCAAAGGGATAGTGAAGAAGTAAATAGTTTGATATTTCTAAATCCTTCTCACACAAGGCAAATCTAAAAGGTCCATGACATCCCCTTCTTTGTAGATTCTCTCTTGTAATAATATTACTTGGAACTTCTAATTTTGAGGCCTTAGGAAGAGCCTCTAGTGACCAAACATTTTCTAAGGAAACTCTTTAGGAGGAGGAAATTATGATTGCTCTAAATCCTCATATCCCATATTGATCAATTACCCACTATATTTTCATAGATTCCAAACCAACTCATACTTTCATGTAAAAATTGACAAATAAAACTCTTGAAGCATATTTTGAAATTCATTTGTAATTTGTTTGCATTTCCCTCCTTAAACCAGGTTACTAATAGAAATTCATGATCAAGAGTTGTCACTCACACTAATACAATCCTTGATATTTATACCTTTACAAGCTAGGCATGCCTAAGCCAATGGTTATCATTTTTAATTACAGATAATAGTATAAGGCTTCAACCATGCATCGAAAAAAAAATTGCATATTCCCCTCATTGATTGACCATCTAATATATTTCTTGATCAATTGAAAACTATCTTATATGAAGTTCCATGTTGGCAAGTCTTTGGGTAGGGTGATTTTTCTATATAATTTCAATGCATCAAGAGAACCTATATACTTTAAAATGATATTTTTTCCAATTCTTTCCTTGAACTTTAAATAATCTCCATCCAAGTTTTACCCCTAATTTCAAACTCATAAGTCTTTGATTTTGCAAACCTACTCCTCCAATATTATTTCCTTTGTAAACTATATCCCAATTACAAAGAGGAAACCTAAAGTTTTCCTTGCATCCTTTCCAAAGAAGTCTCTTTTAATTTTATTAAATTTTTATGCTATACCTACTGGTAATCTTGAAAGTGACATCATATAAATAGGGAAGGATTGCAATGTAGTTTTTATGAGTTGTAGCCTTCCCACCATGGTTAAGAACTTACCTTTGCAACCTACCAAAGAAGATTTCATTCTATCCAAAGGTCCAAAGCTCCTTTTTATTTCCTTTATGAGATAAACAAATACCCAAGCAAGTTGATGGAAACTTTTCAAATTTTAAACCCTAAAATATTCATTATAATGTGTTGTAAATCTAGGAAAATATTAATTAAAAATTCTTGGATTTTGTAGTATTAACCAATTTTCCAACACCCTTATTGTAGCATGATAATATTGATTTAAACTCCATGGCCTCACTGATTAGGGGAGGACTCTCGATCTATAACTTCTTCTTGAACTTCCTCATTTGACTCAAACCTTACAAGAGGAGATTCAAACTCCTTAGGATGTTCGTCATTTCTCTTATTTCAATTTTTTTTATCAAATACCAAATCTTTTCCTATTGTTGGATGTATAATTCCCCTTCAATCTAAGTAGAGGATATTTGTATGCCCATCATAGCTGGTTGGCATTGGTTCGCACATATTGGTATGTATGACATCCAACAGTCCTTTAGCTCTATGAGTGTTGAGCTAAAAAGGTACATGATGTTTCTTTCCTGCTAGACAACCAGAGCAAACTAGCACTCTCTACCACATATTCAAAATTTTCCATGTGATTTTTTTGTAGGTTCTATCACTATAGGTATTCCAAGCATACCTCGAATCATATCTATCAATTTTAATGCAAAAATCATTTATCCCCTAAAAAATCCTAAGATTACATTGCTCCATGGGAAAACCATCATTGTGGTATCTCTCAACCACCAAACTTCATCTTATCCTTTCTCTCTTCTAGGAAAAAACATTCTCTTTTAAAATCCATTCAACATTTCTTTCACTCTATTCTATTCTATCACATTCATCCATCCACAATCAACATGTATTTTGTTGGTCATTTTATCTTTGTGCCAACAATATTTCTAAGAGTGATTATTACCTCCATAAATCTCACAAGGATGTAGATTTCAACACCTAGTTGTTACATGTTCAAATTATCCACAATAACTACAATAATTATTTAAGTTTCATTCTCTGCATAGATTTCTCTTTTTACAAACTTGGTCTCACCACTTCTTGTTTGATCAAAAAACCAAGACCTTCATTCTTAGGCCTTTTGTTTTATTTTATAGAATTTCTTATACCTTACCCATTCTTTCCCAATCGTGTTCTATTATATCCTACTCTTTTTATTAATTTTGAGCCAATACCTTTGGTGTGCTTTTCGAAGCACCCGATCTCTTCATCCTTACTATGTTCTTTTTCAATGTGACCTTTGTCATGGCCAACACCACTATCACCAACATCATTCAAACACCCAAACTCTTCATCATCACTATGGTCTTTGTCATGGCCAACAATATTGGGTATGAGATGATGATGCTCATCTTCATCACAAACACTACTATTACCAACATTGTTCAAATCTCCAATGGAACCAACCAATGCAACATTAGGATATGATATGACATTAAGGTTAAATAAATCATTCTTATATGAATCAATTGCAATAAACTCACCATTTTCTATGATAAAACTCTTCTTCTTGCCATATACAACCATGAATTTAACTACTATGTCTTAATCCAATATTTGTGAGATAGATAGCAAGTTTGTTAGTTCAAGTACATATAGCTCATTTTGAATTATGTATTTACCATCAATCAAATTGACAAAAACATTCCCAATTTATTTAACGTGATAATTCTTATCATCAACAATAGTGAATAGTTTCCTATCTTTTGCTTGTAGGAAATCAAACCACATTCTAGCTCCAGTCATATGTTTGTTAGAACCTAATCAATATACCAAAAAGCATCCATTGGTTTTGTTACTATCTTGGTCATCAGTATCGTATGTCCTGGTTTAGATCCTTATCCACAATCATTTTTATTCTTCATATGCAACATGCCCTTATTGTTGCTTACGATAATGTTTGAACTGTGTTTGCTTCTTAGGAGGTTTGTGGGCTTGATTTATTCAATTCATATAATTGTATCTACAGAAAATTGTATCATGTCCTTCTTTCTCACAAATATGACAATCCCTCCTTAATATTTGAGATTGTTTTTGTGATGATGAAGTCAAAGGACTCATTTTTGGTTTCTTTGTATATATTTTACAATTGGTCCCTTAATTGATTTGTTGCTTCCTCCTATTGAAGCATGTTTACCAACTCTTTAAAATATGCCCTTCTATTTGATACTTGCAAAGAAGTGACTAGTATTCAATATGAATCAAGAGAGCTCTAAGTAAAATGGGTATTAAGAGCTTGTCTTCTACCTTTCCCCCATGGAATTCAATTTTAAATTAAATTCCATAATTTTAAGAAGAAATTGCTTAATGTTTTCTCCATCTTGTACCCTCAATGTATAAAGTTAGGACTGAAAATGAAGAATTATGGCTTCATTCTTCCCTTCAAATATAGTGGAAATAATATCCCTTGCTTCTATTGATATCTTTGCTTCACTAATGTATGGTTGAAATTCATATGCTACACCAAAAGTGATGACCATTAGCACATTGAAATCTTCCTCATCAAAAATTTGCTAAGCTACAATCTCTTCAAGTTGATTTTACTCCAATGACTATCCTAAATTTTTTCAACAACTACGATAGTCCTCATTATAGTCTTCCAAGGTGCAAAATTTGGGCCTTTGAGCAATTGTGATTCTGTGAGAAAAAATTATGTAACCATGGTGAGGGTTCCTTATATCCTCTTGTTGGACATTTTGAGTCCCTAAGTCAAATGTTGTCATTGATGTCACCAAAAGAAGTCATCATTAATGTCAAGGAATTCGGCAAGAAATAAAGTCATCAAAGGTGTCACTAATATCCAGGAAGAAGCTTCAACAAGTGCAGAAGTTAAAGGCAAAAGGGCTCCATAATATTTTAATATTATATGAGAGCATAAGTTAAAAAGGGTTTTCATAAATACCCAAGGAGGCCTATTGCAAAGTTCAAAGGAGGTCTAATATTTATTTTATAAAATATTTAAATTCAAAAGGAATTTAAATTTTATAAATAAATATCATCAATACAAAGTTGTGCAATAAGAGAAGACCTTAAAAGCCAAAGGTTATAATTATAATTTATAAAATTTAAATTCCTTGGAATTTAAATCATTTATAAATTACAAAGGTTAAATGCATCGACGTCATCGAAAAATTTGGAGCGTCGACGTTTGAAGAAAATGGCAGCTTCGTGTATAAAAGGGAGGCCAAAAGACCTTTGCAAATTATCCCTCATTGTTTTAATTAATGCGACCAAGGAAAATTTGCATGTGCGAATTCGAAGGCAAGAGTGAGGAAGAAGACGAATGAATTTTTCATCTTATGTGCAAGGATTATAGCGAGTAAGGTTGGTGCCCAAGACAAAGGTGGACACGGTGGTCCATTGGCAGTGCATGTTTTTGCTAAGGCAGTTGTGGGGAGACGGACCCATGTTCGAATCTCGTTGAGTACGTGCGCAAAGGGGAAAGGTTTTGTGCTTCACATTTTTTGATTAAGGTGCCAAGGAAGGAATAAAGTGCACGTAGAGCCTTTTGGTTCTCAACGTGCATTGAGCGCACGTGGTTGTGGAGCCCGTGGCTAGGGCATTCATGGAGGCAGAGGTTAAGGGTTCGAAACCCGTGGAGAGGCAAAGGTAATTTTTGTTAATATTTTTAATTGCCTAAAGTTTAAATTAAAACCTTTATTAGGAGTTATAAGGGGTGTTAAAAGGTTTTTAATTAGGCAATGAGATTAGTGGTTAGGAGAAATAAGGAGTGATAGTAAATTGCTATGTGTTGAATTGTGATTTATAAAAAGGGAAGATATTATTTTTAATTGGAGTAATAAGGTAAAAAATTAGTTTGCATTAAGGATCTTTAAGGTGTTTTCTAAAGACCTATTTGTGGGTGTTAGATTTATTTTTGAGATTGTGGAGTTTATAAGGTGTATATATGACTTGGTATCTTTGTATGAAAAATAATCTTTGAGCAAGCATTTACAAGGGATTTAAAGTGAAGATTTTGCCACCTAACCATTGATGTTGTCAAAGAAAAATTGAGTGTGATTGGAACAGGTTTTGAGATCTATTTTTCTATCTCCAAGAAAAAAGGTATGGGCAAATTCTTCCATGGTTAAGTTGATTGGTTGGTTTTCTAAAAATAAGTTTGGAGTGAAAAGGACTTGATTAGGGTTTCCTTTTCAAGAGTGTTTGAGTTAATGCTTCAAGGTTTTCTAGAATTAAGTGTTGTGATTAAAACCTTGTTTTATAAGCATTGTTGTTGAAGCCATTGGTTGTATGAAGAACTTGAGTTAGGGTTGTGCAAAATAACATGAGTATCATTGTTATGTGAATATTGTTTTATAAGCATTGTTGTTGAAGCCATTGATTGTGTGAAGAACTTGAGTTAGTATTGTGCAAAAGAACATGAGTATCATTGTTATGTGAAGATTGATGTATAAGCATTGTTGTTGAAGACATTGGTTGTGCAAAGAACTTGAACTAGGGTTTGAAAAGAACATGAGTATCATTGTTATGTGAGATTTGTGGTTGAGCATTGTTGGAAATATTTTGAGTTGGTGTTTACATGCTTGGACTAGGGTTTGTGAGCAAGGGTTGTTTCTTGAGTAATTGGTGGAGTAGAATTGGTTGAGCCTAGTCAAGTGGATGTGTGAAGTGATTGTTCAAGTTCCATAAAATAAACTATTCTATATTCTGATTTGAGTTGAGAAAGTGTTTTGAGTTGAAACATATTGGGTCTCTAACAATTCACTTTATGTTTCTATGAGATTGGTTAAGTTCTGTGTGAGCTTATTAAGCATATTTGGACAAGTTCTGTGTGGACTTGTTGAGCAGAGTTGGGTGAGTGGACCTATTGAGAATTGGACAAGTTCTAAGTGGACTTATTGAGTAGATTTGAGCAGGTTATGAGTGGACCTATTGAGTAGATTGGACAAGTTTTGAGTGAGCTTGTTGAGCATATTTGAGAAGTTTTATGTGGACTTGTTGAGCATATTTGAGAAGGTTTGAGTGGACTTGTTGAGAAATTTGAGCAAGTTCTATGTGGACTTGTTGAGCATATTTGAGCAAGTTCTGTGTGGACTTGTTGAGCAGATTTGAGCAAGTTCTATGTGGACTTGTTGAGCAGATTTGAGCAAGTTCTGTGTGGACTTGTTGAGCATATTTGAGATAAGTTGTGGATTTGTATGAGAAGTATTATTGAGCAAGTTCTGTGTGGACTTGTTGAGCAGATTTGAGCAAGTTCTATGTGGACTTGTTGAGCAGATTTGAGCAAGTTCTATGTGGACTTGTTGAGCAGATTTGTGCTAGATCGACTGGACTATGTTTAGTATATATTTGAGATAGAGCTTTGGAGGTGATAGAGTAGAGAGGATAGAGGTCTCTAGTGGATAGAGATCCATCAGCCAGGGTAGTGAGGATAGGTCTTCTGAGTGGGGACAAGAGTCTTCAGTGGAGAGAGATCCACAAGCCAATGTAGTGGAGGTAGTAGTCTTCTAGAGGATCACCAACCAGAGCAGAGGAGAAGGAGTTCTCCTATGGATAGAGATCCATGAACTTGATTTAGGGGATTGGTGTCTCCTTTGGACAGAGGTCCATAAACATTGTAATTGGGAAGGATTCCCAAGAGATTGATTGAGAAAATTTTAGTGAAATATTTTCTCCGTGGAGTAGCCCACATTGGGTGAACCACGTAAATTATGGTGTCTCTATTGTGTGTGGTGATTTATGCATTGCTTTGATTACTGCTATTGATATTGCTATCTACACATTGCTTAATATTGATTTGGAAAGAAAAGTAAAAAGTGGTCTTATACTGTTCACCCCCCTCTTAGTATAAGCTTGTGTTCTTCAATTGGTATTAGAGTGGGTTCCTTTAGAAGAGTTTAACAGCTTGAAGGAAAGGCTAACAAGAACACAATGGATCCTAAGGAAGTGTCCTCAAATAATTCAGCACCAATTTTTTATGGAAGTGACTATATGTATTGGAGTATGATGATGAAGATCTACCTGATGGCACTTGGCAATGAAATTTGGGATTCAGTGGAATTTGGATATGATCCCTTAATCAATCCTCCTACAGATAAGGAAGGTAAGCTTCTACAACACTATAATTCAAAAGCAATGAATGCACTTGTGAGAGGTTTGCGTAGAATAGAGTCTATGAAAGTTATGCATTATCAAACTACAAAAGAGATGTGGGATAAATTACAAAATATATATGAAGGAGATAAAAGTGTCAAGAAAGCAAAGAGTCAAAACCTCAAAAGACAACTTGAAGAATTAAGAATGAATGAAGAGGAAAATATTAGTGCTTACCTAATTCGAATTGATGAGGTTGTTAATAATATGCGAGGACTTGGTATGAAGATTGATGAATCTGATGTTTGTGATAAAGTCTTAAGATCTCTTCCAAATAGATTCAGTGAATAGGTTTCTTCTATAGAAGTATCAATATATGGTGATACTTTGACAAGAGATAAGTTGCTTGGTATGCTCACAGCATTTGAGATAAGAACAAAATATCCTATGTCCCAGAAGGAAGCAACATTCAAAGCAACCAATAAGACAAAGGGTAAGAAGTCAGAATCAAGCAATGAGTTATCTAGTGATGAAGAAGCTAACTATGGTAGAAGAGATAAGGACTATAGAATATCTAGAGATAAAATATCTATTAAGTGTTTCAATTGTGGAAAGTATGGACATTTTGCAACAGATTGTCAAGAACCCAAGAACAACAATGATGAAGAAAAACAGGATCACAGGAACAAGGAATCAGAAAGATATAGGCGGGATAAGCATCAGAAGAAAAGCAAGGATGGACAAAGCAGACAAGGAAAGAAGTTCTTTCAAAGGCAAAATAGAAGCTACTATGCGGATAATGCAAGTAAGTATTCAAGTGATAGTGATGCTAGTTTTTCAGACAATGATAGAGATGAAGTCCTATTTATGATTGAAGAAAAAGAACCAATTAAGAAAAAGACTCCAGTTATTCTCAAGTGTTTTAGATGTGGTAACTTTGGACATCTTGAAGATGATTGTACAAGGGATGGTTATAGTTTCAGTGATGATGAATATGAGAATGCACTTGAAGGACCAGATGAAAATCTTCTAATGGCTTTAGAAGAAGAAGTAAGTGATCCTATAGAAGACAAGCCAATAGAAAATAAAGATGAGGACAAAGGTAAACAAATAGAGGAATATTCAAAAAAGAATGGTTATGATCTCAAGGGAGAACTTATCTATGCCCTTGACACGGTAAAGAAGGTAAGGAAGCAACACTCTAAACTTGAAATTCAGTTTCAAGAATGTGATGAAGAGAGAAGATTGCTTATAGAGGATTTAGAAAAATCAAAGGCTAAGGCAAAGAGGTTCAAAGATAAGTTAGAAGCAAAGATCTTGGAATGTGAGAAGTTAGCACAAGAAGTGGCACTACTAAGAGAAGATTTAGAAGACTCCAAGGTCAAGATGAAAGGGTTCAAAAATAGCTCAAAGAACTTGGATAAGTTCATCAAGATACAAAAGCCTACATCAAGCAAAACAGGTCTTGGATTTGAACAGGTTCAAAAGAAATGGGAAGGAGAGTCAACTTCAAGTTTTGGAGGAGAAGAAACTTCAGATGAAGATACTTCAAAAAAGATAGTGTAAAAGATAGTGAGACATCTGAGGATGAGTTGGACAATAGAGAGTTCAACAAAAATAGGAACAATGCACAAAGAAGATACATATGGAACAACAATCAGAATAGGTCAAGAGAGACTAAGAGACCAATGAGGTCAAGACAAGGAAACTTCAATGGAAGATGCTTCTCATGTCATAGGTTTGGGCACATGGCTTCACAGTGCAGGACACGTGAAAGATAGGAATATGGGAACAAATAATCTTTTCATGGGTATTGCTACTCATGTAACCAGTTTGGTCACAAGGCAATGAATTGCAGGGTTCATGACAGAAGAAGATATGGCTTCACTAGAAGAAATCCTAAGACATTTGCACCTCCAAGGAATAATAACATTAAGTGTTATAAGTGCAATAATGATGGTCACACAACAAAGTGGTGTAGAGCAGATATTCCAAAAATAGGTATGAACAAGAACAGAATAGGAACATGAATGTGAACATGAACATGAATAGGAATAGGAACATGGATATGAACAAGAACATGAACAAGAAGGAACATGAATGTGAATAGGAACAGAAACAAGGAACATGGATATGAATATGAACAGGAATAGGAACAGGAATGCTGACATGGATAGGAACATGGACATGGAAAGAAACAGTCAGAGGAATCAAAAAACTCAGAAAAGAAGAGAAGAGGATAAAGGCAAAGAACAATGCCTTCTGGGAGTAGAAATACTCCCACCCCAGAATTAACCACCTCAATAGAAGGTGGGGGAGGGGCTAAGCTAAGAGGCTCATCCTTAGCCCCGAGCCCCAAAGGTGACCCTTTGCCATTGATGTCAAAGGGGGAGAGATTTGAGTAAGGGGGAGAGACTTGATAATTGAGAGAGCTTTGAGCCAGGGGGAGCAATGTCCCAAGGGGAGCAGAATAAAAGAAAGGTCAAGTTTTCGGTAAAAAGAAGTTGGGTTGCCATCAATGACAAAGGGGGAGATTGTTGGACATTTTGAGTCCCTAAGTCAAATGTTGTCATTGATGTCACCAAAAGAAGTCATCATTAATGTCAAGGAATTTGGCAAGAAATAAAGTCATCAAAGGTGTCACTAATATCCAGGAAGAAGCTTCAACAGTGCAGAAGTTAAAGGTAAAAGGGCTCCATAATATTTTAATATTATATGAGAGCATAAGTTAAAAAGGGTTTTCATAAATACCCAAGGAGGCCTATTGCAAAGTTCAAAGGAGGTCTAATATTTATTTTATAAAATATTTAAATTCAAAAGGAATTTAAATTTTATAAATAAATATCATCAATACAAAGTTGTGCAATAAGAGAAGACCTTAAAAGCCAAAGGTTATAATTATAATTTATAAAATTTAAATTCCTTGGAATTTAAATCATTTATAAATTACAAAGGTTAAATGCACCGACGTCATCAAAAAATTTGGAGCACCGACGTTTGAAGACAATGGCAGCTTCGTGTATAAAAGGGAGGCCAAAAGACCTTTGCAAATTATCCCTCATTGTTTTAATTAATGCGACCAAGGAAAATTTGCATGTGCAAATTCGAAGGCAAGAGTGAGGAAGAAGACGAACGACTTTTTCATCTTATGTGCAAGGATTATAGCGAGTAAGGTTGGTGCCCAAGACAAAGGTGGACACGGTGGTCCATTGGCAGTGCATGTTTTTGCTAAGGCAGTTGTGGGGAGACGGACCCGCGTTCGAATCCCGTTGAGTACGTGCGCAAAGGGGAAAGGTTTCGTGCTTCACATTTTTTGATTAAGGCGCCAGGGAAGGAATAAAGTGCGCATAGAGCCTTTTGGTTCTCAACGTGCATTGAGCACACGTGGTTGTGGAGCCCACGGCTAGGGCATTCGTGGAGGCAGAGGTTAAGGGTTCGAAACCCGTGGAGAGGCAAAGGTAATTTTTGTTAATATTTTTAATTGCCTAAAGTTTAAATTAAAACCTTTATTAGGAGTTATAAGGGGTGTTAAAATATTTTTAATTAGGCAATGAGATTAGTGGTTAGGAGAAATAAGGAGTGATAGTAAATTGCTATGTGTTGAATTGTGATTTATAAAAAGGGAAGATATTATTTTTAATTGGAGTAATAAGGTAAAAAATTAGTTTGCATTAAGGATCTTTAAGGTGTTTTCTAAAGACCTATTTGTGGGTGTTAGATTTATTTTTGAGATTGTGGAGTTTATAAGGTGTATATATGACTTGGTATCTTTGTATGAAAAATAATCTTTGAGCAAGCATTTACAAGGGATTTAAAGTGAATATTTTGCCACCTAACCATTGATGTTGTCAAAGAAAAATTGAGTGTGATTGGAACAAGTTTTGAGATCTATTTTTCTATCTCCAAGCAAAAAGGTATGGGCAAATTCTTCCATGGTTAAGTTGATTGGTTGGTTTTCTAAAAATAAGTTTGGAGTGAAAAGGACTTGATTAGGGTTTCCTTTTTGAGAGTGTTTGAGTTAATGCTTCAAGGTTTTCTAGAATTAAGTGTTGTGATTAAAACCTTGTTTTATAAGCATTGTTGTTGAAGCCATTGGTTGTATGAAGAACTTGAGTTAGGGTTGTGCAAAAGAACATGAGTATCATTGTTATGTGAAGATTGTTTTATAAGCATTGTTGTTGAAGCCATTGATTGTGTGAAGAACTTGAGTTAGTATTGTGCAAAAGAACATGAGTATCATTGTTATGTGAAGATTGATGTATAAGCATTGTTGTTGAAGACATTGGTTGTGCAAAGAACTTGAACTAGGGTTTGAAAAGAACATGAGTATCATTGTTATGTGAGATTTGTGGTTGAGCATTGTTGGAAATATTTTGAGTTGGTGTTTACATGCTTGGACTAGGGTTTGTGAGCAAGGGTTGTTTCTTGAGTAATTGGTGGAGTAGAATTGGTTGAGCCTAGTCAAGTGGATGTGTGAAGTGATTGTTCAAGTTCCATAAAACAAACTATTCTATATTCTGATTTGAGTTGAGAAAGTGTTTTGAGTTGAAACATATTGGGTCTCTAACAATTCTCTTTATGTTTCTATGAGATTGGTTAAGTTCTGTGTGAGCTTATTGAGCATATTTGGACAAGTTCTATGTGGACTTGTTGAGCAGATTTGAAGGTTAGTGGACTATTGATGGAAAGTTTGTGGTGGATTTTGTGTGGAGTTGTGGATATTGAGCATATTTGAGCAAGTTTTGTGTGGACTTGTTGAGCATATTTGAGCAAGTTCTGTGTGGACTTGTTGAGAATATTTGAGCAAGTTTTGTGTGGACTTGTTGAGCATATTTGAGCAAGTTCTATGTGGACTTGTTGAGAATATTTGAGCAAGTTCTATGTGGACTTGTTGAGCAGATTTGAGCAAGTTCTGTGTGGACTTGTTGAGCATATTTGAGCAAGTTCTATGTGGACTTGTTGAGCAGATTTGAGCAAGTTCTGTGTGGACTTGTTGAGCAGATTTGAGCAAGTTCTGTGTGGACTTGTTGAGCATATTTGTGCTAGACCGACTGGACTGTGTTTAGTATAGATTTGAGATAGAGCTTTGGAGGTGACAGAGTAGAGAGGACAGAGGTCTCTAGTGGATAGAGATCCATCATCCAGGGTAGTGAGGATAGGTCTTCTGAGTGGGGACAAGAGTCTTCAGTGGAGAGAGATCCACAAGCCAGTGTAGTGGAGGCAGTAGTCTTCTAGAGGATCACCAACTAGAGCAGAGGAGAAGGAGTTCTCCTATGGATAGAGATCCACGAACTTGATTTAGGGGATTGGTGTCTCCTTTGGACAGAGGTCCATAAACATTGTAATTGGGAAGGATTCCCAAGAGATTTATTGAGAAAATTTTAGTGAAATATTTTCTCCGTGGAGTAGCCCACATTGGGTGAACCACGTAAATTGTGGTGTCTCTATTGTGTGTGGTGATTTGTGCATTGCTTTGATTACTGCTATTGATATTGCTATCTACACATTGCTTAATATTGATTTGGAAAGAAAAGTAAAAAGTGGTCTTATACTGTTCACCCCCCTCTCAGTATAAGCTTGTGTTCTTCACCTCCAAAATGGTCCCCCTTTCTATATACCTCTAGTCTAATATATTGATCCTATATATATATATATATATAGATATATATGCCCTTCCTATATGTCCATTGGTACATAGAGGTAGCTAATCCTCTTGATATATATGATCGTACATGATATATACCTTAAGGTACATGAAAGAGAATGATATATGGCACCTAGGTAGTACTGAAAGGGATTTGTCCTATCGATGACATCAACTTAAAGATATATACTTGTACATGGATGTAATTTTCTTATATACTTGGAATTTATCAATTTTAGAAGTTACATCTAAAAATAGTGATGAATAGGGTAAAAAAATAAAATGAAAAGAATCACAAAAAATATGGCATTCTTATTTCTTCCCGACGATTTATAGGGTGGATGCCCATACGTCGTTATAGAAGTTATATTAGGCTATTGACACATTAGCTTAATACAACAACTTTACCTATAAATGTAAGCTAGTGGTGTCATTTATATCGAACATTGTTGCAAGTGTATTAAAGTACATGTTTGATTTGTGTACAATGTTTCTTGACCATAAATAAACTTTAAAAAACATTTTTATCAAATTACTAACTATTTTGACACCTAAAATACAATGACTCCTCACCTTTTCAATATAAAACCTTGACCTTTGATTAATTACAACCCTAAATCTTATCACACTTAAACACAAAAATACTAAAATATAATAACTTGAAATTTATAACATATTATTGGACACTACTCTCATAATATAAGTCTTGAACTCATCTTGATGTTTATCAAAAAGCACACACTACAAAATGGCATTCACACCTTACAACTCACCTTAACATAATTTAACTTAAATAAGATGCTTTACCCAAAAAAAATATTAACTCATAAAAAATAAAAAATTCTTGCTCATATGTCCTCTTAATGGGTTTCCCAACTATAGGCCAATATATATATATATATATATATATAAAGAAATAAATTTTGGCCTGAAGAGGAGTAAATGATAGGTCTCCAAAAAGCTAGGTTCACCATCAAAACCCTTTTCTAATTGTTGTCGCTACACTTTTGTGCAATCATAAAATTTACTTGTCGTGGATCCCGAATGCTGCCATAACAAGAAAATTTACTTGCTCTTGTATTTTGAGCCACCTACTAGTGTGGGGAGAAAAGCATTTAAAAAAACACTTGCAATTTTGTTTTTTTGAATATTTTCCTTTGTGTATTCTTCCAATTGATCGACAACAACAACCTCATCATTGTTTCCAAATTCAGACCATAATGGATCCTTTGTGCTCTATTTCCATTATTAGGCTTTCACATTTATGTATTTCATCAACTTACGATCAAAAAAATTGACATTTGTGCTTGCAGCATTTTTCTCTTCCATGTGGCAATCTCTCTACAAAATATTATTTCATCTTCCTGCACCAAGGTCACTCATTGGAAATCTCTCTCATATCTTACCAATTGGTTTCATAGGACATGCATAACATTAGACAGGTGAACATTCTGCTAGAACCATATATCAAGAAGACATGATTTTGGTTGTAAATGTTCCCTTTAAACATTCTACTCTCGTCGCTTCCTTGAGGCACCACGTTTGGTAGACAAGATTTTAAAAAAAGATAATTTCTTTGTATATAGAGAAGAAATATAGGATGACTAGACATGTCACAGATTTAAAAAACTCTTGAGAAAATCTTTGAGATAGAGAATAGGCTCAATTCTGAGCAAAAATGCAACCTGAACTAGGTAAGATGAAGAGACAGCTTTAGCTGAGCAGAAACTATAGACAGGATATTTAGATTTTTGTACTTGTGTGTAAAAAAATAATGGCTCCCAAAGTAGACAAGAAGTCCATAGAGAAAAAAAATTGATGGAAAAATCCTCTATTTTTTATAAGAAGCCCTCTTATGCTAAAAAGAAACACCCCAAGGATGCTAGGGGATTATAAGTTTAATGTCATGTGCAACAAAAAAATTGTTGGCATTTATGATAACTAGTGGTACGGGAGCTCAAGATTACATCCAGAGCATAGGGTGATGTGTAGCAAATATATGCACTAAATAAAAAAGTTGAAATGGACTAGATACAGGTTATTAAAAAATTAATTTGTATGATCCTATGAAATAGTAGAGCGTGGGTAGGTATAAAGCATAGGCAATACATGCAATCAAGTAACCTTGTTCTAATACCGTTGATAGCACAAGCATCAATAAGGAATTTTCATGCATTATTTGAATCTTATACCTATCCACATATAAGTACATACAATGGTATTTCTTTTGGATTTCTGAAGATACTCTTGGTGTTTCACCTTCATATCTAATTGTTCGGCTTCTCTTAACCTCTCATGAGATGTAATAACATCTAACATCTAATAATATGATAATTATCTTTCATCAAATAATTTAACAAGTATCTAACAAGGAAGAGAAGACGTTTATGACAATAATATATTTCTCGCATAGTGGAAGCTCTAGTAGGTCTTTGTAGTTGAGGCAGATTCTTAAAAATCTCCCTCATCATCTGGAATACGTCCATCTATCTTCAATAACTTAGCTTCAATCCTTTGCAATTTTATTAAGCAATTCTTCATTGGATGTCCTTCCCTCTTATAGTATTTGCAAATGGTCTTTGACTTCTTTGAGAGCTTAGCCTAGCCATTGGGTCCCTACATCTTAGTCTCCTTAGATTTTAATTCCTCTGCATGAGCTTTAATTTGTGAAGTGCCACTATAATTCCTCATTTCCACCTAAAAAAGAACTAGGAGAAATAAAAGTTGATCAAGAGTAAGAGTTTATTTTTAAGATTTCAAAAACATAGGAATCATATGAACCATAAGATTTAACATCTGAAAATATGGGGAGAGATTAGCAAGAACAACCTTCACGCATTCTATGTCATTTTCTTTTTGCCTCTATAAGATACAATATCTACTCTCAATATCTTAAATATCACAATATAATCCTCAACGTTATCAAACATAGGAATCATATGAACCATAAGGTTTAACATTTTGTATACATAAAAGAAGAACACCATTGAATTAAAAATGAAACATTGCATTATATTTCATAAAATGTGTTTGTGATACAATAAGCCCCTTTGTAGGGTGCTTTCACAATAAAAATGCTTGAAGGGGGTGATCCCATTTTACAATAAAAAAATGGTGTCTTTCGTTTCTTCATGCTACAACAATGTGGGAGGTGGGTTTTTCGTGACCACCGTGATGGACTTCGAGCTTGTTGAATCTGAACCTGGAATATGCACACATGAAAATGGACAAGGGTTTAGTAGCACCTATCACAATGATAATGATAAAATATAAATGTAAAATGAATATAGAAGAAGATGAATAATGAATATGGCTTACATAGCACAATCCGGGCAGCATAACATTAGCATTCTCCTCCTCTTTCTTTTCTTGGTCATGTGATGGTGCCTTTATAGGCCTTTGAGGGTTTTGGAGGGAAGGATAGGTGGCAAGTTAGGGCTGCCAAGTGGTAGGGATTGGGTAGCCACCTACCCTAGGTAGTTGCAGTGAGTCACTAGAAGTGTCTCACTTAACTGGGGAGATGTGGCAAGTGGGTAGGGAAGTGGAGTGATGTGTGGAGTGAGGTGTGAGATGTGGCAAGTGGGTAGGTGCAAGTGGAGTGATGTGTGGAGTGAGGTGTGATATGTGGCAAGTGGGTAGTTGGAAGTGGAGTGAAGTGTGGAGGGTTGTCCCATGTGAAGGGACAAAGGGGACAAGGGTGTATGAGAGGTGGCAAAGGGGTGATGGTGATGTGGCCAAGACACATGTCAAGTGAGGAGAGAGGGTATCCTAGGAGGATATTTCCCAGATTTAATAAAATCTAGAAAATATAATTATGTGCAAGATTTTATGCCTAAGTCAAAACTTAGGCACATAATGTTATGCAGAATTGAAATGTGCAATGTGGATGAATAATGTGCAGGAATTATATGCCTAAGTTTAGACTTAGGCATATATTATTATGCAAAATTATGATGTGCAATGTGAATGAATGATGTGTAGGAATTATATGCCTAAGTTTAGACTTAGGCATATATTATTATGCAAAATTGTGATGTGAATGCAAATGCCTAGATTTTGGTGTCTACAAATGCCCCTTTTTGTACCGTGTTGTGTGAAACACAATGTGGTGCAAAAACAAAAGACACTGGTTTTATTTGATGGAGGAATGGACTCAAATCTTCTCGATGCAAAGAATGAATGACTTTTTTGAAAATTTTGATTTGTTTGCTTACCCCCTCAATTGGCGAATGGGTAAAGGATGAAACCCATGAGCCAATTGACCAAATGTGGATGATGAAAGGAGGTGGTTGATTGAATGATGTGGATTTGATGCAAATGTATGTCATTTTGACCAACTTGATGCCCCAAGTTTGGGATTATTTGTGTTCTTGCAAATTTACCTTTGGTTTCGTTGATGTGCAAAATGTGTGGTAAAATCTTCGACCACGTTTGGAGTTCTTGTTCCACTGTGACTTTAGAAATTCCTTCCAAATGATGGGTTCAAGGAACCAATCATTCGAGAATTTGATACTCGAGTGATTTTTGATTATTACCAAATTGTTTTTGGTTGTTTTTTGCTTTTGACCCAATGAAAGGGGTTGAAGGATAACCTTGTGCAAATTTGTTTTGAACACATCCAAGCTCAAATATTGAGGGACCTAGCTGATTTAATGCCATAGTGATTTGATGTTGAATGTTTGAATGAGTTTCCTTATGGTGAGCTACCCATCCGATCGGATTGCATGGATTGCTAGTCGTTGCAACCGCTAGGTGTATAGGGTAATCCACTAGATACAAGGTTCACTAAATGATGTGATGATGATGATGATGTTTGTAAAAATGCATGATTTGATGGATGCAAATGTTGGAAATCAAGATCAAGTTGGATGCCCCAAGTTTGGGGTGGACCTGTGTTGTTGCAAATTTCCCTTTTGGTTTGATTGACATGCAAGATGATGAAGTAAAGGAACCAATCACCCTAGGAGCTCGTTGTCCTAGTGATTGTTAGCAATTCCTTAATGCAAAATGATGAAGTATAAGTTTTCCATGTTTTGTAACCCCACGGAGTAGGCATCAATGACAACCTTGGACAAATCTGCTTGAATGCAAGTCACTCAAAAATTGAAGGATCAACCTGATTTAATTTCAAATATGATGATGTGAAATGATTTTGAATAAGTGTCCTTATGGTAATTTATTCATCCTACCGGATTGCATGGACAACCAATCACTGCAACCGCCAGGTGTCTAGAGTAAATCACTAGGTACAAGGTTCACTTGAGATGATGATGATGTGAGATGATTATTTGGAGGGTTTTGCAATATTTTTGTAGTCATTTGCATTTGAAGGGGAGTTGTGTAAGATGGTCACAAATAAAATTCAACTTGTGTTGCCCCAATCATGGAAAAGATGCTCATTTTAATGAGCGTAATTTGCATGATTGAGTGTTTTGAGTGTTGACTTTGATTATGAAACTGAATTTGTTGATTTTGTCTTTCCCTTCAAGCGATGAGTCGATGGAGAAGATATGAAATGATGAAAGCGATGAAACAAATGATAATGGTTTGATGAGATGGATGTTTTTGTTTTTGTTTCAACTGTGATTTTGACCATTGTTGATAATTGTGCACTTCTATCCCTTGGAGCAGTCCAACCGTATGGCTTTCTTAGGGAATTGAGATGATAACAATTCATTTCTTGCATGAGGTGAATCACTTTTCAAGGGCCTTATGGTAACCTATCCATCCTACCGGATTGCATGGATTTCTAGTCACTGCAACTGCCAGGTATATAGGATAAGTTATTGTATACGAGGATCACTTGAGGCTAAGTGGAAGAAGGAAATGTACACCTCTATCCCTTGGAGCAGTCCAACCTCATGGCCTTCTTAGGGAGTTGAGATGAGAGCACTTCTATTCTTTCAAGAGCCTATTGAATTTGTTTTTGACCAAAGGAATTGAGATATCTTTGGAGTTTTTCTTTGTTTTTTTGTTTTGTTTGTTTTGTTTTTTGTGTGTGTGTGTTTTTTGTAAGACAAAATATGCATGGAAATGTTTTTGATGTTTTATGTTTTTGTATGACAAAAGATGCATGGAAATATTTTTGATGTTTTATGTTTTTGTATGACAAAATATGCATGGAAATATTTTTGATTTTTTATGTTTTTGTAAGACAAAAGATGCATGGAAATGTTTTTGATGTTTTATGTTTTTGTATGACAAAAGATGCATGGAAATGTTTTTGATGTTTTATGTTTTTGTATGACAAAAGATGCATGGAAATGTTTTTGATGTTTTATGTTTTTGTATGACAAAAGATGCATGGAAATATTTTTGGTGTTTTATGTTTTTGTAAGACAAAATATTCATGGAAATGTTTTTGATGTTTTATGTTTTTGTATGACAAAAGATTCATGGAAATGTTTTTGGTGTTTTATGTTTTTGTATGACAAAAGATGCATGGTGTTTGAATTGAATGTGACCAAAGGGGTTGATTTTTTTGGAGCTTTTGAATTGAATGTGACAAAAGGGTTGATTCCTTTGGAGCTTTTTGAATTGAATGTGACCAAAGGGGTTGATTTCTTTGGAGCCTTTTGAATTGAATGTGACCAAAGGGGTTGATTCCTTTGGAGCTTTTTGAATTGAATGTGACCAAAGGGGTTGATTCCTTTGGAGCCTTTTTGAATTGAATGTGACCAAAGGGGTTGATTCCTTTGGTGTTTTTTTTGAATTGAATGGGACCAAAAGGGGTTGATTCCTTTGGAGCTTTTTAGATTGAATGTGACCAAAAGAGTTTGATTCCTTTGGAGATTTTTGAATTGAATGTGACCAAAGGAGTTTGATTCCTTTGGAGCTTTTTGAATTTGATTATTTGAAATGTGAATGTTTAATGTGATTGTTGGGGTAGGTGTGAGACCTTGAATCCCCCCAAGTTGTTTGATTGGTTGTTTGATGTGATTGATGGGGAAGGTGTGAGACCTTGAACCCCCCAAGTTGTTTTGTGATTGTTTATGTATATGTGTAATGATTGATTATTCAGTTTTTTTTTTATGTTATGAAATGAATGTGTTATGAATGAATGTAAATGAATGAATGGTGTTGCTTTATTAATCATTGTTCAAAGAGATTTTGAACCATTTGAATGAATGGTGTTGCTTTATTGATTGTTGTTCAAAGAGGTTTTGAGCCATTTGAATGAATGGTGATTGCTTTTATTGATCATTGTTCAAAGAGGTTTTGTTTGGGGTGGTGTTGTTGTTCAAAGAGTATTTTAACCATTTGAATGAATGGTGTTGCTTTATTGATCGTTGTTCAAAGAGGTTTTGAACCATTTGAATGAATGGTGTTGCTTTATTGATCATTGTTCAAAGAGGTTTTGAACCATTGTTTTAGCAAACTTTACCTTTATTGCTTAATCAGGGGCACCAATATGATACTACTAGTATGACCACATGGATGAAATGGATTATGATATTTGTGACTATGCGATGGTGGTATGGAATGGAGGCTTGCTTATGACTTTCTTGTCCTTAGGGATAAAGGATCTAGAGTTGTTTTGCAAAGACTCAAACATCCTAGTGATATCAAACAAACTCACTAAATCTACCTAATTCTTCTAGGACCAAATGTGTGTGTAGTGAGTTCATTTACCAAATCAAGAGCTTGGTAATGACCCAAGATAATCAAGAACTAGTGTGTGTGCAATTGATTTTATTAACTCATCTTGAGTAAATTGAGTAAACCTATTATGGATGAAAACCTAGAAGCTAGCTTGTCCGTATGTGCGGTCACAGGTCTCTTTAAAAGAGACATGTCGCCATGCATGAGTGTACTCCACTATCAGTCAAGCATCTATAGCTCCGATGGAGGCTAACTCCATAGTCCATGATTTTTATTTTTTATTTCTTGAATTTTGGGGATGACTACTTAACCGTTTGACTAGAAATGTAGTACGATCCTTACAACCCAATTAATCAGTGGTGTGTGATGTAAAGTATTTAGAGCTTTGGAGAATTGGATTCTCAACCTAAGTGTGATGAGAATTGTACCCTATCCTTACTACTCTATTTTTGAATTTGGAGTAATTGTGATAGTGGTGAAAACCACTGTTGTTATGGACTATGTTGCATAATGGGACAAGCAAGGATGACCCTTTTCACCTCAAGGTTCCTACCAAGTATGGTGTTATCCCTATTTGATACAAGATATTTTTAAGATGTGAAATTGTGTTTGGTTCGAGAATGTTTTTGAGATCAATTCCCAATACTCAAGATTTTCTTAGTGTATATATGTGCAATGGTCCTAAAAGAATTCGACATATTTTTTGAAGGTTGCTTAAGACACTAGGAGTGGTTGAGTGATTGAAAACATTAGGATTTTACTTAGGAAGCAATGGATTATTATGTTGATGGTTTTGGTGATGTTTGATGTGAGGTGCCCCTGATTAAGGCAATAAGACATAGTGCACTATCAATTATTCTTGATTTTAATGAATACGAATGGTATGAATGTGCAAATGCTATGAAAGTTGGAATGTGTGAATGCAATGGAAGATAGATTGTGAAAGTGATTTATTAAAAATGCAATGTGTATGAAAATATTTTTGTATTTTATATTTATTATTGTTTTTTTATAGATTGGATCCTTTTGAATGAAAATTGACCAAAGGAGTACCTCCCTTGGAGCATTTTGAAATTATATTTGACCAAAGGGGTTAGGTTCCTTTGGGGACTTTTGGATTGATTTGACCAAAGGGGTGTCCCCTTTGGAGCATTTTGAATTGAATTGACCAAAGGGGTGTCTCCCCTTGGAGCATTTTGAAATGAAATTTGACCAAAGGGGTTAGTTCCCTTTGGAGCCTTCTTGATTGATTTGACCAAAGGGGTGTCCCCTTTGGAGCGTTTTGAATTGAATTGACCAAAGGGGTGTCCCCTCTTGGAGCATTTTGAAATGAAATTTGACCAAAGGGGTTAGGTTCCTTTGGAGTCTTTTGATTGATTTGACCAAAGGGATGTCCCCTTTGGAGCGTTTTGAATTGAATTGACCAAAGGGGTGTCCCCCTTGGAGCATTTTGAAATGAAATTTGACCAAAGGGGTGTCCCCCTTGGAGCATTTTGAAATGAAATTTGACCAAAGGGGTTAGGTTCCTTTGGGGTCTTTTTTGATTGATTTGACCAAAGGGGTGTCTCCTTTGGAGCATTTTGAATTGAATTGACCAAAGGGGTGTCCCCCTTGGAGCATTTTGAAATGAAATTTGACCAAAGGGGTTAAGTTCCTTTGGGGATTTTTTGATTGATTTGACCAAAGGGGTGTCCCTTTTGGAGCGTTTTGATTTGAATTGACCAAAGGGTTTTTGTTCCTTTGGAGCATTTTGATTTGTTTTTTTTTTGCATTTTGAATTTTGATATGAATGTGGAAGGTGGTTCAGTGAAATGAGGTGGAAAATGTGAAGGTATGTGTGTGAAAATGTGGTGGAAATACAAATGAATAACACGCAAATCAAACAAATAAACAATTTTTTTTCTAAGTTTTGTATTTTTTTTTTTTTTTTTTTTTGGTTTTTGATTTTTTTGTTTTGAGTTTCGGTGTGTTTTGATGTTGTTGGAATTTTGAAGAAGTTTTTTTTTTGTGGATTAGAATAAAGGAACTCGATTAAGATGGTGATTAGGAACACTAGTGCCAAGCATGATTTCTCAAAAGAGTCTAGGGTACACCGCTTAAATCCCAGTGGGGGGTTCGCCTAGCTCTTCCACTCTGATTCAACAATCGTTCCAATAGTGGGAGACAACTTGAACACAAGTGACCTATACCAACTTAAGGAGTTCTCTATTTTGTCTAAGGATATCTAGGGAGCAAGTTGGTGGAAGGAGGTGAATTCCAACGTCACCGGTCTGAATTGGAGGTTGGTGATTAAATCCAACCTACCAATGTTATTATGAAACGTGTAAGTGTGTGAAGATTTCTTGTTTTCTATTGTCTTTGTAAAGCAAGATAATATTGTTTTGATAAAAAAAAATTCACATGTTTTTGTATATTTTTGTTTTTTTATTTTTGTGTATTTTGATTTTTTTGATGCAAAATGCAATGTAAAAAAAAAATTGATGCCTAAAATTTTCGTAAGATGAAAATGCAAAGTTCGTTATGCTATTTTGTGTTTTTGTTGTTTTGAAACAATTTTTTTCTAAGTTGAAATTTTTGAACTTTGTTTATTTTTGAATATTTTCTAAGTTGAATTTTTTTGTTTGTTGAGTTTTTGAATTTTTATTTCTAAGTTGAAATTTTGTTTTTGTTGAATTTTTGAATTTTGTTTAATTTTTTAATGTTTTTGTGTTTTAAGTTTTTGAATTATTTTAATGGTTTTTGTTTTTATTTTTGTTTTTATTTTGAATTTTTTATTTTAAATTTTTTTTTGTATTTTTTTTTTAATGTTTTTTTTTTTTTTGTAAATTTAAAAAAAAAAAAAATTAGTATTTTGATTTTTTTTTATATTTTTTTTTTATTATTATTTTTTAAAACTTTTAATTTTTGAATTTTTTATGTTTTTTTTTTTAATTTTTTTATTTAAAATGTTTTTTTAAATGTGGTTTTTTTTATTTTATTGAAATTTTTTATTTTTAATTTTTTTTAATGTTTTTTTGAGCACAGGCCTTACCAGGCCTGGCCTAGCCTTATGCAGGCCTGGCCTGTGTAGTTTGCTGCACAGGCCTTACGTAGGTCTATCTTGTGCAGTTAGTTGCACATGCCTTACACAGGCCTGTGCAGTTAGCTACACAGCCTGCACATTGGCTTATACAGTTAACTGCATAGGCCTTACGTAGGCATGTGCAGTTAACTACACAGGCTACGTAGTTTTGTGCAGGCCTGCACAATTCTATGTAGTTAATTGTATAGCCTGCACAAGAAACTACACAGTCTGTACAGGCACAGGCTTGTGCAGGAACTACCTATGTAGCACAGAGCCAAAAGGGGAGAGTCGAGCAAAAAAAACCCCATTTTATTTTTAAATATTTATTTAATTTTTTTAAATTTAAAATTATTGTTGTTAAAATTTAACTATATATAATAAAAATAAACTTTTTTTTTTAATAAAAAATAAAGGCAAAAAACTTAGTAAGATTTTTTTTTTTTTTTAATTAGAACACCAACCTGGATTTTGAAGAACACAAGCTTATACTGAGAGAGGGGGGGTGAATAGTATAAGATGTCTTTTTACTTTTCCTTTATACTTCAAAACAGTAAAGCAATATATCCAAAGCAATATCAAAACAATGCATAAGATCATCCACAAAGTGACACCAATTTTAACGTGGTTCATCCACAAAACTTTTCTCTAAAAGTTATCTCAAAGTTCTTTGGGAAACCTTCCCAATTACAATGTTTATGAGCCTCGTCTCAAAGGAGATACCTTCACCCAATCTAAATTTATGAGCCTCTGCTCAAAGGAGATACCTTCCCCTAGCTCTGCTCTGGTTGGTGATCCTCTAGAAGACCTCTGCCTCCGCTACCCTTAGCAAATGGAACTCTATCCATAGAAGACACTTGTCTTCCCTGCTCTGGCTGGAGACCTCTATCCTCAACTCTATCACCTCAAAGCTGGTCCTCGAATTTGCACTAAAAACAGTCCTTCGGTCTAGCACAAATGTCCTCTTCCTTTGTCTTTGATCTGCACCAAACACAGTCCTTCGGTCTGGCACAAATCTATCCTCAGTTTCTTCTCATAGAACCAATGCACCTCTGTCCTTAAGTTCTCTGATAGAACTATCAAACTCAGCTTCACAAGTCCTCTGCTAGGACCTGTCCATATCTGCTCACAAGTCCCCAACGGAACCTGTCCAAAACCTGCTCACAAGTTCATTAAGAAAAACTTGCTTGGCATGAACCCACAAAGAGAATGGTTAGAGACCCAATGTGATTCATCAACCTCATAGAAGCATAAAGAGAATTGTTAGAGACTCAATATGTTCTATACTTAACTCCCAATCTCAATCTCAAATCTCAAAAGACTAAGATAGATGTAGTATGCTTTTCTCAAGAACATGAAACACAACCCAACAATTGCCAAACATGCAATATCTCATATAACAATGCTACTCATGTTCTTTCCACAACCAATATCTTTTCTCAACCAATTAGGGCTTCAACAACAATGCTCATAGACAAGGTTTAACCAACAACATTCAACTCAACATCAACCTTGAAGCATTCAACCAATCATCACAAGAAAAGGAAACAAGTAGAAATCCTTTTCCCTCCAAAGATATTTGAACAAAACAACCACCAACACAAAATCACCAAATGCAAAGAGAACTTGCTCAAATCAACTCAATGGAGTAATCCCAAATCATGTATCAAGTAAAGCACTAACTTGATCAAAACAACCTCTATGGAAGAAACTCATCCATTAATATCAAAACAGCCAACTAAGGGTTTCACCATCTCAATGCAAGTAGCAAGACTTACAAACATACACCCTAGTGCACAATGCTTCCACTACCTCAAACCAGAATTATGCATTCACCAAAAACTCTCATCAAGGATAACAATGCATAAGTAGTCTTCAACAAATCAGTAAATAGGATTTACACCCAACCAAAGGAAACCTTGTTGAATACCTTTTCACTCCAATCTTATTTCAGGAAAACATACACCAATCATACTCATAAGAAGAATGTGCCCATACCTTTTTGCTTGATGAAGGGTAGATAATTCAACCACGAATAATTCTTTTCCAATCTCAAAAGGTTAGATAAAAATACAAAACAAATAACAACTCACACATACACCTTATCACTCCATAAAAACTATTACCCATATTTTCAAAACAAATATTTAAATTAACTTGCTAGTCCTTATATCTCCTAAATACCTCAATATCTTTTTAATTAATCAAAAATATTTAAATCAAAGTGTCTACCCCTTATATCTTCCTAACACCACCATATAATTAATTAAATATCAAAACTTTATTCGATCCCTTATAACTCCCAATTTCCACAACACACTATCAATAATAAAACCTTTATTGCATACCTTAAAAATGTATCCCACGTGATTCGAACATGAGCATTCTCCTTACTAGCGCCTTAGTAACATCTAGCCAACCACTTGGGCTATGCACCCATACAACAATCACTGTTGTGTTATGACTTATATCCTTGTCACCTAAAGCTTTAATAAAAAGTTTCTTTATGCCAACCAATCCTTATGAGATTCGAACCATGCTCTCTCTTATGCTAAAATCGCACAAGGAATTTCCTCCATCCGCGCTCGACGTCCACCCTGGCAACAACCGCGGCTCCCCAATGGGCCACGTGTATGATAGCGGACGTGGCGGTAGCTTGTAGGAGCAGCCTCAGGCTCGCCTTATTCAGAGTCCATGTCTGACTCACTCCACCGCTCTGGCTTGCGCTGTGATTCGATCCAACGATCTGCCGCAGCCAAACCAGCGATGTTTAGCATCCTCGACTCTTCTCTCAATCGGCTGCACTTGCAAATGCGTCAACCAGTACTGCGAGTATTCCTTTTTGCCATTTGTCTGAACAACTTCTAACACTTCTCCTCAATATTCTCGATTGCGTGCGAGCGACGAATCTCACTACCAAATCTCAAATCTCTCTGCTCCCTTCACTCAACTTCGTTGATCGAACGAAATGCTTAACACTCTTCTCTGCTCCTTCCGAAATCGAATTGATTGCGCTTAATGTCGAAACACCATCCCTTCAACTTAATGAATTTAATTGCCTTATTTTATATGCACTTTGATGCATATCCAAACACGTCGGCCCTTTTAATTTAATTTAAAATTTTAATTTAAATTTTAAATAAATAAAATTTAAACTAAATATTTAAAATTAAATATCTTCATCATCGGGGCACCTTTTTCAATGAAACGAAGAGCCAACTTGGGTTTTAAGAAAAACCCATTTCAAATTTGTTGTCCATGGTTTTAAATAAAACCTTTTATTTTATCTGCCTTGGTTTTCACAAAAACCCTTCCTTGAACTTAGATCCTTTTGACCTCAGATCAAATTCCTTCAAAAGCTTCTTGACATCAATGACAACATCAACACTTGAGCAAAGGCAATGTACTCAAGGTACCCAAAATTGCCAACAGATTTTGAGTGGAGGAAGAGATTGTCAATATGAAATTCAAATCCTGCAACCACACACAAAAAAAAAAGACCAAAAATTAGTGTTCTAAAAATATAAATAAAGAAAGAAACAAAAGGGAAAAGGGGTAAGAAATCCGTGATCGTCAATTTGTAACACAAAAAAAAAGCACCATTGAATTAAAAATGAAATATTGCATTTATTTTAATAAAATGTGTTTGTGATACAATAAGCCCCTTTGTAGAGTGCTTTCACAATACAAATTTTTGGAGGGGGTGATCCCCTTTTACAATAAAAAAATGGTGTTTTTTGCTTCTTCATGCTACAACAATACGGGAGGTGGGTTTTTCGTGACCACCATGATGAGTGCAAGCTTGTTGAATCTGTAACGTACAATCTACACACATGCAAATGGACAAGGGTTTAGTAGCACCTGTCACAATGATAATGATAAAATATAAATGTAAAATGACTAATGTAAATGAATATGAATAGAAGAAAACAAGCAATGAGCAAAAACCCCCAATTTGCATACATAAAAGAAGAACACCATTGAATTAAAAATGAAACATTGCATTATATTTTGTAAAATGTGTTTGTGATACAATAAGCCCCTTTGTAGGGAGCTTCACAATAAAAATTCTTGAATGGGGTGATCCCATTTTACAATAAAAAAATGGTGTCTTTCGTTTCTTCATGCTACAACAATGTGGGAGGTGGGTTTTTCGTGACCACCATGATGAGTGAGAGCTTGTTGAATCTATAACCTGCAATATGCACACATAAAAATGGAAAAGTGTTTAGTAGCACCTATCACAATGATAATGATAAAATATAAATATAAAATGACTAATGTAAAATGAATATAGAATAATATGAACAATGCACATGACTTACATAGCACAATCCGGGCAGCATAACCTTAGCATTCCCTCCTATTTCTTTTCTTGGTCATATGATGGTGTCTTTATAGGACTTTTAGGGTTTTGGAGGGAAGGATAGGTGGCAAGCTAAGGCTTCCAAGTGGCAGGGATTGGGTAGCCACCTACCCTGGGTAGTTGCAATGAGTCACTAGAAGTGTCTCACTTAACTAGAGAAATGTGGCAAGTGGGTAGGTGCAAGTGGAGTGATGTGTAGAGTGAGGCCTAAGATGTGGCAAGTGGGTAGTTGGAAGTGGAGTGAAGTGTGGCGGGTTGCCCCATATGAAGGGACAAATGGTACAAGGGTGTATGAGAGGTGGCAAAGGAGTGATGGTGATGTGGCTAGGACACATTTCAAGTGAGGAGAGAGGGTATCCTAGGAGGATATTTACCAGATTTAATAAAATCTAGAAAATATAATTATGTGTAGGATTTTATGCCTAAGTCAAAAGTTAAGCACATAATGTTATGCAGTTTGAAATGTGCAATGTGGATAAATAATGTGCAAGAATTATATGCCTAGGTTTATACTTAGGAATATATTATTATGCAAAATTATGATGTGCAATACCAATAAATAATGTGCAGGAATTATATGCCTAAGTTTAGACTTAGGCATATATTATTATGTAGAATTATGATGTGTAATGCAAATGCCTATATTTTGGTGTCTACACATTTGAAAAGTAGAGGAAGATTAACAAGGACAATCTTCACACATTATATGTTATCTTCTTTTTGCTTCTCTACTCTCAATATCTTAAATCTCACAATATAGTCCTTAACATTATCAAACTCAATCAACTTGAGAGAAGAAATCTCTAATTCCAAGAAACTTACTTCAATAGTATTAAGGTTTTTGAAGAACTCATGAATTTGACCATAACTTAATAGGTTCACTCTCCTCTTTGATGTGGAAAACAATTTATAGTTAAATCAACAAATAGACCAATAGCTTCTTCTTCCCTTTGATGGTGAGAATTTTTTTTAAGGGTTGCTACTTTATCTTCTTGAAAGATGCATCACATGTTCTCACTTTGTAACAGGTCAATAATTTGAGTTAACTAAATGTTGTATTTTTGTCCATTATTATGGATTTTTAACTAGATTAAATCATAGGTCTTGTAGTTAATTCTCATTACACTTAGAAGGATTAATGCCATTTGGCCATTTTGAAGGCTGGTTTTAGTAGAAGATCGGGTTGTCCAAGAACCAGATGGAGATACAAGAAAACATTGGATGTAACAAACCCTTAAGAATCACACAGGAGGCAAGAGCAAAGACCCGATAGCCAGAATCACATGACAAAATCTCATAGGGAAAGGCATAATTGGAATTTTTATGAATACCATAAGGCTTCATAGTGCATCAGGATTGAAACAAAAAAAATTCAGATCAAGTTACCATACATAGCCAGCCTATGATAACAACCAAAAGAATGGGATAAAGCGAAATAGAGAAACTGCCATGAAATAATCTAACCAGATAGGGATATAATAAGATCCCAATCGGACTACCTTAAGATATGTCCTACACCCCATGTACCATACAAGGATGCACAATTCCCCTAGATGGGCAGTCTTTTCTTTGGCATGAGGTGCGACATTTAAAGACACCATCATTAGACCTCTAAAGGGGTGGCCACATATTTGAAAAAATTAATGGCAAGAGATCTCTACAACAAATATCCAGCATGGATAACATGATCTCACCTCTAGTAGCTCCAAGATCAAGCAACCTCAGGACTATATGCCATCAATGAGGAAGCACTGTAACATGAGCAAGAATCTTGAAGGGGGTCATTTTGAATATTTTTGAGGGAAAATGCCTCATTATCATCTATTAATATGTATATTATTCTCATTGTAAAGCATCAAAATCTCTCTCCTTTTGAGAGGTTTATTTTCTTCATTCCCCTTCGTGTCTCGACCTGGCTCGAGCCTTGTGTAGCCTATCGAGTAGTTTTTTAACCTCTTCTCTCTACATGTATGTAAGTCAAAGTTCAAATTAATAAGAATATATGACTATTTTATAAATATTTTTTCTAGTTTTGACATGGGTTTTCTATTTCTATTTCATGTTCTCAAAGGGGTATCGGGGGATCTTATTCTCTTTCGTTGGCACATCGTCACCCATAGACTAGGCTAGGTAGGTTTTTTTTCCTACCTTTTATCACTTTCTTGCAATTTATTTTATGTTCCCTTTCATCCTTAGGCTAGGAGTATATTAGAAAACCCAACGAGGAAAGATGAGTGCTAAATAATACATCCAAAAGCAAGTATTCGACCTTGTTTAAAAACCTTGAAGATCATCTAGTGGAGCCACGTCCCAGCTCCCCTAGACTTCCTAGGACTAGTGCCCTTGCACGAGGTATAGGGCACTGGACACACCCATTGGGAAAAGGTGGTAGAAGATGTTGAAACTGAACCATGAGGGGTTATGGCACTTGGGGAGCACAAGGGGGTCACAATCAAACCCCAAAAAATTTAGATTGGTATGCCTAGTGGGATTCAAATTTGAGAATATGTATCCTTTAATAAAGAAGTCAGATTGTGGTTTCGATGAAGGCCATGACCATCTACTTTTTAAAGCACTCTACAGATTCACCTGGTGACTTTACTAATAAATAAGAATCCAGAAGAAAGCATCATCCTCAAAATAATGTTGTGGTGGGGACCCTTGTCTAGCTAGTAATATCCTCCACCTTATGACTCCACTATAAAAGAAGAATACAAAGAAGCTATTGAGAAGAGCCCAAGATCAAGGTTCTAGTGAAGGCCTTGATATATCCACTTTCTAAAGCACTGAATGAATTCACCTAGTGACTCTGATCCCAAAAAAAGATCATAACAAGCATGCCATCGGATCCACAAGTCCTTCCATCCCCAACATCTCAAAAGATACAAATAATTTAATATGGATATGGACAATAGGCTCTATGGAGAATGGTGATAGAAAAGGAGCCCCTACAGGTACCAGAAGGGTTGTATTAAAGAAAGCAAACATCCCTGGTACCAGTGTACATGCAATGAGGAAGTTGTTGAGGAGCCCCAGTTCAATAAGGATATAAATGCCTTACCCTTAAAACTAGAAAAAAGAAAAAAGTAGACAACTCCTATGATCTCCAAGGTGGGGGAGCCTTGACTCCAAGCCCAATGTATAAAGGCTACCCATCATGTACTATAATTTTCTCTTTTTCTACAAGTACATACTGGTATTTACAAGAAGACCTAATTTTATAAGGGTATAAAAGCAAGGGGAGTAGTAGATATGCCCACCTCCATTACACTTCCCCTCCACCACCAAAAATATTGACTTCAAGCCCAATAGATAAGGTGATGGTTTTTTGGGTTCCTCATCATCATTGAGCTGAGTATCCCTTGTGATTAATTAGAAGTGTAGTGAATTCTCACTACTCTTAGAAGGAGTAAGGCCTTTCGACCATTTTGAAGGTTGGTTCTAGTAGAAGATCGGGTTGTCCAAGAATCGAATGGAGATCAAGCAAAAACTAGATGTATCAGACCCTTAAAGAATCATATAGGAGATAAGTGCAAAGACCTAGTAACCAGACTCACATGATAGAAACTCACAATGAAATACATAACTCAAATTTTGGTGAAGATCGCAAGGCTTCATAGTACATTGGGACTAGAATAGAAGTTTCACCCAAGGATGCTCGTCTAGATCAAGTTATTGGATACATCTAGCCTATAGCAGCAACCAAAATAATGGGATAAATTAGAAGATAGGGACTACCATGAGATACTCCAATTGGATCAGGGATATAATCAGATCCTAGTTGGACTACTTTCATCTATGCCCCGCACCCCATGTACCATACAGAGGTGCATAGTCCCCCGAATGGGCAATATTTTCTTTGATAGAAGATATGATATTTAAATACACCATGATTAGACCTCCAAAGGGGAATCCACAAATCTAATAACATTAATGGAAGGATATATCTACAATAAACCTCCAACATGGGTAACATGATCTCACCTCCAACAGCTCTAGGATCGAGCAACCTTGGGATTACACACCACCAATGCAAAAGTTGTTGGACATTTTGAGTAGATGAAGTTGTCATTGATGTCAAGGATGAATGATCATTAATGTCGAAAGTCAGTTTCAGTGAGCAGTGCAAGGAGAAGCAGTTCCACAATCAGTGCAGAAAGGAGAGTCCACTTCCAGTTGGTCAAAACCCGGTTCCAGGTAGTCAGATGAGGTCCAAAGTGCAAAGAAGAAGCCCAAGTGAATAATATTATAATATTCCTTTATAATATTATACAGGGAAGTTTAAATTAATTATAAATTAATTAATATAATTTTATTATAAATTAATTTATTAATTAATTTACTTAACTTATAAGTTATTTAAATTAATTATTAATTAATTTTAATATTAATTATAAGTTAATTTATGTTAATTTTAAATAACCCTAAGGTGGGTTATTAAGTCAAAATTTGAATTTTGAATTCGACCATCGAGCACCGACGTGGGAGTAAAATAATCAAGTGTGTATAAAAGGGGGACTTCTCCACCTTAGCCAAAGATATATGCTTTCGAATTAATCTCCAAGTGATGCGAAAACGTGCGAATCGTGCTGTGCAAAGAAGAGGGTTTCATTGTTTTTAAAAGTGCCAAGTGGCAGGCAGAGGTTTATCACCCACCGAAGAAGGCTCCTTGGTCACCAAGCGCAGGTAGCACAGTTGGCAACCTCGACGAAGGCAAGGCGCTATGGCAGCGAGTGGCGGAGGTTCGAATCCATGGCAGAGTGTTTTTTTTTGTTGAAGTCGATGGTGGATGAAGGCTTAAAAGGAAGGAAGCCTCCCTTCCTTCTCGTGGGTGCCTATAGCCCACGTGGTGGGCACCAAAGCACCAAGGTGCTTGGCGCTTGGGGAGACGGTGGTTCGAATCTCGCCGAAACCCTTTT
The DNA here is from genome assembly GCA_028583015.1 of Wollemia nobilis. Lineage (NCBI taxonomy): Eukaryota > Viridiplantae > Streptophyta > Pinopsida > Araucariales > Araucariaceae > Wollemia > Wollemia nobilis. Next base: position 28,654,442 of record JAQPPZ010000856.1, on the reverse strand, counting down.
GGGGTAAAGAACAAAGGTATGCAATTTGTTGAGCGCCAGAATTTTTGGAAGGACTAAAGTTGAGCCATTAAATTTAATTTTTGCATAATTTATTTGGTTTGTAAAGTTTTAAGGGGAGCTATAAGGTTTATGCAAAATTATTTTTGGTGATATTTGCTTTGGTGTTAAAAAGGGGCAATAAAGTTTTTAAGGAAAGTTGTTTGAGTTTTTGTGGTGTTGGATATTATTTTAAGTTGGAGATTATAAGGTGTATCTAAATAATTATTTTTCATGTATGATTTGATGGATGCTAATTTCAAGGAGGAGCAATAAGGTATATTTGAGCTTTGATTATTTTTGTGACTAAGGAATATTTTGAGAAAGTGTTAGAGTGATATTTTGGTCATCTAACCATTGAAATTGGAAAGAAGGAAATTGTGATTGAGACAGGTTTTCTAAGGGCACTTCTACATCAAACAAAAAGGTATGGGCACATCTTCCTAGTGAGTGATTGTTGAATGTTGTGAATGCTAAGTTGGAGTGAAAAGGGTTTTTTCTGGAATAAAGAGTTGTTGATAAAACCTTGTTTGATAAGCATTGTTGTTGAAGTGATTAGTTGAGTGAGGAACTTGAACTAGGGTTTGCAAAGATCATGAGTATCATTGTTATGTGAGATTGGTTGATAAGCATTGTTGGAAACATTTGAGTGAATGTTCATAAGTTTGGACTAGGGTTTGTGAGCAAGGATTATTTTATTGAGTGATTGGTTGAGTAGAGTTGGTTGAGCCTAGTCAAGTGGATGTGTTGATGTGATAGTTCAAGTTCTATGAAATAAATTGTTCTATATTCTGAATTGATTTGAGAAAGAGGTTGAGTGTTGATGAATGTGAAACATATTGAGTCTCTAACAATTCTCTATATGTTTCTGTGATAAAGAGAGAGATGAAAGTGATTGAGAGTTTGTGAGTGTGAAGCATATTGAGTCTCTAACAATTCTCTATATGTTTCTATGGTAAAAAGAGATATTGAAAGTAATTGAGCATTGTGGTGAATGTGAAGCATATTGAGTCTCTAACAATTCTCTATATGTTTCTATGAGATTGGACAAGTTCTAGTGAGGACTTGTTGAGCAGATTTGAGGTAAGTCTTTGAGAAGACTTGTGAACAGATTTGTGTGAGCTTTTGTGGAAGCTTACAATACAGAGTTTGAGGATAGAAATTGTTGAGCAGATTGGACAAGTTCTAGTGAGGACTTGTTGAGTATATTGGACAAGTTCTAGAGAGGACTTGTGGACAGATTAGTGTGAGCTTTTGTGGAAGCTTACAAGGAAGATTTGAGATAAGTCTTTGAGAAGACTTGTGAGCAGAGTTGATTGATTGATTTGTTCAAACCTTGAGTTAAGGTTTGGGGTAGATCTAGTAGTGTTGATTTGTGATTGGATCAAGCTTTGTGTTAAGGCTTGAGGATAGATATTGAGGATATATTTGTGCTAGATCGAAGGATTATGTTTAGTGTATATTTGAGGATAGATATTGAGGATATATTTGTGCTAGATCGAAGGACTGTGTTTAGTGTATATTTGAGGATAGATTTTGGTGCATATTTGAGGATAGGTTTGTGCTAGACCAGAGATAGAGATTGAGCAGATTTGTGCTAGATTGAAGGACTATGTTTAGTGTAGATTTGAGATAGAGCAAAGAGTAAGATTTGGAGGTGATAGATTATAGAGGATGATAGTCTCTAGTGGATAGAGATCCATTAGCTAGGGCAGTGAGGATAGGAGTCTTCAGTGGATAGAGATCCATTAGCCAGTGTAGTGGAGGCAGCAGTTCTTCTAGAAGATCACCAGCCAGAGCTAAGGAGAAAGGAGTTCTCCTATGGATAGAGATCCATGAACTTGATTAGGGGATTGGTGTCTCCTTTGGATAGAGGTCCATAAACATTGTAATAGGGAAAGGATTCCCAAGAGATTGATTGAGAAAATTTTAGTGAAATATTTTCTCCATGGAGTAGCCCACATTGGGTGAACCACGTTAAATTGGTGTCTCTATTGTGTGTGGTGATTTGTGCATTGCTTTGATTACTACTATTGATATTGCTATCTATACATTGCATAATATTGATTGGGAAAGAAAAGTAAAAAGTGGTCTTATACTGTTCACCCCCCTCTCAGTATAAGCTTGTGTTCTTCAATTGGTATCAGAGTGGGTTCCTTCGAAAGAGTTTAACAGCTTGAAGGAAAATCTTTCAAGAACACAATGGATTCTAAGAATGGGTCCTCAGATAATTCAACACCAGTATTTGATGGAAGCGATTATATATTTTGGAGTATGAGAATGAAGATTCACCTGATGGCACTTGGCAATGAAATATGGGAAGCAATTGAAAATGGATACACACCACCAGCTACTCCACCTACAGATAAATATGGTAAGCTTCTACATCATTACAATTCAAAAGCAATGAATGCAATTTTGAGAGGTTTGCATAGAACAAAGTTCATAAAGGTTATGCATTGCAAATCAGCAAAAGCAATTTGGGATAAGTTACAAAGCATATATGAAGGAGATAAAAGTGTCAAAAAGGTAAAGATACAAAATCTCAAAGGATAATTTGAAGATTTAAAAATGAAGGATGAGGAAAACATTAGTACTTATCTACTTCGGGTAGATGAGGTTGTTAACACCATGCAAGGACTTGGACTTGAGATTGAAGAATCTGATGTTTGTGATAAGATCTTAAGATCTCTTCCAAAAAGGTTTAGTGAAAAGATCTCTGCTATAGAGGAATCAAAATATGGTGATATTTTGACAAGAGATATGTTACTTGGTATTCTTACAACTTTTGAGTTAAGAATAAAAGAGGAACCTAATCTCCGAAAGGAAGCAACCTTCAAAGCTACTAAGAAGACAAAGGGCAAGAAGTCAGATTCAAGCAATGAGTCATCCAATGATGAAGAAGCAAATTATGGCAGAAGGAATAAGGATTCAAGAAGATTTAAAGATGCAAAATCTGTTAGATGTTTCAATTTTGGAAAGTATGGTCACTATGCAACTGATTTTCAAGAAGCCATAAATAGCAATGATGAAGAAAAATAGGATCATAAGAACAGGGAATCAAAAAAATATAGGTACCAAAAGAAAGGCAAGGATAGACAAGGCAGACAAGGAAAGAAGTTCTTTCAAAGACAAAAGAGGAGCTACTATGCAGACAAGGCAAGTAAGTACTCAAGTGATAGTGATAATAGTTTCTCAGATAATGATAAAGATGAAGTCCTATTTCTGATAGAAGAAAAAGAAGAAGTTAAGAAAAGGTCACCAATAATTCTCAAGTGTTTTAGATGTGGTAATTTTGGACATCTTGAAGATAGTTGTACAAAGAATGGTTTCAGTTTCAATGATGATGAATATGAGGATACACTTGAAGGACTAGAAGAGAATATTCTAATGGCACTAGAAGAAGAAGGAGGTGATCCTATAGAAGACAAGTCAGAAAAGAATGAAGATGTTCTCAAAGGCAAACAAATAGAGGAAGAATCAGAAAAAGGAGAAGTTGATCTTGAGGGAGAGCTTATTTATGCTCTTAAAACTTTAAAGAAGGTAAGAAAGCAAAACTCCCAACTTGAGCTTCAGTTTCAATAATGTGATGAAGAGAGAGGAAAGCTTATAGAGGATCTAAACAAGTCAATGGCTAAGACAAAGAAGTTCAAGGATAAGTTAGAAGCAAAGGTCTTAGAATGTGAAAATTTAGAACAAGAAGTAGCCCTACTAAGGGAAGAAGTAGAGAAGTCTAAGGATAAGCTACACAAGTTTGGAAGGAGCTCAAAGAATTTGGATAAGATTATCAAGTCACAAAATCCTACATCAAGCAAGATAGGTCTTGGTTTTGAATAGACTCAAAAGAAACAAGAAGAGGAGTCAACCTCAAGTTCTGAAGAAGAAGAAACTTTAGAAGAAGATAATGTGAGAGAAAGTGAGACTTCTGAGGATGAGTTGGACAATAGAAAGTTCAACAAGGAAAGGAACAATGCACAAAGAAGGAACAGATGGAACAGGAACCAACATAGGGTAAGAGAGACTAAGAGACCAATGAGGTCAAGGCAAGGAAACTTCAATGGATGATGTTTCTCATGTCATAGATTTGGGCACAAGGCTTCACAATGCAGGACACATGAAAGATAGGAATATGGGAACTTCAGAAGCAGGTAGCCTTTTCATGGGTATTGCTACTCATGTAATCAGTTTGGTCACAAGGCAATGAATTGCAGGGTCCATGACAGGAATAGATATGGCTTCACCAGAAGAAATCCCAAGATATTTGCACCTACAAGGAATAACAATACTAAGTGTTACAAGTGCAATAATGATGGACATACAACAAAGTGGTGTAGAGCAGATATTCTAGAACCAAGCATGAACAAGAATAGGAATAGGAATATGGACATGAAAAAGAACATGGACATGAACAGGAATAGTCAGAGAAATCAAAAGAATCATATGAGAAGGAAAGTGGACAAAGGTAAAGATCAGTGCTTGATGGGAGTAGAAATACTCCCACCCTAGAATTAACCACCTCAAGAGGAGGTGGGGGAGGGGCTAAGCTAAGAGACTCATTCTTAGCCCCGAGCCCCAAAGGTGACCCTTTGCCATTGATGTCAAATGGGGAGAGATTTAAGTAAGGGGAAGAGATTTGATTTAAGAAGAGAGCATTGAGTCAGGGGGAGCAGTTTCCAAGGGGAGAAGGACAAAAATAGGTTAAGAAAATTTGAAAAGATAATTGGGTTGCCATCAATGACAAAGGGGGAGATTGTTGGACATTTTGAGTAGATGAAGTTGTCATTGATGTCAAGGATGAATGATCATTAATGTCGAAAGTCAGTTTCAGTGAGCAGTGCAAGGAGAAGCAATTCCACAATCAGTGCAGAAAGGAGAGTCCACTTCTAGTTGGTCAAAACCCGGTTCCAGGTAGTCAGATGTGGTCCAAAGTGCAAAGAAGAAGCCCAAGTGAATAATATTATAATATTTCTTTATAATATTATACAGGGAAGTTTAAATTAATTATAAATTAATTAATATAATTTTATTATAAATTAATTTATTAATTAATTTACTTAACTTATATGTTATTTAAATTAATTATTAATTATATATTAATTTATGTTAATTTTAAATAACCCTAAGGTGGGTTATTAAGTCAAAATTCAAATTTTGAATTCGACCATCGAGCACCGACGTGGGAGTAAAATAACCAAGTGTGTATAAAAGGGGGACTTCTCCACCTTAGCCAAAAAGATATATGCTTTCGAATTAATCTCCACGTGATGTGAAACGTGTGAATCATGTTGTGCAAAGAAGAGGGTTTCATTGTTTTTAAAAGTGCCAAGTGGTAGGCAGAGGTTTATCACCCACCGTAGAAGGCTCCTTGGTCACCAAGCGTAGGTAGCATAGTTGGCAACCTCGACGAAGGCAAGGCACTATGGCAGCGAGTGGTGGAGGTTCGAATCCACGATAGTGTGGTTTTGTTTTGTTGAAGTCGATGGTGGATGAAGGTGCTTAAAAGGAAGGAAGCCTCCCTTCCTTCTCATGGGTGCCTATAGCCCATGTGGTGGGCACAAAAGCGCTAAGGCACTTGGCGCTTGGGGAGACGGTGGTTCGAATCTCGTCGAAACCCTTTTGGGGTAAAGAACAAAGGTATGCAATTTTTGTTGGCATCAAAATTTTTGGAAGGACTAAATTTGAGCCATAAAATTTAATTTTTGCATAATTTATTTAGTTTATAAGGTTTTAAGGGGAGTTATAAGGTTTATGCAAAATAATTTTTGGTGATATTTGCTTTGGTGTTAAAAAGGGGCAATAAAGTTTTTAAGGAAAGTTGTTTGAGTTTTTGTGGTGTTGGATATTATTTTAAGTTGGAGATTATAAGGTGTATCTAAATAATTATTTTTCATGTATGATTTGATGGATGCTAATTTCAAGGAGGAGCAATAAGGTGTATTTGAGCTTTGATTATTTTTGTGACTAAGGAATATTTTGAGAAAGTGTTAGAGTGATATTTTGGTCATCTAACCATTGAAATTGGCAAAGAAGAAAATTGTGATTGAGACAGGTTTTCTAAGGGCACTTCTACATCAAACAAAAAGGTATGGGCACATCTTCCTAGTGAATGATTGTTGAATGTTGTGAATGCTAAGTTGGAGTGAAAAGGGTTTTTCTGGAATAAAGAGTTGTTGATAAAACCTTGTTTGATAAGCATTGTTGTTGAAGTGATTAGTTGAGTGAGGAACTTGAACTAGGGTTTGCAAATATCATGAGTATCATTGTTATGTGAGATTGGTTGATAAGCATTGTTGGAAATATTTGAGTGAATGTTCATAAGTTTGGACTAGGGTTTGTGAGCAAGGATTATTTCATTGAGTGATTGGTTGAGCCTAGTCAAGTGGATGTGTTGATGTGATAGTTCAAGTTCTATGAAACAAATTGTTCTATATTCTGAATTGATTTGAGAAAGAGGTTGAGTGTTGATGAATGTGAAACATATTGAGTCTCTAACAATTCTCTATATGTTTCTGTGATAAAAGAGAGATTGAAAGTGATTGAGAGTTTGTGAGTGTGAAGCATATTGAGTCTCTAACAATTCTCTATATGTTTCTATGGTAAAAAGAGAAATTGAAAGTAATTGAGCATTGTGGTGAATGTGAAGCATATTGAGTCTCTAACAATTCTCTATATGTTTCTATGAGATTGGACAAGTTCTAGTGAGGACTTGTTGAGCAGATTTGAGGTAAGTCTTTGAGAAGACTTGTGAACAGATTTGTGTGAGCTTTTGTGGAAGCTTACAATACAAAGTTTGAGGACAGAAATTGTTGAGCAGATTGGACAAGTTCTAGTGAGGACTTGTTGAGCATATTGGACAAGTTCTAGAGAGGACTTGTGGATAGATCAGTGTGAGCTTTTGTGGAAGCTTACAAGGCAGATTTGAGACAAGTCTTTGAGAAGACTTGTGAGCAGAGTTGATTGATTGATTTGTTCAAACCTTGAGTTAAGGTTTGGGGCAGATCTAGCAGTGTTGATTTGTGATTGGATCAAGCCTTGTGTTAAGGATTGAGGATAGATTTGTGCTAGACCGAAGGACTATGTTTAGTGCAGATCAGAGGATAGATATTGAGGATATATTTGTGCTAGATCGAAGGACTATGTTTAGTGCAGATTTGAGGATAGAGTTTGGTGCAGATTTGAGGACAGGTTTGTGCCAGACCAGAGATAGAGATTGAGTAGATTTGTGCTAGACCGAAGGACTGTGTTTAGTGTAGATTTGAGATAGAGCAAAGAGTAAGCTTTGGAGGTGATAGAGTATAGAGGATGATAGTCTCCAGTGGATAGAGATCCATTAGCTAGGGTAGTGAGGACAGGAGTCTTCAGTGGATAGAGATCCATTAGCCAGTGTAGTGGAGGTAGCAGTTCTTCTAGAAGATCACCAGCCAAAGCTAAGGAGAAAGGAGTTCTCCTGTGGATAGAGATCCATGAACTTGATTAGGGGATTGGTGTCTCCTTTGGACAGAGGTCCATAAACATTGTAATAGGGAAAGGATTCCCAAGAGATTGATTGAGAAAATTTTAGTGAAATATTTTCTCCGTGGAGTAGCCCACATTGGGTGAACCACGTTAAATTGGTGTCTCTATTGTGTGTGGTGATTTGTGCATTGCTTTGATTACTACTATTGATATTGCTATCTATACATTGCATAATATTGATTGGGAAAGAAAAGTAAAAAGTGGTCTTATACTGTTCACCCCCCTCTCAGTATAAGCTTGTGTTCTTCAAAAGCATTGTACCATAAGCGAGAATATTAAAGGAGGATATTTTAAATATATTGAGGAAAATACCTCATGTATAATCTATAAATATGTGTCTTCTTCTCATTTTAAAGCATCGAAATCTCTTCATCCTTTTGAGGGATTGCTTTCCTTCATTCTCCTCTGTGTCCTATCCTGGCCTGATCCTTGCGTAGCCTACTAGGTAGTTTTTGAACCTCCTCTCTCTATATGTAAGTAACTTAGAGTTCACATTAATAATAATATTGAATTAGGGGAAAACGGTGCACCTAAGAGTGTTAAACAATATGCATGTAAATCTTGTGTTTAAACAAGCATTACAAAAGGATAAATTTAAGCAACCATATAAGTCAAATAAGTGCAAGAAAAGGTGTTTCTCTTTATTTTATTTGGTAAACCAGAACAATGGTTACATAGATGTCCCCTTGATGGCTCTTAGTGTGATACAATTGTTTACAAAATTATGGGGTGCCCAAAGTATCAAGTCCTTTCAAAGAAGCTCATGTGCACTTCCAATGTTCTTCCTCGTACCCACAATCAAAGTGGGTGGGCCTACGATACCACCACTTTGTTATATAATCTTATGCTCCTTCATTGTACACTATAGGACATAAAATTGTACACAAGGAAACCAAATTAATTAAATAGCAAGTGCGTATATTGAAAACATGCAAACCCCACAGGCACTAAAAGACTAGAAAACATGAATATGCAATACGCCTATCTAAAACAACTCCAAATGATCTTAAATTGTAGAGATATGTAAAATAGATTCTTTTGGGAATATTTAATCATAAAAAAAATATAAATTGCATCTGATGGTGTGGCACATTCATAGTTCGCTTCTCAAACCTGCAAAACCCAAAATAAACAATTTCTAGGCCTAAACATATCCAAAATGCATGAAAATTGGAAAAAATATATAAAATGATATTTTAAGAGGACCCATATAGTTATATTTACAAAATAAATCATAGATCCCTATGCACCTTCCGATGGAACTTCCAAGCCTGTAAAACACTAAAAATGTAATATCTCGCTCAATATGACTCCAAAATATATGACATTTGGACAGGAGACTCACATGCTACTCTAGAATATGCCTAAAAATAATAGTAGAAAAATAATGCATGGATCTATCGTCATCCCTGGGTAGGACGATGGTGATTGTCATAGATTGGGGACCGTCTTGGGGTGGGACGGCCACCAATTTTACACTTATTTTATCACCAATTCCTTTTTTAATTGGTTAGGAACCTCCTAAATAGTATTTTAGTCAAATTTGGTGGTGAAATTCACTTAGATAATTCAGTTTTGTAAATAAATTGCGCCTCTTGAATCACTCGCAAACCTCCTTCGCTAGGTAGAGATTTTGAGGAAAAAAGACACAAAAGATGAGGGAAAATCTTAGCAGCACTTTGTTGCTATGTCTCAAAACTCCTCTCTATATTTTTTTATGGAAAATAGATTCACTTTATATCCAAAGGAGGCCTTTGGTAAAATGGGCATGCAAGGGCATGCAGGGCAAGAGGTGCCACTTGTCAAAAATTGATCATGCATTGAAGGGGGAAGAGAATCTCCCATTTTGGCCTCCATTCTATAGCATGTCATAAAGATTTTGTACCCTTAGATTGTGCATGCTCTCATAGGTAGGATAAATGGTAGTTTTTGGGTGCCAATTTTCTAAATTTGACCTTTTGAGAGTCAAACCTTGTGGTCATCCCACCCAAGGATGGCAGCTTTACCATCATCCTTGGGTGGGACGACCATAAACTACGACTGTCCCAAGGTGGGACGGTCATGCCTATGTGGCCCAAAAGATCCTAAAAGTGGGGTATGTCCTTCCAAGAGTGTTCAAGACCACTTTTAAACCTCTTAGGATTGTCCAAAGGGGCCATATGGTGTTAATTAGACCTTCTCTTGGTCACCTAATTGGATTAACCAGATTTTAGTGTCTATAGATGCCCCTTTTTGAGATGCGTTGTGTACAACACAGTGTTGAGAAAAAATAGATGACTAAAATGCTAAATTATTAGGTTTATTCGATAACCTAACCAATGTTTGATGCCCCAATCATGGAAAGAGCATGCGTTCTTGAATCCTTGCTTCTAACGAGCTAAGGAACTTGCTTCAAGTACAACATTTCTAGTAAGTTTAGGTTTATCTTGGACATTGTTCCATCATGAAGAGGCAAAGGCCCATGATCCTTCATGCTTCCAGAATACCAAGAATTTTTTTGATTTAAATTTGTGCTTCTTTGTTGCCCCAAGCAGGGGTGTGATTGTCTATGTCAAATATTCGTTGAACGAATGCATTTCGCATGATTGAGTGTGTGATTGTTGATTGTGATTATGAACCTGTTAAGTATGACTATCCCCTCAAGCAACAAGTCAATGAGAGAATAACTAGTGATAAAAGCAATGACTTGACACATATGACTTGGTTAGGGTTTCCTTCAGTTTGATCCATTGAAAAATGGAGCATTTTTTAGAGGATTTTGGTGACTTTGTTGACATTTCATGGAAGAAAGGAGTCAAAAACTTCATTCATGTGGGGCGGTCTAGCCACAATGGCCTTATTAGGGATTAAATTAAGGAATTTTTCATTTCTCCATGAGCCTTTTTGTTTGCATTTTGATCTTGAGTGAATTCCATCAGGTTTGACTTGTTTTTGGTGGGTTTTGGACCATTTTCATTTATATTTGTGTTGTTTTTGAATTTTGTTTGTTCAATTGTTTTTGAATTTTTTATTTTTTATGATATTTCATAGAAGAATACCTTGTTAATGCTATATGCACCAATCATGGAAAGGGCACGCATCACAGAATCATTGCCTTTGACAAGTTAAGGAACTTGATTTTGGATAATCTTTGGGATATTGGCAAACAAGCTTAAGTCTAATCCTAGCCTTGGTAGCAATTAGGATATAATATTAAATTAAATACTAGTCTTTATTGCAATTAGAAGAGAAAGCTTAAATCAAATCCTAGACTTTGTGATGATTAGGATATAAGCTTAAATCAAATCCTAGCCTTGATGTCGATTAGGAGATAAGCTTAAATCAAATCCTAACCTTGATGGCGATTAGGAGATAAGCTTAAATCAAATCCTAGCCTTGAAGGTGATTAAGAGATAAGCTTAAATCAAATCCTAGCCTTGAAAACAATTAGGATAGAAATATTAAGTCAAATCCTAGCCTTGACAGGAATTAGGAGATAAGCTTAAGTCAAATCCTAGCCTTGACGACAATTAGGAGATGAGCTTAAGTTGAATCCTAGCTTTGGTGGCAATTAGGAGAGAAAGCTTAAGCTTACATCAAATCCTAGCCTTGATGGTAATTAAGAGACCAGGCTTAAGTAAAATCCTAGCATTGATGGTAATTAGGAGACAAGCTTACTAGTTTGCTTGAATTTGTTTTTGATCTTTTGCTTATTTGCCCTAAGCAAGGAGGGTGCATGATTGTCTTCAAAAATTATTTGTAAGACAAACGTGATTAACTTGATTAAATTCTCAATTGTTTATTTGGATTATACTTGTTTTTATTATGACCAATGTGCTTAGTGGATGTCGTTGAGGCATTTTGGGGTGACCTAGATGGTCATAGACTGCCTAGGAGCATGTTGGGTTGACCAAGTGATTTGGAGATACCCTTGGAGCATTTTAGGGTGACCTGGATGGTCACAGACCACCTAGGAGCATTTTGGGTTAACCAAGTAGTTTGGAGATACCCTTGGAGCATTTTGGGGTGACCTAGATGGTCGCAGACCGCTTAGGAGCATGTTGGGTTGACCAAGCAATTTGGAGATATCCTTGGAGCATTTTGGGGTGACCTAGATAGTCGTAGACTACCTAGGAGCATTTTGGGTTGACCAAGTAGTTTGTAGATACTCTTGGAGCATTTGGGGTGACCTAGATGCTCATAGACCGCCTAGGAATATGTTGGGCTAACCAAGTGGTTTGGAAAAATCCTTGCAGCATTTTGGGATGACCTAGATGGTCATAGACCACCTAGGAGCATTTTGTGTTGACCAAGAAGTATGTAGATACCCTTGGAGCATATTGGGGTGACCTAAATAGTTGTAGACCACCTAGGGATATTTTGGGTTGACCAAGCAATATGTAGATACCCTTGGAGCTTTTTGAGGTTGATTGCTTAACTATTTTATTTCTAATTAGGGGAGGTATGATACCAATAATGCCCCAGTTGATGTTTAAAATGTTTGTGTGATATGAAATTGTGTGATTTTGGACCATTAGATGCATTGTGTTATTATTTATGGATGCATTAAGGGATGTAATGCCTATTGATGATGTGAATATGCTATATGTATGTGATGTATTGATGATATGCACTGCCTAGATGATAAATGTATGATTAGATGTTGTCTTCTATATGTGTAGATGTGCTAATATGTATGCACATATGGATGCAATGGTGAATGTTGAATGCATGTTTAATTTATTTCAATTGTCTATGCACTTAATTTATGTGATATGATATGGTGAATGCAATGTATGTAATGCAGGATTTACATGATGATGATCGAATGTAAATGAATCATGTATGCTTTAATCACTTAAAACATAAGGAATGCATCTAATATGTGTTTTGACAAACTGATGGATGACACCACAGAATGTATGAAAATCATGAGTGAAAATTATAACTCTTATTATAATAATTTCTCATTTAAGCATCCATATGTGAAATGAGATGATAGTGAGATGTGTAAATGTGTATGATTGATGTAATTATTTGTTGCTATTAGGAAATTTTTGAGGTTTTCCATGAGACTCAAACACCCTAGTTGATTAATCAAAAGTTGTATAATGACTATACAGGACTCTTGAAAGACAAAAGCTTTTGTTATGAAGACCAAGATATTCATTATCCCTATGTGTGCAAGTGAGTTCATTTTGTGATAAGCATAAGGTTACCCCAGTTCCAAATAGGATTAACGTAACCCATCTATACTGGATATCACCCTATAAGTAGCATGATCCTAGGTTTTGTACATAGTTGGATTAGACTACTAGGTAGTATAGGCTACCAAAAGCTAGCTCATCCGCATGGGTCTGTACACACACAAAATACTAATATGATAGAAATATCGTCATGCGTAAGTATATTTCCATTGCTAGACAAGCTTGATGCCACCTAACCTGTAATGAGGATCACCTAATGGTTTTTCAAATGCTGAGAATTCGAGGGATTCAAGTTCAATACTCCCTTCTTTTCTTTTATTTGATTTCAAGGATACTTGCTCATACTTAGTGATGAAAATCATTGTTTATTTTGTATTTTGTTTTCTTTGAGCAAGGGATTTGTGTAGTGATGAAAATCACTGTTTATTTTGCTTGTGATTATTGCTTTTTAGAATTTCGCTTATTGATAGTGGTGAAACACACTATTTATTTTGGGGAATTGGGTAAGGAGGAGCTTGTCCTTTTGTTAATTCTTAGCATTTTTTAACCATTCGCACAGGGAGATGAGCGAGATAAACTTTTCACTTAAGGTAACCTAGACCACTTTGTAGGTTTCATCTTTCCTTGTGCAAAAAAGGATTTATTAGTGTTTTACTAGTGATGGGACTTTGACGTATGCTAGGTGATATCAGAACTAGGCCTCATCTTCTGAAAGTGAAGATAGCTTTCTACAAAATCTGAGAAGATCACTAGGTATGGCTGAATGACTAGAAAACCCTAGTATATTCCTTATAGCAACAGGAAGGGGTTGTGTTGAGAAACACAAATACTCACAAGGGTGAATGGATGATAATTTTGTGGATGCATTATTGGCATACAAATGTGGTGTTGTTTGTAAGATTGTAAGCACAACCTATCCTAATGCAAATGCAATGGATGAACACGCCTATTGCAATGCAAGTAAATGAATGCATATGCAAAACATAAATGCAAATGTTTTTGTGTTTTTAATGTTTTTGATTGTTTTTGAAAGTTTGATGTTTTGCAATGTTTTTGCAATTTTGATTATTTTGAATATTTTTGGATTTTATGGCTTTTTTATTTGTATGAAATTTTGATGTTTTCTATTGTTTTTGGATTTTAATAATTTCGAATGTTTTTGGATTTTGATATTTTATGATTTGTTTGAAATTTTGATGTTTTCAATTGTTTTTTTATTTTTGAATGTTTTGTGAGGGGAAGGCATGATACCTTAGGCACCCCCAGTGTGTGTGCTACTCAATGAAAGTGAGAAAGGTGTGATACCTTTAGAGTTCTCACTATGCTCCATCGGTTATCATGTGGATGGTGGGGAAGATATGCTACCTTTGGGACCCCAGCGTGCATTTTATACACTACAATATAGTCAGCAATGTCCATGTTCTGATGAGATGAGACAGGTGAAGGTGAAACATTGGATGAAATCATCGATTGTGTAGATCGATTTTAAAATTCTTGGTCCTATGATACAACACTGATCATTCCCACAAACTCTTGGGGAGGTGGGTTCTTATGCACCTGATTGGATTGCTCGATGTGGTTGGTAGGTGTTTTTTTAGCTTCATGTGTGGGCCATAGTTCTTGTAAGTCTTCTATTGGTTGGTAGTTTGGAGCAAGAGGATTGCCCATCGGAAGCTCTTGCCTCTCAATCATATTGAATTTTGTCATTCTCAGTACACTACTTCTTGCATGGCTTCGCAATTTCTCCCTATTGAATTTTGATGTCTTCAGTTATTCTAGCTTGCGCTAGAGCATCTTCAAGAGTTGGATATTGTTGGAGTCACAACAACAAGAAAATTATCTTTAGATAACTCTTAGAAAACATGCCAGTAAATTTAGGCATGGGTAGTATGTATGGTAGCTTAGCAAGAAGTGTTTGCCACCTATTGCCATAGTCAGTGATTGACTCACCACCATATTGCTTCAACCCTGCGAGGTCATCTAGTGTTGCCTTTCGCTCAATGTTGAAGGCAGAGCGTTCCAGGAATGCATCTATGAACTAGTCAAGATTGTAGATGTTATGCTTTGGGAGTTGGTTGTACCACTTCGCGGCTGGGCCAGAGAGGGTAGTCAATAATATCTTCAAGATTAAAGCATCATTATCTTGGATGCCAAAGCATTGGTTCAGGAATTTGGTGACATGCTCCTACCCATCTTCCTCCCCTTTAAATTCAACCAGATGGGGCATTTTAAACTGTTCTAAATAGGAAGGGGCGGGTATGGAAGGATGGAGTGGTTGACTTTGTAGCTAGCACAAAGTGGGCTTTTGATGTGTATGATGAGTGCTCTCTATGAGGAGTACAGAGGTGACTTGCTCAATCAGATGGGATGGTTTGATCATCTAAGATAGGCCATGGTGTAGTCTCATGGTCATATTTTTATTGATGTATAGAGCAATTTGGGATGTGAATCCATGATATTGACCTACTAGACCCCTCAATGGGTGGATTATTTTCTATATAGAATTCCATCAGGGTATCCAAGTCAGGAAGGTTTCCTAGAGGACCTATGAGTGCCACCCTAGTTGGGGTATCTCGAAGGTTTACCCCCCTGGGGATTATTATTGTTATGATAAAACTTGGGATGTCATTCAGGGATGGGCATGTCTTTCAAACTTATTTGGAGATATTCACTAGTTATGGAGCTTGAATCTCTCTCTGAATTGGAGGTCTTGTTTTCAACTGCATTTGGACCAAATTTGTAAAAGGGGGACCCATTGACCATTTTTAGAAAATTTTGACTTTTTAAAAAAAAATTTATAAGTGTTATATATCAAAATTATAAATGCGACGAGCTGATCACAATGGGCTAGGACTCCAAAATCTGACTTATGGGTCAAAATTTTGTATTTTTGGAATATTTGGCCAACCGGGGCCCATGGGGAAATGCCCACTTTTAGGAATTTTTGGGAAATTTTAAAGTATGAAGATTTAGGACTCAAAATTTCTGTGAGAGTTACAAAAGGAGCTAAGACAACAAAACCAATTTGGCAATTTTTGGAGTTTTCTAGACCATTTTATGACCGTTTTAGTGTATTTTTTCCTTATTTTTGGCTTCAAAAATAGAGTAATCATAAAACCAACATAACTTTTTCATTATAGCTCTGATTTGCATGATTCTTGATCTGTTAAATGTAGAATCAAAAAGTAGATTTTTTTCAATATTTTTTTGTGAAAAATTAGGGTTAGGGTTTGGTTCCAGATCAAGGATCCTAGGTTGATTACCCAAATAACAAAGAAACACACAAAGTAGACAACATGATTATCTCTTTTAAGGATTATATGATTATCTCTTTTAAATCTTAAGAACGCATAATAAAATGATCAAATAAGCACACAAGCAAACAAAGTGATTATCTCCTTAATTTTTAGATGTGAATCCCTAAGTTGTTTGGTGTGTTTAAATTTGTTGTTGCTTTTGCTTTCTTGATCGAGTTTTGGAATTAGAATGAGAAAATTCAACCAAAGTGGTGACTAGGAACACTAGTTCCAAATATGAGGTCCTTAAAAGAGTCTAGGGTACACCGCTTAAAACCCATAATGAATGGAGGGTTCACCTAGCTCTTCCACTCTGAATCAACAAGTGATTCCAACAGTGGGAGGGAGTTTGAACACCAGTGACCTATTCCATTTTGAGAGAGTGACCTATTCTATATAATGTTTCAAGGGGGCAAGCCCATAGAAGGAGGTGAAATCCAACATCATCGATCTAAATTGGGGGTTGGTGATGAAATCCAACCTTACCAATGTTATGGTAATACGTGCAAGTGTGTGTGGTTCTTTTTAAGCTTAAAATAAATTAAACAATAAAGCACTCGATTATATTTTACTAAATACAATAATAAGGATGTTTTACTTTTAGAAAAGCTATATAAAAAGCAACCTACAAAATGCATTCCCTAAATGATAACCTACCCATTATGTAGGCTATGAGCAATCAAACCATAGAGGTGCATTTCTAATTAGTTCCTTTTCAGTTTTTCTTATTATTTTTGTTTTTTTCTCAGTGATAGAAAATAAAAACATATCTTCTACTTTTCAAGCAATTGAAAAAGGTAAGAAAACCCAGATTTTAGTAGTTTTGAACAACAGAAATGAAAACAGAGGATTTTTATACCTACCTCAATGGCCTATAAGCCTATTGTTGCTGGAATTTGGAGCAGAAAAGCTCATGTTTTGAGACCATCCCAGGGTGGTATGGTGGCCATTTTTATGGTCATCCTATGGGGATGGTTGTGTGGTCATCCTAGTGTGGGACAGTTAGCAGTCTAGAGGTCATTTCAGGTCAAAACAACCAGTACCTGCAACGAAAACCAAGCAAAAACCAAGGTTAAAACTTCAATTAAGTAATAGGGATAGGATCCCACCATGATAACCACTATATTAGGGTAAAAATAGTGCACCTAAGAGTGTTAAACAATATGCATCTAAATCTGGTGTTTAAACAAGCATTGCAAAAGGACAAATTTAAGCAACCATATAAGTCAAATAAGTGCAAGAAAAGGTGTTTCTCTTTATTTTATTTGGTAAACCATAAAAATGGTTACATATATGTCCCCTTGAGGTCTCTTAGTGTGATACAATTTTTTTAAAAATTATGGGGTACCCAAAGGATCAAGTCCTTTCAAAGAAGCTTGTGTGCACTTCCAATGTTCTTCCTTGTACCCACAATAGAAGTGGGTGGGCCTACAATGCCGCCACTTTGTTCTATAATATTTTTCTCCTTCCTTGTACATTGTAGTACCTACACCTGCACACAAGGAAACTAGAATCATTAAATAGCAAGTGCGCATATTGAAAACATGCAAACCCCACAGGCACTAAAAGACTAGAAAATATGAATATGCAAGACGCCTATATAAAACAACTCCAAATGATCTGAAACTGTAGATATATGTAAAATATATTATTTTGTGAAGATTTAATCATAAATAGAACAAAAATTACATTCTATGGTGTGGCGCATTCACAATTCACTTCTCAAACTTGCAAAACCCAAAACAAATAATTTTTGGGCCTAAACATATCCAAAATGCATGAAAATTGGATAGAATACATAAAATGATATTTTAAGAGGACCCATGTGGTTATATTTACAAAATTAGGTACATATCCCTATGCACCTTCCGATGGACCCTACAAGCCTGCAAAACACTAAAAAATGCAATATCTCGCTCAAAATGACTCCAAAATGCATGAAATTTGGATAGGATACTCATATGCTATCCTAGAATATGTCTAAAAAATAAAAGTAGAAAAATAATTCATATATCTACCACCATACCTGGGTAGGACGATGGTGATTATCACATATTGGGTATCGTCCTGGGGTGGGATGGCCACCAATTTTGTACTTATTTTATCACCAATTCCTCTATGAATTGGTTAGGAACCTCCTCAATAATTTTATCATAAAATTTTGTGGTGAAATTCACTCAGATGATTCAATTTTGTAAACAAATTACGCATCTTGAATCACTCGCAAACCTCCTTCTCTAGGTAGATATTTTGAGGGAAAAAGGCAAAAAAATGTCAAGGGAAATCTTGGCAGCACTCTGTTGCTATGTCTCAAAACTCCTCTCTATATTTTGTATGGAAAATGGATCTACTTTATAGCCAAAGGATACCTTTGGGCAAATGGGCATGCAGGGCAAGAGGTGCCACTTGTCAAAAATTGATCATGCATTGGAGGGGGAAGAGAATATCCCATTTTGGCCTCCATTCTATATTATGTCGTAAGGATTATATGCCCTTAGGTTGTGCATGCTCTCATAGGTGGGATAAATGGTAGTTTTTAGGTGTCATTTGTCCAAATTTGACTTTTTAGAAGTCAAACCTTGTGGTTGTCCCACCCAGAGATGGCTACTTTGCCATCGTCCTTGGGTGGGACGACCACAAACTATGACCATCCCAATGTGGTACGGTCATGCCTATGTGGCCCAAAAGCTCCTAAAATTGGGGTATAGTCTTCCAAGAGTGGTTAGGACCTTATGACAAAAATGAGATGCATAATATCACATTCCTCACATATGACAAAAATCTTATGACTTCACTCTACATCTTGCCACTTTGTACTCTCACAACTCATACTAACACACCTTAAATTTGCACACCTTGCATGCTTTATTACACTAAAAAATGGACAATCCTCACACATTGACACATACATAAAACAAATATTTGTAACACTCCTAAATCACTCTTTAAATTGATCAAATAATATAATATCTCAACACCCCTCATATTACCCTATTTGATGATAAACCAAGAAAAAATTGCACAATTTTAATTCATTTACAATTTTCTTCATAAATATGCAACTCCTCATGTTTTGAATTTCTCAGGTAGGTGGACATATACATAATATTGGCATTCAAATATTTTTCTCTTTCCTTAATATCCTTTAAATAAAATATTATGTTGCACCACTCTGATTTTGAGTTCAATGGGAAGCCATCTATACCTATGATGTAATTATCTTGGGATGAATCAGCTCCACTTGAATCAACTATTCCATGAGTCACTACATATTGTATGTTTTTCAAAGTGCAAAAACTATCAAATAGAAGCTTAGGTTTGTCTTTAAACTTGATATTAATTACATAATAACCTTTCTCAAAACAATTTTGAACTATCACCAAAGACCTAACTTTGTCATTTTTAGATTCCATCTAACTGTTATGCATATTTTTATAGACCTTTTCTACAAAAATTATTTGATGTAAACGTATTTTTGTGTAACACCCATAGATACCACAATCTTAGCAGCCCGCTTGTAATAAGCCCCCTTCATAACATTGAAAATTTTTACTTTAATCTTAGTCAACCTTTCTAAATCATCTATTGGGATGTTTAAGACTTTATCAGTAACGTAAACTATAGATGCAACCCTCGTGTTATAGGTCCACACCTCAGCTCAAACAATGTTGCATTTATGGTCTGCAAGAATAGCAAATACTTCAAACAGCAAACCTGGTCTACCTGTTCTTGTTAATTCAATTGTTAGAAGCAGGATTTACTCCAACACTTCTTCTAATTGAAGCATTGTCAACTGCCACTAGTTTGTAGTCATCTTTAATTGCATTCCTTTCAAAATTAATTTTTTTGGAACTCACCCAATATCGTTTTGTGCATTTTTTCATCTTTCTTTTCCTTCACTTTGCTTATGTTAATTGTAAAACTGAAATTCATAATTTTTTAGTGATTTTCTTTACCAAGCTGTTATTTTTTTAATGGTGAAAGATATTATTCATGCCTTTTCAATTTTATAGAAACTCCAAAGCTTTGTGGAAAGGTAACAACAGATTCAAACCTCTTATGTTTCTTGATTTCATCCTTGGAGATCCTCAAACCAGACTTGATTTTTGTAAATAAAATTATCACAAAATCTTATAATCTCTAATAAATCATGCTAAAAATATATTTAGATTCGCACATAAATTTGTTAAAAATGGCTAATACTTACTTAATGCATGTCCATTGTCATATTCCCATAGACACAACATGTCAAATATGAGCACGATTCATGCAATAAGTTATCAGACATTATCTCTGCATATGACAGTCCGCTTTCCCAACACCTTGAATTTTCTATTAAAAACTTTAGCAATAGACATTGAAGATGCTTAATCAAAACTCCTGTATCATTATCACTAAAAATGCTTATTGCAATACAATTAATAACATTTGTATTGACAATGGTATTGTTGTAACATTATTGGATCCTCATTATTAGGCATTACCAAATATTAGCGTCTTATTTCACAACTCCTCTTTGTATAGCATTTATGAAACATCTATGAAATCATACTGTAATGACTATGCAATATGTTGTAGCATCTATTTTCATAGGCATTTTTCTATTCTTTTATCAATGGTTTATGAAGGAAAAAATGGTCACGTTCTCACCTGTTTTGTTGTCTATGTTTCATGGTAAAGCTTCTCTAAACTTACATGCATTTTCTTTTGTCTTAGGGTCATATTAATGCATAGGCCACTTGATTTGACTTATTCCACAAGCTTCCTCCTTTAAAATTTATTGCATCATTTCAGAAAGTTCTCTCCTTTGATTTGTCATTGACTTCTTAATATTAATATCTTCTTATTGCTTTGATTCCAATAATTTATTGAATGTAATCAACCCTTTTCTTTCGACTCCTCACGACTGCAAACTCAGTCTCTCCTCATGGAGTTCATATTCTCTCTCCTTCTCAGTACAATATCAATTTATTTCTTACTTGTTGATTTCTCTATCAACCTTAAATACTTTAATATCTTCTTAATTGGCAATCAAATTCTTTATCTTCTTATTTATCCAAATTTTCTTCCAACAATTAATTTAAATATTTTCTTATTATTTCTACAATAATTAAAAATACTTCAAAAATAACTTTCTTAAATGAATTTTACCTTTACCTTGGCAATTCTTCTCTGTAATTTCTTCTATAATTTGAGCATTCAAAATACTTCAAAAATAACTTTCTTAAATGAATTTTACCTTTACCTTGGAAATTCTTCTCTATAATTTCTTCTATAATTTGGGTGACCTTAGCCTTCAATCTTCTGGTCTCTTTCTTCTCTTAGATATAAATTTAGATCCTCTTTGTTCTAGAGTATAGCTCTAGTACTATCATGTTCTTGTAGCAATAATTCTTCAATTCTGATGCTAGCTTTCTTCAATTTCTCTATAAATTTCCAAAATTATTTTCAGTCAGTTATTGTCAACTTTGGGTGAATTCAACCCTCTTTTTATTTAATCTATAATATTTAATATTCAATATTTTTAAATTGCATCTTTTAATTTTTGTAGATAAATTCAGTGTGCAATCGTGACGTGGTTTCTTTACTATGTCTTCCATTTTTCAAGGTTGAAACAGGCTTGACTACTTATAAGTATGATCTTATCACTGCTTGTCTTCTACAAATATGTCCTTCCTTATATTAGGCTTGGCTCCTTCAAAAACACACAATATTCTCAATATTATCTCTCCAAAATTTTGTAATCCTTATCAACCCAATTTTGATTCTGCAAACTCTATCTATAAATTAAATCATAGGTCCCAATATATAGGATCTTAATCAATCATAATAATAAATTATTCACATAATATTGATAATAATATTGCACACAATAAGCATAGAAATATTATTAATCAAAATCTACTCTAGCATACAAGAAACTATGTTATTTTGATGTGTTACAATGCATGGATCTTTATCTCCAATATATTACTTTATATGACTCTTCAATATTTTAACTATTGCTCTCCTCAAACACTCATGAGATGCATCCTTTCACATTCCTCACATATGACAAAACTCTCATGACTCTTCACTTTACATTTTTCCACTTTGCACTCTCACAACTCACACTAGCATACCTCATATTTGCACACCTTGCATGCTTTATTATATTGACACATGGACACTTCTCACACATTGACACATACATTAAACAAATACTTATAACACTCCAACACTTTAAAATAAGTAATCAAAGCTTGGTGATCCGTCTTACACAATCTAACCTCTAACACTATAATAGGCCCTTGAATTGATGCCATCAATATGTAGAGCTCAAAAATTCATGTGATTTGAAATAAATGGGTTCAAAATGCTTTCATATGCAAACATATGGCCTTACCCTAATGGACCCCAAAAAAAAAAAATTAAAATTTCAAACCTTAGAGAAGCAATATCCAATTACCTATTATCACTTGTTGATTCACATCTTTGCTATTTTTGTTAGAGCATATTACATTATTTAGGTACATGATAATGTACCACCTTGGGTACATTACTAGAGTAGGATTTTACTTTAGAGTAAATTTAAGTAGTTACTTTAGCATGTAATAAATGCACAAGTGGAAAAATGTGCAATGATGTAAATGTGCATGTAGTCCACATGTACATATAGGATAGAGTCAAAGGTACAATAAGGGCCAAAGAACCTATGTTCCTATATAAAGGCCTTATAGTGAGTGAAATAAGAGGAGATAATATAGAGAGTGCATAGTATATATTGATAGTGTGGTACAATGTAGCTCTTCAAAAATAATTGGAGTGTTCATGTCCTCCACTATACTGCATTGTACTATTTTTGTCAGATTTCATTAATGGCATATTTTTGAGTTATTGCAAAAGTTTCTCTTATACTTTTATTGCATATTATAGTGTCATTATCATATAGTTATCTTAGAATTTTTATTTTACATCTTGTGGTTTCATTTATTATATCATATACTCATCAAAAGCTAACAGTGATATCAAGAAAAACAGTAGATCGATAAGAAATAAGGAGAGCCACAAGTGATATTAAGAGAAATCCAAAACTATCATTTATAGAAAGACTCATGAATTTGTAGAAAGACTCATGAATACTATGACTCAACAAGGATTCCACTAGATTGACAAATCAACTAGAGAAGATTTATTATCTCTATATTTAGAATTTCTTCTATTACAGTACTAAGACTTTATTGAAGGAAAAATAAGATTCAAATAAAGTTGGGAAGCTTTATACATAGAGCTAGGAATAATATCTTCTTTGGAATCAATCCAACACTAGAAGCAACAAATGGAAGAACAAATATTTGGAGGTCTGTATAAAATATTTCATTGCTAAAGATTGCATACTTGTAGAGAGCAGAAGAAGAAAAGGCCATAGGAGCCTTGTTGCAGAAGAGACTCCAAAGGAGAGTCCAAGAGAATATTGGAGGTTGGTGATCTCCATTAAACACTACAAATAGAATTATAATATACTCTAGACAAGATTCTAAGAGAATATTTGAGGTTGGTGATATCCATTAAATACTGCAAATAGAAGTAGAAGAGACTCCACAAAAGAGTTCAGGAGAAAATTGGAGGTTGGTGATCTCCATTAAAGATTGCATATATTAGATTAAAGAGACTCCAGAGAAGATTCCTAGTGAAGATAGGAGATTGATGATCTTTGTTGAAAATTTAATACTTCACCCTAAAGGAGTAGAAGAAATCAGCCTAAGAAGTTGAAGAGACCTGCAAGAGATCTCAATGAAAAACTTCTAGTTTTGGAAGAAAGTCTTAGCTACGATTTGGAGGAGTTCCCTACCAATTTTTGAGGTTCAAAGTTAGCATTTCAGTGAAATAGTTGACTGCAAAATGGTAGCAATTAGGATAATATCACTAGCTACAAAACTTCATATTTACATAATACATTTTGAAGGAGAATTGAAGTCACCTACCATAGTTTCAAGGCAGCAAGTTAGAGGGTTTCAAAGCTGCAAATAGGTGATATAGAGAGTTGTTTCTGAAATCCAAGAAGAGCTTCAAGTTCATCCAATTAAAGGCATAAACAAGTTGAATCTAATAACCTTTAAATCCTTCATATATAGAGATAATTAAGGTAAGAAACTTGGTGCAAATAGGTTCATTAATTGAACTTAAATTTAATTCGTTATCAAGTTCCATTAAGCACCATATTAGAGTTTTAAGAAGTTGCAAAGAGAAGGTTGCATATTATAATCTTCAAGAGAGTGCAGAAGGAATTTTATTTAAAGTTTTATACCTACACATCAAAATAGGAGTTAGATATATTTTGATAAAAACAAAAATATCATCTTCCTATTAACTAGATAAAACAGAGAAGACATTACTTTTAAGTTAAATTTGTAGAGTTTATTAGTGCTTTTGAGAGTTCTTCAAGATATATTATTAATGGATATTACAAGTTAATTTGGAGGAGAAATAAGGTGAGATTACTATTGCACTATTCTAGTTATCCTTAATTGCATTAAGTTGGAAATATTATTGGTGCAGTAAGGATTGATCAAAGGTGAAAATTAGTGCATTGAACTAGTTACTCTCAAAGGTTATTATGTGCATTGGTTGTTAAGTTAAAGTGAAAACCAAAGAGCACAAATCAGTGCACTATCAAAGTATCTAGATACACTATTGAGCACACAAAACCTACAACATATCTTGGTGAAATAAAGTCACCAAAATAAAGGCAACATATTTTGCTCTCAAGAAACCATCTCATCACAGAAGTTACAAAGATTGAAAAAGGAGGCATTCGATCTAAAACCTAGGTGCAAGTTAAGGTACATTATTTTAACTATTGATGCAATATTTAAATTTCAAAGGAAGCACCATTATTTTCCTTTAAAACAACAAAATAATGACAAATGATATAGGCTCTAAAAGGTATTACAAATGGCCATCCATACAAAGTTTACAAGTGACCATTCCAGCTAGTAGGGGGGCAGATACTGAGTAAGATAAGTGAGCCAATGGAGTGTTCACATCAATAAAGTATCAAGGTATCTAAAAGTCACCATATCCACCACCAAATTGAGTGCCCACAAAAATAATTACCTATAGCATTAAGCCAATTTAGAGAGCTTTTTTTGAAGCGCATATCCACGTAAGAGGGATAGTATAACAGGATCTACATAAAATGGATATCATCTATTGTATATCAACATAAAAGGAATAGTGATAAGGATAGCATGAAGAAATAGTTACAAAGTGCCTTACCCAAGACTCAACATATATGAACAATCAGTTGAAATGAAGCTCCTAAAGTGATCATCGAGAAGCCATAGAACCTCCATTGTAGTGCCCTTGATATGTCTTAGTTGGATCCATCCATAGAGCATCATCGTTCATTTGAAAAGAAGTTATAGAAGACAAGTTACTAAAGGCATTTGTTGGCAAGAAGTATACAAAGAGAGAGATGTTGGAAGAAATTTTACATACACGAAACCTGAGAACCACTTGCAACGAGAAGCCCAAACATCTTGTACCACTTGGCACATTCAAACTAAATGCCCATATATTCCTCAATGTACACCCAGGAGATAAACACTCAAGAGGAAGGATAACGTCTATTATCGAGCATTAATCTACATAATCATAAGGTTACACAGAGTATTCATTATTGCAATTTATACAAATAGTGATGAAATAACTTAAATAAATGCCCAAGATCAAAGTCTAACGCCTGCAATATGTGGTATATCATTTGCAGCGCTAATATTAGGGTAGTACCTTCTAAGGGAAGGAAATTGAGCTTTGAATAACCTGGAAGTGATATTTGTCACTTGTACCAAGAACATATCCCTATTAATAATTGCCTAAGAAGACCATGCAGAGAGGAGATAAAATTTAAGCTATTTCTAGTAAATACAAGAAGTCACACGTGTCCTACGTTTTTTGTGCCTTCTGTAACATTTTCCTGTGCAAATCACGACAAAAATTGCAAGCGGCCTGTTCACCTTCTTAGCCGCGAAAACGCGACATGTCGCGAAAACACGACATGTCGCAAAATCGTGACATGTCGCGATATCGCGACGCCTTCCTCACCCGTGCGCCCTCGGCAGCTACTTGTAACGATATCGCTACCGCTTCTATTCTGAGCCTTCCTTCCACAAACTGTAGCGAAATTGCTATCATTTTCTATTTTGAGCCTTCCTTCCACAAACTATAGCAAAATCGCTACCACTTTTGCCTTCGGACCTTCTTGTCGCAAACTATCGCGATATCGCTACCGCTTTTGCCTTCGGACCTTTATGTCGCTTTCTGTCGCGATATCGTGACGTTTTTCACCTTCGGGCTCTCTCGTCGCAAACTGTCGTGATATCGCTACCGCTTTTGCCTTCGGACCTTTATGTCGCTTTCTGTCGCGATATCACGATGTTTTTCACCTTCGGGCTCTCTCATCGCAAACTGTCGTGATATCGCTACCGCTTTTGCCTTCGGACCTTTATGTCGCTTTCTGTCGCGATATCGCGACGTTTTTCACCTTCGGGCTCTCTCGTCGCAAACTGTCGCGATATCGCTACCGCTTCCCCTTCGGACCTCTTTGGCAACTTTACGTCACGAAATCGTGACCATTATCACTCTCTTGCCTTCTTTCAACAAACTGTCGTGATATCGCTACCGCTTCCCCTTCGGACCTCTTCGGCAACTTTACGTCACGAAATCATGACCATTTCTTCGTCCGTACACTTTAGCTGCAATCGGTCACGAAATCACGACGCCTTTTCGCTTCGAGTCCCTTCACTGTTTCCTGTCGCGATATCGCGACGTTTTTCCGCTTTCGTACACTTTGCCAAAACACGTCGCGAAATCATGACACTTTTCATCATCCGTACGCTTCGACAAAAAACATCACGAAATCGCCACCATTTTCATTCTTTTCCAGCGGCATGTCGCGATTTCACGACACCTTCTCTTTTCTTCTCAGTGGCATGTTGCAATTTCGCGACACCTTTTCTTTTCTTCTCAGCGACATGTCGCGATTTCGCTACACCCTTTCACTCTTTTCCAGCGATATGTCACGATTTCGCGACAACTTTCAATTTTTCTCTTCTTTCTCCTTTTCGGTAGCGATGGAGCTACATGTCATGATTTCACGACACTTTCCTATTTTCGGCAGCGATGGCGCGACAAGTCGCGATTTCGCGACATGTCACGATTTCGTGACACTTTCAACACTTATGCATTTTTTCTCTTTTCTTCAATTTTAGCATCTGGGTCACCGAGATTCTTCTCTACAAGCCTGCCAAAAGTTGGGTCCCCAATTTTGGGGTGTGTTGTGGATCAACCACAACAAATGGCGACTCTGCTATCAAATGCTCTTGAGCATTTTAGTAAGAACCCAACCTGAAACATATCACAAACTCGCAAACATATGTTAGCACATAAGCAATATAACAAATGCCCAAAGATCAGAAGTACATGAATCATCAGAATCATCAAGTATTAGCTCAGTGTGTGCAATGAATTTCTTTTCCTATCATTTGACATTGATCCATACTTCATTATCAGTTTTGCATGAATGCATATGTGGGATGGTGAATGATTTGTGTACCCTAATGAATGTGCTGGGAGATTTTTTTTTTTTGTAAAAGGCATAGTCATTCTTCTATTATCAGGTACAAGCATTCAATATTGCCAAACCCTCTTAGGATCCACTAATTCATTACCTTATTGTATCCCAAAGTTGGTTATGAGTCTCTACCATCTGGAACCCATGTGCAAGTGAATGTGAAATCAGAACTTTGGGGAATCAGACTCCGAACCAACCGAGATGAGATTTTAACCCTATCCTTAATATTCTGATTTAGAGTTCATTACCTCACTTTAAGCAAAATGATTAAACCAGTTATGGAATAAATGGTCATGCTAGTCTAACCCTCTAGACAATCAGTGGTCTTGTTTTTTAGGCAAGACATGATGCCATGCATGGGCATATCTAACCCCACAATCCAAAACTTATCTCCATTTCTTTGGACCTTGGGGATGACTACCCATCCCTTGCAGAGGACAAGTAGTACAATCCTTACAATCCAAAATAAAGATGAGATGGGAAAAATTTATTCTTTTACTTCTTGGACCTTGGGGATGACTACCCATCCTAGCTAGGGACACGTAGTACGATCCTTGCAATCCAAACTTTAGATGAAAACATTAATTTTGTTGCTTAGACCTTGGGGATGACTACCCATCCTTTGCAGAGGACAAATAGTACGATCCTTACAATCCAAGATTTACTACGAAATGAGACATAAGAGCTTTGGGGAATCAGATTCTCAACCTAAGCGAGATGAGAATTTATGCCTTATCCTTACTACTCCATGTAGGTCAAATCAAAGTTTTGGGGAATTGGATCCTCAACCTAAGTTCGATGAGGATTTAACCCTATCCTTACTACTCTGATTTTAGGCTTTAGGCTCTATGGAAGTGGTCAAAACCATTGTTTTAAGGATCATGTTGCATAATAGGATAGACATGAATAACTTCTTTCGCCCAACCTTTTCCTCCAAGTTAGGTTTTGATCATTTTGCTCAAGATCCTTTTTAATGTATAAGACGTGCTTGGTTCAAGATATCTCAAGACTCAGTTTCCAACCTTGGGATTTTCTTACATATATGTTATAACACAACCCTAAGAGGATTTGACATACTTTAATGGCTTGTACCTAAGATGCATATGTAACTAAGATGAGATGCATGTAAGGTGAGATGGAACATGAATGCATTATTTCTTGAATTACAAATGGAATGAATTGTCATGCAAAACTGATTCTTTCATACATCACAAAATCAAACAATATAACTTAAGATGCTTGTGTTACTTGTGGAGCTTTTAACAGGACAATTCCAATATTTCATATTCTCCTAACCTGAAGCATAAGTTGACATCTCAAATTTTTTTTTTTTTTTTTTTTTTATTTTTTTTTTTTAATCAAAAATAACACACATGTCAATTGAAATCAAATCCATAACCAAAATCCTAGCTAGACTAACAATCCTAAACAATAAAAACAAAATCTGAAAATCCCCACCAAAACCAAAAGAATAATATCAAAATCTCACAACCTAATGGCTAAAATAATGCTTTAAAATCTGCCCATTAACCGGTAGCATGAAATCTCTCCCTTCTAAGGTTTTTAGCCTGAAGGTATTCTTCCCAAGAATATCTCGAAATCTGATATGGGCCTAACCAAAGACAATCAAACTTTTGATGATTCCCTTTTTCCTCATGTCTTTTGTCCCATAGTAATACCAAATCTGAAATTCTGAATGATTTAACTTTGGCCCTTCTGTCAAACCATCTCTTGATAACTTCCTGGTGTTTATTCATGTGATTCATGGCCTCTTCTCTCTTTTCATAAAGGTGCAACAACTGGCTCAACCTGGCTTCAACTTGATCATCCGTCCCCAAGTACTCTTGTATGAAATGTAAGGTCTCGCAACTTCAAATTTGCTAGAAATATCGGGTCTTGCCCATAGACCAAATGATAGGGAGTATTCCCTATGGACGCTTTCACTCTGGTCCTATCTCGCCCAAAGGGCAAACTTTAATTGGTCGTGCCGATCCCGAGGGTTCTTTTCCAAGCAACTTCTTAATAGTATTCAACAAATTCTTATTTGAAGACTCGGCCAACCCATTTCCTTGAGGATAGTAATTGGATGCAAACTTTAAGCTCACTTTGTTATCATATGCCCAATCTGCAAATTGTGTAGAAATAAAAGCTTTACCATTGTCACTGACAATAGAGTCGAGCATTCCAAATCTTGTTATAATTTGATCCTTAAGAAATTTAATCACAACATCCGTGGTGGCATGTTTAGTAGGAATCGCTTCGTCCACCTTGTACAAGTAGTCTCGTAGTCGTCAAAATGAATTTATGAGAATCAGAAGAATTTGGGTTAATAACCCCGATGAAATCTAGTCCCCACTGTGCAAATGGTCTCATTTCAACTATAGGTTGCAACGGCATGGTTGCATTTCTCTCTCTATTTGCAGCCACTTGACAGATATGACAAGATCGTACATGGGTATGCGCATCCTTGAAAATATGTGGCCAGTAGTATCCTGCTCTCAAGATTTGATGTGTTGTAGCATTGGCTGCACCATGACCAGTTCCATGTTTCCCGTGAAATTCCCGCAACACCCTGGCAGCTTCTTCTTTGTTCAAGCACCTCAGGTAGATACCTTCATGATTCTTCCTATAAAGCACACCAGATTTTATCAGATAATTAAACAGACTTAAGCCTTAAGGCTCTTCTCTATGTTGAATTCAGATTAGAAGGACACTTACCAGTCAATAAAAATTGCACAATATCAACATTCCAGTCATATTTAGCCATGTATTCTGTATTTGAGCATTGACCTATTATTTGCGGATTATTTTATGTGATCGCCTTCGCCAGTCCCTGTCCTTGAACTAGTTTCATTGGTTGGATTTCGAGATCAAATTCTTGGATGGTTGAAATCCATTTTCCTCTCTTCTCACCTAGTTCATTCTGTAAAAACATGGTCTTGACAGTAGAATCGGGCACGATGGAAATAACTCTGCTATGTATGATATAGTGCCTAAATTTTTTCACAATTTTGAAAAGTGCATACATTTGCTTATCAAGGATTGAATACCTTAATTGAGCATCTTTCAAGGGGGCACTTAAAAATGCTATGGGTTTTTCGACACTATCCTCGCCTTTTTGGGTTAATACACTCGCAAAGGAGTGTTCTGATGCAAAAGCATAAATATAAAAATGCTTGGAGTAGTCTAGACTTATAAGGATAGGGGCTCTGGAAATGGCATCTTTGATGTTCTGGAAGGCCGCTCTGCTTTCCTCGTTCAATTTTACATCCACATATTTCTTTAGCATCTTGTTCAGAGGCTTGGCTATCTCAGCAAAGCTAGAGATAAACTTCCTCACAAAATTAACCTGCCCAAAGAAAGATCTCAATTCTTTCTTACTACTCGGGAGAGGTAGGTTTTGGATGGCTTGTATCCTTTCTGGGTCGATGGATATGCCCTCTTTCGAAATAATGTGACCCAGCAATTTTCCTTCTGTCACTCCGAAAATGCACTTTTTGGGATTTAAGGAAATTCCATGTTCTCTCGCATCTTTGAAGCACTTTCTTTAAATCTTTGACATGATCCTCTCTCTTCTTCAAGAAAACTGGGATATCATCCACATACACGATGATGCATTTGCCTATGAGCCCTTTGAATGTGTAATCCATGGCGCGTTGAAAAGTTGCACCAAAATTTAACAGTCTGAATGGCATTCTCTTAGATGCAAATGTCCCCCGCTTGGTAGTGAAGGCTGTTTTCATCCTATCCTCTGGATGTATAAGAATTTGGTTATACCCAGAATATCCATCGAGAAAGGACATCATTTCAGATCCATTTACCATTTGTATAATTTCATCGATTGATGGCAGTGGATAATTATCTTTTTGAGAGGCTTTATTAAGATTTCAAAAATCTATGCACAGCCTAATCTCTCCACTCTTTTTTCTCACTGGAACGAGGTTAGCCACCCAGGTTGAGTGCCTAATAGGAAAAATGATTTTCGCTTCCAATAATCTTTTAACCTCCTTTTCGATCAAAGGCTCCAATAGCGGGTTAACAACTCGCTGTCTTTGCCTAAAAGGCTTGGAGTCTGGCTTCAAAGGGATGGTATGTGTGATAATGTTTTGGTTGTAAGTCTTCAGCTCATTTTAGTTCCAAGCAATACAATCTATGTAATGCTTCAATTCCTGTATTATATTGCTCCTTTCTTCCTCTCGTACATGCCTTTGCTATGTACACCTCCTTTGGATTGTCTGCACTCCCTAGATTAATTGAATCACACGCATCTTTGGGGAGTGGGACTCTTTTTCTTTTCTTGTTCTTGCATTCCATGTCGAACATCTTCTCCAATGAAACCACGTCTTTAGTAATTTTTTTGGATTGATACGCAGTTTCACTTTCATCTTCTGTTCCATCCTGCCACCTTTGCTCCTCATAAATCACCTAATTTTCAAAAATACCCGAGTTCGTGACAAATTTGAAAATATGTCTGTCACTTTCAAAAACTTGAAAATTCTTTACGTTATCAGGTATTGATGGACAAGGAACCAGTTCAATGGAAAACTTTTTACATCTTCTTATATCAACCGGGTTCAACATGCCCGCGATGAATGCAAGAGAGTCTGCTATTCGATTTCCTTTCCTAGAAATAAGGGCTATGTTGAATGCGTCGAACTCTTCCATGAGGTCCATAACCCTAGTTCTATAAAGGCTCAGTCTTCTGTCGCGGCATGTATACTGTCCTTTGATTTGCTTGACTACCAACTCAGAATCTCCCAAAACCTTCAAGCATTTAACATGTTTTCTCAATGCTAGAAGTAAACCATAGATCAATGCTTCTTACTCTGCCACATTGTTTGTGCAAGGAAATTGCAGTCTGTAAGCAGCTAGCAATGGTTTGCCTCCTGGACCAGTGAGCTCGACTCCAGCTCCTGCTCCTTGTCTAGAATTTGATCCATTGAACTTGAGCAACCACGTGTAATCATTTTCTTCAAAAGAATGACCATGATACATTTCTTCTTTAAACTCTTCAACAGCTTCCTCAACATCAAGTGCATAGACTCCTAAGTCTGGCTCAGAAAATTGAACTTCATTCGGCTTGTTAAAATCTGTAATAATCTCTTTAAGCCTCGGTTCATTTTCCACTCTTATTTGATTTTTAATTCCCTTCCATGGTAGCCACATATGCGAGCAGTCTATTGCAAAATAGCCATTCAGAGTTTTCATCCAATCCCTAGCAAGTAACATTCCATACCTGCTTGGGATATTAACCACCAAAATGTCTACAACCTGCTGGACCCTAGGTTCAGAATTCAATTGAATCTTGACATCATATAAAGTTCCTATCACATTTACCTCCGATCTGTCCAGTTTTAGGACTGTACATTTGGATGAAACAGGCTGCAGACCTAGCATTTTACATATTTTTGCAGGCATGAGGTTGCTCGTGGCACCTGTGTCCACCAAACAGTTATGCAAATTCTTACCCGCAATTCTCAGAGTCAGTAAGAATGGTGGGACATCCCTTCTCTCCTTTCGCAAAATAAGATGGGATTCAAATATTTTTTCCTTCCACATCGAATCAGGTGAGTTCAAAGCTCTTATCAATGCCTCCTTTTGACCAGGCAATCTAGCTGCGTCCAGGAATGAAAGGCTAGATTTGGACTTCTTCATATCCTCCACTACATCATAGTTTGGTTTTTCGAATTTGACTGTCTTCTGGACATCATTAGACATTTCTCTTCCGAGTGGAGGGGGAGGGTTGTTACTTGCCTTAGTGTCTGGAGGAAGAATAGAATTGTTTGGAGGTGTCGATGAGGTTTTAGGGGCTTTAGACTTACTTCTCAAATGGTATCCATGATTCCCCTTTTTGAAATCTCAAAAATCTTGCACCTCCTATTCCAGAATTTCGTCTTCTTCTTCCTCACTCTCACCTTCTTGATGATATACAGTTTCCATCACCATAACATTATCATCTTGATGTTGTGATGGATTTTCATTTGATACCAGTTCCAAATCATCAACTTGTGCTTGAAGACAATGAGTGTATCTAGTAATCTTAGGACAATTCCTCTCATTGTGTTCTTTTGTGTTATGTAACCTGCACCCCCTTTCCCATGCCAAATCTAAAAGATTCAAAAGATAATTGGATTGGCTAGGGCCTGCAGAAGCATCTAATTGATTAGCAATGGGAGCAGGAACTCCCCCATTGTTTGGCTTGGTGTTCCAGTGCCTCCCTCTATTGTTAAAATTTTGATTTGGGTGAGGGGCATGGGACTCATACTTCTGTTGTTGAACCCTATCATTGCTCAGTTTATGCACTAGTTTCTTGAGCTCCTCGACTTCTGAATAAACATCTTTTGGTGGAATCATATTGTTGTTAACCCCCGTTGGATTCGCATAATTAATGGGGTCTTGATTCAACACTGGGGTCGGGTTCTGAGGAATTGGATTCCCGTATGGGTTGACACTTTGAATCGGGGTTGGATTTGGAAATGGAACTATGGCCTGAGGATTGGCTTGACTAGTTCCTTGCATCGTCGGTTGACTGCTCTACAAAAATGTAGGGACAGGTGGAATGGCTGTGAGTGGTTGGATTGGAATGGGTGCATATACGGGTGTTGTTGGATACGGCTGCTAATATGAAAAGGCGTTCATGCTTGGCATTTATGGTGCCATGAGTTGATTTTCTTTGGGAGCTTGGCCATATGGAGCATATTGTCCTACCATAGGCATCTGGGTAAACCCGTAGCCTTGTGGTGTCATTTGCTGCTTGATAATCATGGCTTCATTATAGGCCAAAGCCAACATGGTAACCTGAGGATTGCGCCTTGCAAACATGGCTGTCATGGGGTCCAATGCCCCAAAATATATTTGCAAAGCCACTGCGAGATCAATAGCAAAGTGTCTGGTTGCTCTGTTATAACACTTCTAGAATTTCTGATTAAACATTCTGATTGGTTCCCCTTGGCCCCTTTTGCATGTAATAAACTGATTGTAAATAGTTGTAGGGTCTAAGGGTGATCTAAATTGATTAACAAAGGCATTTTCCATTTGAATCCAAGAAGTGATTGAACCAGTTGACAAGCATATATACCACTCATATGTTATTGGATCTAAACTCATAGGGAAAAGTCTGCAGGCCACATCTTCATATTGAACTTACAGCCTAATTAAAACATCCTTATAATCTTGGATATGTTCTTCTGCTGTTCTTGGGCCATCTGGTTTGTATTTAGGCAGAAATATTTCAATGTTCTTGGGGATTTCATGGATATCCCTAGCAATGTTCAAAGGAGTATTATTAGCTCCATACCAAGTAGCTGCTGGAGCTTGAGCCATTTGACTCAGAATTGATGAAGACAGACCTACAATAGCAGTAGAAATATTACTTACTATAGGCACACTAGGTGCAACGAATATTACTGGCGTAGGTCCACTCGATGTTCCTGGAGAAAACAGGTCTTTTGCGACTGGTGAACTTACGACTTGCTTGGTTTTACTCTTGGGAGTACCAGTAAGGTCATGGAAAATGGTTTCCTCGGTTGTTTGGGACCTGGTTGCAATACGTCGTGGTGGGTCCAGCCTGCTCGATGAAACCCTCGGCTATTTCGAAGAAAACCTGCAATAAAAACAGTGTTGCAGTTTAGCCGCAAATGATTTCAAAATTAAGTCAAAAACAAAATATTCAGATATGAAAATCAAAATCAAATAAACAAGTTCGGGCCCTCCTTCTAGCACCAATATATTGAGTGGTGTTTTCACCCAGTTGTGAAAGCACACTCTCCGATAGGATCTAAGTCCCAAAATCCTCTGCTTGCAAAGAAAATAACTTTCTCCAAGGTTCCTGTTATGTTTAAATGATGCTGTTCAAATGAAATTCCAGGAATGTATTAGGGTTTGCAAGTGGATGTTAACAAGGGGCACTGATGGTTTATTTAATTTGAATTTCTAGTGGACTCAAAGTGAACAAACCTATTCTAATCTTCAGTTCTGATGGATTTTTAGTTGCTTATTCAAATACAAGAATTAAACCGCATGAAATAAAGTAAGGGTTTGAAAAATAAAACAAAGTAAATGGAAATAAAACTAACTACAGTTATAATGTTGTCATCAACTCGATGAAACAGAAGATACTGAGGTTTTATGCATGCAACCTAACCTAATGAACCTACAAATTCACACAATCCAAATAAATTAGGTGCTGGTTTCTAGGGTTTCTACTGTAATTCCAGATTTAGGCATTCGCATGAAGCAACCAAGCACACTTGCATTAAACTTCACCTAAAAGCCTTAGAAATCTGGAATGAATGATAAAACATTAAATCATGCATGCACAAAATGACTCCTTCTTTCTCATCAATGAGATGCCAATACTCTGAATTTATGTATTAAATGATGTATCAATTACATTTACTGATTGTTCCAGGCATAAATGTTCCGTAACAAAAAGAAGGAAATTGCCCAAGTGCAGGCCCGTAATGGCATAAAGCCTTTCTCTCCGCAACTCTGCAAGCAAGCAATTTCCAACCCCCTTTCTTTCAATCTACGCTTTTGATTTTATACTAACTGAAATGGCTCTTTGATTCCCTTTGTCGCTTCGTTTCACCTTCCTGCAAGTGACCTTTCAAATTCTTGCTTTTTCCTTACTTTCAATTCATGCTGGATGCCCAAACGTGCGAAATCTTCAATTGCATGTAACGTTCCTACAATTCTAACACCTGTACGCCACGTGTCCTGCATTTTTTGTGCCTTCTATAATGTTTTCCTATGCAAATCATGACAAAAACTACAAGCGGCCTGTTCACCTTCTTAGCCGCGAAAATGTGACATGTCACGAAATCGCGACATGTCGCGATATCGCGATGCCTTCCTCGCTCGTGCGCCCTCGGCAGCTACTTGTAGCGATATCGCTATCGCTTCTATTCTGAGCCTTCCTTCCACAAACTATAACGAAATTGCTACCATTTTCTATTTTGAGCCTTCCTTCCACAAACTGTAGTGAAATCGCTACCACTATTGGCTTCGGACCTTCTTGCCGCAAATTGTCGCGATATCGCTACCGCTTTTACCTTCGGACCTTTATGTCGCTTTCTGTCACGATATCACGATGTTTTTCACCTTCGGGCTCTCTCACCGCAAACTGTCGCGATATCGCTACCGCTTTTGCCTTCGGACCTTTATGTCGCTTTCTGTCGCGATATCACGACGTTTTTCACCTTCGGGCTCTCTCACCGCAAACTGTCATGATATCGCTACCGCTTTTGCCTTCGGACCTTTATGTCACTTTCTGTCGTGATATCGCGACGTTTTTC
This sequence comes from Wollemia nobilis, assembly GCA_028583015.1. Taxonomy (NCBI): domain Eukaryota; kingdom Viridiplantae; phylum Streptophyta; class Pinopsida; order Araucariales; family Araucariaceae; genus Wollemia; species Wollemia nobilis. The sequence continues at coordinate 28,617,499 of JAQPPZ010000856.1, read as the reverse complement.
ACCTTCGGGCTCTCTCGCCACAAACTGTCGCGATATCGCTACCGCTTCCCCTTCGGACCTCTTTGGCAACTTTACGTCGTGAAATCGCGACCATTATCACTCTCTTGCCTTCTTTCAACAAACTGTCACGATATCGCTACCGCTTCCCCTTCGGACCTCTTCGGCAACTTTACGTCATGAAATCGTGATCATTTCTTCGTCCGTACACTTTAGCTGCAATCGGTCACAAAATCGTGATGCCTTTCCGCTTCGAGTCCCTTCGATGTTTCCTGTCGTGATATCGCGACATTTTTCTGCTTTTGTACACTTTGCCAAAACACGTCGCGAAATCGTGACACTTTTCATCATCCGTACGCTTCGGCAAAACACGTCGCGAAATCATGACCATTTTCATTCTTTTCCAACGGCATGTCGCGATTTCGCGACACCTTCTCTTTTCTTCTCAGCGGCATGTTGCGATTTCGTGACACCTTTTCTTTTCATCTCAGTGACATGTCATGATTTCGCTACACCCTTTCACTCTTTTCCAGCGATATGTCACGATTTCGTGACAACTTTCAATTTTTCTTTTCTTTCTCCTTTTCGGCAGCGATGGAGCTACATGTCGCGATTTCTCGACACTTTCTTGTTTTCGGTAGCGATGGCGCGACAAGTCGTGATTTTGCGACATGTCGCGATTTCGCGATGCTTTCAACACATGCATTTTTTCTCTTTTCTTCAATTTTAGCATCTGGGTCACCAAGATTCTTCTCTGCAAGCCTGCCAAAAGGTGGGTCCCCAATTTTGGGGTGTGTTGTGGATCAACCACAACAAGGTATATAACATAAGGTTGAGTTCATTTAGTATTTACATTGGGGATACAAGAAAAATAAACCTTAAAATATTGGAAGGAAAATCAAAGGAGTTTATCCTTAATATCATTTCAAAGCACATTAGTTGAAATACAATTATCTAAAAGTCTGCAATCAAATATCATAGGAGATATAAGGGTTTTCACTTAGTAAACCAAATTATTATTATTGCAAATATTATCAATTTCTAAAAATTCCAAATTAGGGAGTTATAAGGAATACTACTTCAAACCTTAGTTAATTGGAATTTAGAAAATTGAACCATTGAATTTAAGGATAGAGAAGCAATATTATTGCTTTCTTAATAGAGTTGGAAGTTATTGCTTACACTTGTCTCATAATTACATTAAAGGGACAAAAGGAATCCAACCATAGAGAACTCCATCAAATTGATAAGTGCAAAGTTCAATAGGAGAAATAAGGAGAATAGGAGTTTATTATTATCAAAACATTACAAAATCAACTCAAAAGGTGAACTAGTAGTAACTAAGCATTTTATCAAGATTAGAGCATATTCTAATCACTAGGGAGACATAAGTATTCTACAAAACTTAAGTCTTGAAAGGTTATATCAAACTACTTCACATACTCTAAACTAGGGAGTTATAAGAGAGCCTACAAGGATCATCATGATAACAAACTAATTCTTTCTTTAGAATCCCAACTTCTTAAAGTTCCAAATTATGTATCATGGAAAAAAAAGTGATGGCAATTCTATTAGTTGAAAAGCTTTGGGATATAGTTAAACGAATCAGAATTAAATCTACTTCAGTTGATAGTGAGATTCAAAAGTTTTAAGAAAATGAAGAAAACGCATTAATGATAATGATTTTTTCCATTACAAATGAAATACAACCCTACATTAGTTCAGCAGGAACATCTATAGAAGCATGGAAAACCTTAGCCAAAATTTTTGAAGGGAAAAATAAAGCCACTATCTTAAATCTTCAAACTCAATTACACTCTCTGAAAGTAAATAGTGGTGAAAATATAGAACTATTCCTAAGGAAGGTAGCAAATATAAAAGCAAAATTATTAACCTTAGGAGAAAATATAGAAGATAAACTTCTTGTTCAAGTTACCTTGAGAGCACTTCCAGATAGCTACAAGCACTTAGTTACATCTTTACAAATCCTAAGTAAAGATACATCTTTTGATGAGTTAGTCAATATTCTTCAAGAATGTGAAGTAGAAAATATAATTAAATATGAAATGACTAAAAATGCATTTGTTTCAAAAGATCATCCATAGGGAAATGTTTCCTCATCATCAAAAGGATGAAAACCATAAAATAATAGATATTGTCAAGTCTGCAATAAGAAAGGATATAGTACCAACTACTGCAGATTCAATCCTAGAAATTAGTATCAAAGAAATCAAACAAAATATGAAAGCCACCCAAATAGGACATTCCAATCAAGACAATATCAGAATTAGTATAATCCACATTAGCAACAATTTTAGCACCCTTAGAACCAATACAATTATCCACAATTGCAATATCAAGAAGGGAATCAAAAAGGGTACTTAGTTCACAAAATCTAGGAAATTCAAGAACTAGAAGAACCTATGGAGGAATATGAAGTTAAATCTCTCTCAACAAAGATAGCATTTTATGAAGACACTAACTACTTGCTTGAACAGGATACAGATAAGAATCGGAGGAGAATGGCTCAAACTCCAGAACCAAGATGAATATTCATATTGAAGACTAAAGTATTCAATACCCAAATAATGTAATACAGGGGGGTGTTAGATTATATTACATTATTTAGGTACATGCTAATGTACCACCTTGGGTACATTACTAGAGTAGGATTTTACTTTAGAGTAAAGTTAAGTAGTTACTTCAACATGTAATAAATGCACAAGTGGCAGAATGTGCAATGATGTAAATGTAGATGTAATCTACATGTACATAAGTCATAGGATAGAATCAAAGGTAGAGTAAGGGCCAAGGAACGTATCTTCCTATATAAATGCCTTATAGTGAGTGAAATAAGAGGAGATAATATAGAGAGTGCATAGTATAGATTGATAGTGTGGTACAACGCAGCTCTTCAAAAATAGTTGACAAAATGTCCTCCATTATATTGCATTGTACTATTATTGTAAGCTTTCATTAATGGCATATTTATGAGTTATTGCAAAATTTTCTCTTATAATTTTCTTGAATATTATAGTGCCATTATCGTACAGTTATCTTAGCTTGCTTATTTTACATCTTGTGGTTGCATTATATCATATACTCATCAAAAGCGAACAATTTTAGCTTCTTTGGACATGTGTTACTTTGATACGTGTAAGCTTCTCATTGGGAGAATAAGTATAAATAGAAACAATATATGCTTATATGGCATATGAAAGCACCCTGTTAGCTGAAAACTCATCTCTTCTAGTTTGATGCCATAAGTGAGTATCAAAACTTGGTCTTCCATAGGTTGTCGTTTACGTTGGCTAAGGTATTCTATAGAACAAAACAAGTGCCTTTGACACAACCAAAATATATTTTACCTTATTGAAAAAAATAGACTTCTAAAGAATTGAACTTCAGTTGATGTTGTTCCTTTGACTCTAACCACATGTGCATAACCAATTGAGTAGTACCTATGATGGTGACAACAATGATGATTCTTTTGTATAGAATGCCCATCATGTTATCTATAATATTCAAGAAACAATTATGCTTATGTGCATCAAACTCTAGTTATCTCACTGCTTGAGCATATTTTTAATTCTTTCTGACCAATATACCATGTAAGAAGTGGTGTCCTATACTTTGCAATATTAGCCATCATTCTCCATTTTTTGGTGCCACATTGACCATGAGGGTCTAAACCCTCAACATTTTTCATGTTATATCTTCACCTCCTTTTATCTAACCTTATTATTGTGAGGTTGAAATGGTTATGTTGACACTCCTTGATGAATGGTTCAAACCATGCAATAGCCATAACAAAGCATGCTCTTTTTTGCATGGAGGAAAAGAACAAAAAGTTAAATTCAAATTTTGGAATTTGATCAATTCCTTCTTTCCTATTGCCATAGCTCCATTATGAGGAAGGATAGAACCAATCATACCATAAATAATTTAAATTTTTATGCAAAAGATAAAAATTGACTCAATAATAACGAAATAAAAATTGGAGCTCACAAAATGTTTGCAAAGATCTCAAAGAAAATTGAGAAGAATTTTTCCCTGGGATTTGGAAGAAAAATCAAATGTTTTGAGTAAATTCCTTGCTTTACCAAGCAACATTTCTCTATACCTTCTCTAATACCATGTTATGATTCATAATATATTCTAAAATTGAATATAAGCAACCCATCCACTCAAATATTATATAGAAAGCATAAAAAGACAAAATAAATAAAATAAGATAAAGATTGGGGGTACCTGTAGGCACCATAAATAATCATTGTATTATGCATAGATAAAAATCACTACACTCTTATGATACAAGTGAGGAGTGGTGGGGGGTATTTATACTAATATAAAAATCCCAAGTATATGAATAAATTAACCTTAAGCCAGCATAACAAGAATGACTTTAACATTAATTATAAGTTTATAATATGGGTTTAATCATTACAAGGTTAATTACGACCCATAAGGCTTACATAGTAAAATATCATAATAAATTCAATACATTATACAATGAGTGCCCTTAGTTCTATCCAATATTACATAATACAATGTTAGCCTTAGCTATGAATCAGATTTTGTTATTAATAGAGAAAAGAGGTTTTGAAATGGCCTCAAACCTTTTACAAAAAAATACCAAAAAGAGAAGAAGTCATCGAAGGAATGACCTTAGGAAGGTAATGCACAAGATAAGTGACCAAAGGGAACACAGTGAAGATGGGATATCACCTCCCCAAAATTAAAATAGAAAGCAATGAGACCAACACAAAGGGTTAGAGACAAGGGACATGAAACCCAAACTATTCGACAAAAACAAGGTGGACAGAGAACCCAAGCTACTCGAAAGTCTTGAAAGGATCCTTTTCATCTTCGTTTGCAATTTTTTTAACATTCAAGACCTGGGAAGTAACATCATTTTGCTTCTTGATATTGCTAACCACCTTAACCTCTTGTTGAATAAGGGTCGACACCAATTCAGCAAGTCATCTAGATTGGTCAAGGTATCATCAAGATTAGCTCTCTGCATAACACGAATTGAAGACCCACTAGAGGAATCACTATCCATGAGAGATAGTAGCCGAGCAAAATCATCTTGGAGTTTTGGCTTTTTATGCTTTAGGAGAGACTCTCCAGGGGCCTCCTTTTCAGGATCAATGATAACAATATTTTTCCGCTTCTCCCCTAAAGCCTTTCTTTGGGTTGAGTGGTGGTAGGATGAAGACAAAGTGTTGATAAAAGATTCAAATTTTAACCTTTTTTCAGCTTTAACTAAACAGGTAGCATCTTTCTTTGCCTTGCTATCACTTGGAGTCCCATGACTAGGATATGATGAAGCAAGGCTACCAGTAGTGATAAGGGTGGTCCTTTGTACTTCCTCTTGCAAAGTGTGATTATACAAAATCAAGTGGAGACCTTGGTGTTTTGGGTGTGTAGAGGTACCATCCCTAGCATTCTCAATCAATATCTCAATTGACCTCAAAAGGTATTCAGGGATATTGATGATTTTGATGTCACATATGTTATTTAGAAACACTAGGTGGAAGCTTTTGAGAGGATATTTGGGCTTGTTGATGGTGAAAAACTACATGATAGGGACCATTAAGGCATTGGAAGGGCTTCCCTAATAATACCTCCTTTCTATTTCAGTAGGTGTTTTCCTTTGTCTCTGAAGTGACCTAGTTCTACCACTAAGGAGTGTTTATCACGGTGAACAATATCTCCATTGTTGGATAACTCTATCACCTTAGCCAGCATGAGGATGTTAACCTTGAAATTAAGCCCATGGAGAGTCACTTGACCATTATCCTATGACTTTGTGAATTCTTGGGATAACTCAGAATCATTTCCACCAAACTTGCCAAGAAAATGTAGAAATTTATGGTTATTTAGGGTTTTCTCAAGTATAGCATCCACTTGTAGAGACTCTGACTCAAGTAACACAACATTTTTACCCAAAATCTAGGCATCCCACATCTAAAAAATCATGAAAATTTAATCTGGACGTCCCACCTCTGATACTAATCAATGGGTAAATTCTGATGGATATCCCAACTACACACATTTCATTTAAAACCCCTATAGGTAGTTGAACTATTCAAAGTTTCACGAATACACATGTGATTTGTAAAGTGCCACACTGTGCATTCACCTCTACATACAAATATATGGATCTTTCTTAACCCTTATGCTTAATTTATGGTTGAGGATCTATGAAACTTGAACCAAAAATTGTTTCCTAAATTCACAACGTGAATACAAGCATTGGTGTGTTGTCTGGTTATTTTCAAAGAGATCAACTATTTCTATGTGTTAATCTTAATCTGGTAATTCCTGTAATTAAGGTAAATAATAGCAATAATCTCATATTCAAAAAAAAACATACATATAGTTTAAAGAGAAACACCAAATTTACGTGGAAACCCCAAAATGGGTAAAACCATGATCAAAGAGATTACTGCAATTTTTTATTAGAAATTAAAAGTCGATTACAATCCTTACTATGGTATTAGATTGCAATATTCCCTTATCCAACTATGCTCCCCCTGCTCTAATGTCTTTTTTGCTCTTTTTGTTCTTCCACTACAAAATTGGCAATCAAGTCATCACCATGTCTTATGCAAGAATTTTCCACAATCTATTCTAAAAACTCTGCCACACTGTGTTGTGTAAAAACTAAAATGTCACCCAGTACTATGCAACCATTTGCCACTAAGTGTTGTGCAATCATTTTTCCACTAAGTGTTGTGCAACCATTTTCCACTAAGTGTTGTGCAACAATTTGCCACTAAGTGTTGTGTGAAAGAAAATATTTTTTATTAAATGGGTGTAGCCCTTTTTCCTTAAATGCTTGTAACCTCATTTTCTTAAATTGGTATTTATAATTAAATCCAACCCATTTTAGTAAATGGATGTTGGTTATTTAAAACTAACCCATTTTATTAAATGGGTGTTGGTTATTTAAAACCAACTCATTTATTAAATGGGTGTTGGTTATTTAAAACCAACCCATTTTATTAAATGGGTATTGGTTATTTAAAACCAATACATTTTATTAAATGGGTGTTGGTAAGTTAAAACCAACCCATTTTATTAAGTGGGTGTTGACCACACATTAAATGATGGAAGTTAAGCTAGTTTTTATCCATGCTTTATTTTGATAAGTGTTGATTGCTTCGAAGTGAGAATTTTATCTGGAGCTCCTTCCACACTTCCTGTAGATGAATTTTTTAAATGTTCTCTTGATCAAGACCTCCCCCATTGGAGGATTTTGGTCCCTCAAAATCATATTTATTAATATGAGAATATTTTTTCTCCACTTTCTTCTTGGAGATCCATTTTGCCTTGCTTAGAATTTTACCTTTGCGGCTTTTGGGTTTACTTGAGCTACAATTTTCACATCCACCATTAAAATTAGACAGATCATTCTGCATATTGTACCAATAGACATATTGTTGTAGGTTAGCTATTATTTTGTGCACACTAAAATAACCAGCAACTAGTGATGTGTGATCTTCCCTTATCAACTGTAAGTGTGTATCTCCCTTGGGCATACAGATTTTTCTCTCTTTAAACAAGTCATTTTCCAAATGAATAACCTTATTGGATTTGCCTTGCACTCCATTTTTCAACTCCTTGTACTTCTTCCCAAGTTTAACATCTTCTTCATTCTACCCCTTGTACTCTTCAAAAGAAAAAGGCTCAAATTCCATATTTTTTTGGGGAGTATAGTTGGTTGCTTCCACCTCCTTACTGATCCGCTCATTACCATTTGTACCTCTTATCATCAATAGCATGAATCTCTTGCTTACATTCATCAAATTCTTAGCTTGTTGCACTGTCACAAGCTAACATTTATTTTCCAACCTACTGGGATTAATCACATAGGTGATTCCACCTTTCTTCAACTCCCAAATATTGTGCCTCCGCTTAAATAAATCGTCTCTTTCACATAAATATGGGCTACCAAAAATTACTTGGCAAATATCAAGAGTTACTACATCACAATTAATTACATCATGAAATTTATTTTTGACAAAAAATTGTAAAGTACATTGTTTGGTTACCTATAGCTCCACATTCTTTTGTACACATACCAATGGATATCGTTGTGGATGATCCACAGTCTTTAATCCCAATTGCTTTACTAGATCCTAAAAAATTAAATTCTGTTGGGATCCACTGTCAAACATTATTGTAACTTTCATCCTCTACACTTGTATGTAGACCCAAAATAATTTCCTCTTTCTTGGCCTCTAAAGTGTGTTCCACCTTCTTAGAGGTATGCTCCTACCTTATATTGAGTGATAATATTACCCTATTGCAAAATCACACTCACAGTTAGGATTTTGTTCGCAAAAATCCTCTCTTGCAAATAAATTGAGATAGGTTCCTTTTACTTTATGTATCAAAATGAATGCTTACAATACCTTAGTGATTTACAAATAATTGTTAACAAGGGGCCTATGGTTAAAATAATTTTCCATGCTTTATATTAATGAAAGGGATTGAATTCCCTTATGTGCAGAAATAAAAGATGAATAAGTGCTTGACATTGATCCTAATTCATTTTATCTATGATTTATCAAAGTGATTTACCCATGAATCTCTGTTAGTAGATTCCTTTTACTTTCAATTGAAATATTCTATAAGCAGGTGTTGTGGAAAGCCACTTCATTTTATCTTAACCTTAATGTGATATTGGAATTAGTAAATCCCTCCCATGAATGCAAATTTATTTTATCTTGGCCTTAGTTGATAAAAAGAAATACTAAAAATTTATGAAATGTTGATTCCTTTTATTATTTTGAATTTAAATGTTCTGCATAAAAATGAAAACCCTGTGGAGTGCGAAAAATAAATGCTTCGAAATCTCAAAATGAAAGCCTTAAACAACATAAAAATATCCAAATAATTTAATGTATGAGTATTAAACAACTTAATTATTTGGATATCTAATTACTTCAAAAACCCTAACTTTAATGCATAAATTATAAATTTGTTAGGATTTTAAGTGCTTGATGGAAAAATAAAATGAAATGACAGATAAAAAATAGCAAAAGCTAGGGTTAGAGAAACAAAATTTAAAAATCTAGAATATGGACCAAAATATGGAAAACGACCAAAGAAAAACTACTGGAAAACTACTCTGGTCTAAACTACAGAAAAAGTTAGATCCTGAACACAAAACATAACCAGGTTAGACCTGCATCCACACAATCTGAAATCTGGTTATGGTAAGAGTCTAAGGGGTAAAAACATGCATTAAAAATATCTAAATGATGCTACCAAATTCATGCATAAAACACCATTAAAATAATTCCAATACATGTGAAGAAGGAAAAATAGGTAGTAAAATCTTCTATAATGTTCAAAATATTTGTTTTCTACATGCAAAATGAAACCAGAGTGTTGGCAGCAGTTTGATAGCCTTCCAATCTCCTTCCACGCGTCTTGTTACAAAATCTCCCATATCTTCTCCTTTGCTTGCATAGTTTTTTAAAACTTTCCAACAATAAAAGAAACTCTTTGTTTCCCTCTTTCTCTTGTTTGGTTGGAATTCTTTCTACAATGTGGCATGTGGCAAACAATATCTTCATATTCTCATAACACTATTACCAAGTGGCATTTACATATTAACGTTACACTTTGACTCATCATTTCTATTGGTAACATTTTTTCTTTGAGAGTATAGTCGTTCTTCTTTTCTTAGCATTTTAAGGTTACACTTTGACTCCTTTACCTTCCAAATGAAATGCTTTTGCCAACAATATCTTCCAAATGAAACACTTCTTCCATAATGCTTTTTTGCCATAATGAATTAAATAATGTTTTTCTTTTATTTAGAAACTTGCCAACATCAATATAAAGCATTAATTCAAACTAACTTTAATAAAAGCATAAAGTCAACATAGAAATTAATATCAAACCAATATGTAAAGAAATATTAGTGTGCCATGAGGAAAAGAAATGCTATTCTTTTGTTTTATTATATATATATATATATATATATATATATATATATATATATATATATATATATATATATATATTATTCTTATTTGTTTGTGTATTTTTTTTGTTTTTTTATTTTATTTTATTTTCATGATTATTATTATTTATATATTTTTCTTTTCTCTTTTTATTTTTATTTTTTATATATTTTTTCTTTTTTCCTTTTAATTTTGATTTAATTAATTTCAGATGTTTGAATTGGTTTAATTCAAAACATTAAAATTAACCAAAACAATCTAAACCTAATCAACACACTAGATGACTTAAAAGGAGACAGCAACCAACATCCAAACCTAGAGACCTATACTACAACCTAAACTAAAATCTCCCATAATATCAAAATTAAAGGTGGGTCCCCAAGTTTTGGGGTAAGTTGTGCCCTAGCCACAACACCTTAAAGGCTTAATTTTTGTAGCACACACTACCTTTCCTTCATATTCTTCCTCAAAACACCCTTCTTCCTCCTGGTCAACCTTTTTTAGCAAAATTGGCAAATTTCTTCTTTCCCTTGTTCCACCATTTTGGCCTCTTTTCAAGGTGTAGCTTCCAACAGTTTCACTTGAATGAGTATCAACATTACATTCCTTGCATTTTTTTCACCCTTTATGATTTGGTGGTTGTAGCCATTGATTTCTTCTTACCTTTACTTCTAGAACCCTTGGTTTTCTCTACAGGCTTGGTGGATTTATATGAAGTTAATGTCTTATTATATTTTATTGGCTTTTCGATCCTCATTTCTAGATATGTAGCTTTATTGCATACCTCATCAATGTCCTTGGCATCAAATAATTCCACTTCTATCCTGATCTGATAAGACAAACCACACTTATATTTCTTAAATATTTAAGGATCGCGAAGATTAACACCCATTAACACAGCTTGTTTTTTGAATTTTGTGGTGTATTCTTGAACTTTTTAACCCTACCTTTGTCTTAGAAACATCCATATCTCCTCCATATTCTCTTGATAGCCAATAGGATAAAATTGATCTCTTATAGCTTTCATAAATTTTGCCCATGTTTCTATAGTTAGCCGTTGATTTATTTCCAATCCAATTGAGTATGCCTCCCACCATGTGAGAGCATGTCCACCCAGTTTCAATATAGCAAAGATAATCTATTGTACCTTTTTATAAGACTTAGTACTGAAGTAACCTTCCAATTTCTTCAGCCATCCATCTAATTTTTTAGGATCTAACTCCTCTTCATAGGCTAGGATATCAGTTTTGACCTTCATTTTGAATGGATATGCAATCAAGGGTTGTGATGAGATATTTTCATGTTGTTTGAAGTGGGATCCTTCAACCTCCATTTTCTCACCATTGGAAGCACTAGACTCAATCTCATATTCTGAATGTAATTTCTTCTTTTCCTTCCTTGATTTCCTTTCTTCTTGAGAAAGCAAGAACTCCATCAAGCTTTGGAGAGTGTTTTCCATTTCAAGAAATATTCTTTGAAATTTCTTATTAGATATTGTCGAAGATCTAGGTTATGACTGATCTACCATTTTCATATATCTTCTCCTTCTTCTCCCAATATTTGGGTTGTATGGGGCTAAGTCCTTTCCTTGAGATATTCTACCTTGCATACACACTTCTTTAAGAAAATTTGCTCTGATACCAAACTTGATCTGTAAAGTGCCACACAATGGATTCACCTCTACATATAGATCTATGGATATTGCTTAATCCTTATGCTTAATTTATGTTCGAGGATCTCTGAAACTTGAACCAAAAACTGCTTCGTAAATTCACAGCGTGAATACAAGCATTGGTGTGCAAAGAGATCAACTCTTTCTATGTGTTAGTATTAATCTGGTAATTCCTGTAATTAAGGTAAATAATAGCAATAATATCATATTCAAAAACAAACATACACATAGTTTAAATAGAAACACCAAATTTACATGGAAACCCCAAAATGGGTAAAACCATGGTCAAAGAGATTATTGCAAATTTAATTGGAAATAATAAGTCGATTACAATCCTTATTGTGGTATTATATTGCAATATTCCCTTCTCCAAATTTGCTCCCCTTGCTCTGATTTTTTTTCTGCTCTTTCTGTTCTTCCACTCCAAATTTGACAATCAAGAAATCACCATGTGTTATGCAAGAATTTTCCACAATCTGTTCTGAAAAATCTGCCACACTATGTTGTGTAAAAACTAAACTGCCACCCAGCATTGTGAAACCATTTGCCACTAAGTGTTGTGCAAAAATTTTTCACTAAGTGTTGTACAAAAATTTACCACTAAGTGTTGTGTGAAAGAAATTCATTTGTATTAAATGTGTGTAGCCCCCTTTTCTTAAATGCTTGCAATCTCCTTTTATTAAATTGATGTTGATAATTAAATCCAACCCATTTTATGAAATGGGTGTTGGTTAATTAAAACCAATCCATTTTATTAAATGGGTGTTGGTTATTTAAAACCAACCCATTTATTAAATGGGTGTTGGTTATAGATATCACAAAATAACTCATTGGCAGAAAAGTCTCTGATTATATGGTTGAGGACAGAGGTAGAATGAAGTGGAAACAAATAAGAATTCAGGTATTTCAAGTGGAATCAAATGATATTTGTAACATTCTTGGGCAACAGTTTATCCCCATGAGACCCAAGGAAGATCAAGTGACCTGGGATCCTATGGAAAACGGGCAGTTCACTATTAAATCAGCTTACAAGCTTCTGCTTGATGACGGGGATTTTTTCCTCCAAAAGGACTTAGTTTGGATAAAAAATTTAATTCCAAAAATTGTAGTCTTTTCATGGCTGGTTATCCAAGGAAGAATTCTAACCATTGATAATATGATGCATAAAGGTATTTGTATCACTAATCGTTGTTATCTGTGCAGGGCTAATTGGGAGACCATTTATCACATTTTCCTTAAGTGCCCTTTTTCCTTGACTATTCTAAGTGGGGTTTTTTAGGCCTTCAATATTTCATGGGTTAAACCAGCCATCGTACTTGATTTGTTCGTCTAGTGGCCTTGCCCCTTTTCAATCCAAATACTTAGATACATGTGGAAAATTTGTCTCAATCACTATCTTTAGCAGGTGTGGTTAGAAAGGAACCATAGAGTCTTTAATGAGTATATCCATGATCATCAAACTATCATTGCTAGGATCTTATCCTTTGCCAATGAGAATGTGAACCGTATCCTTTTTGATAGTTGTAAACCTCATCTGCAGGAGACCACGATTGTTCAATATTTAAGCTTAACCTTGTTATATGAGTCTATGCCTAGGGTAGTCAATCCCAGAGCCAATGTTAAGTGGTCTCCACCTCCTACGGGTTGGTTTAAGCTTAATTTTGATGGAGCAGCTAAGGACAATCCTGGTAGAGCAGGCGCTGGTGGCATTGTGCGATATCATAATGAGAATATGATGCTTGCATTTTTTGAATATTTGGGAATAAGGACGAACAACGAAGTTGAAGCTAGAGCTATGTGGAGAGGCCTTTAAATGACTCAAGACTTAGAAGACAATTTGATCATAGAAGGAGACTCTATGCATGTTATAAATCTCCTCAATAATTGGAAAACACCTCCTTGGAGGATTAAAACAATTTTTGAAGAGGCTAGGATCCTTTTCCAGGGAATACAGGATAGAAAAGCCCAACATGTCTTTCGGGAAGCTAACAAAATTGTTTATAAGCTGGCCAATTTGGGTGTCGATGGTGACGGACTTTTAAAAATGGAACATGGTATCTTGAGTGAAGTAGAGGAGCTTATTCAATAAGAATACCAAGAATGATAGTCAAATTTACCAACAGGGAAGGCACTATAAGTTTGAAGGCTAGGAGTATTCCCATCTCTATAAGTTTGAAGGCTAGGAGTATTCCACAAGAGAAACTGATCTCCTTGCTCAAGTTCGTGGACACAAATCCACAGGAGACACCAATCCCCTTGTTCAAGTTCATTTACACCAATCCATAGGAGACACCAATCCCCTTGCTCAAGTTCATGGGTACCAATCCAAAGGATACACCAATCCCCTAGCTCAATTTCATGGACACAAGTCCATAGGAGACACCAATCCTCTAGCTCAAGTTCATGGACACCACTCCACAGGAGACACCAATCTTCTTGCTCACTAATCTGGTCCAAAACTCTACTCAGGTCTATCCTCAAATATTGCTCACAAACACTGCTCAAATATACTTCAAAATCTATTCACAAATATTGCTTAAATTTTCTCTAAAACCTACTCATAAACACTGCTTAAATATACTCCAAAACCTATTCATAAACACTGCTTAAATCTGCTCAATAATGGCATCAATTTTTTCACCTTTTCTTGAGTTTGCTTTCTTCAAGTAAAAGGTAATTTAGACATATTCTACCCATAATTATTTTAACTTCAATAACATATAAAGGATGATATGCACTAGTGTAGTAAGCTTCAAATGGCCAAAATGTTCTTCACATTCATTAATTCTATCGCTTCCACATATCTCACATTTATTACATTTTAAAGGTACCTCAAGTCTAGCATTGGATAACTTACTTGTGTGTTGACTTGGATATGTTAATACCATGCTCTTATTCCACTATCATGTGCACATTTTCTTCTTCTTGAAATGGTTTAATTATCCTTCCTTATTGATTGAATGCTTGGGTGAAAATATGCACTTAATCCTCTTCCTTTATTCCTTGAAGCCTTGACTTGTTTCAAGTCTGTGCCCTCCAAATCTGCCTCAATAATGATAATGTTTTTTTTGCATGTGCTTTCCAAATCTACCTTGACAAAATAATTTTCCTTTTGTATGTGCCTTTCAAATCTGCCTTAATAATAATGATCTTATTTTGAAAAATAAAATAAAACTTTATAACAACATGACTCCTTATATCTCCCTTTTTAAAACTTGCAAAATAAAACTTTATAATAACAACATGACTCCTTATATCTCCCTTTTATAACTTGCAAAATAAAATTTTAACATAACTCCTTATATCTCCCTTTTATAAAATTAATTAAAAACTTTACCCTTACCTTGCATAACAAAACTTAGCAAGCTATGAATGAGATTCGACCTTATGATCTCTAGTACCACATCACCCTAATGTGGGCTCATGATCAACTAAGCTAACCCAGTAGGTGAAACCAAAAATCCACAATAGAATACTTAACTCATTCGTTGCGCTATCTCAAACAACAAACACTTCAATAAAATAGGCATCAAGGATATTCGACCCTTGAACCTTCTACACTGCAGTGCTGTAACACGGGCTAGGCAACCGACTAGACTAACCCAGTGGATGAAACCAAAAGGGTACAATAGAATACTTAATTCCTTCATTGCACTATCTCCAATAGCAAATACTTCAGCAAAATAGGTGTTTAGGAGATTCGAACCTTGAACCTTTTGCACCGTAGTGCCCTAACATGGGCTAGGCAACCGATTGGGCTAACCCACCGATTGAAATCAAAGTGGCACAATCAAATATTTAACCTTTTAGTCACATAGCAAAAATTTTCGTCAAAGGGATTCAAACTTTAGACCTTCTGCACCACAGCTCTATCAAACTTGCTATGGATGTTCTTTGTTGCACGATCACCAAGTTTTCACAAATATCGACAACTCATTTTTAACTTGTTCATTGTTTTCTTCGCGTTCTCACAAATATCGATAAATTCATAGGTGGTGTAGGAAACCTCTTGTGTAGCTGCCTTAATACCTCTATTTTCAATAATAATTCTCAACAATATTCCTTCGACGCGTAGCACTGGCTATTCTTCAAACAGCAGGTGATGTTTACTTTGACTTCCCTTAGCTTTGAATGATACTTTCTTCTATCACATTCCAAGTGACACTTTATCTACTCAAGCATATTTAATTCGCTTAAGGCTATAATAGTCTCCTTTGCAACGGTGCTCGATAGTCCTTCAACCTATTGCGCTCAAGATATTATGGTGAATTTATTCTCCATATGTCCTCTACAATGAGTATTGTTGCTTTAATGATTCTCCAATATCTGCACTATAACATGCTCTCCTTCAGGTATGAATTCTTATACCCTAGACTTTTTGATGTTGTTCTTCAAAATGCTCATTCCTCCTTGAATCTGTGTCTAGTGCTTAATTGTACCCTTATTCGCTAAAATGTTTTTGAATTTAATCACCATTATATCAAATTGTCATTCTTCACTCTAAGACACCATTCCTGTTGCTCCTCGGAGCTATCACCACCATCACCTTTTTGAACTATGATCGGATGCTCATATTTATTTTGTTGGCAATTTTGGGTACTTTGGGTACATTGCCTTTGCTCAAGTGTATAAGTTGTCATTGATGTCAAGAAGCTTTTGAAGGAATTTGATTTGATGTAAAATAATTTGTTTTGATGAAGGTTACGGCATGACAAGTTCGAAAGAAAGTAAGTTAGAAAAGTGTCGCGATATCGCGACATGTCGCATTTTCACGACTTAAGCAGGAGAGAGAAAGCAAGTTAGAAAAGTGTCGCGATATCGCGACATGTCACAGTTTCGCGACTCAAAGAGGAGAGAGAATGTACGGAGTCAAAAATGTCACGATTTCGTGACATATTGCAAGGAAGGTTGTACGGACGAAAAAGTGTCACGATTTCGTGACATGTTGCAGGAGAGAGAGTCCGAAAGAAAAAGTGTCATGATTTCGTGACATAATGCAGAAGAGAGAGTCCGTAGTGTGAATTGTCATGATTTCATGACAAGTTCGAAGAGAGAGAAAGTAACATGAAAAGTGTCACGATTTCGTGACATGCTGCAGAGTTCGAAGTGAGAACCGTCACGATTTTGTGACATGCTGCAGATGAAAATGTTCCAAGTAAGAACTGTCACGATTTCGTGACATGCAGCAAAGGAAAGGTTTCGAAGTAAGAAATGTCACGATTTCATGACATATTGAAGAAAAAGCGTACGGATGCAGAAAGTGTCACGATTTCGTGACATGTTCCATTTTCGGGGTAAGGCAGAGAAAAGCACAAGGCAATGAAAGTGTCACGATTTTGTGACATGTTTTGGGAGAGTGTATGGGTAGTGAAAGGTGTCACGATTTCGTGACATGTCATGTTTTCGCTAGTGCAAGCAGAGAAGAGTGCAAGGAAGCGAAAGTGTCACGATTTCATGACAGAAACTGAAAGCAGGTCTTCTATAGGAGAAGTGTCACGATTTCGTGACAAAAGTAGAAAGGAGGTCGACGAAGGGAGAAGTGTCGCGATATCGTGACAAAAGCAAAGTTGATGCTGACAAAGACAAAAGTGTCACGATATCGCGACAAGAGCTTAGTTGAAGTCGTCAAAGGCTGAAGTGTCACGATATCATGACAAAAGCCAAAAGAAAGTGTACGGTTGCAAAGGTGTCACGATATCGCGACATGTTGTAGTTTCACGGTAGAAGCTACAGAAGAGTTACAGAGGCAGTGAAGCCGACAAAGTCAAATTTTAGCCGACGAAGATTAGGGCTTGCAGTCGACGAAGATTAGGGTTTGTTTTTGTTATAACAGCCGACTAAGATTAAAGTTTTCATCATGAAAATTTTGTTATAAAAGGAGGGCTGTTTGGAGAGTTGAGGTGTGATTGAATGTGTTGTTGAAGTGCGACGTTCGTAGATAGTGCGTAGAGCAAGAAGTTCGATCATCGAGAGCAGAGTGCAAAATTCGATCGTAGTGTGCAGAGTGCATTTCGTCGAATTTCTAAGTGTGAAAGATCACAAAGGAAGTAGAGTGTGCGAAGACGGTGCCACTGTGATTGCGCAGAGGTGCAAAGGTTGAAGTTCGATCAAGTGCGGCTGTGATTGCACAAAGAGAGCAGAGGGCGTAGAGAGCACAAAGGGCAAAGACGAATGTGGAGTGCTGCTGCTTGAGGACAGAGGTGCATTGGTTCTTTGAGAAGAACCTGAGGACAGATTTGGCAAGTCTTTGAGAAGGCTTGTGTGCAGAGGATTGATTTGTTCAAAGTTGGACAGATCTGACAGACAGAGGAAGACTTGTACTAGACCGACTGACTGTGTTTGGTACAGGTTGTTGAGCTATTGTGGACGTGATCATAGAAGGCAGAGGTCTCTTAGGCTAAGCATTGAGGATAGGAGGTCTTCGGTGGAAAGGAGTTCCACGTGCTGGCAAGAGGTAGAGGCAGTTGATCTTTTGAGGGATCATTTCCGGAGCAGAGGGGAAGGTATCTCCTTTGAGCCGAGGCTCATAAACATTGTAATTGGGAAGGATTCCCAAAGAACTTTGAGATAACTTTTAGAGAAAAGTTTTGTGGACGTAGCCCAGCCATTCCGGGTGAACCACGTTAAAATTGATGTCACTTTGTGGATGATTTTGTGCATTGCTTTGATATTGCTTTGGGTATATTGCTTTACTATTTTGAAATATAAAGGAAAAAGTAAAAAGGGGTCTTATACTTGTTCACCCCCCCTCTCGGTATAAGCTTGTGTTCTTCAATTGGTATCGAGCGGGTGCCTTCGAAAAGTTTAACGACTTGAAGGAAAAGCTAGTAAAGAACACAATGGATTATTCAAGTGGCAATGCAACACCTATTCTTGATGGGTCAGATTTTGGTCTTTGGAGTGCAAGGATGAAGGTTCATCTAATGGCACTTGGTAATGAGGTATGGGAAGTAATTGAAGATGAGTACACTATTCCTGTACATGGTCCAAATACTAAAGAAGAAAGGCTCCTACATCACAACAATTCAAAAGCAATGAATGCAATCCTGAAAGGCTTACAGAAAGTAGATCTCACCAAAGTGATTCACTGCAAGACAGCTAGTGAAATGTGGAAACAATTGCAGGTGGTTCATACAGGTGATACAAATGTCGGAAAGGCCAAGTTGAGACACTTCAAAGGTATGTTTGAACAACTCAAGATGAATGATGATGAAAATATTAGTGACTACATGCTTCGTATGGATGAGGTTGTTAACTCCATGAAAGACTTAGGTCTTGAGCTTGCTGAAAATGATGTTTGTGATAAGATTTTAAGATCTCTTCCTAATAGATTTAGTGAAAATATTTCTGCTATTGAGGAAGCTAAAGATTTGGATAAGTTGAAAAAGGATGAGCTACATAGTATACTTGCAGCATTTGAGTTGAGAACTCAAGTGAAGGTTGATGTCAAGAAAGAGGCGACTTTCAAGGCTACCAAGAAATCCAAGGGTAAACGACTTCAAGAGAGTGATGAGTCTTCTAGTGATGAAGAGGCATATTACAGCAAGAAAGGCAAGTTCTCTAGAAAGCACAAAAGCATGAAAAATATAAGATGTTTCAATTGTGGAAAGTTTGGTCATTATGCTACTGACTGTACTGTTCTCAAGAATGAAAGTGATGAAGATAAACAGGATTCTAAGAGCAAGGATTCTGAAAAGCACAAGCATCACAGGAAGAACAAAGATGAGCACAACAATCAAGGAAAGAGGTATTCTCACAAGCACAAGAAGAGTTTCTACCTAGACAAAGCAAGTAAGTGTTCTAGTAGTGATAGTGAAAGTTCTTCAAGTGATGATGAAAATGAGATGTTGTTCATATCGGAAAAAGAGGAAGAACCGAAACATAGATTCATTATCATGAAATGTCTTAGATGTGGAAATTTTGGTCACCTTGAGGATGATTGTACAAATAATGATTTGGTTTCTAGTATGTATGAGGATGCTTCAGAAAACTATAAGGAAGATGCTTGTATGGTTTTTGAAAAAGGTAGCACCTCTAGTGATAAGAAATCTGAAAAAGGCTTTGATGATTCGGAAAGCAAACAAATAAAGGATCTTGAAAGTGAACTTATTAATGCTCTTAGTGCTTTGAAAAAGGAAAGAAAGAAGAATGATAGACTCAAGGATAAGTTAGATGAATGTTGTATGGAGAGAGATGATCTTATAGAAAATCTTGATTTCTCTATAGCTAAGACACAAGAACTCAAGGATGAGTTAGAATCTAAGGTTCTTGAGTATAGTGAGTTAGAACAGAAAATGGCTTCTTTGAAAGAAGAAACTAAAGAGTACAAGGATAAGCTTTACAGGTTTCAAGATAGCTCCAAAAAGGTTAAGTCACTCATCAAAGGTCAAAGAAAAACAACAGATAAAACAGGCCTTGGTTTTGTTAAGCCACACAAGGAACAAGTTGGAGAGTCTAGTAAGAGACTCCAAAAGGAAGAGAGTTCTGATGAGGAAAGTATTTCAGATCATGAGTCCTTGAATGATAGATGCGCAGAAACAGAAAACAGATTTCAGAATGAGAAGAAGAAGTTTTCAGGACCCAAGAGGTCAAATAAAAGAAAATTTCAAGGCAGATGTTTTGCGTGTCACAGGCTCGGTCACATGGCTTCACATTGCATGGCTCAAGTGAAGAAGGTAAATGACAGTTTCAGAAGTGCTAGTTACTTTCAAGGGTATTGCTACTCTTGTCAACAGTTTGGGCACAAGGCAGTTTATTGCAAGGCAAATAACAAGAACAGGTTTGGCTAGAACAGGTTTTGTCAGAACTGGTGGATTCAAAGATCAGGTTTACCTCAGAGAAACAACATCATCAAGTGTTTCAAGTGCAACAATGAAGGTCACACAATCAGACAGTGTAGAGCTGAAATTCTAGAATACAGGAACAGGAACAGTGGCATGATCAGGTCCAAGGATCAAGGCATGAACAAGAACAGGGATGAGAACAAGAACAAGAACAGTGACAAGAACAGGAATACGGGCAAAGAGTTCAAGAGAAGGCCCGACAAGGAAATTATAGACGCTGATGATGATCAGTGCCTAATGGGAGTTTTACTCCCACCCCAAAATTAATCACCTCATCAGGAGGTGGGGGAGGGACTAAGCTAAGAGGCTCATTCTTAGTCCCGAGCCCCAAAGGTGACCCTTTGCCATTGATGACAAAGGGGGAGAGATATGAGTAAGGGGGAGAGCTTCAAGTGAAGAGGAAAGCTTCAAGTCAGGGGGAGCAAAACTTCAAAGGAAGATTCTCGGTTGTGGGCACAGTTTCTCAGTTGTTAGCACAGTTGGTTTCAGTTTTGGCTCTTGAGACGTGTTTTCAATAAAGGTTTGCCATCAATGACAAAGGGGGAGATTGTTGGCAATTTTGGGTACTTTGGGTACATTGCCTTTGCTCAAGTGTATAAGTTGTCATTGATGTCAAGAAGCTTTTGAAGGAATTTGATTTGATGTAAAATAATTTGTTTTGATGAAGGTTACGACATGACAGGTTCGAAAGAAAGTAAGTTAGAAAAGTGTCACGATATCGCGACATGTCGCATTTTCACGACTTAAGCAGGAGAGAGAAAGCAAGTTAGAAAAGTGTCGCGATATCGCGACATGTCGCAGTTTCACGACTCAAAGAGGAGAGAGAATGTACGGAGTCAGAAATGTCACGATTTCATGACATATTGCAAGGAAGGTTGAACGGACGAAAAAGTGTCACGATTTCGTGACATGTTGTAGGAGAGAGAGTCCGAAAGAAAAAGTGTCACGATTTCGTGACATAATGCAGAAGAGAGAGTCCGTAGTGTGAATTGTCATGATTTCGTGACAAGTTCGAAGAGAGAGAAAGTAACACGAAAAGTGTCATGATTTCGTGACATGCTGCAGAGTTCGAAGTGAGAACCGTCACGATTTCGTGACATGCTGCAGATGAAAATGTTCCAAGTAAGAACTGTCATGATTTCGTGACATGCAGCAAAGGAAAGGTTTCGAAGTAAGAAATGTCACGATTTCGTGACATATTGAAGAAAAAGCGTACGGATGCAGAAAGTGTCACGATTTCATGACATGTTCCATTTTCACGAGCGTAAGGCAGAGAAAAGCACAAGGCAGAGTTCATTGAAAAAAGGTGTCACGATTTCATGACATGTCATGTTTTCGCTAGTGCAAGCAGAGAAGAGTGCAAGGAAGCGAAAGTGTCACGATTTCGTGACACGAAAAAGGTCTTCTATAGGAGGGGGGGTTTTTTTTTTCGAAAAAAAGAAAAAGGGGGGGGGCGAGGGGGGAAGTGTCGCGATAGTATCGCGACAAAAGCAAAGTTGATGCTGACAAAGACAAAAGTGTCACGATATCGCGACAAGAGCTTAGTTGAAGTCGTCAAAGGCTGAAGTGTCACGATATCGCGACAAAAGCCAAAAGAAAGTGTACGGTTGCAAAGGTGTCACGATATCGCGACATGTTGTAGTTTCACGGCAGAAGCTACAGAAGAGTTACAGAGGCAGTGAAGCCGACAAAGTCAAATTTTAGCCGACGAAGATTAGGGCTTGCAGTCGACGAAGATTAGGGTTTGTTTTTGTTATAACAGTCGACTAAGATTAAAGTTTTCATCATGAAAATTTTGTTATAAAAGGAGGGCTGTTTGGAGAGTTGAGGTGTGATTGAAGGTGTTGTTGAAGTGCGACGTTCGCAGATAGTGCGCAGAGCAAGAAGTTCGATCGTCGAGAGCAGAGTGCAAAATTCGATCGTAGTGTGCAGAGTGCATTTCGTCGAATCATTCTAAGTGTGAAAGATCACAAAGGAAGCAGAGTGTGCGAAGACGGTGCTATTGTGATTGCGCGAGAGGTGCAAAGGTTGAAGTTCGACCAAGTGCGGCCGTGATTGCGCAAAGAGAGCGAGAGGGCGTAGAGAGCACAAAGGGCAAAGACGAATGCGGAGTGCTGCTGCTTGAGGACGAGAGGTGCATTGGTTCTTTGAGAAGAACTTGAGGACAGATTTGGCAAGTCTTTGAGAAGGCTTGTGTGCAGAGGATTGATTTGTTCAAAGTTGGACAGATCTGACAGACAGAGGAAGACTTGTACTAGACCGACTGACCGTGTTTGGTACAGAGTTGCTGAGCTGCTGTGGACGTGATCATAGAAGGCAGAGGTCTCTTAGGCTAAGCATTGAGGACAGGAGGTCTTCGGTGGAAAGGAGTTCCACGTGCTGGCAAGAGGTAGAGGCCAGTTGATATTTCGAGGGATCATTTCCAGAGCAGAGGGGAAGGTATCTCCTTTGAGCCGAGGCTCATAAACATTGTAATTGGGAAGGATTCCCAAAGAACTTTGAGATAACTTTTAGAGAAAAGTTTTGTGGACGTAGCCCAACCATTCTGGGTGAACCACGTTAAAATTGATGTCACTTTGTGGATGATTTTGTGCATTGCTTTGATATTGCTTTGGGTATATTGCTTTACTATTTTGAAATATAAAGGAAAAAGTAAAAAGGGGTCTTATACTGTTCACCCCCCCTCTCAGTATAAGCTTGTGTTCTTCATATTTTTGATATTTCATTTGCCATCGTCATACCAAATGAAATTTGGTCATTTTATATATATTACATCTTCTTATAAGTGGCACCCAATTCGGCCCACTCTTCTATATTATAATATTTAAATTCAATATTTAAATATTATAATATTTATATATTTAAACCCTTTGATAGATTTAAATATTCAAATATTAAAAATCAAATAAGCCCTTTGATATTTCACAACTCATTGACAATAATATATTTTCCCTTGAAGATATTTCAACCTTGAATAATTTTCTCAAAACATGATATTGCCCAAAATCATGAGTATACTTATCATCCTTCCAATTATGCCTTTGACATCAATGACAACTCAATATTTCTAACAATATCCCCCTTTGTCATTGATGGAAACCCTACAAAGAAAATTGTCATCTACTTCAACAGGATCACAATCTGCTCCCCCTTTCTGAAATTATCCCCCTTTTACATCAATGACAAAGGCTCCTCTGGGCCAAAATATAAGACACTTGACAACGCCTCCTTACTATATGCTCTTATTGAGACAATCAATGATAATATGGGAGTAAAACTCTTAAATTATTACACTCCTCTTCTTGTTCTATTTTCTTTATCCAAAATTTGGAGGTCATATTCTTTTGAATAGATTGACTATTCTCATTCTTGCTTGACATTGGAAGTTTAGGGAACACTATTCTACACCATCTAGTTGTATGCCAAGAATTATTGCATTTGTAACATATGATGTTGTAGTCTATAAGAGGTGCAAATAAATTGAAATTCCTCTTGGTGAAGCCAAAATTATTCTTAGCACAGACCCTGCAATTTAAATCTATATGACCAAATTTATGACATGAAAAGCAATAACCATGGAATAAATATTGAACCTGTATGATTGCCTTGGAGGATATTACCGCATGATTCTCTCATTGATGTTTCTATGATGGACTTTGTTTCTTGATGATGCTTTGTTTTTGTAGCACCCTAAAATTGGCGCAGTAAAACCTTAGTAATTACATTTACTCTAGTAAATATTCAAATTCAAATTTCAACCTCCAAAACCGCTCCCAAATCGCCGCTTAATCCGTTTCCTCCTTTCCCGCGCCATTTTTAGAGTTTGTTTTGACCGTTTGACGATATCGTCGTCGATCAGACGATATCGCCTCAGATCGGACGATTTCGTCTGGGCTAGGACGTCCAGACGATCTTGTCCCAAAACTAATTTTTCACAATTAGTCTCTGTTCCAACGGCGTCTCTAATCCGGGCAGAAGCGTGTCTGCGTCGTTAGAGACCCTCCCCGTTGGAGATCTCCCAAATAGGGATGATCTCCAACCTCCTAACCTCCCTCCTAAGCCTATTTAATCCTAAGCCCTCCCCTTAGCATTCCCCTGGCTGAAATTCCCTGTAACTCGAATTCTACACGCACTAGACATCCTAAATTACTATTTGCACTTGTTCTATCCAAATTTTGTTGCAGGTACCTTAGTATTTTTCAGTCGGAGCAAGCTTACATCGTCGCAGACGATCCTGTTCAGATCGGAGGCGATCTTGTCGAATCAGAGACGATTTCGACTGCAGTCCACATTGGGGGCAATCAGTGCCCAGAGTTTGCATTTCTTCATCCTTTTTCTACTACATTATTCTGCATTTAGTTAAATCTAAGTTTATTTCTTATTATTTTGCATCTTGGAGTTCACCCATCTAGATCAAATGCATAATTAAGTTATAATTGTCATTAAATCAGTATAATGCATTCATGTTTCTGTTTATAATTCTCGAGTTTGATATTGTTATTGTCATTTTACATTGTTTCCCTCTGTTATCATAGTTGCATTCTCTGTATTTTGCATCTATTTTTCTGTTTGCAGGTCTCTGACGAATTCGTCAGATCTCAGACGATCTTGTCAGATAGCAGACGATCCTGTCAAATTCCAGACGATCCTGACTGCTTCAAAAATTAGAATCTCCATCAGACATCCGGATCAGGTATGACTCTGTAATTTAGCCCTTTCTCTCTATTTTTTGTCTAATTTTGTTCTCTGTATGCATTTAGTCTGCACTTTCATAATAGAACAACTTAGTTTCATTTGGCCAAACCTAGGACTTGGATGTTTAAGGCTAAAACTGAACACATTAAACACATTCCCAACCTAGGCGTGGAAACTGCCATTCAAACGTTTCCTGGTGAACCCACCATCCGTCGAAAAATCACCATAATACACCTCCCTCGAGAGGCGGGACCTTCGCAAGGCCTCTCAGTCCGAGGTACCGTGCCATCCTTTTCCCATCCTCCTTCCGGGCACGGATCCTATAGCCTGAAGGTAGGGATGCGAAAAATTTGGAGCGATACATTTTGGTGAACCCGACGTGAATGCATTTAAAACCTTTTGAAAACAAAAATATAAAACAACCAAAAAAACATAGATGCATTTCAAATCATTTAAAATTAATAAGTTGCATATCATGTTTAGATGGTAGCTCCTAAGAAAATATTAGCAGTTACTATAAATGTTGAAAACCAATTAGCAGCCATAGAAATCAATTATGTGCTTAGTGTGCACGAAACAGGATAGAAATCAACTTTTGTGGGACGAACTTGATAGAAGACTAAGTGTCATTTCATCTAGGTCAACAAAACTTAAACAAATCAAGAGGCTTGTCCTAGATAGAATCCTGGATCCTCATCAACTCGTCTTTTATCATGAACTTTAGAGAGCTCTGCCATAGATGGTTAGCTTATAGGAGAGCTCTTGTGTCTTCAGAATTGTTCACCTTCGAGGAATACCTCGAGAACGCAGCCATTATACACCGGTTCCTAGGTCGTGTAGAAGACCAAGAGGTTGTTCTTACGGATAGGGAAATATGGAATAGAGTTCCTCGAGCTGTGTTATATCGAGAGTATTGCCACGAGCTTTACTTCTATCAACCAGAATATGAGACAGATAATATCACTATAGCTCTTTTCATTAAATTTTTGAAAGAAAATTTTCAATTTGAAGAAGAACACTTCATGACTCCTGAAGAACTCGAGCCCATTAATGATATTTATAAATTGTTTATAGAAAACTAGATCATTACTTTCAGTATTAGTTCTTGCATTTATTGTGTTGTTTGTTATCTTTACAATATTATTACAAAAACAAGAAAAACTAAAAAAAACATAACAAAAACCAAAACCTTTCATTTTAAATATTGTAGTAGGTATATAATTAATATATACCTCTTAAGCTTGTTGCATATATATATATATAATATATATATATATATATATATATATATATATTTGCTGAAATCTAAATTAAGCACAATGCCTAAACTTAGGAATGGTAAACAAGCTGAAGGAGAAGAAGAAGATTGGTTAGAAGATAAAACTAGAAACCCAAATGACCTTCCTGAAGATCAAATTCCGGAAGGAGAAACTCTAGATCAACGAGAAGATGACCTAGGTGAAGACAATGAACAAGAAGAAAATGTTAAAGAGGATGGATCCTCATCCCCTAGAGTAGCTCGAGATGGAACTATTGCTTTTGACAACGTAGATCATTTCTGGAAATTTTTCAATAATAACATTGGTGCTCTTAATATGGCAGTTCGTATTGATAAAGGGCAAATTAGTGACACTCAAGCAGCCATGGAACATATGTTTGATGTGCGCACTAATCCCTTGTCTTTCATTGATCAAGAAAGTGACAAGGTTGGACCATCCAATAGAGATATGGTCACTATGATTCAAAACATGCCAAAACAACGAGGTTACCCAACCTCCTAAGGAACCCGTTATTGAGCCTAAAATCATTCCCACACAAAAGAAAACTTCCTTCACTGCTTTACTTCGCCAAACTATTGATCAATATGCTTCAAGTAAACAAAAACCTAAAATGAAGTCCAAACACCAATTTTCAACAATCTGGAATACAACATAATACAACTTCAAAATTCCTTCATAACACCTTTCCTACCAACAATTTACACAATAGCAACATAGCATCTAATCTTCATGTCCCTCCATCATATGCTCACAAATCCCATATCAATGCCCTACCGAACCAATATGGTGGGCAAACTAGTAATCTGGAAGCCATGGTGAAACAGTTAGCTTCGCGTATGGACCAGATAGATCCTTATCGTCCCTCGTACAATTATCGAGAGATATGTAGTCAACCTTTGGATCCCATAGTTGTAGCACAACCGTACCCTAAGCATTTTCCCATGCCCATCTTGCCTATATATAAAGGAACCGAAGATCCCATAGAGCATCTTCGCATGTTTAGGATAGCATGTCATGATATATCACATGATGACTTGCTATTACTAAAAATGTTCCCGAAAAGTTTAGGTGGAATGGCATTAGAGTGGTACTATCAATTGCCCACTCATTCTTTGAGAAACTTTGAAGAAACAAGCTGAATCTTTTGTCCATCAATTTAGTGCCTACATCGAGAGGCATGTAACCATTAAAGATTTATACAACTTAAAACAAGACAAGGATGAATGTTTTGCCGATTTCTTAGCTAGATGGACGTAGTTGACAGGAAAGCGCACTTTGTGCTACCTTATAGGGAAATGTTGGACATTTTTATCAATAATTTACAAGAACAAATATCTTATGAGCTATCAATTGCTACTTTAACTACCTTCGATCAAGCTATAGATTTAGCTCGAAGAGTAGAAGATGCCCTCATTAGGAGAGGCCAACTTAGGAAGAAGGATGATGAGAAAACCTCCAGAAATCAATATAAAAACAAACAAGTTGTAGGTGACGGAGTCATTGACAGCAAAAATGTTGCTAATATCAATGCAACGAAAACAACAAAAAAATTTATATTGAAACCGCCTGATAAGCCTCCTCGAGAATTTACTAGATTGAATCAACCATTATCAACTATTTTACCTCAATTACTCGAAAGAGGTTTGATCCAATTACCAGCTATCCGGGAACCTGATCCAACTATACCCGGATACAGAGCTGACTTACACTGTGATTTCCATAGAGGGCCTGGACACTCTACCAACGCTTGTAAAAGGTTGAAACATAAAATACAGGATCTGATTGATAATAATGAAATGGAGGTGCAAGCCTTCCAACCTAAACAAAATGCTCCTAATAATCCTCAAAAGAACATTCCTCAAAATCAAAATCAAAATGCTAATCAATCATTAGACATATTTCAACACCCTTTACCAAGACATGGTAAAGAGGTGGCCAATCAAATCGAACATCATAATGTTCCTCCTCCTACTCGATATGTAGGAACTATTAGCGGACATTTACTTAATCATGATCCTCAAATATTTGACACAACCTTATCCCTGGTCACAACCAGGCCCCTACATAATATTCAAACTCCAGATTCTAGTGATGTAGAATCAGATACTGAAAGTGAAATAGACATCACTTCAAACCAATCGAATAGTTCTGAAAATGAATCAGATCCTATTCAACCTATCACAGATGCTATGGTTCCGGAAGAACCATTTCCTAGAAGAGTTACTACTCGACCCTCTTCTAATCAATTCCTCCCAAATGAACAAGCCATAAATGCTCGACCGAGACCAGTTCAGCGTCTTCAATATAACATTGTAGGTACCATTGGAGTCGTTACCTGACAACAGGCTCAAAATTCTCAACAAGAACCAAACCAGAATGATGGATCAGCTCCATTTATTTTGAAAAATCCCAATAAAGGGAATCATGCTTCCAATGTTCAACCTAAACCCCCTTACAATATTAATGAGCAATTATCCAATACTACAACCAGAATTTCCCTTTTGGATTTATTAAGATCTTCTCCTACCCATAGGGATGAGTTGATGCTTACATTAAGCCAAATGATGGTACCTCAAAACATTCAATCTGAAGCCATGGCCAATACTATCATCACTCGAGAAGTTGATTGTATTGACTTTCGGGATAAAGATATCCCACAACACAGTTTACATAAGGATAATCCCTTATATATTCTTGCTCTAATTGGAGATGTAGTCTGTTAAAAGAGTCCTGATTGATAATGGTTCATCTCTAAACATTTGCACTTTTGACTTCTACCAACGATTTGGCTTTAGAAGTGATGAAATGAAGAAAATCGACATGATTATCAAAGCTTTCAATGACGAAACACAAGAAACGTGTGGAGTTATTACCATCCCATTGCAAGTTGGTCCTCGAACTCTAGATACGACCGTGTTTATTGTACATTGCCCCGCATCGTACAATATACTCTTGGGTCATCCTTGGATCAATGCAATGCGGGCTGTCCCATCAACTTTACACCAATGTGTTAAATTCGAATTTAAAAATCAGTTGGTCACTATCCACGGTGATCCTAGACCCTTTGATATGTGTGCTTTGGCGGAACCTGTTGGAGTGCAATTTTGCCCTGCTCTGTCATCCACACATCCTAATTCTTATTTTTCATCTAAAACTGTGAAACACACACCCATAACTTCATCTATTTCCCCTCCATTAATTTCATCCTCATATATAGATCAACAATCTTCTAAACAAACCACTCTAGAACCTCAAAAAGATTTTCAATCTACAACCAATCCTTCATGTTCTATCCCTATAATTTCAAAACCTATAGACCCATCTCTTAACACTTCCACATTTTCAACATCTATCATACCTTCCACATCTAAAGATATAGGGAATGATCCTTCTACATCTTATGCTCTTTCTGATGAACTTTTACCAGATTTATCCACAATCTTAATATCAGAAAAAACAAATACTTTCATGCAAGATTCAATTCTTTTAAATAACTTGCCGCCATCTCCTCGTACTTTGGGCCTCCCACAACCTATGGGAAGTATTTACCAAGTCGGGAGTTGTGCCTTCATTTATAAAGGATATGACTCGGGGAAGAATCCCTCGGAATATCAAAACTCATCATGAGGGATATGCTCGATGTTATTTTACCAATGAATATATTAAAGCTAAACCCATAATGCTTAAAATGGGATATAAAGGGAAAGGCTTGGGACCTTTCCAAAATGGCATGAAAGAACCTTTCGAGGTAGAACCGTGGCCTGCTCGCTGTGGTGTGGGCCTATTTCCTAGTAAGGGTCAACCCTTTCCTTTTGAAGATGATGATCAACTCATATGTTATCAAGATTATTTGGATAGGTGTGATGATTTGCCTCTAAAAAATCAGCCATTTACATGTAACATGCTATCCATAGCTTACCCTGAAATGATTGCTGACTCCGATGAGGAGTTGGAAGGAGATATCTTCCACGATGTCTCCGTTGAAGAGATGTTACACAATGGATTTTATTTTGATGGTTCTATACCAACTATAGCCCAACTTGAGACCGCTAATCCTCAAGATGAATTATCCAAATTAACCTTACAAGAATTACAAGAATTGGGCGTTTCACCCGCCCCACCTAACTTTGAAAGAGATCTACACATGGAGGTAGAAAACGTCATTAAAATTAATATTGGAACTGAGGATAGTCCTCACATAATCAATATTGGATCAGAATTAAGTCAAGAAAAACAAGAGCAATATATTGCATTCCTTAAAGAATATGAAGATGTCTTCGCTTGGACATATGAAGATATGCCAGGTCTAGACCCTTATGTAGTCATGCATCACCTAGTGGTCCATCCGGATGCTAAACCTGTTAAACAAAAACTTAGAAAAATGCATCCCAAAGTGGCTTTGCTAGTCAAAGGGGAGTTAGAAAAACTCCTGAATGTTGTTTTTATACAAGCTATTGATTATGCTGAATGGATCTCAAATGTAGTTCCGAGTCACCAAGAAAGAAGCCACCAAAGTTAGGGTTTGCACAGATTTTAGAGATATTAACGTTGCATGCCCTAAAGATGATTTTCCTCTTCCAAACATGGATCAAATCATTGACTTTACTGTCGGGAGTGGGATGATGTCCTTAATGGATGGATTCTCCGGTTATAATCGGATCGGGATAGCTCTTGAAGATCCAGGCTAAAACAACCTTTATTACCCCCTAGGGTACCTTTTGTTGGAAAGTGATGCCATTTGGCTTAAAGAACGCAGGTGCAACATATCAACGAGCTATGACTTATATTTTTCATGATATGATGCATGATATCCTACATGATTATGTAGATGATATTATAGCTCGCTCTATTAATGAAGATAATCATTTAGATGATTTGAGAAAAGTTTTTAATCGATTACGAGAATATCTTATTCGATTAAATCCAGCCAAATGCATATTCGAAGTTAAGTCCGGTAAGCTATTAGGGGTTTTAGTTTCTTTACGTGGTATCAAAATCGACCCTCTCAAGATTGCGGCTATCACTGATATGCCCGCACCTACTAATATATCTGAGTTACGAAGTTTACAAGGTAAGCTTCAAGCCATCCGTCGCTTCATCGATAAGCTGGCGGACAAAACCGGTCCCTTTCTTAAACTTCTTAAGAAGGATGTCCCTTTTAATTGGGACGACGAATGTAAAGAAGCTTTTGAACTTCTCAAACAATACCTCCTTAATCCACCTGTGCTTTCACCGCCTAGACCTGATCGCCCATTTCTCCTGTATATTTCAGCTTCAGATTCTGCCTTAGGAGCTATGTTAGCTCAGCTTGATGATGAAAAGAGAGAACGTGCTAATTATTATATTAGCCGAACCTTCATCAGTTATGAAACCCGCTACACAACATTGGAAAAACTATGTCTAGCAGTTGTGTTTGCTACGCAAAAATTATGCCATTATATGCTTAGTCAAAAAACTTATGTCATTGCTAAATATGATCCCTTGAGGTATCTCATGAGTCGACCTTATTTATCGGGTCGCACAGCCAAGTGGGTTCTTGCTCTAAGCGAGTTTGACCTCACGTTCATAGGACAGAAGTCTGTTAAGGGTCAAATCATAGCGAGATCAATTAGTCTGTTGCACCCTTAGAGTCTACCCATCCCCTCATCATTGAGTTTCTGATGAATGCCTTCAATTAGAGGGAGACCATATTGAACAATGGTCCTTATACTTTGATGGAGCCCGATGCATGAGTGGGGCGAGTGCGGGTATTATTTTAATATCCCCGCAAAAACATCTTATTCCTCTGTCCTTCAAATTAACATTTGCTTGCACTAACAATACTGCTGAATATGAAGCTCTAATCCTTGGATTACGAGCTGCCTTGGCGCTAAAAATTAAACATCTGTTAGTTTTTGGTGATTCTCAACTTGTTATAAACCAAATTAATGAAGTTTATCAGACCAGAGATGATAAACTGTGCCCATATAAAGCCTATGTTTTACAATTAATGTCTCTATTTGATCAAGTTACCTTGGAAGCTATTCCTCGAACTTGCAACCGTGCGGCTGATGCTATGGCCGCAGCTGCATCTCTCCTGCCCTTGGAGTTAGATGACGAATATGCCACTATCATTATTCGTCGACTCCAGGAACCCGCTTCAAATAAGTCATGCTTAGAACCTTTGGATGTGTTTCTAATCAATGAAACTACTCCTGAACCTTGGTATATGGATATATTTGATTTTCTCCAAAATGGGACTTTCCCTGCCAATTCTAATAGAAACCAGCGTCGGTTATTACGTAGACGAGCAAGTCGATTTGTAATAATTGGCAATACTTTATATAGGAGATCTTTTGAAGGTATCCTATTAAGATGTTTGAATTTAGAAGAATCCAAATCAGCCTTGAGTGAAGCCCACGATGGATCTTGTGGAGGACACTTCGGTGGTAGTGTCATTGCTAAAAAGCTCCTTAGGATAGGATACTTTTGGCCTACCATGGAGAATGACGCACATGATTATGTGCGCCATTGCGACAAGTGCCAGAAACATGCTGACCTTGTCCATGCGCCTGCACAAGAACTGCAGGCTATTTCATCTCCTTGGCCCTTTTCAAAATGGGGTTTAGATATTATTGGCAAAATCAATCCTGTGTCATCTGATGGACACAAATTCATCATAACCGCCACTGAGTATTTCATGAAGTGGGTTGAAGCTATGCCTTTAGCTTCCTGCACTGGCACACAAGTCTCTAAATTTATTTTTAATCAAATCATTTGTAGGTTCGAAATTCTTGCAAATCTCATCTCTGATAATGGAACTTGTTTCAAAAATAAAGATGTTAAAAAATTATGCCAAAAATATAAGATTCAACATCGCTGGTCCACTCCCTATTATCCTCAGGGTAATGGTCAAGCAGAAGCATCTAACAAAACCTTAATCAAAATCCTCAAAATATTGGTCAATAAAACTGGCTGCGACTGGCACATTCAGTTATATCCAGCCTTGTGGGCCTATCGAACTAGTGTTCGAACCCCCACTGGAACTTCACCTTTTGTTTTGGTTTATGGTGCTGAAGCCGTTTTTCCCTTTGAATTAGAAGTTCCTTCTTTGGCTCTACTACTTCAAGATACCGAAGTAGGAGATGAATATCGAGCTGGCAGACTCAGTCAGTTGGAACTCCTAGATGAAAAATGCATTAATGCTTTGGAGCATCTCCGTGCCTACCAAAACAAGCTTAAAAGATCATATGCTAAAAAAGTTCGTCATCGATCCTTTGAGATCGGCGACCTTGTTTTAAAAGAAAATAAAAAAAATACCAATGCAACTAAGGACCTTAAAGGTAAATTTGAGCCCAAGCTGGCTTGGACCATACATTATCACCTGCTAAATTTGAATCGAGAGCATACAAATTATCTACCTTAGATGGTAAAGAACTTAAAGAACCCATGAACATTTTGCATCTTAAACGTTACTATGTATAAATTTGGTCATTTCATCCTTGTATATATTTGTTTAAAATATTTCAAAATCACTATTTTGTATTTCTTTCAATTTATAAATTCAAAAACACCAAAAACATTCATAATCATCAAAATCTTCAAAACTATTTGTTGCATTTATTTATGGCACTTGTTAATTCTTTCAAAAACAAAAAATAATAATAATAATAATAAAAAAAAACAGCAATATTCTTGACTCTTTCGAAACCAAAACAACATAAAGAAGAAAGAGAGAGTCAACATTCTCAAAACTTCTCAAAAAGTATTTATATATATCTTCTTACAAATGTTGCAGTTATATGTTTCAAATTATTTTGGATAAATTAGCATTTATTTGGAATCCCTCACTTTCACACTCACAAAAATAAATATCTTGATTTTATCTGGCATGATTACTAATCTCTCTTATATCAAAGTTCACAAAATTCAATTAAATAAAGTTTGAGCACGAGAGAATTGATCTTGTTATTTACTTAAACCAAGCACATCTTTTCACAATAAAATGATTATATTTGTAATTTCCATGCTTTGCTACATAGTAGAAGTGGTTTCTTGAGCGAAAAGTTTCCCCTGCTATCCTATCATGCACATGGTCTAGAATCTTTGAGAATTGGCAAAAGGACAAGCTCACCCCTCCCTAGAATAAAAATCCCTTGCTCTACAGCTAATCCGAGCAAGTATCCCTAGCATAGAACAAAAAGAAAAAGCAAAGTTCAAGAAAAAGAGAAAAAGAAAAATGTTATTTTATATCATTACAGCAATGTTTCAAGCATTATCTCAAAAATCAAGCAAAAATACAAAAGAAATACAAAAGCAAAGAAAAAAAAAAAGCAAAAGCAAAAGCAATAAAATCCCTTTCCCTACCCTTTGAAAAGAAAAGAAGGGTTGATGAGCTTGAATCCCTGGAATTCTCAATTATTCGAAAACTGTGAGGTAAGCCCCATAACAGGTGGTTTGTGCCCAATCTGCTTGGCCTTGGGTAACTCCTAGCGTGGCGATATGTCTGTCACATTAGCGACCTTCTTTTGTACAGACCTATGTCTGCTTATGGATTAGCTAGCTCTTGATAATCCGACTTACATAGTAGTCTAGTATGGTTATATGCATCTACATCATGGTTAATGAACACTTATTTGGTTCATTCAAATCACTTGTATCATATTATCTTGCTCCAAACTGGTAAATGAACATAGCAATTGCACACACATTTGTATTTGAGAGATTTTGTGTATCATTATGATAACTCAAGATTGGAAATGAACTCACATATGCACATGGGATTCCTTATAAATCTAACTTTTGTCTTTAAGATACTTTGAAATATTTTTTGCAAATTGTTTGGAATAATTCATTTTCTTCTTTAAAGTACAGTTGTTTAGTATAAAGACAACTACATGCATAATAGAAAAAATCAAAATTTCTTTCAAAACCATACAATCAAAACACACATATATATAAAAAAAAAAAAAAAAAAAAAAAAATATATATATATATTGTCGACTTTCGCGACGATGGTATAGTTCCAAAACCAAAATTGGAATTTTATGCCTAGCGCAAGTCCTCCTCTTCATATTTTCTATTTATTAAAAATCAACCATGCAATAAAACTATCTCTTTTTTTGATTTTGCGATGATGGTATAAGTCTATACCTACATATTCTATGCCTAGCGCAAACCATTGTACCAATTTTTATTCCCCATTTATTTGAAAATCATGAAAAACCATATGACTTAAATCATTATGTTACACAATTATGCTTTCAAAAGCATGAACATTATCACTATTTCATGTCATTATGTCAACCTTCAATTTTGCAATGATGGTATAATTCCTAGGGAATTATCCAAAAAATTTATCACACTTAGGAATTTATGCCTAGCAAAAATCATTTTAACATTATTTCATGCATACTATTTTTATGAAAATCTGAAAACAAACCATCATCATCATCATTTGCACCATTGCACCAAAGTCTTAAGGCAGTCTCTTAAGCACTCTTTTACTTTTAACAATATTTCTATACTGGGATTAGCTTGACGACCGAGTGAGCGGCGACTCCATGAAATGGTCTATAATAGCGACAATGTCCTTTGAAATTATTGTTAAAAGTCCCTTTTTATTTTTTATCAAATCATCACATCACAAACAACCAATTTGTTCTATCAGATTATTTCATTTAAATTTTTTAAGCATGACATTTCAACCATAATATTTCCAATGACGTAATTACATGAATCATCAAATCAATCAATCAAAACATTTAAAAGCATCATAAAAATACATAAGACAAGTCATATGATCAAAAATATCTCATCTATATATATCACAAATATATATACATCATATCAAAACCGAATCGGTATGCCACAATCTGTACCTCGGCATACTCAATCCTCTATCAAAAATAATAAATACTATATATCTATCTGTACAATGCAAATAGTAGCTAGCCTCGAGAACCCCTCGAGCTCTCAGCCTCATCTCCTCCCCCGCCCTGAGGTGGACGAGGTGGCCCCATCGCAGTCTGTGTGGTACTGCGAGTCCTAGTCATGGATCGGGATGAAGTCCTTGATGACCCCATCCTGATCGGATCCACGATGGTAGCCGGTAGTGGTAATCTCTCCTCCTCTGGCACCATCTGGTGGTATAGTGTCTGATAAAAAGTGATCTGGGCAATAGCCCGTGCCAGCTCCCGAGTGCTCGCCCCTCCGCCCCATGCTCTGAGGCATGCAATCTCATCTCTAAGCTGTGTCACCTCAGCTCGATGTCGTGCAGCCTCCTCCTGTAGGGTCTACACCTGTGCCTAGAGATGGACTGTCTCCGCTCGGAGAGTCACTGTCTCACTGCTCTCCCCAGTGTCAACACCCTTGCCCTTATCGGGCGATGGTGGCCTCTCTCTCTATGGAGAAGGGGGTCTCTCCTCCCTCCTCTCCCACTGTCGTGGCCTCTACTAAGCCTGTGGTCTCCTCTGCTCTCTCCCTCCGTGACCCTGTGCCACCTCAATAGCCGCCTGGCATCGCCTCCCCATCCGATGCACAACTACATGAATCGGACCCTGAGCCCTCGTCATCCGAGGAGGGCGGATGCCTACGTACCAGGCATCGTAGCCGTCGGCTACCCCTGCATCGTCCCCATCCACTGGCTGAATGGGGGCATCATCTGCGTCTTGACTCCAGAAGCGCTGCATATCTGGAGCCCCGCTGACCGTAGTGTTATCCCGGACAGTCCGAGAAAACTCGTAATCCCTGAGAGATGGGATCCCCTGCTGTAGACCGAACTATCACAAAACTCGGTCGTAGCGGTGGAGCTCCACCTCTCCCCTCTCCATCCTCAGCCAGCAGACTCGCTTGATGCGAGCCAGCTCCTGTCCATCCTCGGCCCACCCTGGATGGTCCCTCCAAGGCCTCCAGGTGATCTGGTCTAGGACAAGGTCATCCAGCAGTCTCCGGGACATCGGCAGATCAATCCGCCGCTGTGCCCCTCTTCGGAGCCACCAGTAGAAAACTCGGGGCCTCTCCCCATCAATCCCTATCAAAGGAAGCCCTACCGGCCTCCGCACTGCAATGTGCTCCCAGCACCAAACTCTGTAGAAGCGATGTCATAACCAAACATCGGCCGCCTTTGTACACGACCCCATGCAGGATCTGTACAATCGGCATAGAACAAAGCTGCCCCAAGAGAACCTGTAACCATGGTCTCGCATGTCGCAGATCACATCTGCTAGCACCCATGGTACCCTGCACCCGCTCTGGTGGCACAGCAGAAGTCCACCCACCACTCCGGCCAAAACCTGTGTGAGTCTGGATGCCCCAGGCATCTGATGCAACGCCTCGATGTTCACTCCGCCCTTCTCCAGGGCGAAGCTCGGATCGCCACACAACCGCATCATAGCATGGCCCTGATTGGCCGTAGGTGTGATCAACCGTCCTTGTATGGGGATCCTCAAAATCCTCCATACATCCTCCAATGTGGGAGTCATCTCCCCTGTCGGTAACCGAAAATAGGAAGAACCCGGATACCACCTCTCTTCCAGTGCTATCGGTAGCCCCATATCTGTAGAAACTTGTGGCATCTCTGCCACATGTTGTAAGCCGGCTTGAGCCAGCTGATCCCGCTCTACCTGTGATAGAGCGGCCAAGTCATCTCTCAACCCATCGTATTTCCATTCTCTGCTCTTTAGTAAACCTCTCTGCAACATAAACAACAACAAAATACAAATATCATTAATAAAAACTCAAGTGATTAATAATGCAAGTAAAATCAGTTCAATTTTATACAAATGATGATATCGTCCACTATTGGACGATATCGTCCCAAATTTGAGCAAAATCGTCTCCGATTTCGCAAGCCGAAATCGTCCCTTATTTGACGAAATCGTCCCCCTTTCGTCGATTTCGCCCTTCGACGAAATCGGCGAACTTGAGACGATTTCGTCGAAATCGGGACGATTTCGTCCCGACGACGTCGACGGCCCAAAAATGGCCGCGATGCTCAAAATTTATTTAAAATCAACCTAAAAAGCATGTAAATTCAACTTAAACCATTCTAAGCTAAGTTTAGACTCTTACCCGTAGCCCGCGCCGGACCTCTGTCGATCTGTGCGCTGTCTCCACCATTTTTGCTTGCAGAGCTCTAGAAACCAGAAAAATGAACAGTAAAAATGAATTAGGGTTTTACCCTATTTTTCTTAATTTTATTCAAAACACAATTAAAAACATTTTAAAATTTTGCTTTTCGCGTTTTTACCTCAAACGTTCGATTTGGGTAAAAACACGGAGGGGGCACCATAGTAAGTTGTCGTACGATTCGACCAAGAATCGTCGCCTAAAAATGGGAATAATTTTTGCTTTCTCGTAGATCGAGAAGAACTCATCTTTAACGCATTTTCTTCGAAAAATTCGCTAAAGAGGGGGCAAAATGTAGCACCCTAAAATTGGCGCAATAAAACCTTAGTAATTACATTTACTCTAGTAAATAATTCAAATTCAAATTTTAACCTCCAAAACCGCTCCCAAACCGTCGCTTAATCCGTTTCCTCCTTTCCCGCGCCATTTTTAGAGTTTGTTTTGACCGTTTGACGATATCGTCGCCGATCAGACGATATCGCCTCGGATCGGACGATTTCGTCTGGGCTAGGACGTCCAGACGATCTTGTCCCAAAACTGATTTTTCACAATTAGTCTTTGTTCCAACGGCGTCTCTAATCCGGGCAGAAGCGTGTCTGCGCCGTTAGAGACCCTCCCCGTTGGAGATCTCCCAAATAGGGATGATCTCCAACCTCCTAACCTCCCTCCTAAGCCTATTTAATCCTAAGCCCTCCCCTTAGCATCCCCCTGGCTG
This sequence comes from Wollemia nobilis, assembly GCA_028583015.1. Classification (NCBI taxonomy): domain Eukaryota; kingdom Viridiplantae; phylum Streptophyta; class Pinopsida; order Araucariales; family Araucariaceae; genus Wollemia; species Wollemia nobilis. The sequence goes on along the minus strand of JAQPPZ010000856.1, from coordinate 28,578,200 downwards.
AAATTCCCTGTAACTCGAATTCTACACGCACTAGACATCCTAAATTACTATTTGCACTTGTTCTATCCAAATTTTGTTGCAGGTACCTTAGTATTTTTCAGCCGGAGCAAGCTTACATCGTCGTAGACGATCCTATTCAGATCGGAGGCGATCTTGTCGAATCAGAGACGATTTCGACTGCAGTCCACATTGGGGGCAATCAGTGCCCAGAGTTTGCATTTCTTCATCCCTTTTCTGCTACATTGTTCTGCATTTAGTTAAATCTAAGATTATTTCTTATTATTTTGCATCTTGGAGTTCACCCATCTAGATCAAATGCATAATTAAGTTATAATTGTCATTAAATCAGTATAATGCATTCATGTTTCTGTTTATAATTCTCGGTTTGATATTGTTATTGTCATTTTACACTGTTTCCCTCTGTTATCATAGTTGCATTCTCTGTATTTTGCATCTATTTTTCTGTTTGCAGGTCTCTGAAGAATTCATCAGATCTCAGACGATCTTGTCAGATAGGAGACGATCCTGTCAAATTCCAGACGATCTTGACTGCTTCAAAAATCAGAATCTCCATCAGACATCCGGATCAGGTATGACTTTGTAATTTAGCCCTTTCTCTCTGTTTTCTGTCTAATTTTGTTCTCTGTATTCATTTAGTCTGCACTTTCATAATAGAACAACTTAGATTCATTTGGCCAAACCTAGGACTTGGATGTTTAAGGCTAAAACTGAACACATAAAACACATTCCCAACCTAGGCGTGGAAGCGCCATTCAAACGTTTCCTGGTGAACCCACCATCCATCGAAAAATCACCATAATACACCTCCCTCGAGAGGCGGGACCTTCGCAAGGCCTCTCAGTCCGAGGTACCGCGCCATCCTTTTCCCATCCTCCTTCCGGGCACGGATCCTATAGCCTGAAGGTAGGGATGCGAAAAATTTGGAGCAATACAGTTTTCTTCCTCCTTGATGCTTCCACTTCTCAATACATCAGCATAGGTCTTAATCCCTCTTTTTTTTTCTTTTGACCATCTTCAAAACCAATTCCAGTCTTTATAGATAAATATCTTTGTGCTTTGATAATATCATCTAATATTTTTGTGCTTTTATCAACCCTGATATTTTGTTGTAGCTTATCATTAGATTTTTCCACTTCTTTCCTTAGAGAAACAATCTCCAGTTCTAGTTTTTCACATTCCAACTCTTTTGTCTTTAACTTCTTAGTCATACCTTCTTCAATTTGCTTTGCCTCTTCAACTTTAACTTTCAAGTTAATGAGTTCTTGTGACAACTTTGTCTTTGTATTCTCATCCTCTTGTACTTAAGTCTTCAATCTTGAGTTCTTCTTTCTAAGCCTTTTTAACTCTTCAAGAGCAACAACAATTTCCTCTTCTATGTCAACTATGGCTTCCTCTTTATTTTTTGGATCTTTCTCTTTATCTTGGTTTTCAACATCATGAGCTTCTTCTTTCTCCTCTATGGCCAAAAATAGGATTTCTTCTCTTTCACTATCGGATAGACTTTCATAACTATTGGAAGAACTGCTTGCTTCCTCAACATAAAGACTTTTCTTGTACCTTTGAAATATTTTCTTCTCATGCTTGTTTTGACCATGCCTATTTTTCTTTTCATGATAAAATTTTCTTTCTTTCTTTTTCTTGTATTCCTTTTCTTCTTCATTGCTACTACTTCCATCTTATGGGAAATTATATGCATAGTGACCAATATTACCATAATTAAAATATTTCACAGAATGCATACCTTTGTGTTTTCTTGGACCCTTCTTATTTCTTCGCACAATGTTAGCTTTTTCTCTGTTGCTTGATTCTTCACTTGACGTTGGTTCTTTATTCTTTATCTTCTTTGAAGCTTTAAACATGGTCTCTCATTTGGATGTTTGATCTTTTTCAGTCCTCATCTCATAGGCTATGAGAATTTCATGTAGCTCATCCATGCTTAAAGTTTTAAGATCCTTCATTTCTTCAATCGCCAAAACCTTTGCATAAAATCTCATTGGAAGTGACCTTAAGATTTTTTGAACAATCTTAGAGTTTTCAATATATTCTCCAAGTCCACAAATGGTGTTGACAACTTCATCAACGTGGAGTATATACTTGGCAATATATTCCTCATATTTTATCTTCAAGTCTTCAAACTTCCTCTTGTGGGTTTGAAGTTTTACCATTTTAACCTTGTCGTCTCCTTCATATGTTCTTTGTAACTTATCCTATATTTCTTTTTTTGAGGTGCATTGCATGAATTTCACAAACTCTAATTCACATAACCCACTTAATATTACATTCATTACCCTAACATTATTTTCAAATGGTTTCTTGCCATTTCGATCCATGGTAGAAGTAGGTGGTGTGAACCCATCCTCAATGGATTACCATATATCATAGCCATGTGCCATAAAATAATTTTGCATCCTCACACTCTAGAAGGTATAGTTAGTTCCATCAAAAAATGATGCCCTATTTGATGAAAAACCTTCTTGGCAAGCCATGTGTGTTCTTGTAAGATCTTCCTTTAAGTTGTTAGGATTTCACGAAGGAACCCACTTTGATACCAATTGAAGAACACAAGCTTATACTGAGAGAGGGGGTGAAAAATATAAGATAAAAATTTTCAATCCAAATGATAACAACAATAATATGAATGCAATAATAAATCAATGCACAATTTCCATACACATAAGAGACAATTATTTTACGTGGAAATACCCTCTTGGGAGAAAACCATGACAAGATATTGCTTATATTTTTATTCAATAAATTTTGTGGCCACCAACCCACAGGAGACACCAATCGACTATACAATTTTGTGGACACCAATCGACATGAGACACCAATTCCCTATATAATTTTGTGGATACCAATCCATAGGAGACACCAATATCCTTGCTCAAGTTCATGGACACCAATACACAAGAGACACCAATCCCCTTGCTCAAGTTCATGGACACCAATCCATAGGAGACACCAATCCCCTTGCTCAAGTTCATGGACACCAATCCACAGGATACACCAATCCCCTAGCTCAAGTTGGTGGACACCAATCCACATGATACACCAATCCCCTAGCTCAAGTTCATGGACACCAATCCATAGGAGACACCAATCCTCTTGCTTACTAATCTAGTCCAAAAAATTGCTCATGTCTATCCTCAAATATTGCTTACAAACACTGCTCAAATCTACTTCAGAATTTATTCATAAATATTTCTCAAATATTCTCTAAAACCTTCTCACAAACACTGCTTAAATCTTCTCCAGAACTTTCTCACAAACACTACTTAAATCTGCTCCAAAATCTTCTCACTAATGGCATCAAAATTTTTACCTTTTTTTGAGTTTACTTTCTTCAAGTAAAAGGTAATTTAGACATATTCTACCCAGAATTCTTTTAACTTCAAGAACATATAGAGGATGATATGCACTAGTGTAGTAAGCTTAAAATGGCCAAAATTTTCTTCACATTCATTAAGTCTATCACTTCCACATATCTCACATTTATTACATTTTAAAGGTAGCTCAAGTCTAGCATTGGATAACTTACTTGTGTGTTGACTTGGAGATGTTAATACCATGCTTTTATTCCACTATCATGTGCACCTTTTCTTCTTCTTGAAATGGCTGAATTATCCTTCCTTATTGATTGAATGCTTGGGTGAATATGTGCACTTAATCCTCTTGCTTTATTCCTTGAAGCCTTGACTAGTTTCAAATATGTACCCTCCAAATCTGCCTCAATAATGATAATGGTTTTTTTGCATGTGCTTTCCAAATCTGCCTTGAAAAAATTATTTTCCTTTTGTATGTGACTTTCGAATCTGCCTTAATAATAATAATCTTATTTTGAAAAATAAAATAAAACTTTATAACAACATGACTCCTTATATCTCCCTTTTTAAAACTTACAAAATAAAACTTTATAATAACAACATGACTCCTTATATCTCCCTTTTATAACTTGCAAAATAAAACTTTAACATAACTCCTTATATCTCCCTTTTATAAAATTAATTAAAAACTTTACCCTTACCTTGCACAACAAAACTTAGCAAACTGTGGATGAAATTTGACCTTCTGACCTCTAGTAGCACATTACCCTAACGCGAGCTCATGATAAACTGAGCTAACCTAGTAGATGAAACCAAAAAGACACAATAGAATACTTAACTCCTTCGTTGTGCTATCTTGAATAGCAAACACTTTAGCAAAATAGGCATCAAGGAGATTCGAGCCTCAAACCTTCTGCACTGTAGTTCCCTAACACGAGCTAGGTAACCGATTGGGCTAACCCAGTAGATGAAACCAAAAGGGCACAATAGAATACTTAACTCCTTCGTTGCACTATCTCTAACAGCAAATGCTTTAGCAAAATAGACATCGAGGAGATTCGACCCTCGAACCTTCTGCACCATAGTGCCCTGACACGGGCTATGCAACCGACTGGGCTAACCCATCAGTTTAAATCAAAGTGGTACAATAAAATATTTAAATCTTCCATACCTTTCAATTGCACAGCAAAAATGATCATCTAAGGGATTTGAACTTCGGACATTCTGCACCACAGATTTATCGGACTTGCTATGGATGTTCTTTGCTGCACGATCTCCAAGTTCTCACAAATACCAAAAACTCATTTTCAATTTATTCGTTACTATCTCCGCATTATCACAAATACTGATAAATTCACAAGTGATGTAGAAAAGCTCTTGCGTAGCCACCTTGATGCTTCTATTCTCAACAATATTCCTTCAATGCGTACTAGTGGCTATTCTTCAAATAGTAGGTGACGTTTACTCTGACTTCCCTTAGCTTTGAATGATACTTTCTTTTTTCAACTTCCAAGTGACACTTTATCTACTCAAGCATCTTTGATTCACTTAAGGTTGTAACAGTATTCTTTCCAACGATGCTCGATATTCCTTCTTCAACCTGTTGCACTCAAGCTATTATGGTAAATTTATTCTCCATGTATCCTCTATAATGAGTGTTGTTGCTTTAACGATTCTCCAATGTATACATTATAATGTGCTCTCCTTCAGGCATGGATTATTATACCCTAAACTTTGTGATGTTGGTCTTCAAAACACTCATTCCTCCTTGAGTCTGTGTTCAGTGCTTCATTGTACCCTTCTTCGCTTACAAGTTTTTGAATGTAATCATCATTATATCAAATTTTCATTCTTCACTCCAAGACACCATGCTTGTTTCTCCTCAGAGCTATCGTCACCATCTCCTTTTTGAACTATGATCAGATGCTCATATTTATTTTTGGCATTTCATTTATCATCATCATACCAAATGGACTTTGGTCATTTTATATATATCACACCTTCTTATAAGTGGCATCCAATTCGGCCCACTCTTCTATATTATAATATTTATATATTTAAACTCTTTGATATATTTAAATATTCAAATATTAAAAATCAAATAATCCCTTTGATATTTTGCAACTCATTGACAATAATATATTTGCCCTTGAAGATATTTCAGCCTTGAATAATTTACCCAAAATATGATATTGCCCAAACTTATGAGTATACTTATCATCCTTCTAATTTTGCATTTGACATCAATGACAACTCAACATTTCTAACAACCATAATATAGTTATCCATACACATCAGCATTACCATAGTTGAATTCAATTTTTTCTCAGTCATATGAATTTCATAGACCATCCATCTCTCTGCATGATATTTTGAAGTTACTATTTACATCTTGAACATGTATACTATCTGTTTGTACTACCTCTCACATCCCTTGGATTATTTGGCATCAAATTATATGATTTTCCATCTAAGAGTCCACATATTACCCTTCCTCTAGTTATTTTCCCCATTTTGCTAAATAATATGCCACCCTATTTCCCTCTCGCTTGATATGAGTAATAAAAACATCTTGAAAAACCTTCTAAATATTTTGAATTGCTTCCACCTTCCTTCTCTCTCCAATTCCCAACACCTGAAAGGGTCTTATCGGATCCAAGAATCCAGTCCATACCTGAGATTTTGTCCCTATCCATAGCTTATGTAAATTTAGATTTGTAGCTATCATTGATGCTGACAAGATTGAATGTCCTTATTCATTATTTGTTGTCTCCCCCATACCTTCTTCTCTCTAGTACATATGTTCTCCTTTCTAATTTCGTATGATAATACCAAAACCAGCTTTTCCAAGATTTTTAGTAGAAGCCCCATCTGTGTTTGCCTTCACCCACTCTCTAGGATGAGGCCTGCACTATACGTTATTCAAGGAAATCTCACCTGCGCAACCAACCCTTAGTTATTTTTATTTTATAGTTATTTCAAAACTCCTTAGAATACTCACTTCCTCCATTTCTATGTTTGTTTCCTCCTATAATCTAATGGATAGTGTTTTCATTAACTTACTCATAATCCTCTCCCAAACTTGCTCCCTTTTTTTGTGCTTTGATCTAAATATACGTGCATTTCATTCTAGACATAACTACCACCATGTGAAGCTAGGTCCCAGCTTCCATGTCATTTTCATTGTTCTAGTCTTAAATCTGCACTACTTCCATTTCTCATAAAAGCTTTCCTAGCTCTCAAAAATTTCCCTATGTTGTCTCATCTTCCTCCACCAACTGATCCATATATCTTTCACAAAAGAACACCAAAAAATGAGTTTATTCAAGGTCTCATTTGTCTTTCCATAGATAACACATTTGGAAGGCTCGTAGAAACCTCTTTTTCTTAAATTACTAGATGTCAAGCACTTTTTGTGGTTAATTAGCCATGAGAAAATGTTAATTTTTGGCCATCCTTCCTTTTTCCATACAAATATCCATGGAAGAGGTGTTGGGGTAATATCATATCCACATACTACCTTGTATCCCTCCTTGCCTTATAGATTCTCAACTTACTTCCTCCCATACAAGTATATCCCTCTTAGAACCATCCTGAACTAGATGTCTTTGGAGATATCTCCACAGTTTTTTGATTAGTTCCTTTGTCCCCCTCATTGGCCATTCTTGGGGATATTTCCATTGTAGTAAGTCTAGAACATGTTGATTCCATGATTTCATATAGTAAGAGGTTTTCCACCACCTTGTCTTTTGGAGCTCTACTTTCCAACTCTCCATCTCTAAGAATGTTTGAATAATTGGTTGATATTGATTCCATGAATCCTCCCAAAAAAGAATATCCTTTTCATCCCCTAATTGCCAATAAAGGTATGACTTAATACTCCTGGCCTGCTTCCATTGTTCTTCATACTATAGATCACTCTCCTTCCACTCTAAGTCTTGGGATGTATTTCTCAGCCTCTCCTAGGTAATATTTGGCTTGTAATAGTGATGAGGCAGAACATTACCTCATACAAAAACAATTTTTGATAACTTTTTAAACTATTTGGAACCACTTATGATATGATTTTGTACTAATTTTAGTGATACTATGCATTATATGATGATGTTTGCATATTGGAATGATAAAGTGCATATGACCTTTTTTTACTATTTATCTATGTTTTATAATCTGTTTCAGCTGTATTATTTAGTATATTATGTATTAATTTAATATTGTAATATTAACGTGCTGCTATCTATTTAGTTTTGTGCTTCTTTCATAAGATTTTCCCATCGTTTAACCATTTTAAATAACCAAAACGGGCCAAAACTTTGTCAACAGTTTGATTGTGCAGAAAACAGGAACTTTTCCATACAAATTCCAGCCAATTGTACATATACAGCATGGATTAGAATTTGTCCACGCCAGCTCATGCAAAATATGGAATCAGTCTTCCGAGAACTTACGGAGACTATTTCCATTGTCAAAACTATTCTCATGCGCTTTTGGAGAATGAATTAATATAAACTCTGTTCTGCTGCCTGATATTTCAGAGCAGCTCTGGAATAAGCGCAGAAGACATAAATTTGGTCAAATACGTCTTTAATTGTAGTAAAATGGAGGTAAACGATGGTTGAAACTATTCTAGGGACATCCCTATCCTTTCCAACACTTTTCCCTCACCAGATAAATCCAGCAGCTGGGATGCATAAGGTTTAATGGATCAGATCCCTACATTTTTGGGAAACACATTCCTGCAACAGTTGTAACAGTCCTGTATTGAAGCACCAAACCTTATCATTATTGTACCTTTATTGTATAAATAAAATGCTCTCGTTTGGTTGAGCATATAGAAGAATATAGGATAAGAGGATATAGATACTAGGAGATAGATCAGTCCAAGTGTTGTAATTGTGTACTACAGCAGATCAGTAGTCTGCAAAACTTCCCCTACACTACTGATATGTTGATAATGAAATAAAAGTACAATATTTGTCATTCATGTTTGCTTCTAAGTTTAGTGTGAATATTTGATAGTGTAGAACAAGTAATCTTCCCCTCTTTTGGTTCAGGAAGCAAGGGCCACTTCCAGGCCCAGAAGAGGGATTATTCCTACTAGAGTTCTGCTAATTTCTTGCTGCAGCAGGTCAGCAAGAATCTGATAACTTTTTGCATAGTTAGTATTGAATTAAATTTCATCTAGCATGTGGTACATGAATGCATTATAGTTAGGTCATCAAGAATAGATTTTATAGCATAATATTTTATGTTTCAGCTTCAGCATTTCCAGTCTGTATTTTCAGTTTGCATCAAAGAATTTCTGGTTAATTCAGTTTGCTATAGATTTGCAATATTTGCTTACCAACCTTTGAATTTCATCATTGTATTAGGTTTCATTTTCTACGGGTGTGAAGTTTCAATTCTGAAAAGTTTCATTGTTTTTATAGTTAATTTTGTGATTTCAATTTTGTTATTTTAAATTCTATCAATTAAATTTTGTCATTTTCAATTCTGCAATAGTTCAAATTTGTTTTCCTGCAACTGTGTGAATTTCAATTATTCAAGGATAAGTAGGCACTTAGTTTTAGTTTCTAGGAGATTAAAAGGGACACCTGACACCCCTAAAACACTAATTGTTCCATGAATAAGGCCATGATCTAGATGAACTAAAAATTAGTCTGTTAATCCCTGCTTTCATATATAGCCTTGGACACCACCTTGGATTGACACATAATGATTAAATGATGAAGATTTTATGACACTCATCATTTTTTGGAGGTATTACCCTTCGGTTTGTGCAATGCACCAGCAACATTTCAGAGAGTTGTTTTGGCTATCTTTTTTGATCTAACAAATGAAAGTGTAGATATTTATATGGATGACTTCACAGTGTTTGGAGATACATTTGAATATAATTTAGAACAACTTAAAAAAGTTTTAATACGTTGTGAAACATATCATTTGTCTCTGAACCCTGATAAATGTTTCTTGATGATGGAAGAAGGAATTGTTCTTGGACATCATATTTCTGCTTATGGAATTAAAGTTAATCCTAAAAAGGTAGAGGTCATCAAGAACCTTCCTCCTCCAAAAACTCAAACTGATGTTCATAGTTTCTTAGGACATATTGGCTTTTATCGCAAATTTATTGCTAATTTTAGTACCATTGCTAATCCAATGTTCGCATTGTTAACAAAGGATTCTGAATTTGTTTGGTCTGCTGGGTGTCAATAGTCCTTTGAAGTTTTAAAGGAAAATTTAACAACTCCGCCTGTATTGAGAGGTCCTAATTGGGATTTCCCCTTCCATATTCAAACTGATGCTTCCAATACTACTATTGGAGTTGCATTAGGGCAGATTGAAGATGGACAACACTATGACATATACTACATTAGTAAAAATTTGACTGGAGCTGAAAAGAATTATACCACAATCGAGAAGGAATTTTTAGCTATGATTTATGCTATTAACAAATTTTGACACTATATCACAGGATATCTCGTATTCATCCACATAGACCATGCTGCTATAAAGTATTTGATGAATAAACCCATGGTTAGGGCATGAATTATTTTTTGGTTAATACTATTGTAGGAATTTGATATTACTATAGTCAATAAACCAGGGAAGTCTAATGTAGTGGCAGATTTCTTGTCAAGATTGTCAAATGCAGATATGGAGGAATTGGTTGAGGATGCATTTCCTGATGAGAAATTTTTTCCTATTTCTGTACAAAATCCATGGTTTGCAAATATAGCTAATTATTTAGCTACAAGGAATATTCCTCTTCACTTTACTCCTAAACAAAAGAAATAGTTGATCAAGCAAAGTTCTTCTCTTGAATGGATAGGAGGTTTATTGTTTAAATGCAGTCCTGACCATGTTTTGCGTAGGTGTATTCACAAGGATGAGGTATATGACACCCTACGAACATGTCATGATGAACCATCAGGAGGGCATTATTCAATGAAAAGTACCATTTGAAATATTTTGGGTACTGGTTACTACTGGCCATCCTTGCACAAAGATGTCAAAAGGTATGTCAGAAATTGTGATGCATGCCAAAGGATGGGTAAGCCTAAATTTACTAGTGAAATGCCTTTACAACCTCAATTAGGTATGGAACCATTTGAAAGGTGGGGGATAGATTTTGTTGGACCCATTGATCCACCTTCCCAAGGGAAAGTGCATATCTTGGTATGTACTAATTATGTAACCAAGTGGGTAGAAGCCCATGCTTTTAAGCATGCTCGAGAAGAGAAAGTTGTTGATTTCCTGTATTCACAAATATTTTTGTGATTTGGAGCCCCATATTCTATCACCGCTGATCAGGGACCTTAGTTTACCTCATAATTTGTTGAAGCCTTTACAAATTTGTATGAAATCAAACATAAAAAATCCTCACCTTACCATCCGCAAGTTAATGGCCAAGTTGAAGTGACAAATAGGTAATTAGAGAGGATCTTAACCAAAACTATAGTAGCCTATAGGAGGAATTGGGTGGAAAAGTTACCTGAAGCAATTTGGGATTATAACACCACTTTGAAATGCACTACTGGATTTACTCCCTATGAATTGGTTTATGGCAAAAAGCCTCTTTTGCCTATTGAGTTTGAATTACTAACTCTTCGAACTGCTTTAGAAGTTGGTATTGATTTGTCACAGGCACAGACGAACCGTATTCTGCAGCTCAATGCATTGGATGAACTACGGAGGGATGCATTGCACTAGACTGAGCTAATCCAAGCACAGCAAAAATTTTGGCATGATAGTCACATTCAGCAAAGGAATTTTTAGCAAGGCGACTGGGCTTTGTTGTTTGACTCACGTTATGAAGAATATCCTAGAAAATTGTAGACTAGGTGGCTTGTAAAATATCATATTGATGAAGTGTTTGCAAATGGAGTTGTACGTCTTTCACCAATAGATGATTCAAGAAGAAAAATGGTAGTTAACGGTCATCGTATTCGGATATATCACAAACCGTTAACCAAGGAGGAGTTTCTTAAGCAAGTAGGAAACTTGGATGTATCAGTATTGGAAGAAACCACTTCTTCCAATATGGACTCAATCAAGTGACATGAACCAAAATATATATAAAAAAAAAGTGAAAAAATAAAAAATATATATAAAATAATAATAATTCAGAATGTGAAAACCTCTTTGAGGCGCATCTGAATTGGGCTTACATGAAAACCGGTTTTTTCGGCATGTTTGCCTCATGGACCAACCACCATTCCATTCATTTTCACCATTGTTTCACTATTTATCATTCCATTCATTCTCACCTCTGTTTCACCTATTTTTAGATTGCACCTGTCTTAGTCAGTAGAGCAGCCAACAGAGAATCAGCAGAAATAGCCACTGTACAATTGTAGATAAATGGTTATATCAGGTATGTGCCTTTTTCTATTCTAATATTGTAAATATTTATTATGTAGTGTATGATATCCCTAGTTAGTATAAAGCATACATAAGGTCTGGTTCCATAAAGTTATCAAGGTAGTCTAAGGCAGAAAAGGCTCTTCAAATGCTCTTGAAAGGTACTGCACTGGAACAAATCTGCTGCACATAACAAGTTTTCGAATGAAGAAGCTTTAGAATTAGTTTTGGAATGAAAAGGGTATATGCTCTAGAATGGACTATGCAATAAAATTGATTGGAATGAATTAACAAAAAGGTTAATTCATTAATATCTGGAATCACGTGGCTAAAAAGTCAAATAAATTAAAATTTTTGAAGGTTTTGCGCCAATTGGGTTGGAAATAGTATTTGGAACGCAGGTTTCAAATTCGAGTTCCATAGCAAATATTGAGGGGGCATGGAGTTTCAAAAATTACCGCATGTGACCAGTGTGGCACACAACTCAAAGCCTATTGAAAAGGAGGACTCGTAAAAATTTAATTATCCCATATCACTCCCGGGAGCTGCAATTATACGATGACACGTAGTAACATCCGATTCATGGTAACTTTTGCATGCAATGAATTTCCACCATGTGCCAAGTTCACGTTACCTAGCACGTTTGGAAGTTATTCTGGTGCTGCACTCATTTACTCTTCACCCTCGAGCATTACTCTTTACAGACTCAAGTATTAAAAAAGTTGAGAAAAACTTGTAGTAAAATTTTCAAACCTAAGATACGCAGAACCCCAATCATTGATAATGGGAGGACAGAAGAATAAAATTGAGCTAGATAACATAGAATATTTGCATAAATATGGGGAATGCATGCAAATTTTTACTGAAGGAGGATTTATGCCCTTCTTGCGCAAGTTCGATGGGTATTCAGAATGGTTTGCTGCTGAGTTCGCATGTACCTTCGGCAACAACCAAATTCATATCAGCGACATGACCATCCAGGTAAGCCCTAAAATTCTCATCCAGGTTATTGAATTACCATTGCATGGGGTTCAAATTGGAAAATCAGGGAAAAATACTTTAGTTGAACTTGTAAATCAGTTCAGGGTAAATGAGGATAGGCCCACTGAGATTGTATTAAGTAATAATATATGCAAGGGGGTCAAAAGAACAAGTTTACAGCCTCCTTGGGATGAAGTTGCAGTATGGGTCATTAGGTTTTTGACCTGCAATGGGTAATTCCCTGTCCTCTCAGGACATCATATGCGAATTTTAACCCATCTTCATCACGACCACTCAAACCCTGAACTGAAGGTAAATCTACCTCTGTACCTATACTAGGAGCTGGTAAATATGGCCAAAAAGTACCAAGCAGGAAAAGGGTCTCCCAAACACCATGGCCTAATCAAGATGATATGCAAACATCACTTCAAGGGAAACCCTAGAAGATTTGATAGGTTTTTTCGTGCATGGAATGAGTTGATTGAGGAAGAGACAGTTGAAAGTCTTGAATCTGAAGCAGAAATTGAAATTGAAATTTCTAAACATGAAATTGAAACTGAATCCTCTAAAAAATAAATTCCCTTCTCACCACAAGGACCTCCATCCTCCAGGAAAAGGAATCAAAGAGAGAAACAGTCTAAGATTGATCCTGTAGGTAAGAGGAGGAAGGTCATATTTTTTGAAAATGTAACTATTTTTCCCACTCAGTCCATTGAGCAATTTAGAAGTTCAAGCAGGGAAGGGCAGATGGAGAAGGGAACACCTGAAGTAGACCCTGCCCTAGGATTGACAAGCCCTATTTCACAATCTAAAAAGAAACAAAAGCAATCAGCTTCAGGATTGAGAAGGTCTTCAAGACTTTAGAAATCCATCAACATAGGTGATGTGGAAAAAGAAGAAGGAACTGCACATGTCGATACCTTACAAGTGAAAGAAACTATAGAGAAATTTGAAGATATAAATACCAAGGGCATGAATAGTGCAACATATATGGTTATGCCTACCATGTCCCTCAATTACCTACCAGATTCAGAAGATAGAACCATAACAGAAGAAGCAGAGGGACACACCACTATTCCAGAAATGTCTGCACCACTTGTGGATTATTCAAATTCTGAGGAAGAATCTGAGGCAGCTGAAGAAGAAAAAAATGGTATTATTGCTAAGTTATGGTAAGAGATAGAGGCTGTAAAGGCTAGACTCACACTTCTGGAGCAACATCCTCCTTCGTCTGACTTTGGAGATGAATTAGCCAATATTCTGTTGAACTTGGCTGGTGATGCAGCCTTATGTGAGAGGAACTCACCAATTAGGGCAGCAATTGAAGAGGAAAAAGTTGCACAAGCACCACAACAGGTTGAAGATAGAACAAAGGATGAGCATCCAAGGACACAATAGATAACCAAATCAATAACACCTACAGAGGGAGAAATAATAGTACAAGAAGAGGTAATTCCACAGTCTCCTCAAAATCTTGTTAATTTGAATGCACCTAAGATTGAACTAGTAGAAATTGAAACACAAACAGAGCCCCCTGTAATTGAAAAGGTGGATGTAGGAATCCAATTTAATATCATTCCACAAATGCAACCAATAGTTAGGTCACCATAAATAGTTACATTAGCAAAATATAATGAATATGTGGCATATTGTATGGTAAGATGTCATCAATTAGAAGGAAAGGTCTCATCATTACAGACCTTAACAAAAGAGCTAGAACAAAAAAATATCAGAGATTGAAAAATTGAAGGAACAAGTGTAGGATGTATGCCAGATTGCAGAGTGTATGGTTTAGTGTCGGAGGTCAGCCAAATTCTACAGCTTAATGTTGAAATAAAAATACCTTTGTTGGCAAACAATGAGGATCACCTCTGGCCTCTCTCACAAATTGGAAACACCTAGTGAGTTTCTAGAAGCTTTTTGGCAAACTTCTACAGAATACCAGAATTTGCTATGTGAATTGTTCCTGCATAATTTCTTTTTGCCAATTGAATTTATCTTCCTTCCCCATGTCTTCACCAGTGATCTTCAGCTTAGGGCTTTTCAGTCTACACTCCATAATCAAATATATTAGGAGCAAGAAAAGAAAACCAGCAAGGCCATGGAATTACAGGTAGTTTTGCTCATTAGGCTTGTTCACCTAAACCATAGGACCTCCACCAGTGAGCACTATACTCTAAAGAGTGATGACAGAGTAAGAAAAATGTATCTAGGAAACTTGCATAAATGCATAGATGGTTTTCAAATATTTTGTGCAGCATTTTTTGCTGATGCTTTATCAGCTTGCAAAAATAGGTGGGGAGAGTTACTTATATCACTGCAGAAGAGAGAACCCATCTCACCAAATAACTTGATGTGGTTTAGAAGAAGGTCATAATGTATAATCCAGGCCATATTTGAGGTAAAGGAGCAATGGATAGGTCTCAGGTACAGGAATCCAACAATTATCATCCATGTTCCATATTTTTTTGATAATGACCCTCAATCAGACGATCAATTCTAGGAGTGGCTCAGGGAAATCAAAGAGCACAAAGGATATTACAAATTTGGAAGTAGACTATAGAAATATGTTGAACGCTATCTTGAAATAGATCTTTGTGTTGCTGTAGCAGAATAGGATGCATGAGGACATGCATTATAATAGGTTGGGGGAAATGATGATGCAGAACATTACCTCATACAAAGACTGCTTTTGATAAATTTTTAAACTATTTGGAACCACTTATGATATGATTTTGTACTAATTTTAGTGATACTATGTATTATATGATGATGTTTACATATTGGAATGATAAAGTGCATATGAATTGTTTTGACTGTTTATCTATGTTTTATAATATTTTTTAGTTGTATTATTTAGTATATTTTATATTAATTTAATGTTGTAATATTAAGGTGTTGGTATCTATTTGGTTTTGTGCTTCTTTCATAAGCTTTCCCCACCATTTAACCATTTTAAATAACCAAAAGGTGCCAAAACTTTGTCAACAGTTTGACTGTGCAGAAAACGGGAACTTTTTCATACAAATTCCATCCAGCTGTACATATACAGCATGGATTGGAATTTGTCTACTCCAGCTCATGCAAAAGATGGAATCAGTATTCTGGGAACTTATGGAGACTATTTTTTCCATCACAACTATTCTCATGCACTTTTGGAGCATGAATTAATATAAACTCTATTCTGTTGCCTGATATTCTAGAGCAGCTCCATAATAAGCGCAGAAGACATAAATTTGGTCAAATGTGTCTTTAATTGCAGTAAAAGTGAGGTAAACAGTGGTTGCAACTATTCTAGGGACATCCATATCCTTTTCAACACATGTCCCTCACCAGATAAAGCCAGTAGCTAGAATGGATAACGTTTAATGGATCAGATCCCTGCATTTTTGGGAAACATAGTCCTACAATAGTTGTAACAGTCATGTATTGAAGCACCAAACCTTATCACTATTGTACCTTATTTGTATAAATAAAATGCTCTCATTTTGTTGAGCATATAGGAGAATATAGGATAAGAGGATATAGGTACTAAGAGATAGATCAGTCCAAGTGTTGTAATTGTGTACTACAGCAGATCAGTAGTTTGCAAAACTTCCCCTGCACTGTTGACATATTGATAATGAAATAAAAGTGTAATATTTTTCATTCATGTTTGCTTCTGAGTTTAGTGTAAATATTTTATAGTGTAGAACAAGTACTCTTCCCCTATTTTGGTTTAGTAAGCAAGTGCCACTTCCAATCCCAGAAGAGGGATTATTCCTGCTAGAGTTCTGCTAATTTCTTGTTGCAGCAGGTCAACAGGAATTTGACAACTTTTTGCATAGTTAATATTGAATTAAACTTCATCTAGCATGTGGCACATGAATGCATTATAGTTAAGTCATCTAGAATAGATTTTATAGCATAACATTTTCTGTTTCAACTTCAGCATTTCCAGTTTGTATTTTCAGTTTGCATTAGAGGATTTCTAGTTAATTCAGTTTGCTACAGATTTGCAATATTTGCTTACCAACCTTTGAATTTCATCATTGTCTTAGGTTTCATTTTCTGCAGGTGTGAATTTTTAATTCTGAAAAGTTTCATTGTTGTTATAGTTAATTCTGTGATTTCAATTTTGTTATTTTAAATTTTATCAATTAAATTCTATCATTTTCAATTCTGCAATTGTTCATATTTGCTTTTCCTGCAACTGTGTGAATTTCAATTATGCAAGGATAAGTAGGCACTCAGTTTTAGTTTCTAAGATATTAAAAGGGACACCTAACGCCCCTAAAACACTAAATTCCATGAATAAGGCCATGATCTAGATGAACTAAAAATCGGTCTGTTAACCCTTGCTTTCATATATAGCCTTGGAAACCGCCCTAGATTGACACATAATGATTAAATGATGAAGAGTTGACGATACTCATAAAATTGTTTGCTCCATAAGCCTCCAACAGTCTTAATACATCTCCAATATAGTTTCCCTACTAGTACCTTTTTGCTTTGGGATGTTAATCTTATCCCAATCCTCCTTGTTTTTTTGGTTGACATATCTTCTCTCACCCAACTAGTGCTAATTTTTGTTCTTCCCTTGCACCTTACCACAAAAACTTTCTTGTGTATTTATCAATATCTTTTAGAATTTTATTTGGAGCCTAAAGTATGGAAAAATTATAAACTGGGATAGCTTGTAGCACAACTTTAATCATTGTAAGCCTTCCTCCCGAGCTTAGCCATTTGTATGTCTAGTTGCTCAACTTAGCTTGTAGTCTGTCAAGCAACCCTTTTCTCTCCTTGTTTTTTGTTTTCTTTGCAAATAAAGTTACTCCTAAACATTGTATGGGTAAAGGAGTTTCCATGAAGCTCAACAAATGTATAATTTTATCTCTCACCCTCTTCGTTGTATTGAAAAAAACCATTTGACATTTTTCATTAAAAGTTTGCCTAGTAGCTTGAGTATACCCATCTAAAAATTATTTTATATTTCTTGCTACTAGGAGATTGGCTTGACTAATAAGAGCAGTATCATCCACAAACTAGAGGTGATTTATCTCAATCTAAGAACTTATTTTCAGACCCCTTAGCCTCCCATCTTGTCTCCCTTTTTTTAATAGTCTCCCTAGACCCTCTGCATAAAGGATAAAAAGGTAAGGGGAAAGAAGGTCCCCTTGCCTCAACCCCCTTCCTGCTGTGAACATGGCAGATGGACTACCATTTACTAGAACTGAGAAAGATGTAGTCTATGTACAGGATTTTATCCAATCTCTCCACTCCTCTACAAAGCCCATTTTTCTAAAATCCTTTGCATAAATGACCAATCTACTCTATAATAAGCTTTATAAAGATCAAATTTAATAAACATACCTAGGTCATTTTTCTTGGACATTGTGTGTACCACCTCATCGGCCACTACTACTCCATATAGAATTTTTTTGCCTTCAACAAAACCACCTTGCTCACTTGAAATTAGATTTTGTAAAAAAGGTTTTAACCCCTCTACCATAAGCTTTGTTAATATCTTGTATACTATTACATAGTGAAATATGCCTATAGTTCTCAATTATATCGCTAGGTGGGCCCTTAGGAATTAAAGTGATAAAAGTATGATTCAAGGTTTTTAACATTTTCTTACTCTATATGATTTCCTCCAGTGCCTCCACCACTACTTGGCCCAAAATTTTCCAAAAATTTTGATAAAATTCAATGGGGAATCCATATGGTCTTGGGATATTTCTCGTTTGTATTTTTTTTATGATCTATGATGTTTCTTCCAAATAAATTTCCTCCATTAATAATTTATTGTGTTTAGGTTGACTAATTGTGGAATTGCTTCTTGTATCTTCTCCTACCATGTAGCATTCAAATTTTGGTTTCTACTAAAAGAGTATGGAAGTTTTGATTTGCTATAGTTTTCATTTCACTTCCACTTGTTTTTAACCTGATCCATCATATTTGTAAGACTTGTAATTATATTTTGTTGTCTTCTAGTTGTTGTTGTCTTATGAAAAAAAATTGTGTTTTGATCCCCCTCCTTTAACCATGTAACTTTGGCCCTTTGCCTCCAATAGATCTCTTCTTGTTCCTCCAAATATTCCTCTCTCCTAATAATTTCTACCTCATGTTGCAACAAATCTTTCGTAATAGTTCCTTGTCTTATCTCCTGAGCAATCTTCTCCTTCTGATCCTTGATTTCGTTCTTTTGGATTCTAGTGAGTTCCTTCTTGTGTTACCACCACTCCTTTAGTTGGATCCTCACATATTTTAGTTGTTTGTGGATTTTGAATTGGGTTGTCCTAAATCTTGGTCTCCCTAATTCCCACCATTCCTTTATGTGGTCCTCCAACTCCTCATCTTTCAGCCACCATAGCTCAAATTTAAAATTTCTTGCAACTTTATGATTATCTTCTTCTATGGTAAGGCTTACTGGAAAATGATATGAAGAAAGCCTATCCATGACCCTCGCTTGATGCTTGGTATGCAGGAATTAGGGTTATGCATAAGAGGTCAGACCCAAAATGTATTTATAAAAAATTGGCAAATCCATTTCAAAATCCAGGTGAATAGTGTCCAAACTCATGTAGAAGGTTCATTATTATTAGGAGCAATGTTGGAAATTTAAACTTTAAATTTTAGATAATTATAAAATTGGGGCAAATTGATCCAAAAAAAATTGAACCCAAAAAATTTTGGCTAATGGACCCTGGTCAAGGGTCCCAAATATTAGCCAATTCCAAATTTTGAAAATCCTAATTTTAATCAATTTGGTGATAAATAGCCGCTATGCATAACCCTGGCAGGAATAATTTCCCCTCCATGGAGAAACGATCCAAGCAAGTGTTCCAACACCAATATAGCCAAGTCGGATATATTTCCAAGTTTCACTTATTTATTGATTTATTATTATAAATAAAAGTAGGTTGATTTATTTGGAATCATCTATCATCTTGAATTTGATTTACGTATTCACAAGGACTTAGCCCTCCTTAGTGGCAAAGGACTTAGCCCTCCTTAAGTGGCAAGAAATATTTATATTCTTCATTTGTTTCCTATTCGTAATTATTTTCATAAGTTTTCTGCTTCAAGTGGTATTAGAGCACTTTCCTGCATTTCACATTTTTAAGAACATACAATTGTTGTTGGTTCACAAATATTATAAGAAACAAATAATTGTTGATTGGATTCGATGATGTTTTGGAACGACTTTATGTATGTTAGAATAATATTCCATTACTTGGGATATTTTCCCCATTTCCTACATTAGGTAGTTTTTAGTTACCACATGGTAAAATAAGGTAGTGTATTGCATTACACTACGTGGGGTTATTACATTTACTTTTCTATGTAATTATGTAATTACCATGAGATATTTTCCTCATGGTTAAACTAGGTAAGTACCTAAATATCCTATGTTAGATATTTAGGTTAGTGTTATGGTTAGAACTCTCTACCTAGGTTAGTGGTTAGCATCACGCAACTCCCTCCCTATTCTATTGTTAGAGGGTAGTTAGCGCTATATCCTACAAACTGTTGTTTAGTCTATTATTTAAGCATAGACTAAACCTTAGCAATGGTTAATTAATCTATTGATTATTTTGTGAACTTACCTTCGGACCTACATTGGTATCATTCACCAAGGAGGAGAATACGAGCTTTCGCTCGTTCCCCATCGATGCGGACTCCCACGGAGCAGCTGAGGTGCTCGATGCAGGGAGTCCCTCACGGAGCAGCCGCGGTGCTCGACGTGGACTCTCCCTCACGGAGCAGCCGCAGCGCTCCTACTCTGGCCCGCGTGTTGGCCCGCCGACCTGGCCGACGTAGTCGACGCAGGCCAAGGGTCCGCGATCCCCTAGACCGGATGCGATCGACGTCCCGAGGCCATCAATCCTCGGCTCCTGTCCGCCCAGGGCCCGTAGAGCCACGTAGGCCAAGCAGGCCACGTGGCCCATTCACGGGAGAGCAGCGAGGGCAGGAGCGCCCTCCCCTCCCCACGGACATAGACCCAGACCTCGAGATCTGAGAGGGCAGGTGGCCCTCCAATCCCTGATCGACATGTGGCACTTTTATGTGCCTAACCTACATGCACCCCGAGGGACACGTGGACTGGACCTTGGCACGCACCTCGAGGTGCTGACTAGACTGGATCGAGATCGAACACGTGGCGGACAACCACTGGACGACGACCAACGTAGACTGGACCGAGATCGAACACATGGCGGATAGCCACTGGACGACGCACGACGCTGACCGAACATGACTCGACACGTGGCACATCGCCACAGGACCGACCCGGACTGACTGGCCTACCCCTGGCGCCACGTGGCGACGTCCAAAAGGGCAGGTGACTCTGGTCGATTTCTCGAAGGCAATCGACGTACAAGGGGAGGCCTCCGCCTTAAAAACCACTCTGCATCCCACTACGGGATGCATGTGGGATAAAAGTCTAGCGACTTTTAAAAAAAACTCCCGTCGTCCGCAGAGTTTAAGAGGCACATCGTGTGCCTCAGTACCCATCGGGCTCTTTAGCCCGACCGGTTGATCGGGTCGAGCTAAGGCCCTAGGCGGGGAGTCCAGGGTTCGACTCCCGTCGGGTACAAAAGGCAATTTTTTGCCTTCGACGCCAAGGTACATTAATTTTTTTTTTTTTTTTTGCATTAACATTAAAGTTTTTTTAGTATTATTTTTTTTAATAATTTAAACTTTAAAAAAATAATGTTTTATTTCATAAATCAATTTCTCTTTAATATTTAAGTTGATTTATTTAAAACATATATTTTTTTTAGTTTTTTATTATTCATTAAAATGATTTATTAAACTTTTCTTAAATATTGCAAATTAAAATTAAAGAAATATTTTTTTTTGCAACTTTGAAATTTAAAGGTGCTAGTATTTTCTCACCAAATGGAGATATGAGACATAGCAAGAGCACATTTTTTGTTGCAAATTAGACAACTCTTCTCAAACCTTGTTAATTTAGCATACAAGAAAGGATCACACTTGATTTTTTTTTTGCAAATTAGACAACAAGGTTCCTGAAATTTTTTGTAAGAATCAAAAGTTCAAAGAGTGCATTTGTTTTCTCCAAGGAGATATAATACATAAAATTGCACATCTATTTTTTTTTGCAAAATTGAGAAGACCTTGTAACCTTGGGTCCATAAAAACTAAGTCGTGTGTCGACTAGTTCGGAAGCCTTTCAAACGCGGGTCGTGTGTCGACTTGTCTTGAAAGGAGTGCTCTAAATTCTACATTTTGTAAACATTAAGGGGGGATAGAATTCATTTTTTTTTTATTCTATAGTTTGCAAAATTGTAACGAAAAAGGGGGGATCTTTCAGAGTAAGAAAGGTGCATTCTCGATTTTACTCGACACCTTCTCTTAAAAATTGCTTGTACTAGGTGCATTTTCGGTTGCATCCGACACCTAGAGTGATACAAATTTGGGTTGCTCTCATGTTTTGATTATTGCACTAACACCCATGTTTTTTGTGTGCAATTAAAAATTCAAATACAACATTAAAAGAAGCATTTCACAAAACCCAAACTTCACTCAAAAACCATGCTAAACTTTGCATAGGTTAAATCAAGTCATTTTTTTACTCCCCATCAAAAGGTCAAAAATCCAAATCACCTTGATTCACTCTCTTTGTTTGGCTTAATATCCTCAAATTTTTCATCCTTCTTCAAGGGTGTTAAAGCAGGTGCCATTAAATATCCTAGAGGGCAAAATCAAAAGTTTTAAACAAACCTACCCCTGTTTCATTTGCTCTATTTTGTTTGGCTTAAAAATCCTCCAACTTTTCATCCCTTGGTAAGGGTGTTAAGGCAGGTGCCATTAAATATCTTATAGAGGCAAATTGAAAACAACTTCCATATACTCTTTTGAGGGTATAGTGCAAGATATAACCATCTTAGTCCTATCAAATTTGAAACCTAAACCATGGCCATGATACACAAGTATCTCACTGAGAGCCAACTGCTCAAAGGTTCAAATTATTCAGCTTGGAAGACTAAGATGAAAGCTATCTTAACTATAGAGGATTTATGGTCAATAGTGGATGGAAGTGTCACTAGACCTCAATCACCTGGAGCAGATCAAAGAGACTTTGATAAAAAGGATAAAAAACTATCCTTAATGATCTTGCTTGCTATTACTGATGATATCCAACCTCATATCAGTGAAGCTACGACTGGTAAGGCAGCATGGGATGCCTTAAATACCATCTTTGAGGGAAAGAATCAATCAACGATTCTTAACCTTCAAACACAACTTCATACTCTACATATGAAATCAGGAGAAACAGTAGAGCTATTCCTCTGCAGAGTCGCAGAATTGAAAACAAAACTGCAATCCTTAGGAGAGAAAGTGGAAGACCAAGTCTTGAACTCTATCATTTTGAGAGCTCTTCCTGACTCCTACCGAACGTTGATCACTTCACTACAAGTTTTTGGCAGGACAAGTAACTTTTGTCGAGTTGGTAAACATGCTTCAAACAGAAGAAGCTAATCAACTCCAAAAATATGAGGCATCCAACAATGCTCTTTTCTCAAAAAGACAAGGTGGTAAGAAAAAGTGGAATCAACAGAAAGGTTCTTCTTCTAATCAAGAAAAGGGTAAAGCCAAAGAGATTCTGAAGAAGAAGCAGTATTGTAAAATCTGTGACAAAGACACTCATCAAACCAAGAGATGTTGGTTTAAGAACAAGCCTCCCAAAGAGAAAGGTCAAAAGACAAACCAAGGCAATGTTGCAAATGAGATGTCTAATACAGATTCTGATTCTGGTTCAGAGAAAGCACACAGAGTGCTAATTGCTAGAACAGTTTTGTAAAGGGAAAACAGATGTGTCCCTTGGGCAAAAGCACCATTTTCTCTCTCTCTTCTTTTAGGCTTCATAAATAGCATAAGTATTTTGTTTGAAGACCTTGCAATAAGGGGTGCTTGTACCTCTTTTAGGCTTCATAAATAGCAAATTCTAGGTGTTTGAAGTACTTGTAACAAGAGGAGCGATTTTTTGTGATGTAAAATTGTCTAGGAGGCAATATTTGTAAGATCCTTCACAACACTCTTGCATTGCACACTTTTTGCAATTGAGGGGGGATATCAATTTCTTTTCTTCACAATTTTTTGTAAAAAGGGAAGATGGCTTATAAGGGTGCATTTTCGGCTTCGTCCGACACCTTAGTCACACTTCCTTCAGAAATTACTTACACTATGTTTTGCAACGAGAAGGGGGGAACTTATAAGGGTGCATTTTCGGCAACGACCGACACCTTAGCTACCTTATCTTTTGCAAATTCATATTGTAAATGAATGAACCTTGTATGAAGTGATCTATTCTACTACACCGAGCGATTGCAGTGGTTGGTTACCCATGCAATTCGGTTGGATGATGTGATTACCATAAGGACATTCGTTGGCATGAAGACAAAGTGAGGAATGACCCACTTTTTGCTTAGGAGCAGCCAGAGCACTGTGACAGAGCAAAGAACCAGCAGATCAACATCTTCTTCACTGTATTGGGGCAGTTATATACTTTACCCAAATATTGTTGTATAGAGGGATATGTATGTATTACCCAAATAATGTAATAAGGGGGGATGTTAGAATAATATTCCATTACTTGGGATATTTTCCCCATTTCCTACATTAGGTAGTTTTTAGTTACCACATGGTAAAATAAGGTAGTGTATTGCATTACACTACGTGGGGTTATTACATTTACTTTTCTATGTAATTATGTAATTACCATGAGATATTTTCCTCATGGTTAAACTAGGTAAGTACCTAAATATCCTATGTTAGATATTTAGGTTAGTGTTATGGTTAGAACTCTCTACCTAGGTTAGTGGTTAGCATCACGCAACTCCCTCCCTATTCTATTGTTAGAGGGTAGTTAGCGCTATATCCTACAAACTGTTGTTTAGTCTATTATTTAAGCATAGACTAAACCTTAGCAATGGTTAATTAATCTATTGATTATTTTGTGAACTTACCTTCAGACCTACAATGTATGCTAGACAATTGTTGGTTCATAGACGTTCCTTGAGACCTTTACGGTTCATTTCTAGATAATTACTTTATTACCTGGTTTATAAGGAATTTAGTAGCGAGGACAATCAATTTGTTTCGTAATCCAATCGTAGTTTTCTGGTACCAAGCAAACTTATTGTATTTTTAAATAAGAGTTTGATTATTACTTCAAATTATTTTACGAATAAGTGCAGTCATACCCAAAAATTTATAAAAAAAATAAAGGCTTGATTATTAAGTTGCGATCATACTTCAATTTCGTTTACAAATCCATTACCAATGATTTATTCAAACCCTAATAATATATTCCTAAATTTTTTGTAATTTATTAAAATCTTGTATCTTTGGCCTATCAATGGTTGCCATGAATATAACAAAGAGATCCTTGGTGCATCATGACTTCGGGCGAAAGAGCTCCGTGAAATAAAATTTTGGTAGGCAAAACATTTAAAATTTGTGAAGAAAATCTTAACACATCACGACTTCAGGTGATCGAGCGCTGTTGAAACTAAATTTTGGCAGGTGAAATATTTGGTTTTCACCCATGACTTTGGGTGATCGAGCACTATTGAAACCGAATTTCGACAGGTGAAACATATGGTTTTCACACATAATAAATTTTAATAATAGCACATTACTAGCAGGTACATCCATATATCATAAAAATTTTCACGTATCATGCAATTGTTCAGAGTCTCACCCTGCCATCCTATCCAATAGCAGCATGTCCTATCCATATAGAGTCAAGTGTCATGTCCAATTCCTCTAATTCATCATTCATTTGTTAATTCCTTAGTCCCTTTGCATCAATTTTAGTTCAAACATCCAGTCATAGTCTTAGTTGTGTCTTGTGAGTCACATCAAGTTAGGGTTGAGTCACAAATTCTAAGTCATCATAGTTTTCGTGCACAGTTCAATGCGTGTGAAGGTATCGTGTCTTCCTTTTCGTGTGCAAATTGGGGTATGTCTTGTGTGTCAAGTTAATGTGGTTCTAGTGTCTTTCAAAATAGTCGTTGAAGCAGCTTCAATTTATGTTTTTGTATCTAAAAAAAATAGTCATTGTAGGAACCTCTCCAAAAATTGACCATTGGCATATAAGATAGCATTAAGTCGTTAGCAAGAAATTGGTGAAAAATCATTAGTAAAAGTTGTTCAAAAGTCGTCAGCAAAAATTGCTCAAAATTTGTCAACAAGAAGTGTGTAAAAGTCATCAGCAAGAATTGGAAATTCATTAGCAAAAGTTGTTCAAAAGTCATCAACAAAAGTTGTTCAAAAGTCATCAGCAAGAAATTGCTCAAAAGTTATCAGCAAGAATTATGTGCAAAATTTGTCAGCAAGAATTGGAATAGAGGACAAGTTTTTACTCTGCAAATAAAACAAGTGCATGAGTGAAAAGTGGAATAGAGGAGAAAATAGAATATTAAAAAGCACAGATATTCCAAACAAAGTACCAATAAACCCACCAAGAAGACCTCCACGAAATAAAGGTACGCAACATAATTCTCCATTATGCATTAATAGTTTCAATCTCAATCACTCTATCCTTAACTCCATGGATCCTTCCAACTCATCCCAAGAAAATCTTACACATGAGGAAATAGTAATCCCCACTACATGCAACCAAGAATTGCAAGCATGTTTGACTCAAATAACTATCAATATGAACAACATGTCAATAATGCTTGGACGACTAGTAGATAAACAAAACCAAGAAGCTCCTCCTTCCCCAAATAATTACCATAGAAAAAATAATAATGCGGATCAAGATACAGAGGAAGTTTATCAATATGCAAGATGGCCTAGGATGTTAATGTTTTGCATACTAATATGCAATATGGCCTACGGATGTTAATGTTCTACATACTGATATGCCCATATTTGAGGGGGGGATCCATGCATTTGGTTAGATAAAATGGAGGTTATCTTACACTTATATCGTATTCTTGAAGCCAAAAAAGTTTCTTACGCCTCTTCCAAATTGGGTACAGAAGCTTACCAATGGTTCTCTTGGAAGCAACATCAACATAATCGTCCTATATTATGGCCAAAATTTAGAGATCTTTTTCTCAAGAGATTTCTACATTGTTCGCCTATTGGATCTCAAACAAACTAGTTCTATCCAAGATTATGTTTCAGAGTTCACAAGTCTTCTTGCTTACATAGAAGAAGTAAATGCTTCCATGGCGGTTTTTGCCTTTCAAAATGGTTTAAAAGAAAATATTCAACTCAAAGTGGACTTAGATGATCCATATACTTTGGATGAAACTATAAGGATTGCTAAAATTTCTTAAAATAAGTTTTGTAATTGGACATCTTCTAGACAAGACTCTAATACACATCCTCAATATCGCAAAAATTCCTTCTGTAAAAATAAACAACCATCAATATATTTTTGCTATAAATATTGCAATCATCATCCAAGATATCAAGAATGTGTACCAAGATAAAAATTTAAAATATAATACAATAATAAGGATGAAGAAGATGAAGTAGAGGATGTCAATCATTCAGAATCACCCATGTATGTATAACAAGTAGATAATAATGAAACAATACCATAATGGGATACTATGGTTAATTCAGTGTATGCTCTCATGGGATTAACAACTTACCATACAATTAAGGTACCACGATTTATTAGGCACAAAAAATAAATTTGTTGATTGATTTAGGTAGTACTCATAACTTTATTGACGTCAAGACTGCTAAAGCATTAAATTTGCACATTAATTCTTCCAACCAAGATAAGTTTCAAGTTTTAGTTGCAAATGGAGGAAATTCTCAATGTATTGGTAGAACCTCTTCAGTCTCAATACAAATGGGAAGTTACACATGGTGTGCAACTCTCTTCGTTATTATTTTGAAAAGTTCAGATGTCATTTTGGGTGTTGAATGGCTATAACAACTCGACATTATTAGTTTCAATTTTCAAAAACTATTTGTGGAATGGAAAAAAATGGAAATACTATTTGACTCCAAGGAATTCAAACTCCACCATCACAAGTAGTGAGTTCTCATAGCATGGAAAAAATACTAAGGAAATGAGGTTATGGATTCATAGCTCAAATCAATTACATGGAAGTGCAAGCACAAGATACGATGGTAATTCCCTCAAAGGATCTTCAAGATATTATGGCTAACTATGATGAAGTTTTCAAGGAACCAAAAGGGCTTCCTCCCAAGCAATATCATGACCATGCTATACATCTTGTCCCTGGAAGTCTTCCTCCTAATGTACGTCCTTATTGATACCCTGAACCTCAAAAAATAAAAATTGAAAATATTGTCCAAGAACTATCAGAACATGAAGTCATTCGTTATAGCACTAGTCCTTATTCATCACCGGTAGTGTTGGCCCATCGTAAAGATAATTTTTGGTGTATTTTTCTTGATTTTTTACCCCTTAAAAAAATCACCATTAAGGATAAGTTCCCTATCCCTGTCATAGATGATCTATTAGATGAATTGCACGGTGCCAAATTCTTTACAAAATTGGATCTACGTTCATATTTTCATCAAATTAGAGTAAGAGATGAGGACATTCCCAAAATTGCCTTTCATACTCATGAAGGTAATTATGAGTTCTTAGTCATGCCTTTTGGTCTCACCAATACCCCCTCCACCTTCCAAAGTCTCATGAACCATGTATTTCATCTATTTATTTACAAATTCATCTTAGTTTTCTTAGATGATATTTTAATATATAGTAAATTATGGAAGTATCATTTGATACGTGTGGGGAAAGTTCTTCATGTTTTACATAAGGAGAAACTTTTTTTCAAACGCTCCAAGTGTTCTTTTGGTGTTCAATAAGTTAAATATTTGTGTCATATCATTTTGCATGAAGGTGTTAAAGTGGATCCTAATAAAATTAAAGCCATTCAGGATTGGCCTTTACCCAAAATCATCAAAAAGCTTCATGGTTTTTTTGGCCTTCTAGGTTATTATCGTAAGTATGTTTGCAATTATGGTAAAATTGCAGCTCCTCTCACTACCCTCACAAAAAAGGATGCATTTCACTGGTCAGATGTGGCTACTCAAGCATTCACGACACTCAAGGAAGCTATGTGCACTACTCCAGTTTTGGCAACTCCAAATTTTCACAAACCATTTGTTATTCAATGTGATGCTTCGAGAATAGGTATTGGGGTAGTATTAATGCAATATGGTCATCCCTTGGTATTCGAAAGCAAGCAAATTTTAGGTAAAATTTTGGTAAGGTCCACATATAAGAAAGAAATGTTAGCTATTCTACACGCAGTCGAGAAATGGAGACACTACTTAGTCAGCAATCGTTTCATCATAAAAATATATCATAGTAGTCTCAAGCACTTTCTAGAACAACGCTTTTATTATCCAAAGCAAAACAAGTGGCTAACAAAGTTATTGGGATATGATTTCATTATCGAGTATAAGAAGGGCAAAGAAAATTTGGTAGCAGATGCATTATATCATAAATATGAAGATGAAGTTTCCATCAATACCATTTCGGGTCCTTGTTCTCAATGGGTTTCTCAGCTCCAAGAAGAATGGTTGGTGAACACTGAAACTGCTCAAATTATTCAAGATTTGATTCTAGGATCATCCAAGCATCCTCATTTTTCATATTGTGATAAGGTGTTAAGAAAGAAATATCGCATTTACATTCCATAAAGTTCCATTATTAAATCCATGGTCCTTGAAGAATCACATTCTTCTCCATCAGTAGGGCACTCATGATTTTTAAAGACATATGCGGGTAAAACAATCCTTTTATTGGAAAGGATTGAAATCTGATGTCAAGACATTTGTTGCCAAATGTGAAGTATGCAAATGCAATAAAGGTGAAACAATCAAATCTTTAGGACTTCTTCAACCATTACCAATTCCTGATCGCCAGTGGGAACACATATCAATGGATATTATTGAAGGTCTTCCCAAATCATAAGGTAAAATAATGATTTTTGTGGTAGTGGATCATCTTTCCAAGTATGCTCACTTCAATGTTCTACAACACCCATATTCAGCAAGCAAATGGGCTATGGTATTTATGGACTCTATTTTCAAGTTACATGGAATGCCCAAAAATATTGTAAGTGATCACGATCCCATCTTTACTAGCAATTTTTGGCAATAATTATTCCGTCTTAGTGGTACCAAATTAAATATGTCTTTTGCATACCATCCTCAAATAGATGGCTAAACTGAAATTGTTAACAAATGTTTGGGTACTTATCTACGATGCTTTGCTCAAGATAAGCAGTGTCAATGGAATCACTGGCTTTCATTAGCATAATGGTGGTACAACACTTCGTACCATTGTTCCATCAAGATGTCCCCATTTGAAGCATTATATGGGTTAAGACCACCAAAAATAACAAATTATGTTCCAGGATCTTCCAAAGTAGCTCAAATAGATGATTGGTTCCAGCATCGATAGACAATGCTTAACATTCTCAAAGACAACTTGACCCAAGCACAAAATCATATGAAGCAACAACAAGATTCACACCGTTCAGAGTGACAATTCAATGTAGGAGATATGGTTTTCGTACGCCTGCAATCTTATAAACAACTATCATTAAATATCAAGACTAGTCAGAAGATGACTCCAATATTTTATGGTCCTTACAAGATAGTGCATCGTATAGACGAAGTAGCATATCAACTAAAGCTTCCTCCTTCATTTCGTATACATCCAGTATTTCACGTTTTGTATCTCAAAAATGTGGTTGGACAAAGAGTACACTCTCAGTACTTGATGAAGAAGGATGTATATATCTTCAATGAAAGCAATATTGCAAAGTAGATCACGTCACCTTCGATCTCACCACATCAAATAATTTCTAGTCAAATGGCAAGACCTACCAATAGAAGATGCTACATGGGAAACATAAATTATTTTTGAGTCATTTCCAGCTTTTATTATAAATTTTTCTAAGGAGGGGAGCCATGTTACAACACCAATATAGCCAAGTCGGCTATATTTCCAAGTTTCACTTATTCATTGATTTATTATTATAAATAGAAGTAGGTTGATTTATTTGGAATCATCTATCATATTGAATTTGATTTACGTATTCGCAAGGACTTAGCCCTCCTTAGTGGCAAAGGACTTAGCCCTCCTTAAGTGGCAAGAAATATTTAATCTCTTCATTCGTTTCCTATTCATAATTATTTTTACAATTTTTCTGCTTCAACAAGATTTGATTGTTTCCCCTTCCTTTCTTCTATTTTTCCAAATCATGGAGCTATCCATAGTTCGGATATCTATTAGATTCATTTGACATGTTATTGCTGAAAATAACCTATCATTTTCCTCCAACATGGCTTTACCTCCTTGTTCCTCTATTCTAATATTTGCATTGAATTCTCCTCCCACAATCCATTGGTCCTCTAGGGAGTTGTCTCTGAAATTTTGGATGGCTGCCCATTGATACCTCTATAATTTGACTGCGTGTGCTCCATAGAAATTAACTATAGTTTATTTTTTTCATTTTCCCTATTTTGTAACTAAACCATCAACACCCCTCTCACGGAGGCCCCTTATTTCTAGGAACATTTGGGGATTACACATAGTGGTCAATCCACTTGATTTCCCCAGTGCCGATTGAGTAAGAATATCTCCTTTTTTCCATATCCTCCTATTTATTTTGTGTAAGTCTTCTCCTTACATTTTTGTTTCCTGTAACAAAATTATATCTAGACTTGTATCCATGATAATTTTTTTGACTGTTTTTTGTTTAGGGTTGTTTCCTAAACCTCTCACATTCCAAGTAATTAAAATCATTGAGAATGGGGAGATAAAAAGTTAGCCATCGATTTTACCTGTCCATTTTGGCTCAAATTTCTTCCTTGTTCCTCCCTATTTTCCTTGTTTGACTTCCTCCCTACAGATTGGTTCAATTTTTTTTTCTTCTCCACTTGATGAATCACTAAAGTAGGGCTATCTTTGTTCTTATTTCCTTCTTTCATCTCTATTTCTTGAGTTAACACTATCCCCTACTTTGATTCCCCTCCTATGGTCTCCCTCGTAGGTTGAATCTCCTCTTCCATGAGAGAGGTTGTGTTTGGTTCTACTCCTTGCTTGTTCCCGACACTAGATTTGAGTATTTTCATGATCCACCGGTGTGACTTGCTAAGTATCCTCCTCTAATACTTCCATTTGAAAATCCCCTTCTATTTCCAAGCTTCCTAGTTGTTTGAATATCTCATATCTATTATTTGTTCTTCCTGATTTTTCTCCTTGTCCTCTAGTTATTGTGTCGATTTCTTTTATATGGCCTTCTGATTACTTTTTGGAAGCCCTTAGAGTTTTTTGGGCCTATCCCTTCCTTCTGATTTACTTTTTTCTAAAGAGATTGGCCTGCCATGTTAATATTTTATTTTGACCCCTCTTGTTCAAATTGATGATCTTTAATTGTTGGGCACATTCTAGCCAGATGTCCATGAGCATGGCACACCCAACATCTAAATGGAATAGCCTTATAAACTAGTTGTTGGTACCAAAAAAAATCCCATATTTTTAGGTCTATCTCTGGTGGAAGAGGTTTACTAAGATCCATTTCTACACAAAACCTAGCAAACGTTGTCAATCCTCCTAAAATTATGTCTCTTGATCTACCTTGATAATGCCCGAGTAAGTTACCTATTGCCTCGAGTACATCCTCTTTCCAAAATTCAAGGGGAAGGGCAAATAATTTTACCCATATTGGTACTGCAGTTGGTTCCACCCTCGGGTTGAATCCCATCTTCCATGGTTACAATAATAGTCCCGCTAGCCCGTGATGATACGACCCTCCCTCAAAAATATTTTGCCGATATGTCATTGATGTGAACTCTATAGAAAAATACCCATTTGGGAAAGTTAAAATTTTGTATTCTCCTTCTAGATGTTATTTTTTCCTTATCCATGTATGGAGGAAGTGCATGAACGGTCTAAAACCCATAAATTTACCTATCAGGTTGTGTTTTATCTTATAAACTATATCCTCAGCTATCAAGTCCTCTGCTATTTCCAATACTGGTATTTCTTTTGCTTATGGTAAAAATTTGCTCACCCTTCCAGGAAAATAATCCTCCTTTTGTCACTTTCTCATGGTTGTTATGATTGTCCTTGCTTGTGTTTGACAGTCATTGAAGTTATCTTGGATTCCACATAGCTTATCCTAGCATGAGATTTCTTGATTTGGAAGATCTGGTATCGAAGTACCTATGTTCCCTATTCTTGGTCGTGAGCCTTACTATTGAAAGACCCTCCAAAAGGATTGATCCTCTCTGATGGTTTTTTTTGCATAAAAATGTTCTCCAGGCCTCTACCCTAGCCTTTGAAACCCTAGTTCGATTCCTCAAACCTTTAGTATTCCTCTTATTACTTGTGCTCCAATCATTCAAAATGCTACTGTAATATCGTAGACCTTTGGCATTCCTCCTCTGAAACCCTAGTTTTGTGCAAGTTGAGAGTTGTGATTGAGAGTATACACATTTATAACCCTAACTTTGATGTTTTCCTCTTTCCTACAAAATAGTCCAACAATCCAATTACTTTTTCCTTCTAACAATTATCCATCCCATTTGTGTTTGTCCCATATTGTTGCAATACCACCTAAAGCTCCTATAGAAGAAATTGCTAGATAATGACACATATTCTAGATATTTTTAAAAGCATCGTTACATCTCACTAGTTAATTTCATTTCTTGTATTAAACTTGGTAATATAGCAACCTTTTAATTCCTTAATAACTCTTTTTTAGGGGTCTTGTTCTTACCCCTAATATTCCATGATATTGTTTTCATCATCATTTTTATTTTTATTAGTGGGATTAGCCCCATTTTTTGTTAACACCTATGATATTTTTATTTGGCTTCCCAAACCAATATCCATTTGAGTTTTTTTATCATTGTTCATGCTTTGACAATCTTCCTTTCCTTTTTCCACTCCCACCAACAATTTTATCTTCATAAATCTCTTCTATTTTTTTTATATTATTGATAATGAGACTTATCTTCTAAAGATTTATGTTGCCCCAAAGAATCTGAAATGTAAGGAATAACCTCAAATGCTTTCTTCTTTAAGTTTTCCTAGAAACCCTAAAATGCAATTATGATCCTCCATAGAAATTACTTTTTATGTTGCCTTGGAAACCCTAAATTTCCATGGATTTCCTCTATATGCATTTTTTATTATGTTACTCTTGAAACCCTAAAGTACAATGGATACATTTTGTACTACTTTCATTTTTATTGCAAGGAAAATATTTTATGCTACTTGAGGAAAATGGATGATTTACATGGATTAATCTTGACCTTCTTCAACTTATTTGCTTTAAAATTTACCTCTACATCTTCCTTCACACCTTTAACTCATGTATTTGAACTTGCACATTGTATTTCCTCATCCCTTGTATCATTTTTTAATGGTTGATTTGAGTGAATTATAATGGTCTTTACCATTTGATGATGCAAAGGGGTCTTCTTACCACTTTCTTAGGAGTGCAAAATACTTGATATGACCCAACCTCTACTATACTATGATATACTTGTTTCATAATAAAGTTTGTCTCATGACCAAAATTTTCCATTGCTTTCTCCATCATTTTTACTTTGCAATATCTTGCTATGTGTCTAGTCTAATGATTTTCTTCACATTAGAATGCAACATTTTTACAATCCACTTGTTGATCCAATTCTCTTGATTCAAATTTAATCCTAATAGACTGTGGTAAAGGTTTTAAAATATCCATGGCAACACATATTCTAGTGTATACAACATTCCTTCTCTCCTTAGTAGTTGACCCCTCATGGATGAATTCCCCTAGAGTATTTTCAATATTCTTCAAAACATTCTTATTTATGAGTTGATAAAAAATTCCAAAAAGTCTCATCCACACCAGAAGCCTTTTAATAGTCTTTGTCTCCATAAAAAATTCTCACTCCATGGTCTTAAATATAATGTATCTTTACCCCTAAACCAAGGGCCACCATCCATTATTTTATCCCTTATTTTTGAATTGGAGAAGATAATTGCAAAAAATCATTTCGAAATAAAATTAATGGAGTAGTTTAAATTCAATCCCCACGTCCACTTGATCCAACTTTAAATCTCCAAAAAACTTGTCTAGTATCCATGAAACTTGTATATTAACCCTCTGGTTTTAAGAACCATTATATCATGCTCGATCATATTATCCTTAATAATCACTTCCTGTGTGGTATCTACTACCTAAATAGGGTTTGCCATAGATTCACTCTTCCTCTTATCATTAACTAGGGCATCCATACTTCCAATTAGGGTTTCCTTACTTTTAATAAGGGCATCTTTATTGCAAATAAGGACTTCAAAAATAACTTTCTTACCATATCACCTAGATATTCTTCACACGAATCCTTTATTTTTTAAGTTTCTCCTAAGATATAGAACAACGATTGGCTCTTCCTCCTTGCTTGCACTTTGCTTCCTACATCCTGCTCATGTTTCCTACTCACTCCTGGCTCGTACTCCCTCTTAGCTCACACCTGCTCCCGACTTGCTCATAATAAATTGATTACACATATTTTTCATGATGAGTATTAGCATCCATAATAATTTATTTATTATGCTAGTCTTGAAATCCCAAAATGTAAGGGATTAAATATATTGTTTATTATTAAAGTAAATAACCATGTTTAAACTTTTTATTAAAGTAATAACTTACAATATTAAAGTAATGAAAACCTTTTAAAATTTTATAAACTATAATATTAACAATATTATTAACCATCTAGCCAAGAGTGAGTGTAAACAACGAGCAAGCCTCTCTAGATAGCAAAAAAGGAAAACCATATTTGAAATATCTAATTGAAATTTAGGAAGCCCTAATTGGAAGTATGGATGCCTAAGTTGGAGATGTGAGGAAGAGCAAATATATGACAAGCTCGAGTAGATGTTACACTTAAAGTGATTATCAAGTATGAAATGATCGAGCATGATATAATGGTTCTTATAAGTAAAGAGTTAATTTGTAATTTTCATGGATACTAACCAAATTTTTTGATGATTTAAAATTGGATCAAGTGGAAGTGGAGATTGAATTTAAAGTATTCTTTCACCTTTCTTCCTAAAGGTTTTTTTCCTCGTCATCTTTCTCAATTTGAAAATCAAGGATAAAATAATGGGTGTTGGCCAATGGTTTAGGGAGAGAAATACCCTTTATTCAAGACCATGAAGTAAAAATTCTTCTATTTAGGCAAAAACTATTATAAAACTTCTATTGTGACTTAGGCTTTTTGAACTTTCATATCAACTTATCAATAAAAATGTTTTGAAAAATATTAAAAATACCATACAAAATTTTATACTATTAAAAAGTAAAAACATATTATATATACTTAAATATATCTTATTATAAATATTTTAAAACCTTTACTATAATCTATTAAAATTAAATTTAAATAAATAAATACACCTATTGGGTTTTCTTCTTTAAAAAAATATATATTTTATGTACTTAGGGGTGCAATGCAACGTTTTGGGCTTTGGCTCTTCTTCTGGAGATCCAAGGTTCAATGTGAGGGGGTCGGAGGTTCAAACTATGGCGTGGGTGAGTGTGTGAGGGGTGGGTATATGTCTCCCCGGTGAAGTTGTTGTAACAAGTTGAAGGATTCTTGGTCAAAACCCCCACTTCTTAATATTACCAAGAAAAAAAACACATATTAGATTTTCAATGACTCTAACCCTTTTGTCAACTCATAGACCCACTTTTTGGTTTAAACAATTTATTGAACGACATTTGTAATCTAAAGCTTGGATTTGTGCGATGAATGTTGAAATATGTCTCCCTGGTGAAGTTGTTGCACCAAGTTGAAGGATTCTTGGTCAAAACCCCCACTTCTTAATATTACCAAGAAAAAAAACACATATTAGATTTTAAATGACTCTAACCCTTTTGTCAACTCATAGGCCCACTTTCCGGTTTAAACAATTTATTGGATGACATTTGTAATCTAAAGCTTGGATTTGTCCGATGAATGTTGAAAATTTAACCCAAGGAAGACTTGGTAATAATCTAACCTTATTTATTTATTGGAGGACATTTGTAATCTAAAGCTTGGATTTGTGGGATGAATGTTGAAAATTTGATTCAAGGAAGACTTGGTAATAATCTAACCTTATTTTTGGACTTTTGTGGTTGTTTTAGGTGGGTTTTACTTTCCCAACAACTTTCTGTTTTTTTTTTTTAATTATTATTATTATTATTTTTTTATAGATTATTTTAAAATCATTTTATTTATTCAAGTGTTGGCATGCAATAGTAAATTTTTGGCAATGTAATAGTAAAGAAGATTTAAAGGTGAAGTGTTTTTGTTTTCAAGGGTTAGGTGGATTGTTAAGTGTTTGTTTGGCTAGGCACTTATCAAGAAGACACCTAAGTTCAAATCTTGAGTGCAGCCTGTTTGCAGGGTTAGGCGGATTGGTAAGTGTTTGTTTGGCCAAGCACTTATCAAGAAGACACTTAAGTTCAAACCTTGAAGGCAGCCTGTTTGCAAAGTTAATAGTCTGATTTAAATCCTCTGAGTACACACAAGACCATGATGACGGAGCCCCGAGCGACCAATGGTCTCCTTCACAAGTCAACAATAATAAAACGGAATAAGTTGAAGCAGTCCTACAATTTAAATCTTGCACTTATTAAATTCTAAAAATAATATAATTGTGACCAACTCTCCTAAATAACTAAAAAAAAACTATCTTATCACTAAATAATAATATAATTGTAACCAACTCTCCTATATAACTAAAAAAACTATCTTATCACTAAATATCCACATAGCTTTTGAATACATTATGTTAATTTTTGTATCAATTGCTATGCTCACAAATTGAGGTGAAGAAAAATCATAATTCCATGATGGGCGAAGCCACCCATTTGTGTTATTGAATAATATTCTAAGCATTATAAAAATCATAATTCCACGATGGACGAAGCCACCCATTTGTGTTATTGAATAATATTCTAAGCATTTTGTTTTCGAGGGTTAGTAGATTGGTAAGTGTTTGTTTGGGAGACACTTTTTAAGAATTTTGTGGGATGAATGTTGAAAATTTGATCCAAGGAAGACTTGGTAATAATCTAACCTTATTTTTGGACTTTTGTGGTTGTTTTAGGTGGGTTTTACTTTCCCAACAACTTTATGTTTTTTTTTAATTATTATTATTATTATTTTATGGTTTATTTTAAAATCATTTTATTTATTCAAGTGTTGGCATATAATAGTAAATTTTTGGCAATGTAATAGTAAAGAAGATTTAAAGGTGAAGTGTTTTTGTTTTCAAGGGTTAGGTGGATTGTTAAGTGTTTGTTTGGCTAGGCACTTATCAAGAAGACACCTAAGTTCAAATCTTGAGTGCAGCCTGTTTGCAGGGTTAGGCGGATTGGTAAGTGTTTGTTTGGCCAAGCATTTATCAAGAAGACACTTAAATTCAAACCTCGAAGGCAGCCTGTTTGCAAAGTTAATAGTCTGATTTAAATCCTCTGAGTACACACAAGACCATGATGACGGAGCCTCGAGCGACCAGTGGTCTCCTTCACAAGTCAACAATAATAAAACAGAATAAGTTTGGTGGAAGCAGCCCTACAATTTAAATCTTGCACTTATTAAATTCTAAAAATAATATAATTGTGACCAACTCTCCTATATAACTAAAAAAAACTATCTTATCACTAAATAATAATATAATTGTAACCAACTCTCCTATATAACGAAAAAAAACTATCTTATCACTAAATATCCCCATAGCCTTTGAATACATTATGTTAATTTTTGTATCAATTACTATGCTCACAAATTGAGGTGAAGAAAAATCATAATTCATGATGGGCGAAGCCACCCATTTGTGTTATTGAATAATATTCTAAGCATTTTGTTTTCGAGGGTTAGTAGATTGGTAAGTGTTTGTTTGGTGAAACACTTTTTAAGAAGACATCCAGGTTTAAATATGGAGGACAACAGCCTATTTGCAAAGGTAGTAATAACGACGATAATACGAATCCCGAGCAACAGGTGGTTCCCTTGATCAACAATACCAAAGTATAATAGATATGATGAAAGCAAAAACAACCGTTGATTTAAACCCATATGCTTGTCTAAAAAATATGTAACCAAAAAAAACATTTTTTAAGGGTCCCATAGCTAAATAGCGGCTGGAATGCTGGGCTCTAAACCTTTCTTCGAGTCTCACGTGGCCACATTCAAAAGCGAAGGGCTCCACCCCCACTTTTTCTGCTCATAATGAGTTTTGGGAGCTGATTCTTCTACCACTCGTTTCCAGACAGAATCAATCTCACCACTACATGTGAAACACGTGGTAGATATTTATAAAATATTGGAACCGCACGGCGCATAGTATGGAACTCTCTCCACTCTACCGCTGTTCTGTCGTATTAATAAATAAATAAAACCCACACCTAATTACGAAGAAAGTTCTAGAAACGTAAACCCGAATCGATTAGTACAAATATATATTTTAATTTCCCTGACTGGACATAAAAGTGCAATCATCCGACCTTAGCTCAGTTGGCAGAGCGGAGGACTGTAGTGGGATAGCAAGTCCTGATGTAATCCTTAGGTCGCTGGTTCGAATCCGGCAGGTCGGATATACATATATTTTTAGTATTTTTATTTATTTTTTATATAGATCCTTTTTTAATTCAGGGTCAAGTTGTGACGGAGATCCATGGTAGCTCGTTGTTGTTATTGCTGTCATCAAATTGGTGTGCACTCAACGGATTCAGGTCAGACTACCTTTGTATAGACTAGACTACCTTTGTACAGATTAGGTATGCCTCTTGAAATTTGAACCTAAATCTCCTCTTCGTAAATGCCCAATCTTACCAATCCACATATCCTTATAAACCATTTTATTTTCCATTTTAAATGATATAAAAAATATATTTTTGCACCAGCCGGTAATCTAACCCGGTGACAGGGTAGTACTACCATAAGACGCTTTAAAGAAAAAAATAATTTTGTGTTGAGAATCCTCGTTCATAAGCAGATTAAACTCTCCTTGTGATGAATTGGATCACAAGTCCGTACTTTCGAAAGGACGGATTTCCAATCATGTGGATTGGAAACAAAATACCACATTCGTTATGTTGGAAAATATGTAACGTTTATAACAACGGACATACAAAACCTAAATGTTTTCGCTGAAAGGAGAGACGGTTGGCATCTCCCTTGATAAGGACGGGAATAATCTTCGGATTTTCCTTTCACATACGGTTAAGGCCTCCCAATTTTTTGGATCTTACCCAAAAAAATTTTACTTCATATACGGTTAGTCGTTGCTAGTAATCCGAATTGGATGTTTCAGTTTGTCGGTGATGATATTACTAATAACAGGGGAATACGGATTTATTTTCGTCTTTATTAACACGACTCGACAGTACTATGTTATTTTCCAACGATATAATTTCGGCCTGGTTTTGAGCTTTATCAGTCTGACAGAAGTATCAACAAAAATTTGAATATGCAGTAAAATATATCCCAGATTCCATAGCTCAGGTGGGCCTGTCAGTTGACTGAAAGGGTCAGAGCATAGTGGAAAGCCTGTGTTTTAATGACTTCTTCCCCCTTTCAAGGCAAATTTGTGGTTAATGAATTAGAAAACCTGCTCTTCTCATTCTCCTTTAATACTTTTAATACTTCTTTAAAGGAATTAGATTAATGAATCCAACATCCTGTTCTGCCCATTTAAATTCTTTGTCATGGTTCATGCATTTTCTTCTTAGTGCTCGTAAATTAAAAGCTGGATTAGCAAAATTTTGATTGGCTAACTACTTACCGAGAAAAGACCTAGGTTCAAACTTTGGGGATATTGCTAGCTTTAGTAAGGTAGTAGTCTTTCCCAATCTTTGAGTGTGTTCCACATTGATGACGAGAATACGAATCCCGAGCTGCCGATGGTCTTCATTTCACGCCGAATCAACAACAACGAGATGAATAGGCTTCTTGGGAGCAGCCCCTATTGCTAGTTATCATAAATAGTGGTTGTAACTTTTAAAAAAAATAAAAATAGTGGTTGTAACTTAAAAAAAGAAAAAGAAAAGATGTCATCCTCTTTTCTTCTTTCTAATTTTTTCATCCCATATTGATAGACCGAGGATGAACTTAGAAAAAAGATCTTAAAGCTCCTCATTTGAAAGGCCTTTTGTTAGAGTGTACTTTCCTCTCTCGAGGTAGGCATCCATCCAAACCGTTCTGATTCATATTGTTTGCCATGGTTTAGAGTGTACTTTCCTCCTTTGAGGTAGGCATCCATCCAAACCGTTCTGCTTCATATTGTTTGTCATGGTTCATGCCCTTTCCTCTGAATGCTCATGAATGAAAAGCTAGGGTCATTCTTTTTTTTTCTTTTTATTAGTCTTTATATTTTACCCATCCCATATTGATAGATTGATTGTTTTTCCCATCCCATATTGATAGATTAATTATTTTGCCCATCTCGTATTGATAGATTGATGATGAGCTTTAGAAAAAGAGCTTAAAGTTCCTCTTGAGATTTGAAAGGCCTTTTTTCAAACCATACTTTCCTCCCTCGAGGCAGCATCTATCCAAACCATTTTGATTAAACACCAAGAGAATGATGGGGCTACTGAAGGAGGAAAATGCCATTGTTTTTTTAAGGAATAACTTATAGAAAGGTGCCTAGAAAGGGCAGAGACTCAAAGGAACTAAGATTTTATAGATCTTGATCTTATAGGCACTATAGATTCACATATAAGGGTTGGATAGGACCGGATCGAAATGGGGTTGGGTGTTTGATTACATGCAGAGTGAGCTCAACCTTGTCTCGTCTATAATGTTGTTGCCATATCTAATTGAAGAGTTTGGAAGAACACCCATGTTCTTTTTATGGAAGAAATAAAATACAACCAACACGATTTAAATAATTGCAACTCAAGTATTTGTAAAATCTTGACAATATATACAACAAAAAAATGCAATCCCCTATTTTACAAAAAAAAATGCAATCCCATGTTTTACAATACCATCAACAAGAGAAAAAACACTAACTAAAACCAACAACAACCAACATTAAGACATCCATTATAACAATCTTTTCATAACATCTCTCAAATAACTTCTTTAAAATGCTTATCTTGCTAGTAAACTTGAAAAATTACAACAATATGTCCAATTTATGCTTTTTAAACAATGAGAATGTAGGATATGGAAGGCTAAAAGTCATGCCCCTTCTTCTTCAACAACATTTTAGTTTTCTTTTGTGTTTTTATCTTTTTTTTCTTCTTGGTAGCTAGAAATATCAACATCAAATACCAACATTCTCCACCTTGATGCTAAGTGGATGAACAGTCTTGTCTCTAAGCTTTAGGAATAAAAATTTTATCACTCCTTTAGTAAAAGTATTAGCCAAATGTTCAAAAGTATTCACATATGTCAATTTGATTTCTTTCTTCTAAACCATGTCTCTAATGAAGTGGTACTTAAAATCAAAATGCTTAGATTTGTTATGATGAATTAGATTCTTTGCCAATTTGATGATGCTCATATCATCATAAAAGATTATTGTTGGTTAGCATTGCTTCTCCCCAATTTCTTCTAAAACTTTCGTGAGTCATATTAATTGTGCACTAGTTATAGTGATAACAATACATTCTACTTTTGTAGAAAAGTGTGCAACTGATCCTTGCTTATTCAAACTTCAACTGATCAACCCCACCAATTGTGAAGCAGTTTTTGAATGTTCACTTTCAGTCATTCAAACTACCATCCAAATCAACATCACTATAACTAGCCAATTTAATCATGTTAGATGCATGATAATGTATGCCAAGATCAATTGTACCCTTCACACACCTTAATATCCTCTTGGATGCCTTCAAATATATCTATGATGGCTCACTCATATACCTTGAAATAAAGGACACGATATAGACAATGTTTGATCTAGTGGTCTTTACACTTTCTAATGATTTTTAGCTCCTATTCATTTGAAAGGACCCTGGTTAGTAGGTTGGAGAATTTTGAAATTAAATGCAACTTTATAGTGAAGTAAGTTAGGTCAGGGAGACTTTGTCACTTAGCATTATGTACTTATTAAAGAGAAACGTTTGTTTGCCTACCGAATAAAAGGGCTTGGTGTTTGAATGACTTATTCCCACCACCAAGATAGAGTTGTAGTTAATAAATAAGAAAACCCACTTTTATCATTCTCCTTTAATACAAATATGTAGGAAAATCCAACATCCTGGCATGGTTCATGCCCTTTCCTCTCAATGCTCATGAATGAAAAGCCTGGATTATCCTCTTTTCTTCTTTATATTAGTATTTATATTTTGTCCATCCCATATTGATAGACTAAGGATGAGCTTTAGAAAAAGTTCTTAAATCTCCTCTGTAGAAATAAAATTTGACATACTCAAACTTAATTCCATTCCTACTTAAATAAATCTATAGGTTTGTAGTCATCGACAATAACAATACACATAAAACTACAATAATAGCAATAGAAGATGATAAGTAAATGTGAGCAAATTTGTATTAACAATGGTTGTGTGGTAATAGCATTATATATACAATCTACAAATCCTATGCAAAATTCTCTTCATGACTGCATATATGACCTAACTACATCTTACCATATGCGTCAGCCACCACTCTACGCTCCTATGCATCACCTTCTTTCCTAAAAAAATGAGAGGAGGGACTTATTTATACTAGAAATTAGTTGCACCGTCCAACTACATGACACCTAATGATTTCCCTAAATTACATTTCATATGCATTTAACTTGCATTACATGACATTTTCAACTATAGGATAAACTAACTTATGGATTTGTTGACATACATGACTTAATCTTATATTCTCATGTATAATATTACATTACCACTTCATAATATTATTAAATATATGTACACATATTTTTTCAAACACTTTGCATACAATTATAAAATAACATAGATTGATAATATTTATTCACTTAGATATATCAAGTTGCTTGCCTACATCTATCCCTCTAAACTAGTTAGAGTCCTTAATGATTTATGTTTTAAACACTAGGAATAGAAGTACTAAACAATGTAATGGAATCTCTTGTTGCACTCTTTTCATTTTTGTCTATTCCATACATCTTCTACAACTGACAACACTTTAAACTTCTCGTAACACATTGCTTTCTAATTGCGTAATTTGCTTGTTGTAATCAGTTGTAACATCAACTTGATCAACATGACCATTATTCTTTGATTGTTCGTTCTACTTTTCACAATCATCCATATCGTCAACTTGATCAATATGACTAGCATAGCCGACATGATGAATATGACCTTCATGACCAACATGATCAACAAGATCAACATCACCAATATAATGAACATGGCAGACAACACCCACATGGGTTAAAGGGCAATATCCTTATAGACTTATGGGTAGCGCTCCAAAACCTAAATGAAAAATCCACTAAAATCATCATTGTCTCTACTAATGTTTTCTCCTCATCAACATTTTGGGAGCCTTCACTCGGCTAATTGAAATAACTTTCCCTTATCTCTAATTCACTTCTCTCTTGCTCTATATGACTACTTTTTGGTTGTTGACAAGCATCCCTCTCCGTGTATAGTTCCTTTGATGATAACTCCTCTGATTGCACTATCTCAGACAATATTCCCACAAC
The DNA here is from genome assembly GCA_028583015.1 of Wollemia nobilis. NCBI lineage: Eukaryota > Viridiplantae > Streptophyta > Pinopsida > Araucariales > Araucariaceae > Wollemia > Wollemia nobilis. The sequence continues at coordinate 28,533,839 of JAQPPZ010000856.1, read as the reverse complement.
CAACCTCTCCTCTTAAAGTAGCTCCTCTGACGATAACTTCTCATATGACTACTCCTTTAACAACTACTCCTTTGATAACACAACTTCTTAGATGATAACTCCTATAACGACAACTCCTTTGATGGTAGATCCTCTGATGGATACTTATTATACGACAACTCCTCTTGCGATAGCTCCTCTAATGGCAACATATCAGACGATGACTCCTCTAACAAATTCTTAGGCAATAGCTCCTCTGATGATAACTTCTCACATGATAGTTCTTTTGATGATAACTCCTCTGATGATAGTTCCTCAAATGATAACTCCTTTGATTGTAGCTCCTCTGATGACAACTCATTTTATGCCAACTCCTTTGATGATAACTTCTCAAATTATAGCTCCTCTAACGATAACTCCTTGATGATAGCTTCTTAGATGATAACTCCTTAGACAATAACTCCTTTGGTATATGACTATGATATTCAATCACCTTCACCTCATCCATATGCCCATCCTCCTAATGATGCATTGTCATCCAACCTTCTTCTCTATGGTACCCTATCATCTAGCCTCCCTGCTAACTACATTATTTTGTTTAGTAACTCTATTGACTTCACTTTGTTGTCCAATCACTTTGTTTATGACACTCTACAACTTCTTCCTACAAAGTTTCAATGACTTGCTAGATTTTTGCTTCTTCAATTGAGATCAAATTCACTTGCTCAATTTGAATCAAGCTCATCAAGTTCACCTCCTCAAGCAGGTTCACTTCCTCAAATGTAATTGGATTCACCATGTCTACTTCCTAGCAAGGGTTGTAACTCTTCTTCGACTCTTCAAACTCTTGATGAATCACTTGTTCATCTTGTTTTAAAACACTTTGACAATCAAGTGAGAAGTGCCCCCATAATTGGCATTGCCAATAATGCACAATGGGTCTGCCTTTAATATCATATTTAATTCTTCATATATGAGTTATCCAATGGTTTCCATAGATGTTTTCACCAATGGCATGCCTCCTTCGTATAATCTCCATTTACGTTGCATATACCTTTAGCGATGATCTTGCACTATCTGAGTAACACATCCTCAAAGTCATTGTCCATCTATTGGGATTTGCTTCCTTCCTTGACTGCTTGACTCCAATACTTGAATGATGAACTACTCTCCTACCCAAAATCATTACTCTTATTATCTAGCTCATTCTCAATATCAGAATCACTTTCATCCTTTGGGTCACTCTCATTTGCATCAACATGATATCAATATTTTAGTGATGTTTTTGCATCTCTTTCCCAAGTCAAGGTGTATTTCAATACCTCTTGGTATGATATTTGAGGAATCATTGTGATCTTTCGATACATAGGAATAAGTCCACCTATGATCTATCACCTCTTTAATGCATCTATGGGTCTTTCTCCAATTGGTAAAACAACCCACTCAACTTCTAATTGTAGGAATGAACAGACTCATTCTCACCCTGTTTTATTCTATAAATTTCAATAATGACAACATCGTCATTGTTAAACAACCAAAATTCTTACACATGCATCATGCAACTCTTTCCATGTTGAAGAACACAAGCTTATACTGAGAAGGGGGGTGAACAATATAAGATCAAACTTTTACTTTTCTTTCCAAATGATAACAACAATAATATCAATGTAGTAAATGAAACAATGCACAAATCATCACACACATGAGAGACACAGATTTAACATGGTTCACCCAATGTGGGCTACGTCCATGGAGAAAATATTTCTTATAAAATTTCTCAACAAATATCTTGGGAACCAATTCCCTATTACAATTTTATGGGCCTCTACCCAAAGGAGATCTCAATCCCCTATGCTCAAGTTCATGGACCTCTATCCATAGGAGACCTCTATCCCCTCTACTCTGGTTTGTGGACCTCTATCCATAGGAGACCTCTATCCCCACTACTCTAGTTTGTGGACCTCTATCCATAGGAGACCTCTATCCCCACTACTCTGGTTTGTGGACCTCTATCCATAGGAGACCTCTATCCCCACTACTCTGGTTTATGGACCTCTATCCATAGGAGACCTCTATCCCCTCTACTCTAGTTTGTGGACCTCTATCCATATGAGAACTTTATCCCCTCTACTCTAGTTCGTGGACCTCTATCCATAGGAGAACTCTATCCCCTCAACTCTGGTTCGTGGACCTCTATCCATAGGAGAACTCTATCCCCTTGCTCTGGTCTACTCCAAAGCCTGCTCACAACTTTGCTCAAATCTACTCCAAGTCTATACATAAGACTTGCTTAAATCTTCTTACCAAACCTTCTCAAACTACTCTAAGCCTATATAAAGCTTGCTCAAATATGCTCCAAGCCTTTTCACAAGGCTTGCTCAACAACCCTCAACTCTACTCAAATCTACACCAAGCCTACTCACAAGGCTTACCCAAATCAGCTCGCAAACTTGCTCTCAACTCTGCTCAAATCTTCTCCAAGCCTACACACAAGACTTGCTCAAATCTTCTCACCAAAACCTGCTCAAATATTCTCCAAGCCTACACATAAGGCTTGCTTAAATATGCTCACCAAACCTGCTCAATCTCAATCCTGCTCAAAACATATACTCAAATATGCTCATAACACATGCTCAAATCTGCTCATAACACATGCTCAAATATTCTCATAACACATACTCAAATCTGCTCATAATACATACTCAAATATGCTCATAACACATACTTAGATCTGCTCATAACACATACTCAAATCTGCTCATAACACATACTCAAATCTACTCATAACACATACTCATATCTGCTCATAACACATACTCAAATATTCTCATAACACATACTCAAATCTGCTTCAATCCTACTCATAGAAACTGCTCAAACATTCCCAATTCTTGCATACAAACAATTTCATATATCTTTCCCAAAAGTGCTTTCCTTGACTAAAGTAGTTTAGACATATTCTACCCAAAATTCATTTAACCTCTTGAACATATAGAGAATGATATGTACTATTAAATGCCCAATATGTTCTTCACATTCACATGTCTCACATTTATTATATTTTAATGGTAGCTCTAGTCTAGCACTTTGATAACTGACCTTCTTATGTATTTTCCACAATCAAAACTGATGCACACACTTGCTTCACAAATCCGATTTCTAACACTTGCACATTCACTTTCAATGACACTCAAACCAATGCATAATTTGTTCTCAAACCCTAGCACATGTGTTTCCAATTTCATTCAACAATGAAGCATAATTTTATTTTCAACCTCTAGCACATGTGTTTCCAATTTTATTCAACAATGAAGCACAATTTTGTTCTCAAACCCTAGCACATGTGTTTCCAATTTTATTCAACAATGAAGCACAATTTTATTTTCAAACCCTAGCACATGTGTTTCCAACAATGCACATAAACTTAATCCTTATATCTCCTCCTTATGACATCAAACATATTTGCTCAACCAAACACCTTAAGGAAGAAATTAGATCACCATACCTCTTAAATTTCTTTGATGAAGATGTGCCCTCAAGAACCTATCTCAAAATAATTTTCTTTCCTTTGCCACTTGAAAGTTTGGTTAGCAATTTCCTTTTTCATACAATGAAAATCCTTCTCAAAAATATGTTCACAATAATGCCTGAAAATAATGCTCTATGATCCTCTTTTAATTTCACAAAATAAAGCTTTTAAACCATCACAATTTTCCCTCTATATCAAACACAACAAAACAATAAGCCACAATACACCTTATTTCTCCATTTCTCACATGCAAAAATATATCCCTTATTTTTCTACTTTATAATATTTGCACACACAAAAAATATTTATGTACCCTTATGACTCCTATATGCAAAATAGAAGCACCTTGTATCATGCACACCCTTATACTCCTTGTAAATATTAATCAAACCTTAGCACATACCTTACAAAAATTATTGCTAGCATGGATGGGAATTGACCCTTCGACCTCAAGCTCCCAATGGCAGTGCATGACCACTTGGGCTAACCAAGTGGATGAGACCTCACGTGTGTGCTAACAACCTTATCTCCTCTATTGCGTTCATCAAAAAAAACAAAAGCTCTTCAAATAGGCACCGATGAGAATCGAACCGCGAACCAACTCCCTCACAACAACTTAGCACAAGTCCAACTACCGCTTGGGCTACCCTGGAGGATGACATCAAGGGGGTGAATGAAAATATTTGATTTATCTTTCTGTTGTACTTCTAAAATGACATTGTCCCCCTTCTCCTATTTGTTGTCACCTCTTCACATCTTCCACATCGAATCAAAAATCGAAATCTTGCTTAAACCAAAGTTTGAGGGCAATATTTATATACGTTTCAATGCATGCTTTTTGACGTCGACCCACTTTGATATTTGATTTTTGATAATTTAAATTTACTTTGGTGCCTTTAAAATTTATACTTTGATATTATAATATTTTTAAAAATATATTATAATAAAACCTTTTGCCTTTCCTTGAATATTTTTCAACCAAATAAAACCTTGTCTTTTTCTTGCAATTTAAAATATTTTTCAACCAAATGAGGCCCTGTCACTTTTAAACTCTCTTAATAATATTTAAATTTAAAATTTAAATATTATAATCCTTTTCTTGAATATTCTCTTTGCTTTGCTTTCACAACCATGGAAAATATTTTACCTTGAAATCCATGCTCTCTTTGACATCCATGACCATGACCTTTGACATCAATGACAACTCAAATTACACCTCAATATGCTAAATATTTCCAACAATCTCCCCCTTTGTCATTGATGGCAACCCTTTCAAAAAATATTCTTTTAGTGCAACTGGATACCAAAACTGCTCCCCTTGAGAAGTTGCTCCCCCTTACTGAAATCTCTCCCCCTTACTGAATTCTCTCCCCCTTTGACATCAATGGCAAAGGGCTCCATGGGGCTAAAAATAAGATATTTTAGCATAGCCCCCACACCACCTCCTCTTCTTGAGGTGATTAATTTTGGGATGGGAGTGAAACTACTCCCAACTTACAATGCTCTTCTCCTTTTTCAATATTCTTCTTCCATACCTTTGTAGCCATACCTCTTTGAACATTTTGGTTATCCTTCTTCATGCTTGTCCTTGGAGATTCCTGAAAGTCTGTTCTACACCACTTTGCTCTATGCCCAAAATTATTGCAATTGTAACATCTGATGTTGTAGTTCTTGAAAGGTGTAAATGAATTGAAATTCCTCTTGGTGAAACCATAATCATTCTTACCATGAACCCTACAATGTATAACTTTATGACCAAAATGATTACATGAGAAACAATGCCCTTGGAAGAAATATTCATCTTGCCTTGGAAAATATGGTCTCTTGGTCCTTTCTTTGCCTTCTCTGTGATGATCCTTATTTCTTGATTGTGCATTATTTTCTTCCTCAATGATGCTTCCACTTCTCAACTTATCAACATAGGTCTTAGGTTCTTCTTCAATCTCTTCCTCTGAGACTTCCTTTTCTTTTGAGCTTGACTCCCCTTTTTGTACCTCTTGAATTTCTTCATAGCCTAGTCCTGATTTGATAAATGAAGATCTTTGTGCTTTGATAATGTTATCCAGAGTTTTTGAACTTTTCCCAAACCTATGCAGCTTGTCCTTAGAATATTTCACTTCCATCCTTAGAGAAACCACTTCATGTTCTAGTCTTTCACATTCTAACTCTTTTACCTCTAACTTTTTAACCATAAATTTTTCAATTCTCCTTGCCTTTTCAACCTTAACTTTTAAGTTTTTGAGATCTTGTTGAAGCTTTACCTTTGTTTCCTCATCTTCTTGAACTTGAGCCTTCAATATTGAGTTCTTCTTTCTAACTCTTTTCAACTCTTTAAGAGCAACAATAAGTTCCTCTTCTAGGTCAATTGTGGCTTCTTCTTCTTTTTTTGAACCTTCCTCTAGTTCTTCAACTATAGGAGCATCTTCTACTTGGTCTTCAATAGGAGTGTCCTCTTCCTCTTCTATTGCCAAAAATAGAATCTCTTCTTTTTCACTATCTGAGAAAATTTTATCACTATCACTTGAAGCACTGCTTGCTTCTTCCACATAGAAACTCTTCTTGTGCCTTTGAAAAATATTCTTCTCATGCTTGCCTTGACCATACCTATTTTTCTTTTCATACCTAAATTTTATTTCTTCCTTCTTCTTATAATCTTGTTTCTCTTCACTGCTACTACTTCCAACTTGTGGATAATTAGATGCATAGTGACCAAAGTTACCACAATTAAAAAATTTCACTATCTTCATATCTTTGTGTTTTCTTGAGCCCTTCTTATTTCTTCTCACAAAGTTAGCTTCTTCATCACTACTTGACTCATCACTTGATTCTGGTTTCTTATCTTTTGTCTTCTTTGAAACTTTGAATGTTACCTCTTTCTTGGAATTTTGATCTTTTTCTGTCCTCATCTCATAAGCTATGAGAATTCCATGTAATTCATCCATTTTCAACTTATCAAGATCCTTCATCTCTTCTATTTCTGAAACCTTTGCATCATATCTCATAGGGAGTGATCTTAATACTTTCTGAGCAACACTAGAGTCCTCAATTTCTTATCCTAGTCCATGCATGGTATTAACAACTTCATCAACATGAAGTAAGTATTTAGCAATATCTTCCTCATATTTCATCTTCAACTCTTCAAACCTCCTCCTGTGAGTTTGAAGTTTTGCCAACTTAACCTTGTTATCTCCTTCATATGTTTTCTTCAATTTGTCCCATATTTATTTTGTTTATTTGCAGTGCATAACTTTCACAAAATCTGATTCATGTAATCCACTCAAGATTCCATTCATAGCCTTGGCATTACTTTCATATGGTTTCCTGCTATCCTTATCTATGGGAGGAGTAGTTGAAGGTTTGAACCCATCCTCAATAGATTGCCATGTTTCATATCCTTGTGCCATCAAATAAGTCTTCATCCTCATACTCCAGAAAGCATAATTATTCCCATCAAACATTGGAGCCTTATTTGTTGAAGATCCACTTTGAGAAGCCATCTGTGTTCCTGTAAGATCTTTCTTCAAGTTGTTAGAATTTTTCAAAGGAACCCACTCTAATACCAATTGAAGAACACAAGCTTATATTGAGAGGGGGGTGAATAGTATAAGATCAAAATTTTACTTTTCTTTCCAAATGATAATAATAATAATATCAATGTAGTAAATGAAATAATGCACAAATCATCACACACATGAGAGACATAGATTTAACGTGGTTCACCCAATGTGGGCTACATCCATGGAGAAAATATTTCTTATAAAATTTCTCAACAAATCTCTTGGGAACCAATTCCCTATTACAATTTTATGGGCACCCACCCAAAGGAGATCTCAATCCCCTATGCTCAAGTTCATGGACCTCTATCCATAGGAGACACTCTATCCCCTCAACTCTAGTTTATGGACCTCTATCCATAGGAGACCTCTATCCCCTCTACTCTGGTTTGTGGACCTCTATCCACAGGAGACCTCTATTCCCTCTACTCTGGTTTGTGGACCTCTATCCATAGGAGACCTCTATCCCCTCTACTTTGGTTTGTGGACCTTTATCCATAAGAGACCTCTATCCCCTCAACTCTGGTTTATGGACCTCTATCCATAGGAGAACTCTATCCCCTCTACTCTAGTTCATGGATCTCTATTTATAGGAGAACTCTATCCCCTAAACTTTGGTTCGTGGACCTTTATCCATAGGATAAATCTATCCCCTCAACTCTAGTTTATGGACCTCTATCCATAGGAGAACTCTAATCTCCTCAACTCTGGTCTTCTCCAAAGCCTGCTCACAACTCTACTCAAATCTGCTCCAAGTCTATACACAAGACTTGCTTAAATATTCTTACCAAACCTACTCAAACTACTCCAAGCCTATATAAAGCTTGCTCAAATCTACTCCAAGCCTTTTCACAAGGCTTGCTCAACAACCTGCTCAAATCTTCTCCAAGCCTACTCACAAGGCTTGCCCAAATCAACTCGTAAACCTGCTCTCAACTCTGCTCAAATCTACTCCAAGCCTACACACCAGACTTGCTCAAATATTCTCACCAAAACCTGCTCAAATATTCTCCAAGCCTACACACAAGGCTTGCTTAAATCTTCTCACCAAACCTGCTCAATCTGCTCACAGATCCTACTCAAAACATATACTCAAATCTTCTCATAACACATGCTCAAATATTCTCATAACACATGCTCAAATCTTCTCATAACACATACTCAAATATGCTCATAACACATACTCAAATCTTCTCATAACACATACTCAAATCTGCTCATAACACATACTCAAATCTGCTCATAACACATACTCAAATCTTCTCATAACATATACTCATATTTGCTCATAACACATACTCAAATCTACTCATAACATATACTCAAATCTGCTTCAATCTTCTCATAGAAACTGCTCAAACATTCCCAATTCTTGCATACAAACAATTTCATATATCTTTCCCAAAAGTGCTTTCCTTGACTAAAGTAGTTTAGACATATTCTACCTAGAATTCATTTAACCTCTTGAACATATAGAGAATGATATGTACTATTAAATGCCCAATATGTTCTTCACATTCACATGTCTCACATTTATTACATTTTAACGGTAGCTCTAGTCTAGCACTTTGATAACTGACCTTCTTATGTATTTCCCACAATCAAAACTGATGCACACACTTGCTTCACAAATCTGATTTCTAACACTTGCACATTCACTTTCAATGACACTCAAACCAATGCACAATTTGTTCTCAAACCCTAGCACATGTGTTTCCAATTTCATTCAACAATGAAGCATAATTTTATTTTCAACCTCTAGCACATGTGTTTCCAATTTTATTCAACAATGAAGCACAATTTTGTTCTCAAACCCTAGCACATGTGTTTCCAATTTTATTCAACAATGAAGCACAATTTTATTTTCAAACCCTAGCACATGTGTTTCCAACAATGCACATAAACTTAATCCTTATATCTCCTCCTTATGACATCAAACATATTTGCTCAACCAAACACCTTAAGGAAGAAATTAGATCACCATACCTCTTAAATTGCTTTGATGAAGATGTGCCCTCAAGAACCTATCTCAAAATAATTTTCTTTCCTTTGCCACTTGAAATTTTGGTTAGCAATTTCCTTTTTCATACAATGAAAATCCTTCTCAAAAATATGTTCACAATAATGCCTAAAAATAATGCTCTATGATCCTCTTTTAATTTCACAAAATAAAGCTTTTAAACCATCACAATTTTCCCTCTATATCAAACACAACAAAACAATAAGCCACAATACACCTTATTTCTCCATTTCTCACATGCAAAAATATATCCCTTATTTTTCTACTTTATAATATTTGCACACACAAAAAATCTTTATGTACCCTTATGACTCCTATATGCAAAATAGAAGCACCTTGTATCATGCACACCCTTATACTCCTTGCAAATATTAATCAAACATTAGCACATACCTTACAAAAATTATTGCTGGCATGGATGGGAATTGACCCTCCGACCTCAAGCTCCCAATGGCAGTGCATGACCACTTGGGCTAACCAAGCGGATGAGACCTCATGTGTGCGCTAACAACCTTATCTCCTCTATTGCGTTCATTGAAAAAAATAAAAGCTCTTCAAATAGGCACCGACGAGAATCGAACCATGAACCAACTCCCTCACAACAACTTAGCACAAGTCCAACTACCACCTGGGCTACCCTGAGGATGATGTCAAGGGGGCGAATAAAAATATTTGATTTGTCTTTCTATTGCACTTCTAAAATGATGTTGTCCCCCTTCTCCTATTCGTTGTCACCTCTTCGCATCTTCCGCATCGAATCGAAAATTGAAATCTTGCTTAAACCAAAGTTTGAGGGCAATATTTATATATGTTTCAATGCATGCTTTTTGATGTCGGCCCACTTTGATATTTGATTTTTGATAATTTAAATTTACTTTGGCACCTTTAAAATTTATACTTTGATATTATAATATTTAAAAAATATATATTATAATAAAACCTTTTGCCTTTCCTTGAATCTTTTTCAACCAAATAAAACCTTGTCTTTTTCTTGCAATTTAAAATCTTTTTCAACCAAATGAGGCCCTATCACTTTTAAACTCTCTTAATAATATTTAAATTTAAAATTTAAATATTATAATCCTTTTCTTGAATATTCTCTTTGCTTTGCTTTCACAACCATGGAAAATATTTTACCTTGAAATCCATGCTCTCTTTGACATCCATGACCATGACCTTTGACATCAATGATAACTCAAATTACACCTCAATATGCTAAATATTTCCAACACATGTATGGTACTTGTCCTCTAGGAATTTCATGTACCAATCCATTGCACATTCATGAAATATCATAGGAAATAACTACCTCCAATCTAATTCATTATTCTTTCCAATTGCTCTCCACATTGTGTGACAAATTTGTTAATGCTTAACTAGGTCTTTTGTTGCTTCTCCATGAAATAATGGATGTTTACATGATATGCCCAAATTGCCCTTTGATTTGATACGTTGGCCTATTATTGGCCACAATCATTTTTGTATCTCTCCCTTATGCACAACATTAAGCACACCACTTTGCAATTGCTCTTCCACTATACTCCCATTCTTCTTATTATGAAACGTTCTAACCTATAGTTGCTCCAATATCGAACTCCTGTCCCTCTCACTATTGAGCACAATAATCTACAATTTTTCTAGTGTTAAACTTCCATCTTGTGCACTATTGGACACATATTTCATTCCCACCAATGTTAGACTCCTATATCGCTCATCATTATGCACCATAAATTTTAATTGTTTTAGCACCAAAAATTCTTTGTTGACATGCAACTCCTCACAAACACCTTCCATCAACTTCTATTGTTCTTGGACTGAATGACCCTTTAGCCAACATGTACAGTAATTGCCTCAAATGATAGGTCTTGGGATGACACCTTTTGAGACAATAGTCTTTCTTCTAATTATGTCTCTAGATGACAGTCCTTTGAATCCAACTCCAAATAATAGTCTTTCTTCTAACTACGAATCTACATGATAGTCTTCCTTTTGATTGTAGCTCTAGACAATGCCTCCTTCGAACTGTAGATGACGCTTACTTTGACTATAGACTACATTTTTTTTAACTGTAGATGATACTTCCTTCAAACTACAAACTATGCTTCCTAGTATTATAACTTCGTCATTTGGATGATAAACTACATTTTGCATCAAGATGATGATCTTTAATTGCATCAATACAACATAATTCAGTTGCATTAGGATGACAAACTTTAGTTGATTTGATTGTAAATTCTTCATTTATTGATCTTTCTATGACCTGATAAATACACCATAAACAATGTAAATAAAGTGAAAGCAACAAAAGAAGGTTTCAATATTGATATTACAACACGAGTATTACTTTCGATTACAAAATACCGCTTGGGTTACAATGGACCTCCTAAAAGAAATATTTTTATTTGCAAGTAAATTAGATGACGCCTTCAATCTTCTCTTGGATCACACTCGAGAATATCAAATGGGTTTTACAACCTTATCTCTTGACCACCCTAAGCCTCATGTTGCTCTTGACTCCTGCACATAAGCACACAACAAGTCATCCACAACATTCGTTGGGTCTTTCTAGATAAAGCCTAAAATCATGAAAAGAAAGTTACAAAACTCATAAAATATGTGTTGACAATTAAAAAAGGCATGTAAACATTCACAAAACTATGTAAGGATTGCTTGCTTTGCTTTCTTACCTTTCTGTTGTCAATCTTAGGTATTTTTCTGGCTCCTGTGTGGCCACCTAGGGTGGTTGTTTGGATATATGTGCCCTTCTAGGGTGGTTACCTAGTTTTGTGTGGTCACCTAGAGTGGCTAGATTTGTATTGTGGCATAGGATCCAAAGTCATATCTAGGGCCTTTCTACAAGTGTTTTGAATCCCTTGGTGCAAGTTAAGTGTTGTTGGGTTGTTTGAGATGTGAATAACTACAAAATGAAGGTTATCGAGCATCCCAAAGAGACTCCATGGTTGATGTCCTTGAGATCTTCAAAGGAGGTACTTGCACTCATACATTTAGAGATCCACAATAGGGGCCAAAGACATTTGGGTAGAGTTTCGGTAGTAATTATCGGATGCTCTCTAATGGAAAAATGATGGTTTATTTATAGAATTTGTGGAGGGTTGGTGAGTGGGATGACTTGGTAAACCAGGACAACCAAGTGAAAAAAGTGGGTGAGGTGGAGAGGGTGAGATGTTTCAATAAGCGAGAGATGTCGTAAGTTAAGTGGTGGAGAGGCTTAGTCAAGATGGTTGTAATTTGGAGAGGTGGCAAGTTAAGTGGTGGAGATGTGTGCACATGTGTCAAGTGGAGGTGGTAGTTAAGTGGGGACATGTGTCAAGTGGAGGAGGAAGCTAAGTGGGGGACATGCATAAAGTGGGAGGGAAGGCTAGAAATTATTTATTATTTTATAAAATTTAATTATGCACAAAAAATTAGATATTTATTTATTTATTATCATTGCTTAGTATTATTATTATTATTTTTGGAGGGTTTTAGAATTTTATGGAGAATGAAAGGGGATTTAGGGTGATTATGAAATTAACATATTTCAGGTGTATACAGATGCCCCTTTTTGTATTGTGTTGTGTATAAACACAATGCGATGCAAAAATAGATGATACCTATTACTAGATTGATGATGGATAGTGACGAATGGATGACGATGGTTGGTGAGTGGATGACTAAAGTGGTATTTGGCTTGATAAAAATGATGTAAGGTTACCCCAAACCAAGGATAATGTATGACGCCCTAGTTATGAAAGCAATGAATATCTGTGAACCTTATCGTTGATGGATTTTTTAGCACATTGAAACAACTATGCTAACAACTATACTAATGAGACATGAGTCGTGAGTCATTGTGCTAAAAAACTATGCTAATGAGACATGAGCCATTATGCTAAGAACTATGCTATGATTAAGAAAGCAATTTGGGGTGAATGATAGTCTCGGACAAGGTTCTAGGATAGACGTCGATTCCAAAAATGGGTGTTTGATTATTGAACTTGTTTGGGATAAAATTTTGTGGATATTGTCTACCCCCTCAAGTGGCGAGTGGGTGGACGAAAAGAAATGACAACCATGAGTCGATTGATAATAATTAGATGCAAAATGTGCCAATGAGGTATGTATAATGGAGGTGCAAAGCGTTATGTAGGTGGTCTATGCAAAAATTTGGAATTATGGTGGTTTTTGTATGTGTTTGCCTTGCAAAATGACCTTTCCAACTGCCTAGGGCAGCTACCTACACCTGTGTGATTGTCCTGGGTGGCTACTTTGCACCTATGTGACCACCCAAGGCATTTGATGACCTGTTAAGGTGATCAACAACGCATAGGTTATAAATAGGCACTTGGACTTTCGTTTTTACAATTGCACTGGGTGGGAGAGAAAAAGGAGAAAGAAGAGAATATGGGTGATTGATGAGATGGTGGGAGAGAGCACGACAACGAGAGTTGAAGGGTGTGTAGAGAAGGTGGTAGCCTATGGCCCTTAGGTTGTCGGTAGTTTATGTTGTAGGTGAATGTGCGAGTGGAAAATAGTTTAGAATTTTGTGTGTTTTTTTAGTTTTTTGGTTTTGTTTGATTTTTATTTTTATTTTTTTTGTGGGTATTGTGTGGTAAAGTGGTGGGTTGATGGAGGATGGGACTAGGGGTGAATTTTTTTTCTTTTTTTTTTAGAATTTGAAATGTGAAATAGTAAAATGGATGATATTTTTTTTTTGTGTTTTTAGAATTTGAACTGTGAAAATGATGAAAAGGGTGAGAATTTTTTTAATGAAATTTGAAATTTGAACTATGAAAATGATGAAATGGGCTGAATTTTTTTTAGGGATTTTTTTGCATTTTGACATGGATGAAATGGATGGGGAAAATGGTGTTTTTCGTATTTTTAAATTTTTAAATTTTGATAATGTTATTGTTTATTTATAAAAGGATGAAGGTATGTATGGTGGGATAATGATTTTGTGGTGATGATTACAGTTGAGGATATTACAACCACGGCATAGGTTTGACACTATATTTTCAAGTGCTAGGAAGAAGTTGAATGAGGTAAACTAGAAATGGTTACGAGCAATAGGCCTAGAGGTAGTAACCTAGATAGAGCCTATGCATGCAGATCAGGGGTACCTGTCAGCGTTGGTAGAGAGATGGAACATAGATAGAGGGACTTTCCACATCCCTACAAGGAATATGATAATGACCCTTGAGGACATGTACTATATATTTCAACTTCTTATGGAGGAGCTTCATATATGACAATGACAAAGAAGGATGTGATACCACGAGGATATGGTTATGAGTGGGAGACGGTTAAGATAGGTAGTGGTGGGATACCGTGCCTCTTGGAGTATCATCAAAATAGATGTTCTATGTGGCATATAGTCCTGATGTTCTTAATTTTGAATGATAATATTAAATTCTTCAGGTGCATGGTTTCCATGGAACCTATTAGGCTTAATGATGGACTTGGTAGAGATGTCGATCATATATGCATGGGCATAAACATTTTTAATGCATATGTATGTGGAGTTATATGAGGTGAGACAACGAAGGCAAGTGGGTTTGGGATACACTATATTATTACAAGTGTGGGCTTGGGATCACTTCAGTATACGTTGTCCTATTGGATTACCATGTGAGATGGATGCAGAGTTGATGGTAGAGTGACCCTATGTATTGTGGTGTGGACATGATAGGGAAGCACCACAAATTCAATCGTACAATAAGGATGGTGAGTATTATCGATGATTATGGGCTAACCTTAGGTCTAAGGATGTGATATGGAGGTTGTGGAATGGAGGGCCAACATGGGCAGAGGATGGTATCCACTTGGTTCAGGTACGACGGGTTATGTGGATTACAAGGTAGCATGGGATAGAGCATGAGTTCTTCCATTTCTCTCAGGTGTAGAGGTAGTTTGGGTTGAGATAAGGAGTACCAAACCCCCCTAACATTTATAGCAGGTGAGGGCATGAGACAAAATTAGAGTGGTCATAGATGGATTCGATGGGGGATGAGCGAGATGAGGTAATCACGATGGCTGATGAGGATGGTGTTAAGATGATCATCAAGTATGATACCTGGTGGGTGATACAATACTGGTATCCCTAAAGGGCATCAGATGAGGTAGTATGTGAGGATTCAGTAGGGGGTGATGGGGGGAGGGTGTGGTAGAGGAGCCACTATGATAATGATGTTATCAATGAGTAGTCAGTGGGGAAGGGTCATCAAAGGTTATGGAGGAGGGACTGTTAAATTTTAAGTAGGAGGAGGAGGGTTGTGATCATACAAAGTTTATGGAGATGAAAGATCGGGGTGAAGATAGGGGTGTAGATGAGTGGGGGAAGGGATCTAAGAGGGGTAACAATGATGATGAGGAATGGATGATGCTTTAGGTAGAGCAGGATAGTCTATGGGAGGATCATAAATAAATGATGGTAAAGCTTGCATAGGTGGAGTGACAATAGGCTATGATGGTGGTTGAGAGGGAGGTTATGGGCAAGAGGGAGGCTCTATGCTAGTAGATGGGGTAACGATGGTAGATAGGGATCGAGTAGTGATGGAGATGGTGGAGTTATGGGATGAGGCTATCATAGTTGGTTTACGAGTAGAGGTGGTAGTGGTTCAAGAGGGAGAGATATTAGCCTAGGTCTTGGTGCGATGAGAGAGAGCCTATATTGGATTTTTGGAGGATACATTGATGAGGTATTGAATAGCTATACTATCAAGGTGATCTACCTCATAGTTAGAGTGAAGCCAGAGGAGTAGAGCATCAGGTGAACCATTAGTACGATATTTTGTGTCATAATTTAGGGAGCCATCAACTGAACAATCATCAAGGGTTGGTTCCTCGTGAGGATATGAGCGAGAGGGAAGGTAGAGTGGTAATGAATAGGCTCATCGATCGAGATGAGAGGGGAGTGATGAGACTAGTAGTGGGAATTAGTGAGGCCTAAGGTAGTTATCGTTTGATTGTATTTTTGTAGGCCTATAGGATATGATGATGTAGCCTACGAGATTGACTTTATTATTATTATGATATATGATATTTTTATGACATGATGACTATGTGTGTGTATGTGAATTTTGTGGAAATTATGTGCCTTGTATGGGATGATGTAATGTGTGATGAATGCGTCATGTCTTACGATGATGTTCATAGTATATAATTTAGATTATGAAATGATAAATATGGTGAAGGTGAGATGTAATGGTTATGAAGCGATGAATGTAATAATATGGAGATATATATGCATGTTTGATTATCATTCTAAAAGGCCTAACAATGCATCACTACTCATGAGTTGACTAATTAATCAAGGGCATCAACATAATGGTTCTAACATAAATGCAAAATAGAATGGAGTGAATGTGACACTATGGATATAACAGATGAATTAACTGTAGGAGGAAAGGGGACATGACTTGTCATTTAGCCTATCCTACGAAGGAAGAATCGACAAGTGCTTTCAGGAAGCTCAAAAATCCTAGTGACATCGATCAAACTCATCTACTAATCAAATAAGTGCTTGAAGATACTAAGACCAACCAAGGGAGTCAAGTTGCTCAAAGACCAAAGTGTGTGTAGTGATGTTCATTTTCAATTTTGAGTAAGGTAGGACTGACCAATTGTGACTCAAGTCATTATAAGCTAGCTCATCCATGAGCGATCATAGATCTATAAAAAACGTTGCTAATATGATAAATATGTCATCACATAGAGGGCATACTCCACTGTCAGTCAAACATCTATAGCCCCGATAGAGATAGCCCCATAATCCTTCGATGTTACTTCACTACTAGCTAAGCATTTATAGCCTCGATAAAGATGTCTAATGTTGCTAAGGATCCATGATAAAATATAATTTTGTTTGATATTGAATTTTATTGATGATGATTTTTTTGACACATTTGTTATGTGGATCCTCGGGTTTGAATTATGCGTATGATAGGATGAGAAGGGGAAACTATTCATTTTATGGTGAGATGGGTGCTTGGTTTTATCTTTCTTAGACTCAATATATGATTAATATATAAGATGTGTGCATGTTCTAGGATAAAGCCTAAGGTAACCAGGAAGGTCTTTCGCACTTAAGGGATAGATGACATTCAATGAAGGTTGATTGAGATACTAGGTATACTTGAGTGACCAAAAGAACCCATTGTGATCACCATTTATGTGACTCAAGAAATACACCATAAAAAATGTAAATAAAGCAAAAGCAACAAAAGAATATCTTGATATTGATATTGCAATATCAATATTTATTTCGATTACAAACAATCGCTTGGGTTACAATGGACCTCCCAAACGGGAGGCTTTTCTTTACAGGTAAACTAGATGGGTCCTTCAATATTCTCTTGGATCATACTTTAGAGTCTCAAACGGGTTTTACAGTCTTGTCTCTTGATCGCCCTAAGCCTCGTGCTACCCCTAACTCTTGCACACAAGCACATGACAAGTCATCGTCAACATCTATTGGGCCTTTCTAGATGAGGTCTGAAATCATGAAAAGGAAGTCACAAAACTAAAAATATGTGTCGACAGTTACAAAATGCATGTAAACATTTACAAAACTATGTTAGGATTGCTTGCTTTGCTTTCTTACATTTATGTTATCAATTCTAGGTCTTTGTCTAGATCATATGTGGTCGTCTAGGGCTGCTACCTAGCTCTATGTGGTCGCCTAGGGTAGTTGGACCTTGTGTGACCGTAGTGGGTGGTTGTCTGGCTCTGTGTGGCTACCTAGGGTAGTTGGACTTGTGTTGTGGTAGAGGCTCCAAAGTTAGATCTAGGGCCTTTTTGGAAGTTTTCGAAACCCCTTGGTGTAATTTCGATGTTGTTTTATGTGTGAATAATTGCAAAACAAAGGTTATCGAGCATCCCAAAGAGACTCCATGGTTGATGTTCTTGAGCTCTTCGAAGGAGGTACCTGCACTCACAATTTTAGATATCCACAATAGGGACCAAACAAATTTGGGTAGAGTTTTGGTAGTATTTTTTGGATGCTCTCTAATGGAAGAAAATGATGGTTTATTCATAGAATTTGTGGAGGGTTGGTGAGTGGGATGACTTGAAAAGCCAAGGAAACCAAGTGGTAAGAGTGGGTGAGATGGAGAGGCTGAGATGTTTTAGTTAGGGGGAGATGTGGCAAGTTAAGTGGTGGAGAGGCTTAGTCAGGATGGTTGTAATTTGGAGAGGTGGCAAGTTAAGTGGTGGAGATGTGTGCACATGTGTCAAGTGGAGGTGGTAGTTAAGTGGGAAAATGTGTCAAGTGGAGGTGGTAGTTAAGTGGGAACATGTGTCAAGTGGAGGTAGAAGCTAAGTGGGGGATACATGTCAAGTGGGAAGGGAGGATAAAAATTATTTACTATTTTATAAAGTTTAATTGTGCACAAAAATTAGATTTTTATTTATTTATTTATTATTGCTTAGTATTATTATTATTATTATTATTATGGAGGATTTTGGGATTTTATGGAGAATGAAAGAGGATTTAGGGTAATTATGAAATTAACACATTTTGGGTGTCTATACTTTCATCTATACTTTATTTATCTATAGATTCTCCATCTATATATCCTTTGTCTATAGTTCCTATGTTTGTAGTTTGTGTTTTGCATATGCTTTATTTGTATTTTCTACATCTATAGATCCTTTGTCTATAGATTCTTCATCTGCAATTAGATGCCAGTCTTCCCTACCTTCCATCTATGCACTTGTCGTGCATGTCTCGTTAGATGACCCTTCATCCGCATTAACAAACAAATCTATCACTTTATATCTTTCATTGTCTACATTCCATTATTATCGTTGCACATCTTCCCAAGTGGTGTGCTTCTTACAACTCCATGTCAATAGGTTGGACCCAAATTCATACATGCAATTATGTTAGAACGTATAAATAATATTTAATGTACTAAAACTTAATTTCATTTCTACTTAAATAAATGTACAATTCTACAATCATTGACAATAACAATAGCATATGATAAGTAAATATGAGCATATTTGTATTGTTAGGACCCTCCTAACATGTCCTAATTACTTATATTATTTATTCATTATATTCTAGGGTCACAACCCTTCACTCTTACAACTATTAGACTAGGTATTTAAATGCAATCCACATATGATAATAAGGCATCATCGAACAAATATATAAATTAAGTCTATTGTGGGTTTTCTACCTTACAATCAAAAAGCGATTCAATATAAAAATGATCCTGCTTCCCGCACCATTTAGTTTCATACCATCTGGATCAGAGCTAGATCAAGGAGCAAATTCACCATTAAAATTTTTTCCCACCGCACATTTCAGCCAGTCCACATTCGCGAGGACGCAAACAACATTCACGCTTCACGGATCCGTGTCAAAATCCTCGCAAAAAATTAAACCTTCTCCTAAGGTACGAATTAAGTTGTCTTACACCCAAATTGCTCGACCTTTCGCGTGGTGACCGGTGGCCGTTTTGAAAAAGCTAAAATCTTCAACGCAGAATCAAGGTTTTCGACGTCCGAAACGCAAAGGAAAAAAATTAAAATTATTATTATTTTTTTTTATTTATTTTTTTTTTTGCTCACTCGTACTAAGTCATATTGATCGTTACCTACACCAACCGCAATGGTTGAAGGATGACGATCACTGGATTCCGTTCATGAGAAACACGAAAGGCTTGCCAAAGAAGTTCAACAGGAAAGAGAGGAGAATACCCGTACCACAAGAGAACTCTTCGAGAAAATATTTGCAATGGATGTTAAACTTGATGCCATCACCAAAAAACACATGCAAATTCACCCAACCACGGGTCATCAAACCGAGCAATGTTAGGAGGTCCACAAACTTCCATTCTACCCTGGACGACCAAATTAGACTTCCCAAAATTTGAAGGAGGAGACCCTACAAACTGGATCTACCGAGCAGAGCAATATTTCTCACTAAATCAAATTCCAAAAATGCAAAAAGTGCATATCGCCTCCTTCCACTTGGAAAATGATGCCATCCAATGGTACCAATGGTTCGAGAAAACTAACGGCACTCCGACGTGGTCAACCTTTACACATAATCTATTAGTGCGATTCGGCCCTAGCAAGTTTCAAAGCTTTACAGGGGCCCTCACTAAATTATGCCAAACCACTTTGGTAAGCGAATACCAAGCAGAATTTGAAAGGCTAGCTAATCGAACATCCGGATTAGACGTTGCCTTCTTTCAAGAATGTTTTGTCAATGGATTAAAAGAAGAAATTCGAATAGAGGTGCAAATGTATAACCCTACAAACATGTTAGAGACCATCGGCTTGGCGAAATTAGTGGAGGACAAAATCAAGGCACGAAATCGGTTCACAAAACCAACTTGGGGGAAACCATCAAACACTTATACCAACCCCAAACCAATGCAAAATGGACGAACCCAAAACTCCTACACACCCCCCAAAATTAACCCCGCTCTACCAATTAAGCGTCTGAGTTTCGAGGAAATGAAGGAAAGACAAGCTAAGGGTCTTTGCTACCATTGCGATGAGAAATTTGATAGAAATCATAAATGTGCCTCACGGAAATTATATATTCTAGATGCCACAGAGGAAGGGAATTCTACCGAAGAGGAACCCGAACTCGAAGTAGAGGTATTATCCAACACACTTGAAAGTGACGAAGAAAATGCACCAAAGGTTTCCTTCAACGCCCTTGTCGAATTTTTTGCCCCTCAAACAATGCGAGTTAAAGGGTATTTTAAGAAACAAAACCTTACCGTGCTCCTAGATTCTGGTAGCACGCACAATTTTATCGATCCAAAGGTGGCTAAACAAGCAAATTGTTTTATATACCCTTGCAATAACTTCGAAGTGATGATTGGAAACGACGAAAAAATTGCATGCAAAGGAAAATGCAGAAATATAAAACTAACTATGGGGGTTTATAACATGAAAGGCGACATGTACGTCCTACCCCTAGGTGGGTGCGACATTGTACTAGGCGTACAATGGTTACGAAACTTGGGCGTAGTCCAATGGGAATTTGATGAACTATGGATGAAATTCACAACAAAGAACCAAACCTATATTATCCAAGGCCTGAAATCAGGACCTTCCCAAATCGTCACTCGCATAGAATGGAGAAAATTATCCAAAGAGGAAACAAAGGAATGGTCGCCCAATTATTTTCAATTCAACCTAGTCACAAAGAAGACGAGACACCAGAGTTACAAAATATTTTAGACCACCATAAGGCGGTATTCAATGAACCAAAAGGACTACCTCCACAACGAAGTCACGATCACACTATTCCACTATTTCCAGGGCATCACCCTCCTAATATTAGACCTTATCGTTATCCATACCTCCAAAAGACCGAAATAGAGAAATTAGTACAAGAGCTTCTTAAGGCAGGAGTCATTAGACCTAGCAAAAGCCCTTACTCCTCTCCAATTATTTTAGTTAGAAAAAAGGATGGCTCGTGGCATTTATGTGTCGATTTTCGAGCGCTTAATAAAATGACCATCAAAGATAAATTTCCTATTCCGGTCATAGACGAGCTATTAGATGAACTCCACGGGGTAGCTTATTTTTCCAAGTTAGACTTACGGTCAGGCTACCACCAAATACGAGTCAATGAAAAGGATATTCCTAAGACGGCCTTTCGCACTCACGAAGGGCACTACGAATTCTTGGTGATGCCATTTGGCCTGACCAACGCTCCTTCTACCTTTCAAAGTCTAATGAATAAGGTATTTCACCCTTTTCTTCATAAATTTATATTAGTTTTCTTTGATGACATTTTGATTTATAGCAAAACATGGGAAGAACATTTGGACCATGTTAGACAAGCGTTCCAAATCTTGGAGGAAAATCAACTTTATGCAAAAATATCAAAGTGTTCCTTTGGAAAACAAGAAATTGAATACTTAGGGCATATTGTCTCAAAGGAAGGAGTTATGGTAGATCCTTCCAAAATCGAGGAGGTGAAAAATTGGCCTATTCCAAAAACCTTAAAAGCTCTACGTGGGTTTCTTGGACTAACGGGATATTATAGAAAATTTGTCCAAAATTATGGTAAAATCGCTGCTCCTCTAACAACATTACTTAAGAAAAATGCTTTCAAATGGTCGTCTAAAGCGGATGAGGCCTTTATCACCTTGAAAATTGCAATGTGTACCACCCTTGTTCTAGCCATGCCCAACTTTTCTAAACCGTTCGTCATTGAAAGTGACGCTTCAGGAATAGGAATGGGAGTCGTACTCATGCAGGATGAAAGGCCTCTAGCTTTTATAAGCAAAGCATTTTCTCCTAAGAATTTAGCTCGCTCTACGTATGAAAAAGAGATGTTGGCGATTGTCCATGCTATTCAACATTGGAGGCCTTACCTTATTGGCCAACATTTCATTATACGCACCGACCATCATAGCTTGAAGTATTTTTTGGAACAAAGGACTAATACCCAGAACAACAAAAATGGGTTACTAAACTTCTTGGCTATGATTATGAAATTACATATAAAAAGGGAAAGGACAACATGGCAGCCGATGCACTTTCTAGAAAATTTGAAGATATGCCTCAAGTCCATGCTCTTTCCTCCCTTATTCCTAAATGGGTAGATGAGGTGCATGAAGAATGGATAAATGATCCTACTATCCACGCCTTAATTCAACAACTTCAACATAATCCTAGTAGCAAAACTCCATACACTTGGAAGGACAATATATTAAGATACAAAGGGAGGATGGTCCTCACCCCCAATTCAACTTATCGTGAAAAACTTCTTCATGAGTTATATACCTCACCCACTGTAGGCCACTCATGGTTCTTAAAAACCTATAAAAGAGCCACTACCTCCTTCTATTGGGTAGGAATGAAAAATTACATCAAAAACTTTGTAAAAGAATGTGAAGTTTGCCAAAGACAAAAGGGGGAGACCCTCGCTATTCCAGGATTACTTCAACCTCTTCCTATACCCACCAAAACATGGGCAGATATTTCTATGGACTTTATTGAAGGATTACCAAAATCAGGAGGAAAAACAACCATTTTCGTAGTCGTTGATCGTTTATCTAAATATGCCCATTTTTGTTCCGTGGCTCATCCTTATACCGCTAGCACTATAGCCCACCTCTTCCTAGATAACATCTTTAAATTACATGGTATGCCCTCCACAATTGTTAGTGACCGCGACCCAACTTTCACTAGCACCTTTTGGAAGGAATTGTTCAAATTACAAGGTACTCAACTTCGTATGAGCTCCGCTTACCATCCTCAAACCGATGGCCAAACAGAAGTTGTAAATAAATGCTTGGAAACATACCTTCGATGTTTTGTTTCTACTCAACCACTCCATTGGGTAAAGTGGCTTTCACTAGCGGAATGGTGGTATAACACTTCATACCATACGTCCATCAAAATGACTCCTTATGAAGCACTATATGGTCAAACACCACCATCCCTCACTTCCTATATTCCAGGGACTACAAAAGTCCATGCGGTGGAAACGAAACTTGCTAATAGAGATGACATACTACGGATCCTAAAAGAGAACCTACACACCATCCAAAATCGCATGAAGCAGCAAGCCGATCAACATAGAAGCGAACGTAGTTTCCACGAGGGTGATATGGTTTTCTTACGTCTCCAACCTTACCGTCAATCC
Source organism: Wollemia nobilis (assembly GCA_028583015.1). Classification (NCBI taxonomy): domain Eukaryota; kingdom Viridiplantae; phylum Streptophyta; class Pinopsida; order Araucariales; family Araucariaceae; genus Wollemia; species Wollemia nobilis. Next base: position 28,510,122 of record JAQPPZ010000856.1, on the reverse strand, counting down.
TCTCTTAAACAAAAAGGTTCTCAAAAGTTAGCACCCAAATTTTACGGGCCGTATAAAGTTCTCCAACGTATTGGGACCATTGCTTACAAACTAGAGCTTCCTCCCTCTTCCAAACTTCACCCCGTATTTCATGTATCTTGCCTTAAGCTCGCAGTGGGAGCCCATATCACGACACAACCCACTCTCCCTGAATTCTCTGATGATGGAGTACTTCTAGTCGAGCCATAAGCTATCTTGGATCGCCGCTCTCGTCACCTTCGTACTCGCGATATCACGGAAGTTTTAATCCATTGGAAAGGTCTACCTTTAGAAGACGCAACGTGGGAAAATTTTCAAGATATCCAAAGCAGCAATTTCCAAATTTCCAGCTTTGAGGACAAAGCTCCTTTAAGGGGGGTGGCATGTTAGGACCCTCCTAACATGTCCTAATTACTTATATTATTTATTCATTATATTCTAGGGTCACAACCCTTCACTCTTACAACTATTAGACTAGGTATTTAAATGCAATCCACATATGATAATAAGGCATCATCGAACAAATATATAAATTAAGTCTATTGTGGGTTTTCTACCTTACAATCAAAAAGCGATTCAATATAAAAATGATCCTGCTTCCCGCACCATTTAGTTTCATACCATGTATTAACAATGGTTGTATGGTAATAACATTACATATTCAATCTACAAACCTCATGTAGAAAACTCTTCATGATTACATACATGACTCGACTACATTATACCATACTTGTTGACCACCACTCTACGCTCATATGCACCAACCTTCTCTCCTGAATGAATGAGGGGAGGGACTTATTTATAAAAATAGAAATTAGTTGCACCCTCCAACTACATGACACCTCATCATTTCCTTAAATTACATTTCATGTGCATTTAACTTGCATTTACATGGCATTTACCACTACATGGTAAACTAACTCATGACTTTGTTGACATACATGAATTAACCTTATATTATCACGTATAATATTACATTGTCATTTTATAACATTATTAAATATGTGTGCGCATTTTGTCAAACACTTTACATACAACTCCAAAATAACACATATTGACAATACTTATTCGCTAAATGCAGACATATCAAGTTACCTTCCTACATCCTATTTAGATTTGAAATCCCTTTTACTAGAGTATGCTTTCCTCCCTCGAGGTGGGCATCCATCTAAACCATTTTGATTCATATTATTTGCCATGGTTCACGCCCTTTCCTCTTAATGCTCATGAATGAAAATCTAGGGTCATCCTCTTCTTTTTTTTTATTGGTAAAAGGGGTTTTGAAAGGATCTCGTAACCTTTTACAAAAATATGAAGGTTGGGAGAAGAGATCCCAACCAAAAATTAGCTGAATAAATAGACCCTTTGTGGGCTATTGGATAAAAAAACTAAAACAAAAAATAGAATCCCACGCAGGAGCAAGAGAGAATGCCACACTAACTGAGAAGAGAAGCCCTCGCAGGGGCAGCAGAGAAAACCACATAGGTAAACACAAAATTGAAAAGGGTTTTTTTGTATAGGAGAAAATATGGAACGATATAACTCGTTCGTTTATTTTTAATTCTAATCAATTCCTCAATTGCAATATAATGAAGTAATACGAAACCGCAACAATAAATAAAATAAATCAAATTGGATATAGTTCGCCACTCAGGGAGGGCACGTCCCCGTCGTGAAGGCACTTGCGAATTGCAGTGAATAAAAAATAAAAACACGATGATTTAATTTTAAATAATCTATCTAATATATATATGAAATGTTTACTCTTGGAATACCTAGCCGACGGCTAGGTTTGGTGTGTAACATGACTCCCCTCCTCGGAAAGCTTTGTCCTCAAAGCTGGAAATGTCTGGAAAATACTTTCAGGTTCCCATGTGGCATCCTCCTCTGGTAAATCTTGCCATTTGATGAGAAATTCTTGAATCTGACGTGATCTCAGTCTTCGTATTCTGTGTTGTAGTATATCTTCAGGTTGGAGATGTATGCGTCCTTCCTCATCGAGCATTGGTAATTCTGATTGACTTCGCACTTTCTGACCAATTACTTTTTTGAGACATGAAACATGAAATACCGGGTGTATTCGTGATGATGTAGGTAGCTCTAACTGATAGGCTACTTCTCCAATGCGGCGCACAATTTTGTAAGGACCATAGAATCGTGGAGCCAACTTTTGGCTGGACTTTATCCTTAACGATGATTGTTTGTAAGGTTGCAACCTTAGGAAAACCCAATCACCTATATTAAAAGTTCTCTCTGATCGGTGCAAGTCTTGTTGTTGTTTCATACGATTTTGTGCTTGGACTAAATTCTCTTTGAGGATGGTGAGTGTAGACTCCCTTTGTTGGAACCAATCATCCACTTTGGCTACTTTGGATGATCCTTGTACGTAATCTGCGACGGTTGGAGGCTTGGTGCCATACAATGCTTCAAATGGAGACATCTTAATTGAGTAATGGTAAGAAGTGTTGTACCACCATTCTCGCCAATGCTAACCACCGGCTCCATTGGTATTGTTTATCTTGAGCGAAACATCTTAAGTACGTACCCAAACATTTGTTAACTACTTCTGTTTGACCATCCGTCCGTGGATGGTAGGTCGAGGACATGTTCAATTTGGTACCACTAAGTCGAAATAATTCCCGCCAAAAGTTACTAGTGAAGATGGGGTCTCTATCACTTACAATATTTTTTGGCATACCATGTAATTTGAAAATTGAATCCATAAATACCTTTGCCACCTTGCTTGCGGAAAATGGATGTTGTAAAGCCTGAAAGTGAGCGTATTTGGATAACCGGTCTACGACTACGAAGATTACTGTCCTGCCTTCTGACTTTGGAAGACCTTCAATAAAATCCATGGATATATGTTCCCACTGTCGTTCAGGGATGGGTAATGGTTGTAACAACCCTGGTGATTTGACTGTTTCTCCTTTATTGCGCTGGCAAACTTCGCATTCTGCTACCCATTGTTTGACTTCTGCTTTTAATCCTTTCCAACAAAATGATTGTTTGACCCTTAAATATGTTTTCAAAAATCTTGAATGTCCCGCTGATGGAGAAGCGTGCGATTCGTCGAGGATCTTCGATTTGAGTTCTGAATTGTGTGGAATGTAAATGCGGTTCTTCTTCCGGAGGATTTTATCTTCATAAGAGAACAAAGGGTGTTTAGAGGACCCTATAGATAATTCTTGAAGTATCTGAGCAGCTTCGCTATTGGACAACCATTCATCTTGTAATTGATTCACCCATTGGGAGCAAGGACCTGAAATAGCGTTAATGACTACTTCGTCTTCATATTTCCTGGACAGCGCATCGACGGCTACATTTTCCTTCCCTTTCTTGTATTCGATAACAAAATCATAGCCCAATAGTTTGGTTAACCACTTATTTTGTTTCGGATATGAAAACCTTTGCTCAAGAAAATGTTTGAGACTACTATGATCTGTTTTTATAATGAAGCGGCTACTGATTAGGTAGTGTCTCCATTTTTCTATCGCGTGAAGAATAGCCAACATTTCTTTTTCGTATGTTGATCTTCCCAAATTTTTCTCGGAGAGTCGTTTACTTTCAAATGCCAACGGATGACCTTCTTGCATTAATATAGCCCCAATTCCTGTTCTTGACGCATCACATTCGATAATAAATGGTTTGTGAAAATTGGGAGTTGCTAAAACTGGAGTTGTACACATGGCCTCCTTAAGAGCTTCGAAGGCTTGAGTAGCCTCTTCCGACCAACGAAAAGCATCCTTTTTTGTGAGTGCCGTGAGAGGTGCTGCAATCTTACCATAATTTTGTACAAACTTGCGATAGTAGCCCGTGAGACCCAAAAAACCACGAAGTTTCTTGATGGTTTTAGGTAAAGGCCATTCTTGAATTGCCTTAATCTTATTGGGGTCGACTTTGACGCCCTCGTGTGAAACTATATGACCAAGATACTCGACTTCTTGGACACCAAATGAACATTTGGAACGTTTGACAAATAACTTTTCTCTCGTGTAAAATGTGAAGGGCTTTATCCACATGATGTAAATGGTCCTTCCATGTTTTGCTATATATGAGAATGTCATCAAAAAAAACTAACACAAACTTACGGAGGAGTGGACGAAACACTTGGTTCATGAGACTTTGGAATGTGGATGGTGCATTGGTGAGACCAAAAGGCATGACCAAAAATTCGTAATGACCTTCATGAGTACGAAAAGCAGCTTTGGGAATATCTTCTTCTCTCGACACGGATTTGGTGAAATCCCGAGCGAAGGTCTAATTTTGTAAAAAATTTTGCACCATGCAACTCATCTAGTAGGTCATCTATGACAGGGATAGGAAATTTGTCCTTGATAGTGAGTTTATTGAGAGAACGAAAATCAGGACACATACGCCAAGAGTTATCTTTTCGTCGAGCCATAACTACATGTGAGGAATAAGGGCTAGTGCTGTGACGAATGACTCCATGATCTAGCGGATCCCGAACGATCTGTTCGATTTCTGTCTTTTGTGGTTGAGGATAGCGGTAAGGACGATTGTTAGGTGGGACACTCCCTGGAATCAAATGGATGGCATGGTCATGAGATCGTTTAGGTGGTAATCCTTTAGGTTCTTGGAAAACCTCTTCGTAATTTGTTATGATGTCTCGTAAATCCGGGGCAAGTAATATCCGAAGTTGCTCGAGATTGTTTTTCCAAACAATTAATTTGAGCTATAAATCCATATCCACCCTTTTTTAACATCTTCTCCATACTATGAGAGCTCACCATTTGTGATGGAGGAGTAGTAATGCCTTGTAAGCGAATGACTCGTCCGTTTTCCTTCCATTCCACAAATAATTTTTTGAAATTGAAGCTAACCGTGTCTAATGTTTCCAACCATTCAACTCCCAAAATGACATCCGAGTTCCCTAAATTCATGACGAAAAGGGATCCAAACCAGGTATAAGTTCCCATTTTTATGGAAACTTGAGATGTTCGACCAACACATTGCGCGTTCACCCCGTTGGCCACTAGAACCTGGAATTTGTCTTTGTTGGAAGAGTTAATGAATAAATTCAAAGCTTTTGTTGTTTTGATGTCAATAAAATTGTGGGTACTGCCGGAATCAATTAGCACATTCACCTTTTTCTGGCGGAGAAATCCTGGTACCTTGATGGTATGGTGGGCGGTTAACCCCATGAGGGCATGCACGGAGATCGCCATTGTATCCTCTTCCTTCTCTTCTAGAGTACTTGGTAGTTCTTCTTGCATAGGTTCTTCTTGGTGGTAAGTTTCTTCCTCTTCTCCTTCATATTGATCGCATTCAATATGAAAGTTTTGTTTTTGGGCACATGCTTGTTCCCTGGGATGATGAGTGCGACATTTATAGCAAAAGTATCTTGATGGTTGATCATTTCTACGAAAGGAATTGTTGCGATATGAAGGACGACTATAAGTTTCACGCCGTGCATACAACTGAATTCTCTTCTCAGCCAGCTTGGCTATTCTTATACAATCGTTCAACGCGGTTGGATTTTGAATGTCCACCTCCACCCTAATATTTTCTTTCAATCCATTGCGAAAAGCTCCTACCACTGTGTCGGGATTGAGGTCTAATGTATATGGTAGTAAACTGGTGAATTCCGAAACGAACTCGCTAACCGATCCTTCTTGTTTAAGAGATAACAGTCTTACTGTGTATGACGATGTAGCTCCTTCATCAAATCTTTCTAAAAAATAGGTAGTGAATTTTTTCCAGTTAATAGTAGCTCCTTTCTCTCGCTTAAGCCATACGAACCATTGGTAGGCCTCAGTGCCTAATTTTGATGCAACGAAAGGGACTTTATCAAAATCCTTAATTTGGTATAAGTCGAGAATGCCTTCCATTTTGGCTATCCAACCACGAGGATCATGACCCTCAAAAGTGGGCATATCAATGCGTGGAAAATTATTAGGGCCTCTCGGTTGGTGATAACCCATATCCCTTTCCTGATCTTGGTTATACCGCTGTCTATGATAGCGATCCCTGTAATTATCCGGATTGCCTCTTCGCTGCTCCCAATCGTCATCCTGGTCGTCATTTTCTTCATTCCTTTGTGCATGGGAGTGATTTTGGGGATTAGTATTGGGATTAAGTCGGTTTTGTGCGCTCGCTAGGTTTTTTAGGTTGATACTAATTTCGTGCATACCATCTAGTAAGAGTCGAAGAGTTTCATCCGTGGTAATGGCCGAGTTACTTGAGTCTCCTTGTGTGATGTTTTCGTGAGTTGGGGGAGGGTTAGTAGCCATAGGGTCTACCAGTGGATGATGTGGATTATAACTGCCAATTTTGAAAGGAGAAGGAGAATTTTTTGTACCTGGGCTTCGATGAGGTCTTCGTGCGTTGTTATTGGTCGTCTCCGAGCTTGATAGTCGACCGTCAGATCCTTTGGTCCACCTTTTGCTCATGCACTTGTTAACATAACCTGCTTAGGAGCTTTTGAGCTTTGACTGCTGCAAAATTTGGTTGAATTTAGCAAAAATTTGGATTTCGCTTCAACTGTCGCTCCAACTGCGACGCGGATTTGAATTTGGGTTTGGGCTCCTTCTTGACTGCAACTTTTGACAGCTTTTGACAACTTTTCTTGACGATATACAAGACACGACAGTGATGACACGAGACGTCGATACCACACGATACTGGACTGACCAATAACCACGGACCGCCCGAAGATGACTGACAACGAGGACACAGGCGCAGACAACAATGACACGACAAGACACAACGGACAGAAGCGACGTTGGACACGAAACGAACGACACGAAATGCGAGACGCGAAGCGACAACAAGACACAACGGACAGAAGCCAAGGATACGAATCGAACAACACGACAGGAACAACTGACGCAAGAACTAAACCACTGACATAAACCACAATATAACACCCTGCGAGGAAGGACACTTGGCACGAAATGACTCAACAAGGCTACGCGAGGCTAGGATGGCTTCATGTGACCGAAGTCACAAACACAAAGATGTGCTCTACTCAACTTAAACCCGTTGGTACCTCCCACACGAAGGATGTGGGATAAATATCCCGAAAATGATTTTTAAAAAATAAAAAAAATTAATTTAGACCTCGCCACCTTAGGATTAGAAAATAATACTCGCCTGCGATTGGTCGGATGGCGTCGGTAAACAGTGCGCGAGTTTTCTGTAGAGATTCGGTTGGATTTGATTGTAGAATATTAACAACCACCTGTCTGCGAAGATTCAAGCGGTAAGCATCCTTGTTTGGACCACTTGTGTGAATGGACGATGATTTGCCTTCTATGCCCGCGAGGAAGTTATTTTGTACGCCCTATGATGCGTTGATTTTCTCACCCGTCCCGACGAAACGAACTGTGCAACCTTGCTAATGTTCAAAAAGTTGACTGTGAACCCAACCGATAGTGTATGCTGCTCCGAATCGAGTGTTGTGTTTTAGTTGTGGGTTGGAAACGTTATTTTTCTTGCAAATGGCATGGGCGATTCTACTTCAGAAAGCCTAGACAGATACCCGAAACATCTCGTTCTTTTGCTGTGTTTAAAACAAAACTCTGTGTTCGCCAACGCAGAAACCGTGACAATGATCCGACGTCTGCTCCTCGCTACGGTGGAACGTCTCTGCACAGGTTATTCTGATGCACTGCGTGAAGGGAAGTGAAGCCTGCGTCGCCCGCTCGCCTGGAATCTGATACCACTTGGAACGATATAACTCATTCGTTTATGTTTAATTCTAATCAATTCCTCAATTGCAATATAATGAAGTAATATGAAACCACAGCAGTAAATAAAATAAATCAAATTGGATATAGTTCGCCACTCAGGGAGGGCACGTCCCCGCCGTGAAGGCACTTGCGAATTGCAGTGAATAAAAATATAAAAACACGATGATTTAATTTTAAATAATCTATCTAATATATATATGAAATGTTTACTCTTGGAATACCTAGCCGACGACTAGGTTTGGTGTGTAACAAAATATCACACCAATTTGAAAAGGGTTTTCCCACAAAAGAGAAAAACCTCAGATTTAGAAGGCCATTCACAAATGAATCAGGACCATCCACAAACAAAACATGACCATCCATAAAACAAAATAGGACCATCCGCAAAACAAAACAGGACCATCCGCAAACTGAATCAGGATCATCCGTAAAGGAATCGAGACCATCCATAAACCACACAGGACCAAACACAAACGAATTAGGACCAACTGTAATAGAAAAAGGACCACCTAAAAACCAACATAAGGTCATCTACAAACCAACCTAGGGCCATTTGTAAACCAAAACTGAACCATCTACAAGAGCCTCCATGCGATCTCCCAAAGAAGAATGGTGAAGCACATCTGAATACAAAACTTGGCAAGAGGTTGCCTAGATCAACAAAAAATCCTAACCCCACCACCAGTAGAGAAACCACAAAACCCTTTTGCAATACAAGGAAGCACATGGTCCCCTCCAAGACCAATAAAATATGAGAAGTAATCCAACTGAAACCCCTGGACACGAGCCCTGAAATGCCAGCCATAGGAAATACTCAACTATGAATTTGAGGCCTTCCCAAGCCCAGAAAAGGTAGTGAGTGACCATCCTGGCAAGCAGAGAAAAAGAAACACATCTGTCAGAAACATCGAAACACCAACCACAAATCATGAACAATGGGAAACTCTCAATTGGGAACAATCAGGATCCCCCAAACCCACATACACCAGAGAAAGACCATACCAGTAAGTAGAACAAATGAATCAAATCCACTACAAACCCTAAACCACCAGCCACAAATCGTAAACCAAGGGAAACACTCAACTAAGAAACATTAGGGCCTCCCCCAAGCCTATAAAAACCCAGCGAATGACCATCCGAGCAAGCAAAATGAAAGAACTAGATCCCACTTCGAGGTAATACCATGATCTAGAGAGGAACAAAGAGTTTCCCCTATAAGTAGTAAATAGCATGGTCCCATCCCATGGCCAAAGAAAAAACTGTAGGAAAAAGCTTTACAAACCCACAAACTGAGCAAGGATGGAAACCCCCACACCATGACCAAAAACTCAGTTCTATTTGACCACACATCAACACATAAGAAGACTTCCTGTAACACGTCAAGAAGAAGCAGAAAAGGTCTTGGAGACCCTCAAAGCACCAAGAAGTGGTAGGAAATGTCAAAAAACCTAAGAAAACTAGGATATCTGCTTGGAATTCCTCAACAAAGGAAGAGATCTTCCTAATAACCCTAGGAAGAGCCAAGGAAGGAGCAATAATATGAAGAGGTGACCTCCAACCCAGATTGGGAGGTCTCTTGCTCCCACATAGGAGCACCTCCTTAGCACACTACGAATTTTTCAGAATTTAAGGAGATCTGCTTCCTCTTTCTTGGAACACCTTAAGAGGAAGCAGAAAAGGTCCTGGAGATCCTCCAGGCACCAAGCAATGGTAGGAAAGGCCAAAAAACCTAGTAAAACTAGGAGATCTACCTTGAATTCCTTAGCAAAGTAAGAGATCTGCCTAAGAACCCTAGGAAGAGCCAAAGAGGAAGCAAGAAGAAGAAAAGGTGACTTCCTGCCCAGAGTGGGAGGTCTCTTGCTCCCGCATCGGGGCACCTCCTTAGTGTGCTATGAATCTACCAGAAGAAAAATAGATCTGCCTCTTCTTTCTTGGAACACCTCAAGAGGAAGAAAAAAAATCCTTGGAGATCCTCCAAGCACCAAGCAACGATAGGAAGGGCCAAAAAACCTAGGAAAACTAGGAGATCTGTCGGGAATTCCACAGCAAAGCAAGAGATTCACCTGAGAGCCCTAGTAAGAGATAAGACGGAGCAAGAAGCTGAAGAGGAGACCTCCCACCCAGAACAGGAGGTCTCTTTGACTTAGTAGACAAATTAAAGGGTGCTAGTTATTTATAAATTAGATAAAGACAATTTTGATTCTATGTTAGGGTCATCCTCTTTTCTTCTTTCTATTAGTCTTTATATTTCATCCATCCCATATTGATATATTGAGGATGATCTTTAAGAAAAGAGCTTAAATATCCTTTTGAGATTTGAAAGGCCTTTCATCAAACTATACTTTTCTCCCTTGATGTAGGCATCCATCCAAACCATACAAACTAAACACCAAGGAAAGTATGGGGATAGCGAAGGAAGAAAACTTCATTGGTTTCTAAAGGAATAACTTTTAAAAAGGTGTCTAAAAAAGGGTAAATACTCAAATGAACTAAGATTTTACAAGTCTTAATCTCACAAGCACTATATATTCACTTATAAGTGTTGGATAGGATCAGATAGAAATGGCATTGGGTGTTTTATTGCATGTAGAGTGAGCTCTTGACTATAACACTAACTTTGTTACCATATCTAATAATAATCTATCTCAAACTGATGGACTTTACAAACTTATTGATATCGGTTGTAATGATGGGCAGAAGTAAGGTCAAGTAATTTTAGGGTTGTCTCCCCATTCCCTTTCCCTAGAAAAAGTGAAAAGAAATTGATCCTTCCTTTTTTCTTTGATCCAAAGCCTTAAATTTTTCAAGAGATCTTAATCAATATATAGATTTCAGTGGAGCTTATTGATTTAAAAGAGATCTCCTTATCATAAAACTTAAAGTTCTAAAGCCTTAAAATACTAAAGTGGACCTGAGAATAAGAGGGACCAGGAGGTTGAGGAATAATAATGGTGAGGGGCATGGGTCGAGAGCAACTACTAAAACCTATTATAAATATATAGAGTTTATTTTGAATGGAGATCTTATTTCATCTACAATAGCTCATGTTTTAAATCCTTTTTTATGATGAAATTGATTCAAATAAATGAATTGTTATCATGGAGGAGATCACTTCATTTCTCTCTTGGCATGATTCCTTGGGAAAAAGGAAAAAGAGAGGTCACCTATTCAAATTGATAAGGTTGTTGAATTGGATGCATTATTCTCCTCTAGAGCATCTTCCAACAAATACAATAGTCTTCTCTTAGCTATCTCAAATAATTTATCAATACCTTCTTCTAGTTCCAATGTGCATAGGGGAGTAATGTAATTAGCATGGAGTTGCTCATTGAACTCCTTTGTTTGCTATGGATCCCTCTCTATTTTCAAAGGCTACTTATTCTCTTTCATTAGTGATGCTACCTTCATTGTACAAATGTCAAAATATCTTAGTACAGCTTGCATATGTCAAATGGGATCAAGTCTCTATTGGTCAATGAACTTTGATTTTATACATATTTATTATTATTATTTTATTTCAATCTCATCTAATATTTGTATAAATATTTGTGTTATACTATAAATATAAGAGAAATTTATAAAATTATCTAATTGAAATCCAACACTACATGCAAGAGCCAACATAGAAATTCAACATTTTTAAAGGAAAATCTTCAACTTCGGCCTCTAAAGTAACATGAAATATTTGAGATGTTGGATGCAAGAGTTTTGATGGTGCATGCAAAAGTTTTGATGGTGCATGCAAGAGCTATGATAGAAATCAAATGCCAAATAAAGTTAAACTAAAATCTTAAAAGTGTCTAGGCAAAGCTTTAAATAAGGAGGTAACCCTAAAATCACCATGTGGTGGTTCTAATAAAAATATCAGGCAATACACCAAATATTTTTTAGACTTAGATTTTTATTTCAAAGATTTATTTATTCTAAACCAAAAATTACCTATAAAACTTTAATTTTATACTTATTAATTACTATTCTTATTTTAAATCAATCTTATTTAATATACATATTATATATAATAATTTTATAAAATTATCTTAATTTACAATCTTTGTCGATGTTTGTCTGTGCATCCCTATTTGGATGGAATTTCTAGGTCTCCCCTTGCCCCTTTGGCCATTCCTGCCACAACTTGTCACACCCATTGGCAAGCATGTGTGCATGGAGCCACAACAATTCTAGGTTGTGCGGCTTTACAATTGCATTTGCATTGAAATTGATCTCTCAAAGGATCTCAAGAACTCTATTGATATTCAAGTTCGTGAGACTCATTTTCAACAACAGGTGATTTATATAAATCTCCCCAACACTTGTTATCATTGTTAGTCTGCAACTCACAAGATAAAATACTGTCCTCTTATGGAGGATTGGTTCAAAAATCAATCTCTAGTAGAAGCATTAGCACCTTTGACCACAATTCAATTTGACCCTCTCGTTAATGGAGAGGAGGAATGAATGTTTATCACCAAAAAAATGGTAAAGGCAACTGATCATAGCCTTCTATGGGAGCTGGTAAAAAAGAGTCTCAACCAGGCTCTCAACTAGGGAGCTCTGATGCAATTACTACAAAAGGAACTTTTGTTTCTCCTCTTGTAGGTACCTATAATGGTTGTACCCAACAAGTCTCCTAACTCCTTAAGGTGCCTAGACGACTCAACCATCAGCTATGCCAAAGTTTTTCTCCTTAAGTGGATTCCCCATCTCTCCTCTTAATCCATCTAGCAAAGTTCCTTCATGGAACCCTCATCGCTCTCACAGTCTAGCTAGGGAGTCTTTGGGCATCCCTTTGGAAAAGCGAAGACAGATGATTTTTTTAGGAAAACCATGATATGTTTCTCACAAATGCATTTGAATATTTGGCAGATTTTGAGGACTCTGAGATCATCGAAGGAAATATACTCCTTGATCTTGTCTCATGAAGTGCATGTCCTAGAATATTAGGGTTTGATAGATCCTATGTGCAATTACATTGTGCATCATGGTCTGGATGACTTCAAGATTATATTTGATAGTATTAATATTTGATGCCTTCAAGAAGTCAAAGTCACTAACTTTATTTTATCAAGTACTTGCTCCTTTCTCTGGATTTGAGACCACACCTTTCATACTATGTATGACACAAGAAAAGGAGGGGCAGTCATCGATCTTTTAGAAACCTACCAGTCCAAGCTGATATCTTGGGAATGTGACCCTTCCAATCATATTGTTTGGGTTGTGATGGATATTGATGGCCATCTCCTTAGTGTGCTCAACATCTATGCGCATAATGATACTAATGATCATTGTGCGCTTTGACAATGGGCAACACTCTCTCTTCCCCTTGTTGTTTGGTTGCTCTATAGGGACTTCAATATGATTGAATTCTCACATGACAAGGTGGGTCTTCTTCCCATGCAATGAGGCCAGTGAGGAAAGAGAAGCATGATTTTTTATAAAAGAAAAGTTGAGGTTCTCTGGTACCAATAGATGCTTCTTACCCTATTTGTTCCTTGCTAATGCCTGGTTCACATGGTCTAACAACCAACGGGGTGAGAGTCATGTACTGAAAAGATTGGATAGAGCCATGCTCTTATATTATGATGTTTTCTCCTTTGAGCGGCCCTTGTCCTCATCCCTTTTTGTCTTTGTCCACATTGAGCTCTATTTGTATAACCATTCTCTCATTTCCTTTTCCATCCTAGTTTCTTCCATCCCCCTCCTCTTTCTTAGTCATAATTCTACCTTAATACTTCTATTTTGCACCACCCCATGTTGAGAGCCGATGAGTATTGAAATGTGACTATGATATTGTTGGAATTACCCCTAATTCCTAAGTATCTAGGTTAAGATTTGTTAAGGGGGAGAATGTTGCAAGTGTGAAGAGGGTTAGGTCTAAGTGGCTCAGAAATATCCTAATTTCTGGCCTTAGTATGAACACATCATGTATTTGTCGGCAAGGGTGTTTGTCGGCATGATTTTTTATTTTTTCCTCTCTGTCATTCTCTCCTTGCTTCCCTATTTCCTTGCCTCCTTATTCCTCCTATATTCTTGAGACCTTTTCCTCCTTATCCCTTCCTATATTTTCTTGCCATCATTCTAACTTTCCTTATCCCTCCATCCCTATTCCCTCGCATCCCTTTCCTCCCTATTTTTCCTCCTAGATTCTTTTATCCCTTATCTCTCCTTCTTCCTCGCTCCACGTCCCTCCTATCCTTTCTTTCCCTTATCTCCACACTACCTCCCTTCCTCCTTTTCCTCTAACCTCCTTCCACCTTCCACTATATAAATAATTGTAAGTTGTTTTCGAAATGTGCTGCATGCGTAATAAGAATGAGTTATTATTCTCAGATATGAAGTTTATTTTTGCATTTTAGCTACAAATATGCATTATATCTATGTTTTTTATCAATAATGTACATGTTTTTGTATAACTTTGGGATAAATATGATCTACAAGATATTATGTGTTGAATGGTTGTAATTTTACACAAATTTTGTGAGATTGTTGTGTTTTAACAGGTAAATGTAATAAGTGATTCATGGGGATGCTACAAACGAACACGATTGAAACAACCTACGATAGAACACGACTGAAGCAACCTACAGGTGTAATTGATGAAAGTTGTCTACATAAGGGCACTACTGAAATCACCTATAGAAGAAGGTGACTGAAGGTAGCTACGAAAGGATGCTACTAATACAATTTACAGAAACCAAATTATTTTTAGCAAGATTTTCTTTTTGTGCAATAAGACCACTTGGGTTGCCAGATTGGTCAAATGCCACGTGGGCCATTGGAATAGTCAGGCATGCACAATTTGTTATTCTTTATTTGAGTTTACCATTTTAAGAATTTGTTATATGGTTTGTTATGTGGTTACGATTAAGCATTGTAATAAATTTATCCTCTCCTAAATAAAAGGATAAAATTATTTGTAAAAGTCCAAGTTAGTTATTAAACTCCATTTGTTAAAGTCCAAATTAGTTATTAGATTATTTTGTTAGGTATTTTTAGATTCCAATATAAATTTGTTCAATATGTAACAAAAATAGGTTGAAAACTTCTATTGAAAGAAGTGATGTAAAATCTATATATTACAAAGTCAAGACCTTGAAAAATGCCTGCTCCAGTCCATACAGATATGCAAAAGAGAAAAGGAAAATACTTTTATAATTATTTGGCAATGTATGAACTATGATGATTGGTATAAATGAGTAGAGTTAGCATCATTTGCTTTCTTCTATGAGTATGGTAAAATAGTTATTTATCTTCATGTTTCGCTTTCTGATGTAATTGTTATTTCCTTTCCTGCAAGTATGAATTACAAAACTTTAAATTAGTTTGATGAATATAAGTTACTAAAAGTAGAGTAGAAAAAGGAGAAGACATAATACTAACCTCAAGAAGGTAGGGTCTACTCCAAAAGGTTAGTCCCTTGTTATCTTCCTCCTAAAGTACAATAGATTTAGTTAGAAAATAGAATAGTCTTAGAATATAAATTTAATTAGAATGCATATTATATTACATAATATAATAAAATAGATAATGCATTATTAAAATCATAAAAGTGAATCCAAAAAAACCTAGCATAATTCATAATTGTATTTCTTAAATTAAGCATATTTTCATTTATTTCAACTTTTATTTTTATGCCATAAACCAAGAAACAGGAACAAAAATCAATGGTCATAATTGTGGATATCTATACGAGATAACTATTCTTTAAATCTAATCCTTGTTTGTGTTAGTCTCACAATGACACTGAGAGGGGGGGGTGAATCAGTGTAGCTCTTTAAAACTTAAATATTCAACACTCAAAGCCAAAACAATGAAAACATAAAACCAAATAAAGCAAGTATAACAAGAGAACATCACACAACACAAGATGTTCCAAGGTTCACCGATTTGGCTACATCCTCGAAAATGATTGTTTGGACTCCCATCCAAATCCAGCCTTTGCAAAGCACCAACTTTACAATCAATTTACCAGCACCCACTGGAAGGAGCACCAACCCCTGATTTATCTGCACCAACAGAAAGGAGCACCAACCCCTGATTTATCCGCACCAATAGAAAGGAGCACCAACCCCTCTACCAAGCACCCACTTGATTTTGATATTGATAATAAAATGACATATATGAATGTCTTCACTGAAACCATAACCCTCTATGGTCTGTAAGCTCAAAATCTAAAACTTTCTATTTCACCCAGTATAACATCCCTCTCTCTGCATTACTCAGAATTTGAATCTTCTCTTCTCACAAAAAAAATTGATTGTTCTCTTAGCTCATTTTGCCAATTGCTAAACATTTTCTGGGTATTGTGCAGCACTTTTTCTGCGAACTCCTCTCAAAATTTCAGCCAAAATGGATATCATATGAGAAAGTTATGCCCAAAATACTGAAGTGACATTTTTCACCACTCTCCAAAAATCACGGATTTTCACTCTTTATTTTTCTCCACACACACTTCTCTCTTCACAAAATAAAGTCCCCACTTTTCAATAAAATCCCTTGTCACTTAAAAAGCACACACTTGCATTCTTTTTCCCTTTTCAATTTTAAAAATATTTTCTTTAATGAAGCTTCTTAAAACAATATAACTTCCTTTTTTTATTTTGAGAAGGCATTTCGTCAAACACGTCACATGCAAAGAATTGACACCTTACTCGTTCTCTTACTTCGGAGCCACGTGACACCTCAAAACAAAAATTAAAGATGCTCTATTTGATGCCTTGAAGGTGTAACAACACTGAAACCAAAACTCTGGCGACTCTGCAAGGTCGAAACGACCAACTGAAGGATTTTGCACAAGTGGAACAAATTGACATAAAAGTGACCTGTACCGTTTTTGCAACAATCATAACTCTCACCTCGTAACTTTGTTTTCTCTAAAATTTGAAACGTAGAATCTCTGCAATGCTGACTACATCCAATCCGAATCTCACTACATAACTCCTTATGGTTCACCTGTACCACCTCCACAAAAACTGCTGCTGACACACTTTTTCCAAAAAGAGCGTTTTTGTGACAGTCTTGCAACGCTTGTAACATTCACCTCGTTTCTCCATTTTGGTGGAAATTTGGAACACATGTTCTTGAAGATAACGACCACCTCCAGTTCGAATTTTTCTATCAAATTCTTCTCGGTTTGCTCGCAGTGCTTCTGACAAAACTGCCCTTTTTTGGCCTATACAACCACTTGCCAAATCATCCGCCAAGATACCAAAAACGTCACCGATCAATCCAAACACTGTGTTGACACCTCCAACGCTGTTCTGGACTATTTCTTGACATGCTAGAATGTTCCAAACTGATCCATCCTATCCAAATGTGCCCGTGATGACTTTTGCAATTTTTTGACAACTTCTTGACGATTTTTTCAACTTTTGCAAATTTGCACGAACAACCTGTAACAACTTCACCCGAACATCAAAAACATCCTCATAAGCATTGAACATCACTGTACATACTCTAAAAAACCTTCAAAAAACTATCCACTGCATCAACCTGTCCATCTGAGTGTGTTGACAACAATGACAATACTATCGTTGCACCTTGCTCAACAATCTCCCCCTTTGGAATTGTTGGCAACACACGCACAATTTCCTGTAACTCTTCTCCCCCTTTGACAACAAGACCAAAGGGCTGCTGCAAACTCCCCCTGAGTCCATGCACAACATTCTCAGGCAAAAATTATTACACTTAGCAAAAATCACAAACATGAGCAAAAATATAAACAAATACACAAATGCTCCCCCTAAGAATGTGGCCCCAATAGCTAGTCAATTCTTGGGAAGTGTGACCACTCCCAATTTCTTGCGAAGGTACTCAAAGACTTCCTTGGGCAATGGTTTGGTGAAGATATCCGCTACTTGCTCTGTTGTTGGAACAAAATCCAACTTAACCTCACCTTCCACAACTTTCTCCTTCAAAAAATGATACCGGATAGCAATATGTTTTGTGCGAGAATGCATAACCGGATTCTTTGAGATGTTAATGGCACTGGTGTTATCGCACTTAACTAAAATTGGCTCACTAAAATTAATGCCAAGATCCTTCAGAGTTTGTTTCATCCATAACACCTGCGTACAACACGTTGTCGCTGCAATGTATTCTGCCTCTGTTGTGGATAAGGAGACTGACTCCTTGTTTCTTACTGTGCCATGCGACCAACCTTGTCTCCAAGATAGAATGCACCTCCACTGGTACTCTTCTTGTCATCTACACATCCTACCCAATCTGCATCTGAATACGCAATAAGGGTGAAGTCCTTACCTTTCGGATACCATAACCCATACTCCATAGTACCCTTGAGGTACCGAAGAATCCTCTTCACTGTTGTCACATGAGTCTCCTTGGGACTAGCCTAAAATCATGCTACCATGCATACTGCCTGCAAAATATCTGGTCTGGTAGCTGTCAAGTACAATAAGCTCCCAATCATAGATCTATACATAGTTTGATCAACATGTGGAGATTTGTCATCCTTGCTCAACTTGCAACCTGTCGTCATGGGAGTGCTAACTGGCTTACAATCCTCCATTGTGAACTTTTTCAACATCTCTTTCACATATTTAATTTGAGAAATAAATATGCCCTTCTCCTTTTGATTAACTTGCAATCCGAGGAAATACGAAAGTTCACCAATCATTGACATTTCAAATTCTTTCTGCATCTTATTTGCTAAATCTTTACACAACTCATCTTTGTTGCTGCCAAATATGATATCATCTACGTATACAACAAGAACAATATGATGACCATTTTCTGTTTTGACATACAAATTACTATCCACCATACCTTTCTTGAACCCTTGCTGAGTAAGATAATTGTCTAGCCTTGCATACCATGCTCGAGGTGCCTGTTTTAAGCCATATAACGCTTTCTTCAACTTGCAAACCAATTTGGGATCATCACCAAGCTGGAAACCATCTGGTTGCTCAATATAAACCTCTTCTTCAAGTTTCCCATTCAAAAATGCTGATTTCACATCCATTTGATAAACTTTGAAATTCTTGTAAACTGCTAAAGCCAAAAACATTCTAATTGCCTCTAGTCTGGCCATAGGTGCAAAGGTTTCCTCAAAGTCAATACCTTCAACTTGTGCATAGCCTTTGCATACCAATCTTGCTTTGTTCCTGACTACCTGTCCGTCTTCATTCAATTTGTTTCGAAAGACCCATTTAGTATCGATTACATTTTTATTTGCGGGTCTTGGTACTAACTCCCAAGTCTTGTTTTTCTCGATCTGATCTAATTCTTCATTTATTGCCTTTACCCAACTTTCATCTTTGCTTGCATCAACAACATTTTTGGGCTCAATGTTGGATAATAAAGAGTAGTTACTTACTAATCTTCTTCTTGTCTGAACACCAACTGTGGGGTCTCCAATTATTTGCTCTCTAGGATGATCTTTCTACCAGTTGCCTATTTTGAATTTCTTGTTTTCTTCCACTTCTGAATCACTGTTTGAATCCTCTGAGTCAATTTTTGGTTTCTTTTCCGTTTCCTTTTCCTCATCTCCTTCAATGACCTCTTCATAAATTGGGTAGTTCTCTTCATAGCTAATTACTCGTTCCCTTCCTTCATCAACTTTAACATCGACACTATCCATAATTTTCCTTAGCCTCTTGTTGTAGCATTTGTAAGCTTTGCTTTTTGACGAATAGCCAAGAAAAATACCTTCATCCGCTCTATATTCAAACTTACCAAGGTTTTCTTCAGTTCTTTTGATGTAACACTTGCTGCCAAAAACTTTAAAGTATCTTGTTGTTGCCTTTTTACCGAACCACAACTCATAAGGAGTTTTGCTTTCATGCATCCTCAACATGCACCTATTTTGGATGTATACCGCAGTATGGACTGCCTCTTTCCAAAATTTATCTGCTACTTTGCTCTCAATCAACATAGTCCATGCCATTTCCTGCACTGTCCTGTTCTTTCTTTCTACCACACCATTCTGCTGAGGTGTCCTGGCTGCTGAAAATTGTCTCCTAATGCCATATTTTTCACAATACTCTATGAAATCCTTTGAAATGAACTCTCCTCCTCTGTCTGACCTTAAAAATTTAATCTTTTTTCTTGTTTGATTCTCAACTTGGTTTTTGAAAACCTTGAACATCTCAAAAGCTTCCCGATTTATGCTTCAAAAACAAGTACCCATGTCATCCCGGAATAGTCATCTATACACAACATGAAATATTTGTCATCGTTTATGCTTTGCGTTCTCATGGGTCCACATAAATCAGTATGTACTAGTTCCAAAGGTTTGCTTGTGTAGTACTCTTTTGTTTTAAATGAGACTCTAGTTTGCTTCCCCTTTTGACATGAAGCACAAATGCTATTTGATGGTTTGCCAATGGTGGGAATATCTCTCACTGCTTTCTTTGAGCTGATTTTTACTAGATTGTCAAAACTGATATGACCGAGCCTCTTGTGCCACAACCAATTCTCTTCTTCCTTTCCAATCAAGCAAGCTCCTTCTGAAGTCTCTGAGAGAGTGTACAGGTTTCCAGATGTCCTTGATCCAGTTGCTATCAACTTCCCATTGTTTGCCTTTTTGACTTCACAACCTTGCTTCTTAAATATCACTTCATGACCTCTATCACAAATTTGACTTACGCTCAACAAGTTATGCTTCAGACCAACCACAAACAAGACTTCTTTTGACCTGATTTTTTTGTCACTAATCTTAACTGAACCTTTGCCAACTATCTTAGCTCCATCATTGTTTCCAAACTTTACTGAACCACCTTCATATTACTGCAACTTCTCCTTTCGTGCCTTGCATTATTGCTTTCCTTTGCATGATTCGTTTTTGCTTGATCAACCTGTTTCTTCTCTTCATTCTTTGTGGATTCTTCATTTATGGCCTTTGATCCATTTGACGATTCTCCTTCATCAAAACCCAAACCAAATTTGATGTCTGTAGTCTTTTGGTTATTTATGATCTTATCCAGCTTCATAGAACTTTCTTCATGTTTGTGATAACAACTAATTTTCTGATTCATCTCTTCTATCTGCATTCTTAAACCAACAATCTCTTCTTCTAGCTTGCTGCAATAATCTATTTTCATGGTTATTTGCACTTCGAGATCTTTGAAGATTTTCTTGGATTCTTCTATCTATACTTTCAAATTTGTTATGATTTCATTTGCATCCTCAAGCTTTCTTGAAATTTTCTTATTCTTTTTTCTTTCTATCTTCAATTCATCTAGAGTTGCAATTAGTTCCTCTTCCAAATTCACTTCTGCGTCAATTTCTTCTTCATCACATTCCTGTTCTTTTTCTGGTTTTTCTTCTTTGAGTGCCATGAAAAGAGCTTCACCTGTTTCCTTTTTAGAATCCTCACCGGAGCTATCTTCTGATGAACTGACATTCTTGGAGATGAAACTTTTCTTCTTGAAGTTGCCTTTTCTGAAATTTGTTTTTTTCTTCCAGTCACTTCTTTCTTCGTGCGATCCTTCATCACTTCTGTTCTTCTCATTAAGTGGACATTTAGCTGCAAAATGCCCAACGCCTCCACAGTTGAAACATTTAAACGGTAACTTTCCTCTGTATTTTCCTTTTCCCCTTTTTAGTTTTTGAACAAAGTTTGCTTCCATTTCATCTGATGTCTCTTCTTCCTCGGATTCTTGTTTTGCTTTCATATTTTTATGGGCTTTAAAAGCAGCTTCTCTATCCGTGGGTTTAGATTTTCCTATTCTCATCTCATATGCAGTCAAAGAACCATGCATCTCATCCATACTAAAAGAATTTAGATCTTTAGCTTCTTCTATAGCTGAAACTTTAGAATCAAATCTTTGGGGAAGGGATCTTAATACCTTTTTCACGATGACAAAATCTTTGATTTCCTCGTCGAGTCCTCTAATCGCATTAATGACTTCATTAACTCTCAGCATATATGCCTCTATATTCTCATCGTCATTCATATTTAATACTTCGAACTGAGCTCGATGTGTTTGTAACTTGGCCTCCTTGATCTTAACGTCTCCTTCATGAATGCTCTTCAGTTTGTCCCATATTTCCTTTGCCATTTTACAACCCATAATATTTACCAGTTTGTTGTCCACTAATCCACACATGATAGCATTCTTTGCTTTTGAGTCATTCTCAAATAGTTTCTTACCGACAACATCGGTTGGAGAAGTGGTGGGTATTGTGTATCCACTATCTATTGAATCCCAAATATCGTATCCCAAAGCACAAAGATATGTCTGCATCTTGAGTCTCCAAAATGCGTAATTAGTTTCGTCAAACAATGGTGCTTTGTTTGATGAGAAGCCTTCACCACCTACCATTGTGTCACTTCCAAGATCACCCTAGCCGGTTAAGCTTGTTCAGGAACCTCACTCTGATACCAATTGTTAGTCTCACAATGACACTGAGAGGGGGGGTGAATCAGTGTAGCTCTTTAAAACTTAAATCTTCAACACTCAAAGCCAAAACAATGAAAACATAAAACCAAATAAAGCAAGTATAACAAGAGAACATCACACAACACAAGATGTACCGAGGTTCACCGATTTGGCTACATCCTCGAAAATGACTGTTTGGACTCCCATCCAAATCCAGCCTTTGCAAAGCACCAAATTTACAATCAATTTACCAGCACCCACTGGAAGGAGCACCAACCCCTGATTTATCTGCACCAACAGAAAGGAGCACCAACCCCTCTACCAAGCACCCACTTGATTTTGATATTGATAATAAAATGACATATATGAATGTCTTCACTAAAACCAGAACCCTCTATGGTCTGTAAGCTCAAAATCTAAAACTTTCTATTTCACCCAAGTATAACATCCCTCTCTCTGCATTACTCAGAATTTGAATCTTCTCTTCTCACAAAAATAATTGATTGTTCTCTTAGCTCGTTCTGCCAATTGCTAAACGCTTTCTGGGTATTGTGCAACACTTTGTCTACGAACTCCTCTCAAAATTTCAGCCAAAATGGATATCATATGAGAAAGTTATGCCCAAAATACTGAAGTGACATTTTTCACCACTCTCCAAAAATCATGGATTTTCACTCTTTATTTTTCTCCACACACACTTCTCTCTTCACAAAATAAAGTCCCCACTTTTCAATAAAATCCCTTGTCACTTAAAAAGCACACACTTGCATTCTTTTTCCCTTTTCAATTTTAAAAATATTTTCTTTAATGAAGCTTCTTAAAACAATATAACTTCCTTTTTTTATTTTGAGAAGGCATTTCGTCAAACACGTCACATGCAAAGAATTGACACCTTACTCGTTCTCTTACTTCGGAGCCACGTGACACCTCAAACCAAAAATGAAAGATGCTCTATTTGATGCCTTGAAGGTGTAACAACACTGAAATCAAAACTCTGGCGACTCTGCAAGGTCGAAACGGCCAACTGAAGGATTTTGCACAAGTGGAACAAATTGACATAAAAGTGACCTGTACCATTTTTGCAACAATCATAACTCTCACCTCGTAACTCTGTTTTCTCTAAAATTTGAAACGTAGAATCTTTGCAATGCTGAATACATCCATTCCGAATCTCGCTACATAAATCCTTACGGTTCACCTATACCACCTCCATGAAAACTGTTGCTGACACACTTTTTCCAAAAAGAGCATTTTTGTGACAGTCTTGCAACGCTTGTAACATTCGCCTCGTTTCTCCGTTTTTGTGGAAATTTGGAACACATGTTCTTGAAGATAACGACCACCTCCAGTTCAAATTTTGCTATCAAATTCTTCTCGGTTTGCTCACAGTGCTTCTAACAAAACTGCCCTTTTTCAGCCTGTACAACCACTTGCCAAATCATCCGCCAAGATACCGAAAACGTCACCGATCAATCCAAACACTGTGCTGACACCTCCAACGCTGTTCTAGACTATTTCTTGACATGCTGGCATGTTCCAAACTGATCCATCCTATCCAACTGTGCTCGTGATGACTTTTGCAATTTTTTGACAACTTCTTGACGATTTTTTCAACTTTTGCAAATTTGCACGAACAACCTGTAACAACTTCACCCAAACATCAAAAACATCCTCATAAGCATTGAACATCATTGTACATACTCTGAAAAACCTCTGAACAACTATCCACTACATCAACCTATCCATATGAGTGTGTTGACAACAATGACAATACTATCGTTGCACCTTGCTCAACAGCTTGACAAATTAAATGTGAGACATCACAACTCAACCATTTGGCACCGTTGTTGGGGAGAATAGTGCCATAAGTTTTGATTGGAGATTATTGGATTGCGTGATAAGGACGCTTACCTGCATGCAAGACAAGAGTGGCACAATAAGTTCCACTAAGTGTCTCCATTTTAGCATTTCCAGGTTCCATTTTCTTTGGTTTAATTTCATTGCTTTTGATGTTAGCTTTTAATTTCAGCAAAAAAAATCAATATTTTATGGTTGACACATCTTTTGTTTGGGAAAATTTACTTGTATACAAGTCAGTGGTGTGACAAGATCATATTGAGTGTTTCTTAAACTAAAGTAGTGGTAACATTAGTTAATATTTATTTTCAACATTTCAATTTTAGCATTTCTTGGTTGTCACAATTTTGTTTAAGGAACTTTACTTGTATACAAGTCAGTGGTGCGACAAGATCATACCGAGTGTTTCTTAAACTAAGTAGTGGCAACATTAGTTAATATTTATTTCTAGCATTTTACTTTTAACATTTTATTTTTAGAGCTCTGTAGTTGTTACATATTTGGTTTTAGAAACTTTACTTGTATACAAGTCAGTGGTGCGACAAGATCATATCGAGTATTTTTGAACCAAAGTAGTGGCAAGATTTTATTTTCCTTACTACATTAAAATTGATTGTTGTATTTCAGATCTAGTTTTAATAGCAGTAAGATTACTTCCTTTGAAAAGTAAAATTTAGTTTTTCTCAAAAGCTAAACAAAAGAAGAAAAAAATTTTGAAAACTAAAAAAAAAAAGCATATGTTGCTAATGGTGGAAAATTGCATTAGTCATTCTACATCAACAGACCTATGGAGAATACTTCTAGAACAAGAAATCAACCTACTTTATGAACAAGATATAAGTCCATCGTGGGAACAATGGAACCGTTTGTGAAAACACCTTGATGTTATTAGACAAAGGTTAGAAGAGTTGGGTAAAATTAAAAGGATCAATATAACTAAGGCCCTGGGTACAAATTATCACTCATCCTAATTTAACCTATTGATATTGGTTAGGGGACAAAAGAGCAAGTGTAAACTCATCTACATATCCTTGGGAGCATTACTTTGATGATTCATTTGTTGTCCATAATTTCTTGGCAGATATAGAAAACAAAGAGGTGAGTCTGGAATATAGTAAAATATACCACAAAGCACCTATAATTATATGCTTCAGGGAGTTGTGTCATGATTTATATTTTGAAAACCGTAATGCTATACAAGGATAAGCTTTTATTACTCAAATGATTCATCTTTTAAAGTAAGATTTCACATTTTAAGAAGAGCATTACATGACCCCTGAATAGTTAGAACCAATCAATGACATCCATAAATTATTTAAAGAGGATTAAATGATTGTAATACACTCAAACTTGTTGTAGAAATTAGGAGCTTTGAAAATTTATGAGTAGACCTAGAGATTCGAAAGGAAGGTTCATCAAAGTCTACAAAGAGAAACAAGAAGAGAACTTTAGAAGAGAATCTAGTGAAGAGCTTGACATTGCTAATTTAAAAGAGATTGAGATTGTAGTAATTGAGGATTATTCAAAAGAACAAACCAGGTTTTCATTAGCTCTACTAGGTCAAAATCCTAAAACATTTATGTTGTTAGAACCTGAATTTGATAATCATATAGATCCTTCCACTATATTTTTTGAACCCATACTTGGTCTAATCTTATAATTCTTTCAATCAGTCATGGACAACCATAATAGTGAATAAGATGAAGTAGAAGGAAATCAAAGAAGGAATAGGTAAAGAAATAATGATCATGAAGAGGTAGAAAGAAACTAGAGGAGAAATAGGCAAAGAAAAACTTTTAGCTTTTCTATTCCTTCTCTAGACGACAAGATAACGAGATAACCAAAGCCTATCTTTGTTGTTATTTTGCCTACCTTCCATGGAAAACCACACGAGGACCTTAATTCATTTCTTTTTTAGTTCAATGTGGTATGCCAACCTAATTTCTACACCACCGATGAAAAAAAGCTACAACTATTTCCCTCTACACTTAAGGATGCAGCCTTGAGATGGTTTATGGGTTTAGGTGAAAGCGTTTGTAGATGATGGGATGGAGAGAATGGATTAAAGGATATGTTCCTTGAAAGGTATCAATATTATTGTAGAGTTAAGGATAAGAAAGTTGAATTATTTTTCATGAACCAACGAGAGGAAGAATCTCTCAAGGACTACCTTGAAAGATTTCAATTTGTAGGATTTAGAGTCAATATTGAGCTAGATAAAGAAATTTTAAAAGAACTCTTCCTAAAAGTATTAAAATATGTCCTTTATGTATTAAACCTCGTGGCTAAGGGACATATCCATCAGATGGTACTTGAATAAATTGTGAATCTTTGCAAGAACTATTAATGAAACAAGCCATTTAGAAACAACAAATACGCATCCATAGGAGGAGTGACTGGAGCAAAAATTGATAACATATTGGAAAGTCTGAAGACTGATTTGTCGAGTACATTAACTACATCTCTTAACCTCATGGAAAAGAAACCAAAGGAGCAAGATATTGAGGAGATATATTGTCATAGATGTAGCAAAAGATACAATCTAAGAGAATGCCCCCTTAACATCATAAATATCTCCAACATTTGTGCTAATTGTAAAATATTTGACAATAATCATAGTACTAAAAATTACAAGTATATTTCAGTTGTCAAATCTGCTATAAAAGAACCTAAAGTTGAGGAAGCAAAGGATATTTATTTTGTAGCCCAAAGAAGAAGTGTCCCATTCAATAGTCCATCTAATTGGTCAAATTCTAGTTATTCCAACCGAAAAAGACCTAAACATTGGTCAAAAACATCAAATTGGAAAAATTGAAACTCATATAACTACCCAAACAATCAAGAATAGAATATGCCTTCATGGATTTAATTTATGTCCAACTAATATGGGAGTCCACCTCCATGGACTCAAGGAATGATAGGCCAAAATTAGAATATGCCTATTTGGAACATGAATGAACCAATTCAATCAAGGATGACCTAGTTGATATCAAGGTCCACCCAACAACAAAACTCTCAAAATCAATTTAGGGGACAAGCCTCTCAAAAATAGACTCCTAACTCTACCAAATAATGTGAAAAATCCTCCTAAGCAACCATATTTGCTAGCTCAATTGGTGCCCAATATTAATAACAACAAAATAGTTCAACAGGTATATGAATCCAATGAAACATATTCAATAACAGTGGTACCTTGCCAACAAATCCATTTAAGGTCTGGAAAGGTGTTGGATAATAATAGAGTGACTTTCACAAAAATTGAGGAACCTACCCAAAACTCATTTTGAAAAGGAGACAAAGATGAAATATTAGAAGATGAGATAGAAACTTTACCATAGAATATACCAGCAAAGCAAAAAGAGGTTCAAATTACTCAAAGGAAAGAAGTGGAAATCCCATTTCCTAAAAGAATGACAATAACTAAAGAACCATCCAAACCAGATTTCAATTTCCTTCAAGAACTAGAGAATGTTACCATTAAAATTCCTCTTTTAAAATCTATCAAGGATATTCCTATTTACTCCAAATTAATAAAAAGCATGTGCACAACAAATTCAAGGAGGGAAAAGAAAAAGAAATCTCAAACTATCCAAGTTATCAGGTAATTTTCTGAGATAATGACTAGAGGAAGGTTATTGCCAAAATATGTAAATCCTAGAGTACCTATACTCACAGTCCACATTGGTAAAACAACCTTGAAAAGTGTATTAGTATATTTAAGGGTTTCCATAAATGTTATGACTAAGGAAACAACATAATATTTAGGGGTATATACATTACAACCAACCTCTATAGTGCTTCAACTTGCAGATAAATCTACCATCAAATGAGAAGGAAAGTTAGAAGATGTTATAATTTTTGTAAGTTCACGAGAGTATCCTGTAGAGTTTAAGGTTCTACAATCGAAGAAGAAATTAGGGGGACATCCCTTAATTCTAGGATACCCATGGCTTGCAACAACTGATTCCTACATCAGTTATAGGTCTGGAAATATGACTATCTCCAATGGTAAACACACTAAAGACCTCAACCTATTTTCTGAGTCAAAAATGAATCAAGGTTTTCCAGGACAACTTTGGTACGTTTTCTTGATGAATTGGATGATGTTCAAACTTTATTGATCAATGTATTAAGTGATTATTTACAACAAGATATTGAAGGACCATTATCATCACTTTTAGATGATCAAAAGGAAGATCAAGAACAAAATGCTAATTGTTCACCCGAATCTACCATGTCTAATGATGAAGCAAGTACAAGTCAATCTCATAAATTGGTGCCCTATAACTATCAATTAAATGTTCTTGAACATGAAATAATGGGAATAGATGCAAACACTAAGAACTGCAAATAAATAGACATTATATATGGAAAAACTTTAAACATTAATAATGCACTCACAAGCATACAAGAGTCACAATTGGTAGACGTACTTAGGAAACACCAAACAAAATTTACATGGAACTATGAGGATATGAAAGGAATACACCCAAATATTTGTACCCACCGTATATTCATCCAAGAAGGTTGTCACCTAGTGAGACAACCTCAAAGAAGGCTAAATCCATCCATGAAAGACATAGTTCAAGAAGAGATTATTAAGCTATTGAATGCAAGATTTAAATACCCAATCCCTAATAGCCAATGGGTATCACCATTAGTAATAGTTCCCAAAAAGAATGGAAAATAGAGAATTTGTGTGGATTACAGGGTATTAAACAAGATGACAAAGAAGGATTATTTTCCTTTACCCTTCATTAATCAAGTCCTTGATACTTTGGTTGGGAAGAAGTACTTTTGCTTCTTGGATGATTTTAGCGAATACAATCAGGTCTCAATAGCAGAATAATATCAAGAGAAGATAACTTTACATGTCCTGTAGGTACCTATGCTTACCCTTTGGACTATACAATGCACCCTCCACTTTTCAAAGAGTTGTGTTGGCTATTTTTGTTGATTTAATCAATGAATGTGTAGAAGTCTACATGGACGACTTTCCAGTTTATGGTAACACCTTTGAAGAAACCTTGTTGAGCTTATATAAAGTTCTTATTAGATGTTAGGAACAAAATCTCTCCTTGAGTCATGAAAATTCTTCATGATAATGAGAGGAGGTATTGTCTTAGGACATTATATATCTAAAGAAGGTGTTAAAGTAGATCCTGCAAAGATCCAGGTCATTAAATCCCTCCAACCTCCAAAGACGTAAATTGAGGTGAGGAGTTTTTTGGAACATGTAGGATATTATCATAGATTCATTAAGGATTTTAGTAAAATTGTCTCCCCTATGCTTAAGCTCTTAACAAAGGAAAGTGAATTTAATTGGACAAAAGAATGTCAAAAAGCCTTTAAAATTATAAAAGATAAATTGACTACCTCTCCCATTTTAAGGGGACCAAATTGGGAATTATCCTTCCATATACATTGTGATGCTTCAGGTTATGCAATAGGGGCAGTACTACAAAAAATTGAGAACAAAATACCTTATACCATCTATTATGTGAGCAAAAACTTGCATGGGGTAGAACTCAACTATATAGTTACTAAAAAGAATTATTAGTTGTAGTTCATGCCATTAATAAATTCAAATATTATATAACAAGGTATAAAGTATTTATCCATACTGACCATTATACCATCAAATATCTAATGAACAAAACTATAGTTGGAGGAATAATGGTTAAATGGTTGCTCTTGTTGCAAGAATTGAATGTTACAATTGTAGATAAAGTAGGTAAAGATAATGTCATGCAAAAAATTTAACTCGTATGCATATATTTGATGATGATGAATTGATTATTGATAATTTTCTAGATGAACATTTGTTTGCTCTTTTCGTTTTCACTCCTTGATATGTTGATATTGTAAACTACTTAGTAACAATAAAAATACCACAAAGTTTCACACCGTATCAATGTAGAAATTTAATACATCATGTAGACACCAAAATCCAGCCACTTGCAAGTCATCTATACCTTCCTGTCAGCCACGTGTCGGTCATCCACCTTCCCGCAATTATTTGGCCCAAATCCACACTTTCCCGCCATTATTTGGCCCAATTTCACCTTTCCCGCCATTTTTCATCCCCAAATTTATTTAAATTAATATTTATATATATATATATATATTTTTTAATATTTTAATATTTTAATATATATATATATATTTAAATAATAGTTTAAGTGATTTAATCTGAGCCGTCCGTCCTTCATTTAATCTCATCCGTCCATCCATCTTAATCCATTTCACAACCTAGATTTATTCTCTACCCTTAGATCCACTTTAATCTTAGCCACACGTTCAAAGTGTCGTTAAAACCCTAAAGTGTGCCCTAAGAGTAGATTATAAATTGAGTCACCTTGATGGCTCAAACCCTATGTCTTTTCCTACTTCTATCCTGGATCTTTTCTATCTTCTTAACTTCTTCTATCCCTTCATCTATCTCGGCTATCTCGGATTCTAATTCTTCTGCTACCCTTTTGCAGCATCTATCGCCGTCCTTTTTCGCCGCTTCCATCGCCGCTTTCACCGCCATTCCTTCTGCAGCATTCTGCAGAATCTCTCATTCCTGTCGCAAGTGCCCGCGGGCGTTTACCCCTTGTCGCAAGTGCCCACGGGCGTTTATTAAGTGCCCGCGGGCGTTTATCCACAGCCACAGACGCAGACCGACGTCTGTAACCCAGATCCAAAAGCACGCGGGCATTCAGCGAGTGCACCAGGGTGCCTTTCGTAGTCGATTTGACAGCCACATTACTTCCAGGTGTCGCCTGGTCTAGCTGCGTTAACAGAGAACAGGTATAAATTAGCTTAAAGCAAGTAACTTCTTTTCTTTTATTAATCTGTTGTTGAATTCCTGCATTCTATTTTTCTAGGGTTTTAGATTGTTTCTGAGGGCTCACACAGTGGAGCCCTCTTATTAATTTTTAACTCCTTGATAGTGTTAATGTGTGCAGGTTTTTAACGGCAGATCTGGTTTATTGATGACAGTTGTTTAAGCTGGAGTGGTCCAAGCAAGGGATATAACGAAGCCCACTCGTTCTGTTGAGATTGAAGATACATTCTTCAGAGACGCCACCATTTGTGCCAGCTAGGGTTTCGAAGAACCCTAGCACGAATTGTAATCTTGTATCACAAATAAAGGGTTACGAGCCCAGTTGTATTCAAAAAGGAGTTTTTAAACTCCATCGATTAATAGAAATCGTTTGTTTTGTGCAACTATTATGTACTCTGTTATTGTGATTTTATTTTTTTTGTTTGGCGTGTATTTTTAATCTACACATCAAAGTATCCCTTATATGTGGGCCAATGAAGCATTGTTTAAGTCTTGTCCTAACCATGTGATTAAAAGGTCTATGCAAGAGGATAATTTTTATGACATCATTCGAGCAACACATGAAGAACCTTGTGGAGGTCATTATGTTTCTCAAATAATAGTTAGTAAAATATTTCAAACAAGTTATTTTTGGCCTACTATGCATAGGGATGCCCATAGGTTTGTTGACTGATGTGATGCTTGTCAAAGGGATAACAAACCTACACCTACAATGGAGATGCCTCTAGTGCCGCAAATAATATTTGAACCAATCAAGAAATGGTAAATTGACTTTGTTGGCCCAATAGATCCTCCAAGTAAAGGTAATAAATATATACTTGTGTGCACATATTATGTTACTAAGTGGGCTAAAGTAAAAGCCTTGCCATGAGCACAAGATGAGCCCGTAGCTGATTTTCTTTATTCACACATCATGCAACACTTTGGAGCACCAAGAGAATTAGTTTCAGACCAAGGGACTCAATTCACCTCTCATGTGATTGAGTATTTTGTTAAATTGTACCAAATAAAACATAGAAATACATCCCCATATCACCCTCAAGCTAATGGGTAAGTAGAGGTTACAAATAGAGAGCTTGAAAATATTATAACAAAAACTATAGTTGTCAATAGGGTTGATTGGGCAGAAATATTGAAAGAAGCTACATGGGCATATAACACAACTTGGAAAACCACCATAGGACTATCACCTTATGAAATGGTCTATGGGAAACAATCCATTGTACCTATTGAATTTGAAATTGAAACTCTTCACACAACAGTAGAACTTGAGATGGATTTGGATCAAGCACAAAATGCTAGGTTGGAACAACTAAATATTCTAGATGAAAGAATATTAGAGGCACTACACAATACAAAAGTAATGCAAGTACAAAGAAAAAATAGCATGATAAACATATTGTACTATGAATATTTCAACTAGGAGATTGGGCCTTTCTATTTGCTTCCTGCTTCTAAGATTTCCAATGAAAGCTAAGGACATGATGGCTTGGACCCTATGAGGTTGAAGAAATATTTGGGAATGATACAGTCAAACTTCAGCCTATTGATGATTCAACATGAAGATTATTAGTTATTGGACAGTCTTAAGATCTATAGGAAGCCATTTTCTAAATAAGAATTCTTAAACCACCTCAAGCAACAAGTTGATTTGCAGTGCATCTATGAACTGCAATCAACTACTATTAAATAAAGAACTTCTCCTTCCTTATATAAAGCAACAAAACACTAGTAAAATAATAAATAAATTGTTGCTCTATAATTTAATATATGCTAAGAAAATAAGTACAACCATTAAAAGAATGTAGTATAATCAGTCCTCTTGTTCAGATGTATAAATACCAGTAAATAAGATGGAAG
The DNA here is from genome assembly GCA_028583015.1 of Wollemia nobilis. Taxonomy (NCBI): domain Eukaryota; kingdom Viridiplantae; phylum Streptophyta; class Pinopsida; order Araucariales; family Araucariaceae; genus Wollemia; species Wollemia nobilis. The sequence continues at coordinate 28,477,501 of JAQPPZ010000856.1, read as the reverse complement.
GCAAACATCTTTGCACTACTTGACCAATGAAAGGATATTATCATGGAACAATAATATTTCTTGAAAATGAACTAGAATATCACACTATGTTCTTTAAATATGCTTTCTTTATGATGAAGTTCTAACATAGAATATTTTCATTCAATTTATCATTCACCACTTTTCAGTCACAATATCAGGTTTTAAGAAAGAAGTCAAATTCAGTGTGTGAAGATATATATTTACCTTATGGAAAGGAGGTCATTTAATCATGGTGGTATCACAAATTAATAAAGCAAGGTAGTAAAAGGTCTTATTTTGTATAGCCCACAAGAAATAAAGGGAAAGAAAGAATAGTAAGGATAGGATTACATTTCCATCTAGATGGTTATGCAGTCTGAATCCCCAAAGTTCTAATTTCTTCCTCAAATAAAAGAGAGGGTTTTAAGGATATAATTACATTTCCATCCAGATGGTTATGTGGTCTGATTCCCCAAAGCCTTAAATATTCCTACCAAGGGAGCAGAGTTGTAAGGATAATGTGACAATTCCCATCAGGACTTTGATAGAGTGGTTGGGAATTCGATTCCTTAAAGCTCTACATCCCTAAAACTAAAAATTATATTTATATGTATAAAAAAATGGGCAATAAAATGGTAAATCAAATATGATACCAAAATTATTATCTTACTTTCCTCTTCCATAACAGGTTTTGAATGTGTCCAACCATTGATAAGACCTATTTCTACGAACCAAATTATTGTTGATTGATATTAGTTTAAGCTCACTATCATTTTTTATCTCATAAAGAGCTCCACAGTGGTGTTAAAGGAAGTAGAACAAAAGAAATTGATCTCTCTAGGACATTAGAAAGGTTTGTTATGAAGACCATGGAATCTTTCTATCAAAGGTCAAGGAAGACATCAATGTTTTTGCAGACCATCTTGATATTGGGAATAAACAGTTCTATTTCAAGAAGATTTATTATCCTACAATATTGTTTAAATGGCTTATATATATGAGTAAACACCTCCCCATATTCTTAAAATAAAAAGAAAAATATATATTTTTTGTTATAATTAAGACTTTCTATAGTATAAACCCTTATGAATTAAAAAATTTCCTTCTTATTTATTTTGGCTATATAGCCAAAAATTCAGTTTGGGAGAGAAGCAAAGGAATAATATAATATTCTATATAATATAGTTTGGGGGGAAAAGAAAAAAAGAAGAAAAAAATAAAAAATAGAAGTAATTAAAACATTTCTACAATATTCTCTTCCATAATATATTTATGTAGTTTGCTTTTGTAGTTTACTTCTGTAGGTTATTTTCGTAGTTAATTTCTATAGTTGATTTCTGTAGTTCATTTTTGTAGTTAATATCTGTAGTATATTTTCGTGGTGGATTTCCGTAAGCACGTCTTCACATAATTTTTTTTAAGTATACGACTATAGTGAATTCGTATCAAAAGTGCCATGACTAAAGCCACGTATCTTGTAACAACAAAAGGTAATAAGGTTATATGGGATATACGTAATTTTAATTATTAAAACCATTATATAAAAAGGATTAAATATATATATATATATATATATATATATATATATGTATATGTCTAATGTGCAATGTTCTCAGGCCATACCATGAAAGCTAAGTGCAAACATGAAGTGGATCACAATTTGACATCGAATCACAAGATATCAAACACAGATGGCATAAGCACAAGTACACATCACGCACGAGGTCACGGGTTGCCATTACGAATGATGCAGATCTAAACATAAGAAAACCTCTTCATTTTTCTTAAGAATTACCCAAAGGATGTGAAGCATACAAGACACATGGATATTCTAGGTCCAATAGTGGATAAATAAACACCTTGAGAGAATGAATGAGTCGACCTTCGCATATGGCATAAGTCTTAAGATTTACTGTCAGGCGAGGATGATATTGGGAAAATAACAAAGCCACATGAGATCCATCACATGCAAAAAAATGCCACCTTGGACAAATTCCTAGACAAGGACACAAAGATGTAAGCAAGTCACGTGAAAGCGTGATTCATTAGCTAAGAAAGGAATTATGTTTGAAGAGCAAAGATGTATCCATAGCTTAGGATATTGCAATGCCAAATGGAGAGTTGGCTAGGAAATCAATAATTAAGCATAAACATGCCATACTCACAGATTACATCATGATAGGGACTGCAAAACAAGGCTATTAACGTGAATAGAAGAAAAACGTAAAATCAAAAGCTTTCTTTTGATCAATCATGGGCCTTGCTTGGACATGCCATAATTAGAGATGATTTCACCCTAATTTTTTTCCAGTGAAGATTATCATTTATAAACACCCATGTTTAGATAGTCTTTCTCATTTTATTATGAAGTGTTGTCTTATATGGTCTTATTAGGGAGCGCCACATATATGACCCAAGGCGTAAATAAAGGTGACAAGGAATAAATAAAGATGACATAGTTGCTTCAAAGCACAATTGGCATAACAAACGATGCACTTAAAATTCAATCTTCTCACCCATGTATTACAGTTAACATAACAAGATTAAATGAGGCTTCTCGCTCATGTATCACGTATCACGGAAATGTGGCAACGTGTTAGCATACCACGGTAGCAACAATGCCTGTTTCCAAATGGGACGATCGTCGTGCAAGTCTAAGCGTTGATCGCCAACACCTAGCTGATCGAACTGCATGAAACAAGTGGGGACGTACACTGCAGATTAAGCATAGACACCGTCGATCAAAATAATGATTGATGACTATGCTTTTTTGATCATAATGTACCGTAGGAAATAAGGGAAAACCCTAAAATTCTTGTGCAAATGAAATTCTCCTTCTTTGCAACACGATTAGCGAAAAATATTGACAATTCGATGATAATTACACCTTGCAAACGTAATCAAACCTTTGCTTCACCTGAATTTTGTGAAATTTGATTGTAATTACACTTGAAGGCATTGCGTAGAGGGAAAATTCGAAGTGACGATGATTTCGTAAAAGGTTACGACAAAGGAGCTGTAAACATATGCTGAAGGGGGCGTAAGTATTAATGAATCAGTTGCAAGCCGACTATGAGTGCCAGTTTTTAAGTTCTTAAATAAAATGTAATGAGAATTTTTTGAAATGTAATGAGAGTTTTTTGAAATGTAATGAGAATTAAAAAAGAAAGAAAATATCAGAATGGGATTTAAATCTTTGAAATTTGAGAAATTTCTATATGAATTAGGTTTCTTTGCAGGATGGTGATTCAATTTTTTTCTACAGGGTATTCATCACAACTATCTGAGTGCAAATTGTAAAGCCAAACCGAAAACAAAAATTGTCCTAAATCCCCTACCCATAGTAGAACCCTTGGAACCATGACGAAATCAATGTTTCATAAAAGGAGTGAGCCTTCCTCCATTAAAACCCAAATGCCTAATGACTTTGTCAAAAATATTTTTCAAAAAGCAAGGTGGTGGGAAGCCTTGACTCGATTCCAAGGCCATGACTAGGGTATGGTTGACCGATTTATTTTAAATTGCGACCCCACATCCATGGTTACGCAAGTGGGTGGAATTGAGATAGCAAATACCCTAGCCTAATTTTTTAGGTCCTTCATCTACCCAAAGTAGGATAAAAATATTTTAAGTCAAGTAACAAGGAAGTCACCCAATTGGTTGAAAAGTTAGGGGATAGGTGCTCTGTCATTCAAGATAGGTAAGGTTGGATTAAAGGAGCGGCAACCTCCTCTTTCCCACTCAAATGGAAAGAAGTCATCACTTTAGTGATGAAAATTTTCAATGTTGAGGGGAGACTGTCAATTTTTGGGGGCTACCACCTGAAACTACTTCTCAACCTTAAGTTTCCTAACCGTGAGGACTGTGTAATCAACCTACCTTATTTCTTATACAAATCCCTAAAAGCAGTTGTTGATAAAGTTCAACCAAGGAAATCTAGAGATGCTTCTAAACTACATTTGATTGCCCATAATGGTCTCATTAAATTACTTGTCTTGCATAAAATCCTTGATACTGAAATCACATGGGATAAGGTGGTAGAGGATTCTAACTTATTCATAGAATCTTCTAAGGAAGAATATGAACCTGATGCTAGATCTGAGTCTAATGACAACCAAGAGGAATATGAGCCTCTTGTGTGCAAATGGGTCACCTAGACTAAAGATGCCAAGTTTTCAAAACCTCCTCACTTGCACAATAAAAAATATGCGATTTGAGGAATATAACATGGAAAAATGAAGGAAGGGTAAAATGTCTAGACAATATGGTAGCCTACAATTGAGCCCAATACATGCAATTCCTTAGTCAAAATTTGTCAATGCCTTGACTAAGATTCACACCCAACATACCCTATTGTAGTTTTAGTTGGATAGTTTCTGTAAAGAGTTTATAAAACACACAACTTTAGTGGAAAAGGCCATCTCCACCCAAAATGATCTCCTAAGGAAAATATATGCAGAGAATAAGGGAAAGGTGACCAAACTAGCTGACCAAGTCTCCCAACCACCTATTTCAACTCCTCTCCCAACAAAAGTTCAACGAGTAAGATTAGGCGCTTAATCGACTTTAGTAAATATTTCACTCTATCCAAGGTGTTGGATGGGGACAACTCACCCACACTTTTAGACTTCAGATTCTAGAGGTGCACCACTTCTCCTACATGTGGTTCACAAAATATGGGATCAACTATGGATTTAGAGATTCTATTGGAGGTCGATAAGGTTATCAACACAATCACCAAATCAGTAAGATAATTTTCCCCACCAGCAGATAAGATAAAGCCATAATCACCACCCGGTACAACAAGTGTAGAGAGATAATAGGAGGATTTGGCTTACTTGAATACTGTAGCCATGGAACGACCACCAAACCTTAACATAGCCAGAGCATAGGTTTGGAAGATCAAGTGTGAGAAGTTGAAGGTAGAAAATCACCCTGCTATAGTCTAGACTTCATCCCAAATTAGAGCTAAAAATATATAAATTTTTAGATGTTGACATAAAATTTGTAGTTTTATATTTATCATTATTCATTTATGATTTGTCCTTCCAATTTTTAGTAGCACCATTTTTGTGTGTGCATGAGGACATGCACTTCCTTTGATTTGGAAGAAAATGATGAATACTGAAATACAACTATGATATGAAGTTTACTTTTGTATTTTAGCTACAAATTTGCATGGTATATATGTGTTTTATCAATAATATGCATGTTTTTATATGACTTCAAGATAAATGTGATCTGCAAGATATTATGTGTTGAATGGTTGTAATTTTATACGAATTTTATGAAATTGTTATGTTTTAGCAAGTAAATGTTACAAATGATTCACTAAAAATGCTACAGACGAATGCGACTGAAACAACCTACAGTAGAACACGGCTGAAGCAACCTACAGGTGCAGTTAACAAAAGCTATCTACAGAAGGGTACTACTGAAACCACCTACAGAAAAAGGCGATTGAAGGTAGCTACGGAAGGACGCTACTAATACAGTTTACAAAAACTAGATTTATTTTTAGCAATATTTTATTTCTATGCAATTAGACCACGTGGGTTGCCAGCTTGGTCAAATGCCACATGGGCCGTTGGAATAGTAAGACATGAATAATTTGTTATTTTTTACTTGAGTTGATCATCTTAAGAATTTGTTATATGGTTTGTTATGTGGTTATGATTAAGCATTGTAATAAGTTTATCCTCTCCTAAAGAAAATGACAAAGTTATTTGTAAAAGTCCAAATTAGTTATTAAACTTCGTTTGTAAAAGTCCAAATTAGTTATTAGATTATTTAAATTATAGATTGTTTTGTTAGGTATTTTTGGAGTCCAATCCGAATCCGTTCAATATGTAACAAAATAGGTTGAAAACTTCTATTGAAAGAAGTGATGTAAAATCTATATATTACAAAGTCGAGACCTTGAAAAAGTCCCACTCTAAGGCCCACTCTAATCCATACATATATGCAGAAGAGAAAAGGAGAATACTTTTACAATTATTTGGTATTGTATGAATTATGAGAATTGGAATAAACAAGTAAATTTAGCATCATTTGCTTTCTTCTATGAGTATAGTAAAACAATTATTTTTCTTCATGTTTCGCTTTCTGTTGTAACTATTATTTCTTTTCCTACAAGTATAAATTATAAAACTTTAAATTAGTTTAATGAATATAATTTACTTAATGTAGAGTAGAAAAAGGAGAAGAGATTAATACTAACCTCGAGGAGGCAAGGCCCACTCCAAAAGGTTAGTCCCTTGTTCTCTTCCTCCTAAAATACAATAGATTTAGTTAGAACATAGAATAGTCTTAGAATATAAATTTAATTAAATTGCATATTATAAAATTATAAAATATAATAAAATAGATAATGCATTATTAAAATCATAAAAGTGGATTCACAAAAACCTAGCGTAATTCATAATTGTATTCCTTAAATTAAGTGTATTTTCATTTATTGCAACTTTTATTTTTATACTAGAAACTAAGAAACAAGAATAAAAATTAATGGTCATAATTGTGGATATCTATACGAGATAACTAGTCTTTAAATCTAATCATGGTTTGACAAATTAAATGTGAGACATCATGACTCAACAAGAGTCTATGTCATCAAAATTTGAAACCTAGTCCCTAGACCAAAAAGGGCCTTCGGTTGGATTGATTAGTGGAACACTGTTGTATAACGCATCGTCCGCTTCCTACGCTCGCTAGGGTATAAGATTGCCAAGCTTCGTCGTTGCTCTTAAGGGGGAGTTAGAGGTGGCCTCAACTCAACTGCAATCCAATCCTTTCAATGAGGAGCTTTAGAGGCACCTTGCGCCTGTCAAACACCAGCTTCTTATGGCAAAGCACTATGATGATAGAGGGGTGCAGATCAAGGTGAGGTTGCACTAAATTAAAATTAGTGATAGGGTAACCAAGGAGTTCTTCCAATGCCTACATCCTCGCAATCAATTTCTGGGTATTAAAGCCCTTAACATTAATGGAGAGCGTGTTTCTAAGCTTCCTTGTAATCTCTTCACTTTTGAAGAACATTACTAGACTGTGTTTATGGCTCAGTCTCACTCCTTTCAACATGAACAGGCTCTTAAATCTTACCTCTATGTTGTCTCAGTACAACTTTTTGAGTCTCAAAGAGTTACTTGTGAAAATGCCCTCTCTTTGAAGGATTTGGAGGAAGCTCTTTCTCAAATGGTTGATAATAAATCCCCTAGTCTTAATGGCTTCCCCTATGAGTTCTACAAGTCCCTTTGGGACACTGTCGAGTTTGATCTTCTCAAAGTTTATCAGGAGGACTTCTCTAGGGGTTCTCTGGGACCTATTACTAACAAGGGGATTATTAAATTTATCCTCAGGCTAGTGATATAGAAGTCATCAAAAATTGGAGGCTTGTTACTCTCCTTAATGTTTCCTATAAGATCTAAGATCATCGTCAAAGCCTTGGCTTTGCACATCTACCATCACCTTCCCATCATCGTGCACCCAAAGCAAACTAGCTTCATTCGGGGTAGGTTAATCCTTGACAATATTATTGCTATCTAGGAAGGCATGGAGTGGGCTCACAAATCCAACAAAAGATCCCTATTCATCAAATTGACTTTTAGAAATCCTATGACAAGATCAATTGGTCGTTCATTCCAGCCATGCTTAAAGTTCTTGGTTTCAGGCCCTCCTTCATTAGCTATGTGGAGATGTTGTTCGCTTAGGCTTTGGTTGTTTTATCCATTAACAAGCATAAGTCCTTAGCCATTGGGCTCTTTTGTTCCATTCGACATGGCTACCCATTGCTGTCGTCCTTGTATGTCCTCATCATTGAGGGGTTTGGCTATTTATTAGCTCACTACGTAGCTCAGGGTTCTATTCGAAGAATTTCTCTCCCTAAAGGTGAGTCTCAATTGATCAATAGTCATTTTGTTGATGATTCTTTCCTCATGCTTATTAAGGATGAAGGTGTTATTCAACAGGTGCTTTCCTACTTGGACACTTTTTGTCTAGCTTCTGGTTCTTCCATTCAATGGATAAAGACTCAATATTATAGGCAATATCCTAACTTGATTCCCCATTAGCTTAGTCAATATTAGTGGAGGATCATCCAGGAGGGGGAAATCTTTTGCTTTTTAGGTATTCCTTTTGCCTTTAACAGTTCAACGTAAGAGTTATGGAAGTATGTCATTAACAGGGTGGAACATAAACTTACCTACTAGTCCACCAAGAAGCTCTCCCTTGTTGGTAAATTCTAAATTTGCTCAAAAGTCCTTGCGACCACCCATGTTTATTATTCTTCCTACTGGATCCCGTCCAAAAACTACTATAAGAAACTTGATAAACTTTTGTGGAACTTTTTATGGCCCTCTTCTGGTAATGGTTTAGGATTCCATTGTGTTGCTTGGGAGTATTGCTATCTCTCTAGAATCCATGGTGGGCTTGGCATTATCAATACCCAACGTCAAGGTTGGGCCCTCTGTGTTAAGTGGGCCATCAGAGCCCTTGTGGGCAGTGATGCCTAGAATATTCTCATCTGTCACTATATCTGCAAAGGTTCCCCTTTTGGTTGTAAGAGTTGGAAGGGCATGGGTTTCCCTTCCCTCCTTTTTGCTCCTGTGTCTATCAAAGTGATAGGATCCTTTGTCATCAGGAGCATTTGGAAAGCTTGGGAGAGTGTTAAGCCTTGGTTGAGATGAAATGGTTAGAGCTTTTGGCATGACCTCTCCATCAACCAGATGAATGTCTGGTGGTCACTTGTCATCACCTACCAGGATTCTATGCTTGTGCAGGTTCCCTGGGTTTATGTGCTTAGATTTTTTTAGCAAAGGTGTGCAGTGCATCACCGATTACTTACTAGGGATTGGATCCCTTGGGATGACTTCAGAGTCAAATTTAGTCTCAAGCACTTTGACAAGGACACGTTTGAGGCCATCAAGGCTACTCTCTCTAACTCCATGTTTCACAAAATTTATATATTTTCACAGTGACCTTAGTGGAAGGACTTGAAGTGGTATCCAAAAATTCCTTTGCGAAATTACAAGGCCCATTTGGGGGTATGGATGGATCTCTCCTTGCCTCCCAATGATTGATAAGCTCAATCAACGATGGAATATCTCTTCCCCTTGACCTGTTTAGATGCACAAGTTCTAGACCGTCGTACTCCTTTCTTGGAGCCCAAACTTTCATGTTTTGCCTAGAGTGTTCTTCACCAAGGGCTTCCTGTTGGGGAGCATATCCTACATTTAGGCATCCCCAACCCTTCTTGCCCTTTCTGTCTTTAGTCTGAGATCTTCATCCATCTTTTTTGGTTATGTGTTCGTTCTCATTCCCTTTGGAAGTGTTTTTTTTCCCCTTTTTTAGACCCTATTCCTATGCTATGCTTGAGTGGAAGCATATCATTATGGGAGACCCCCCTCATCCTTGCCAGCTATTTTTTTTGAAGTGTGGCACTTTTTTTGTATGGCGACCTTGTACAACATATGGGAAGCTAGAAATGACATTATCTTTGGTAAGTATTCTTCCTCTCTTTACATCGCTGCTTTTGAGAAATATACTATTAATTCGTCTATTTATTTTTAGATTGCGATTCATGCTAGTAAGGTGACTATGGAGCTCTCTCATCTTCAAGAGCTTATTGATCATTGGGGGAACACTCCGTGCATAGTTAGTCGAGTTCCTCTTGAGCAAGATTATCCTCGAAGCTAGTCCAGGTCCAGGAACATCGTCGCTCGACCACAAATCACACTCCTACCCCAGCTCAAAGTCACCCACCTTATAGAGCTGACCCTGGTAACCTGACTGCTCCTCTCTCTCCCCTATCTCCTTAGCTCAATGCTTGGATCAAGTCGGATGCTCCAATGTTTGCTGCCAATGAGGATTCGTTTATTCACAACTAGGAAGATGTTCCCAATATTTCTTTTGGGCAGGGATAGGGTTCAACACTAAAATATCTCGATGATAATATTGGGTGGAATTCGGTCCTAGTGGTGGCTAAACTCATGTAATGATTCTTCACCATTGTGGGTATTACCCGTTTTTTGCTTTTGCTCTTGTGCTTGCGCTCGACCATTATTTTCAATATGTAATCATTATGATAGCTAATTGATAGTGTTTGCTCGCTAATTCTATAAGACGATTTTGATTAGTTGTTAGTTGATTTCTTGGTTTCCCGCACTATTTTTACGATGGTGGTTTTTTGGTTGATGGTGTTGGCCACGTGGCATGTTTAACCGCCTCTTTTTATTTGTAAAAATATATTCTATTACTTTTTTAATATAATACCTATTTATATAAAAAATAATAAAATAATTTTTTTTTTTTTTTTTTGATACATAAGAGAGTTGGTTACAACCACACTATTTTTAGTAACTATCAAGTGCACGACTCAAACCACAGGAGTTGCTTCCACCAAATCTATTCCATCTCATTGTTGTTGACCCTATTGAGTGGTAATTTTACCCAATTGCAAAACCACACTCACAGTTAGGATTTTGATTAGAAAACCATATCTTACAAAGAAATAAACATTTCTCCAAGGTTCCTTTTACTTAATGTGTGTATATATGATTGTGAACATGTATTAAATAAGTGCTTGGAATACCTTAATGCTTTGTAAAATAACTGGTAACAAGAGGCTTGTTTTGGTGTTACTTTATTAAGTTATGCTATTTTTGTTCATGAAACTTAAAAGGTGAATAAATGTGATTGGCCCTCATATGACCACGATGTAGAAGTGAAATTCCTTTTATCTTGAAGTGTTTTAGATATATTTTATCTTTCTTTATTAAGCAAGTTTAACCAATTTTATCCTTTATTAAACCTTGCTTTTAAGCATGAAATAAGAGATTAAAATCTATCTTTACAATGTGAATTTGAAAGTGATGAGTGGATTCATTTTATGTAGCTTTGAGCATGAAAGAAAGTAAATGTGCATGAGTAACTTCTAAAATGTGATGGCCTTTGAAATGCCATATAAATTACCCCCCATTTCATGAAATTGAGATTTTCATAAAGGGAGACTAATTTATTGCTTTAAAGAAAGTAACCTCTAAAATGCCTTATAAATTATTCCCCTTTAATGAAATTGAAATTTTCATAAAGGAGAAATAATTTATTGCTTGAAAATAAAACGTAAAGCTTGAAATCCAAATCTCATTTCAAAATGTGAAAACATGTAAAACTGGAAATTGCAAAATTCCCTTTAAAAACTGTAAACTTTAAATAATTGTGGAATTTTACATTTGCCTTAAAACAAAATCGAACTTGCTCTAAATGGAACTTTAGAGCTTATTCTTGGGAACCATGTAACTCTTTTTTGGAATTTTAATTGTTTTATATTTTTTATTTTATTTTGAAAACTTAAAAAAAAATGAAAAGATAGGGTTAGAAAAAATAAAATAAAAATAAAATTGAAATTAAATAAATGTTGCAACTTAGAAATTCTCCATAGACCCTACAAATGTCAGTTTCCTGCATAAAACCAACATTAAAGAGATCCGTATTCACACAATCCAATATTCAATGCGGTGCAATCTTCTAGGAAAAATGTGCAACATTTTAAAAATAGTATACGAGTCCACCATTAGCATGCATGAAAACTCAATATATTTCCAACATATTTGCATAAGAAATATTTTCAATAAAGTCCAAAAATAGAGAATATCAACTAAATACAGAACTAAATACAGGTCCAGCGAGGTGGAAGGAAAATCTTTAAAACAAGCCCAGTGCCTACATCTCTATATCTACAACTCTGCTTCTCAACTTTCCAACCTCCCGAAATTGTGTTTTGAATGAGCCTTTAATTGTTTTTCCTTTGACCTTTCGCTTTCCTACTTTACTTTCACTCATTATGGCCCATAGTATAACGATAATTTTACCCCTATCGTAACTTCTACGTGTGCATTGCTTTTTTGGGTAACATTCCAACCATTCAAACTATCTTTCCTCTCTGAATCGAATCTTTAAGTGTTATGTTAAACAAAAATTTATGACATTTGCCCCTTTACTTTCATAAAGAGAATAACCACCTCAAAGTGGTCCCCACACCTTATATTATTTTTAGCCCTTACGCACACGACACGTCCTTGAAAACACATCACACACCACAATAATTATTACAACCTAGGCTAATCAAATATTAAAATAAGGGTAATGAATGAAACCATCCCCTAGTGAGCTATAATCCTGATCACGTATGAATGCCATTCATCACCGGACACGTGTCCCTACGGTCTTTGTCCTTTTCTTCCAGGCATTCGTTAGTAATGCATACTCTCCGACTGAAACGAACATCAACACTGACTTTCCTATCGATTTTCGAGCTCGTTTAAACACTGCATCATCTTTGCAAGTAGTTGAGTCCTGAAGATCACCTAGACTGTCCATAAATCCTGTTGCATCTCGACGTGGATGAGCGACCAGGGCATTCGTGTGGCCAAACCCAATAATACATCCAAATTTTATTTTCCATTAGAATCTGCACTTTCTAAGTTTGACATAGTTTCCAATCACGTCTAGGAGGAGTGTAAATAGGCACGAAGTTTGCTTACTAGAATGACATACATGCCAAACTACACGACTTCCTTTTCTGAATGTTGTCACACCTCATCGATGGGTTTCTAGTTTTTCGCATCGGCTATGTCAAATTTTCCCACTTAGTGATAATTCTGCTGCGATGGCCACCAAACGTGATACTGTTGTCGAATTCTCCTGCCTCATATGTTGTTACGTCAACCAAGGTTGATTGTTGATTGATTTCCACGTCTGCAATCATCTTCATTCGTAGCGAGAACGACCATACCGCTACTGCATTCGCTTGGCTATTTTCATCGGTGCCATCACACTGATAGTCCACCTCAATGCTGCATGGAATCATCTTTATACGAGCGTCTATGTTAGCAATTACCACAACCCACTTTGTGTGAAGAAACGACACTCTCCATTCTATCAAACCCATGATGGAACAACACTTTCCAACTATCTGTGCGCCTTTATTACCGTGACATACATCAAACCAACCACTGACTTTGGCCCTGTCATTCGACCCTTACCATCGACGAATTAATGCAATATGAAGCTACATAAAAAATGCCTCTACACAAACTTACAAACCTCCCTTTCTAACACTCCGAATTCGCACTGTAAACGTTTACTATCTGCGCATTATCCAAGTCACCCGTAGTTCGTCTGCGTAGTTCTCCTTCGACTGTATTCACCTCCAATGACGTTCAATTCCATCTGAGACGGAGAGCTCCTGTTAGTTTACCACATAAACCAGCATAGCCCTATCATGCAATCCTATTTTCGCTGTGAAAACTCGCTGCCCTAAGATTTCCCCGCAGTCCCCATCCTTATCTTGAATCACGACGATTTGATGAAGATAGGAACACTAGTATATCTTCGGATATGACCTCGTATTCATGCAACTAGTTGCCTATGCCATCACTATCAAAGCCTTCGCTGTTTTGTAACATTTAGATCATTGCCATGCCATAGTTTCACTGACCTACTGCATTACCATGAACCTCGGTACACCATGCCTCGCGCTATACCGCCTAGGTATGAAAACTTCACATCGTCGGCATGATTTCATCCATCGCTTGCAAACCTATTGTTGCCATCTATGTCACGGGGAAGCATACTACGACTCGTCCCAACATCTATATCCGATATGGCATATCCGCATTCATCCACATGCACTGTCTCTAGTCTGTGCCTTGTCGCGTCACCAGGGTCTGTCCACGTTTCTACCACTCGCGCACGTCGGACTCTGTACATTCGAGTTGTCTCCCTATGTCACCTGCACTGAGTCTAAGTTACATCTTTGGTCTAATTCACCTATTCTGCGGTACCTACGTCAACAACGCTTGTCCCATGCTCCTCTGGACATTTTTGTACCTTGAAACCAACTTGGAGAAAGCCATGTCTAATATCCACAATATATGTCCACGTAACTTGCACGAACTCCGAGAATCCCCGTCACGGTTTGGAGTTAACATCACTTTTGCTTTCGTACCCTACAAACACCAAAAATCAAATTTTAAATCAAAATTGATATTAGCAACATAAAACATAAAAAAAACTAAAACCTAAAACATCCTAAACAAAATCTAAAGTTATTAATACCAAAACTTTAAAATAACTACATTAGAGAACTTAAAAGTTCGCTAATAATTCTAGGCCCATTAATATGAAAAAAAAGCAATGAAAATGAACCCATTATTCAATAACCAAAAAAAAAAACACTATTCTATTATTTTTATTTTCATTTTCATTTTCATTTATTATTATTATTATTTAATTAATTAATTTTGTAAAATAATGATTTAATTTATTTTAAGTTTGAACAACTTAAAATTAACTAAACATTACTAGTCTAAACAAAATACTAAAACTAAGAAAATAAACGAAACACCGCAAAACAAACTTAGGGCTTTATTCTCTACTAAGTCACAAAATAGCACAATAGATTTTCTAAAGGATAACAAAATTACAAACACTTTACAATTTTTTAAGGTGGGCTCCCAAATTTGAGGTTAGTTATGGAACAATCACAACGGACCCGACGTGAGAGGGACCATCGACCATTCGAGATTCGTATTGTCATCAGTCCGACGCACACTCAAAGGATTTAGATCAAACTACTACCTTTACAAATGGGCAGCTCTCAAGATTTAAACCTAAATGTCTTCTCAATAAATACCTAACCAAACAAACAACTACCAATCTACTAATATTTAAAACACTTTATTTCTTATTTTTTATTTTAATTTTAAAATTTAAATATTAAAAATCTTTTTGAATATTTTTTAAATCCAAAGAGAGTAAATATGGATAACACGATATAAAGGCCTCCTATAAACAATTTTAGGAAGAATACTAAATAAAAACTTAATGAAATGAAAGATTTTAATTACGTCCACGAGACCAAAATATGGTCTATGGGACCACAAATATGGAAGTACAATTACTCAAATCATATCATATTATCTTTTAGAAGGAAATCATATCATATTATCTGTTAGAAGGTTGTTCATTCTCCTCTTTATTTGGGTTAGCAATTCTCCAACTTTTTTTATTTTACTGTCTTCAAATAAATCTGTCATAAACCCGTTCCCAATTGTTTTTTTATTTGTCACGGATATCTGAAAATCTCAATTAGTTATTTATGTGCTGCATAGAGTACATCTAAACCTATAAGATAACACATTATAAATATAATCCAAAAATACAAAAAAATACTAAATTTAATAAATAATAAAAATATTTTTTAAATTTTTTAAATTCAGAAAGGATATACCTTACACTCTTATATATAATAGTGGAGAGAAAAATACTAAATAATCCATATACTCATTCCTCATAAACCTTAAAAATTACTTGACTAAATAAATTATAATAAATTTTATTTAAAAAGAAAAAATTACACGTCGGTCAGCGCCAACCAAACTTAATTAAACTACCTACTTTTAACATAGCATTAAATGATTTTCAATGGCATAGAATTTCGTTTCACATACTTTATATGCCTATAACTTTTATTCGATCAAGAGATTTGTTTGGTTATTATTATTTATTTGATTCGTAGAGAAATTGGTAACTCCATCAATGGACTGTTTTTATAAACTTTAAGCTCACTGGATCCACTGGGTAAAACACAGTCAACTCATCAATGGGCTGTCTTTATAAAACTTAAGCCCCCTAGGTAAAACAAAGTCAACTCATCAATCGGCTGTCTGTATACACCTTAAGCCTGCTGGGTAAAACACAGTCAACGGGCCCCAACCTTCTAGGACATCAAATTAGGGTAGTGGTTTTTTTTTTATCCTTTGGAATACTGGTAACTCCATTAATGAGTTACTTCTATATACCCTAAGTCCGACAAAGCACAGTCGAAGGTACCCTCAACACTCCAAAATCGAAATGGGGTAACAACGAACAGTCACGGCCGCTACCATCCAACCTATCTCTCGTTAAAACCTTAAACCTCTCAAAATCCAAATCTATAACTACTCATTTATGCATGTTAAGACATACACATCAAAGCCCGCTTTATGTTTGGGGAATATTGGACTGTTTTCCTTATATCACAAGGCTCTTCCCTTCAAAATTTTCAATCATCGTCAAAGCGTTTGCAGAGGAGAGAAGGAAGGAAAGAAAGAAAGAAGACGCCATGGATACTTCTAATCCCACGAACGGCACGATCACCTTCAGTAATGGCAGTAATAACAGCGGTGGCAATTGGAGGAACGAACTCTCCAACGATTTCAGGCACAAGATCGTCAATAAGATGTATGCAATTTTCTTTTTCTTCCTTTGCTTTTTCTTTTCTTTAGCTGGATTTGATTTTTCAAAGATGGAAAAAATTCAGAGAAGAGAGGGTTTATTGTTAACCTTTGTCAATCTTTGTCTTCCAATCTGTCGAAATTCAAAGGGGAAGCGAAAAAGGATTGTAAATATTGACCTGCTTTACCTCTGGAAATCCAAGCCTGTAATAATTATAACTAATGGAAAGAATGAAAGATTGATTTAGGCTTTGCTTTGAACACTGTATTTACCCTAGATTTGCTTAAATTCATAAGAGAGGCACACCTTAAGTCCAAGTGTGTACTCGTGTGGAGTCTGTATTTATGAATGAATGAAATATTTCTAATTTCGTCCAAGGGGACCATGGGACGGCAAAGAGAAGAGAAAAATAGATTATATAAATAAGCTTTTTATTTACCTATGAAATATTTAGGTAACTGTAGATATATATGGATACTGGACTTCTGCTTATGGAGATAAGAATGTATAAATGGATATACATGCCTCTGCGGATAAAGGGCTTCTGCTTAGAGAGAAAGCATGATCTATTTCCTTTACGAGATTGTCAGCTTCTTCCAGCCTTGTCTTCTGATGAGCTTTTTTCAGTCCTGTCTTTTCTGCATAAGACAAAGAGAGTTCTTTCCTGCGAAAACGAATTAAAGAGAACAAACAGAGCAAGGCTGTAGAAAACAGAGAAACAGAGCTGTAAAAGCTAAAGAACAATTTTTTGGTTTCAAAACCTCCGACTCCTTAGTTGGATGTTGCAATTATATAGAAGTTTATTTTACATGGAAATAGGAAGTTGAAACAAACATCCTTGGATTATTTGTGGGAATATTATTCGTTCCAATTTTCCCAGCTGGCGTTTGTAAGCAACGGATCAAAGCAGAAGAAATGCGACCGTAATGTGATCCTTATGTGGGGCTGAACTCAACAAGGATTCCAGATCATGCCACAATTTTATCCAATGGGGACCAGATTCATATTTACAAAGTTAGATTCCATATTATAGTCTTTACTGCATGCAACTGAGGAAGGTCAGTAAGCTAAAGGTAATTCGAGGAAGATCAGTGAGGTAAAGGTGATTTTTGTAGGTCACCACATCAAGCTACCATAGCTCCTTTGTTTATTTGTTTTTTTTTTTTAAATTATATTTTTGCTTTTGTTTTATTTTTATTTATTTATTAATAATTAACCATTTTTTTTCAATTGGTTACATGGGATTGAAGCGGGTTCCACCCATATTACATCATCGCCACATAGTGGTATTACAACAAAGACATAGTGGTATTACAACAAAGCTTGGATATTATCCATGTATCGTTTGGCAAGATTTGAACCTTGGTCTCCTCTTTAAATATTGAGGAATCTAACCAATTGAGCTAATGCCACTTGATAAAAAATAATTGAGTTTACAAGGGTTTTTATGAGGGGTCTCAGTCCCCTCGTACCAGGGTTTGAACTTGGGTCTCTTGGATGAAAACCCAAGGACTTACCACTACAGTATCCCTCACGGGTCTAATTTTTTTCAATGAGTTTACTCAGGTTTTTATGAGGGGTCCTGGTCCCCTCATACTGAGTGGGGTCTGAACCTTGGACCTCTCAAAGAGAGGCCAAAGCCCTCATCACTACAGTAAGCTTACAGCTTAGGTTTGCTTTATTTTGTTTACATTAGATGAATTGTGTATTTTTTTTAAGGTTTCATGAATTGTGGTGGTATAAGTTTAGATAAATTGTAAAAGTCCCAGCTGGGACCAGATTCATACTTACAAAGTTAGATTCCATATCATAGTCTTGACTGCATGCAACTGAGGGAGATCAGTGAGGTAAAGGTGATTCGAGGAAGATCGGTGAGGTAAAGATGATTTTTGTAGGTCACTACATCAAACCATCATAGCTCCCGTGTTTATGAGGCTCCCTTGTGGGAGCAAGGTTTTGTTTTTATTTTAAATTATATTTCTGTTTTTGGTTTGCTTTATCTTGTTTAAATTAGATGAATTACCTATTTTTTTTAAGGTTTCATGAATTGTGGTGGTATATGTTTAGATAAATTGCAAAAGTCCCAGCTGGGCCACATTGTAAAGGATGTGCGAACCCCTAGACACTAGTCATATGGACCTCTACTTTTTTAGGGAATACACGAGGCGTTAAAAAAGAGAAATCTAGCATAGTGAATGAACCAGGAATAGAGATACAACGGAAAATTACTTGATATCTTTTCTTGGTTCCTTAGCAAAGTATGCATTAGATTTTTTTAACCTTTCTTAAGAAGGCAAGATGCTGAGGGGAAAAACCTATGTTCAAAATTTACAAACAAAAAATACATCTAGGATCCAGCTGAAGTTTATAGAGTGGCTTTACTATCCTTCTTTTTTAGAAGCTGATTAATCGTGGCAAGTATTCTCAATATCAAACTTTTAAAAGCCTATAAATTGTGGTAAAGCCATGGCAACACATAGCCATGCATACATAAGTATATTCTGCTCCATAGAAGTTGGTGCCACATGGATGAACTCCCTAGGGTATTAACAATATTTTCCAAAACCTCCTTATACCGAAGTTCAAATAGCTTGACCCATACAAGAACCTTTTAAAAAGTTTTTGTATTAATGGAATATTTTTAACTCCATGGACTTAAATACAAGCCAACCCTCCTTATAAAACATGGACCATCACCTATTACTTTGCCCTTGGTTTTTGAATTGGAGAAGATTATTAGGAAGAATCCTTTAGGAAGAGAAGATATAGAATACTGCGAACTCCATCTTCATTTCCTTTCAATCCACTTTCAAATCTCTGAAAAACTGGCCAGTAACCATTAAATGTACAGATTATCCCTCTACTTTTAAGAACCATCATATCACGCTGGATCATCTCATCCTCGATAATTAGTTGTGAATCATTTGTCACCTTGATGGACTTTACCATAAATTCTTTCTTCTCTTTGTTCTTGACCAGCAAAAAAATACTTTTCTCAACTAGGACATCCTTACTTCCAACCAGGGCTTCCTTAAATGATTTTCTTTGATGCCTAGCTTGTCCATGTGAGAGCCCTCCATTCTTCAAATTTCTTTGAAGATCCAAAGTAGAACTTCTGAGGCCAGCTCTTTGCCCCTCACTCGTTCTTGCACTTGCACTTAAATTCTTGATTGCTCTTCTGCAATGGGTTTTAATTTATAGTAAGGCCAGAATAACTAACCTGGGAGTCAAGCACTCTCTACTCAAACATATTGGGGCTCTATGCCCATTGAGACTTGAAATTGAGCCTTTTCTATGGAAGATGATCCATTTCAGCCACTCGAGCTCAGTTTGTCAGACCAAATTTGGAGAACTTTCTGCTGGAAACAAAAATTTGTTTTATAAAATTATCTATAAGGTAAATGCTCTCTAAAATTGTTCCAATGCACATCATGTCCTGATGCGTGTGTTGTGTTTGGGAGTGGGATGCAACTGTATACGTGCACTGGGTGCAGGTGCATCTGGAAACTATTGCAATACATGCATCCATACAATTCTGAGTTACAGCGAAGGTGTTTAATTTCGAAGAGATTGAGCTACCCCTTTTCTAGAATCAAGTTGCATCGCAATTTTGATGGCATCTATCACACTGTTGTAACTTGTAAATAGCAGAGTAATTACTATTAGGACCTTCTGAATTCTTTTTCTAAGGAATTGACATTTGATGTGATTCTTCTGCTTTTGCTATGAGTTCTGCCAGCTACATTGTTGAGAAAATCATTAGCAGTAATCCTTGGAGTTATCAGGAGCAATATTTCTCTCAGGTGGAGTTTTCTCTTTTCTCTCGGTGTTCAGCTTTGATAATCAATGGACAGAGTTTTCTATTTATAGAGAGCTCTGTTCCATAATTATCACTGATGGCTATCCATCCATTTAGACAAATACCACCTATATCACAATTGCTATGTCCCATCTAATGCTATTGCATCATTCATAGAATAGTTTATAATGATTTTCAAGATGGTGGATGCTCCAAGCGATGACATTATGTCACTTCCAAGGAAGCTATAACTTGTATAGTGGTGGGAAGATTATCACAAAATATAATTTTTTAATTGATGTTTAATTGAAACCCCATATTAGCCAAACAAAAAGCCAAGGTGTTGCCCTATCTAAATACATGAGGGAATTTCCAATGCTGCAGATTATAATTTAAATTGATGGCATCCTTGATAACTGGATTCAATCACCCATCCACATGAAATACTCTTCTTAGAGCCTTTATGGTAATTAAGTAATGCCTTTCTATATTTATGTTATGCCACCTTTTTTATTGCTTATCTTATCTTGGATAGAGCTGTCATCACCATATTTCTTTGCATCAGCTAGTAAATTTCACCTGTATGAATTCTACAAATTCCTCCCTCACCTATGTTTACTGGGTTCCATTTGGAAGCCCCACCAAAGTTTTGTCTTATGTAATTTTCCTCAAGACAGACTCCATTTCACTTCTGCTTTAGTTTTGCGAATTGGTCTGACCCTATTAGTGGGAAAATACTGCATCATAATTGAGACTATGGTTAGCAAATATGGATTTTTCCATACTTTTCACTGATTTTAGATGGAATTTGTAATCAAGCATAATAAAGTGGAAAAAAGCTTCCATTAGCCTTCCATCCTTCCATCACATTCGCTATAAGTGATAGAACTCTCTCTGCCATAAGATAGACCTTTAAAATGCAGATACAATATATTACATAAGATACAATGAATATGTCATGGTATACATCTTCATACCTGCATAGTTTGATAGGCATGCAATGCATGTCTCTCGTATATGAATTATGCGCCGTCAATAAAATTTGTTGATTATCTATTGGATATGCGTCTTCCTGGATTCCATTTGGAAGCCCCATTAAATTTTGCCCTATGTAAGTTCCTCAAGGCCTCTGCATTTCACTTCTGCTCTAGTTTTAGTGGGAAATACTGGATCATAATTGAGACTATAGTTAGCAAATACTGCAATTTCTAGACTTTTCACTGATTTTAAATGGAATTTGTAACCAAGCATAATAAAAAAAAAAAAAAGGTTCCTTTAGCATTTCATCACATTTTCCACAAGTCATAGAACTCTCTCTGACATAAGTTACACCTTTAAAATGCAGATGCAATATATTACCTAAGCTACAATTTAATATGTCATAGTATACATCTTTATACCTGCATAGTTTGATAGTCATCTGGCAATGCATATGTCGCTTTTATATGCATTGTATCCCATCATTAATTTTTTATTTCAATATCTATTGAATATGGATCCAATTCTAGTCGTGGAACTTGATTGGGCCTACCCATGTTTAAATATGTGGACTTGTTTAAAAAAGGATTATTATTTTTTTATTTATGTTTTTCTGTATGTGCTGTATACTTTTACTTCACTGTTTTTTACCATATTTGAAGGCAACTGCATGGAATGTTTCATACAAATTTTGCTACTGTGTTTGAGAGTGTTCTTTTTGAGAGTCTATTTGATCTTTTGCCCTTTGGAATCATGGCTTTCACCTTGAACTTTGCTTGGGATTGTAGAATGGGGACTTTGGGCATTCTGAATCTTCCATGGGGAGCCAGAAAAAACAAAGCATAGATTCGTGCAGGAGAGTCCAGAGTTTGCTAGATAGAACCAAATTCTGCAAGACAGACTCCCAATTGCAGAAGGCACACCAGACTGAAGAAAAACGCACCACAAAAGGAGATTTTATCAATGACCAGAGATATTGAGAAAAGCAGAGAAAGAGCAAGAAAGAAGGTGAATAGAAGCTCACTATCAAGAGAGTCAACTGTAAAGAGCTACAAACCCAATACGACAATGATTCAATTTAGCTCTGGAGCTGCACTGTAATTTTCCTGAAACCACAATCAACTAATGAAACCAGAAACGGAAAAAAAATGACTCGCTCAGAAAACACTGATTCCAACTGGAAACACCCAAAAGGAAAAGTATTTGTTTTAAATGAACAACCACCACTGAATTACTACATTTTTGGAGGCCATAATGACTACCAGCATACATGATTGCCTCTGATTGATAGGACATTCTCTCAACATGGAGACTCAATTACATAGTACAAAATCTTATATCACTTTGATGCCATTCAAGCATGTGAGATTTCTGCTTAAATTACTATTGATTTCCAAAACCTTAAATTCAATTTGGATATGGGGGTTAATGGAGACGTTCAAACATTTTCCAAAATACTGAGGAAAATCAGTGCAAATGTTGAAAATTTTGCTGTTGGTGACGGCATGTTGGAAAAATTTTGTTTCCCATGCTAGACCATAAATTAACCCCTTTGTTGGCGAGATGATTTGCTACATAACTTGATTAGAGATAAAGCTGAACAATTTGGATATAAAGATAATGTCTTGAATAACCATATTTAACTTCAACACACAATCCTCTGAATGGAGTCCATGGACTTAATAACCAACTTTGAATCTCCTGCCGCTTCTGAATGGAGTTTGTTGTCACAGGTCTCAAATGAGAGGCCGTGCAGGAGCTTTGGCCTTTGTATCTCTATTTTGAAAGACTTTTTTAGCAGTTGCAGGGTTAGGACTCCTGAGGTGCTTTATTTCTCAGTAGGTTCTTTAGCCTCAGTCATGCTGTGTTCTTATAATATTGTGCTATTTTGTACGTACTGTCTCTTCTAATTACTCTACTTTTGATGGGTTTTCAATCTTTTTTATGTTGAGCAGGTAATTATCTCGAATTATAGTTTTAAAGGGTTTCCCAGTTTTGGTTATAGATAATTATAGCTTGCAAACAACTAATGAAGGGTATAGTCTGGTTTCATGAGAGTATGTGTCTGGCATGTGGGGAGTGTCTGTTTGATGGTTATGTATTTCAACATGTTTTTCAGAGTAAGCCCCGGGTCAGATGTGCTTAATTGTTGCCTTCCCACAGGCTGCATACTTTCACCTGGTTTCAGCAAAAAATGTGATTGGTTTAAGATCAATTAAGTTTTCTTTATTGGTTATATGGGATGGAAACGGGCCCTACCTGTATCACATCATTATCAGACAGTGGTATTACAACTTCACAATCATTCATGTATTGCTCGTCAAGATCAAATCTGGGTCTCCTCTATGAAAGCTGAGGAATTTAACTGGTTAAGCTCATGCCATTCGATGTTTAGGATCAATTAATTACCCTATATTTTTGCTTATGCTTGTTTTTACATCGGCCCAACATACATTTTTGGCTTTACAATATATACATGCTTTGGATATACATACTTTGGATATACATACATTTCAAAGCAGTAAAACTCATTTTTATAGAGAACCAATTTACAGGCATTATGCTTAGCCACTTATTTGAACTTTAAGCCTATATCCATTTCAAAGCAGTAAAACTCATTTTTATAGAGAACCAATTTACAGGCATTATGCTTAGCCACTTATTTGAACTTTAAGCCTTGTATTATGTTCATATAGTGTGCCTGACCCTGATCATGGTAGCCTTTAAATTTTAACTTCTCACAATTTTGTAATTTAAGGAAAAGTATTATGACATTTCATATGTTTGTGTGCAGAATGGATACTCTCCAGAGGCATATGCCACCTACAGGTCCTGATGGCATGAATGAACTCAGAAAGATTGCTCAGCGGTTTGAAGAGAGGATTTACATGGCTGCTGTAGATCAGGTGTCTTACCTGCACGTTTTCATATATATTTTTTGTTCTTATTGTCATTTGTTGGCTTTAGCATGTAGTCCATTTTGTTGTCTTTTGTTATCCTCAAACGATAACTAATGAACTACAAAGATATGCTCTTTCTAGAATTGCACCTGGTGTTGTTGTAGGTTGAGAAATTTGCCACATTAATTCTTCCTGCATAAATTTAGTTTTGGTAAGTGCTATCAATATCATCACTGAATGCTTCTTTCTAAATTTCCTTTGAAGATTATTGCAGAAGTTTGATCAAGCTCAGAAATATTTGAAAAACTGATGGATAAATCTTAATGTTCAGGTTTGCATACATGTGTATGATATTAACCAACCTTAATACAGTGAAGTCCTAGAACCTGGAAAATAATATTGAGCTCTTGAAACTTTTAACATTTTGAAACAATCCACATCTTATAAGCATTCTGCATTCTGTTGCAAATAAATGTATTGTTGCCTATATCTGATGCACATTTTTTCCTTATGGGTTCTCCAAATTCTGACTTCAATTTCATAGTGTTGTTGATCTTAAGAAGGGGGCCAAACCGTGGTTAATTCTATATATCTATGCTAGTGCATGCATAATACAGTAATCTGTAATGAAACAACTTCCAGAAATACAGTAATAGCAGTAACAATTCAATAATGCACAATAATAAACATCCACTGAGAACAATAATTCAGATTCAATGCCAGAAAATCAGAAATGCAAGTAACAGATTCCAGATTCCAAATCAATACAAATCCTAGCCACTTAGAGAGGGCAAAGTCTCTTAGCCACTTGGAGAGGGCGAAGTCTCATATGCACAACAAAGGCGACTAAGATTCAAATATGAAAGATGATTCCAACTACAACATAACTCTTCCTATTTATAGACTAAATCAACATTAACCCTAACCCTAATGCTCAAGGGCCAACTACCTTAACCTAGGGCCTGAGCTAATAATAATAAAGATAGCCGACGTGGCTATATTGGAGCCATTACATGGCTCCCCCCTTAGAAAGCTTTGTCCTCAAAGCTGGAAAAGACTAGAAAATGCTCTCAGGCTCCCACGTTGCATCTTCTTCTGGAAGATCCTGCCACTTGATGAGGAACTCCTGAATCTGGCGAGACTGCAAAAGACGAACTCTGGACTGCAACACTGCTTCTGGCTGGAGAGTGATTCGACCTTCTTCATTGAGTACTGGAAGCTCTGTCTGGGACTGCACCTTTTGGCCAATAACCTGTTTGAGACAAGAAACATGAAAGATAGGATGGATGCAGGAAGACGGTGGAAGCTCCAACTGATATGCCACTTCACCAATGCGACGAACCACCTTGTAGGGGCCATAAAATCGAGGAGCCAACTTCTGACTGGACTTGGTCTTCAAGGACAATTGCTTATAGGGCTGGAGGCGCAAAAAGACCATATCCCCCATGGCAAATTGCCGCTCAAAATGATGCAAATCCTGTTGCTGCTTCATGCGGTTCTGGGCCTAGGTCAAATTATCTTTAAGAAGCTGTAGCACAAGTCGTCGTTGTTGCAACAAATCATCCACCTAGGCCACCTTGGAGGATCCTGGAACATAGTCTGCCATTGATGGAGGTTTCTGACCATACAATGCCTCAAATGGGGACATCTTGAGGGAAGAATGGTAAGAAGTATTGTACCACCATTCAGCTAAAGAGAGCCAATGAACCCAGTGATACTGCTTGTCTTGGGCAAAATAATGAAGGTAAGTACCCAAACATTTGTTTACAATCTCCGTCTGGCCATCTGATTGAGGGTGATAAGAAGAGGACATATTCAATTGAGTACCACTAAGATGGAACAATTCCTTCCAAAAATTGTTGGTGAAGATAGGGTCATGATTATTGACAATGGACTTGGGCATACCATACAATTTAAAAATAGAATTGAGGAATACCTTGGCAACCTTGTTGGCTGAGTAGGGATGTTGTAATGCACAAAAATGAGCGTACTTGGAAAGGCGATCCACTACCACAAAGATCATTATTTTGCCCTCAGATTTGGGAAGGCCCTCAATGAAATCCATGGAAATGTGCTCCCATTGGTGGTTAGGAATAGGCAAGGGTTGCAACAAACCAGGAGATTTAATAGTTTCCCCCTTGTTGCGCTGACATACCTCACATTCAGCCACAAAGGTCTTGACATCTGCTTTTAATCCTTTCCAAGAAAAGGATTGCTTCACTCGCTGGTATGTTTTTAAGAATCCAGAATGTCCAGCCAAAGGAGATGCATGCAATTCTTGGAGGACACTAGTCTTAACAGTCGAGGATGGAGGAAGATAAATGCGATCCTTCTTGTGGAGAACCCCATCAACATATGAGAAAAAGGAAGGCAATGAGGAGCCAAACTCCACTTCTTGAATGATCCGAGCAGTCTTTGGGTCAGAAAGCCAATCCTCTTGAAGTTGGGAAAGCCATTGTGGAAGAGGACTAGAGATGGCACTGACAACAACAACGTCTTCATGTTTGCAAGATAGAGCATCGACCACCACATTCTCCTTTCCCTTCTTGTACTCAATGACAAAATCATACCCCAAGAGCTTGGTCAACCATTTATTCTGTTCAGGGCATGAGAGACATTGTTCTAGGAAATGCTTAAGGCTGCTATGGTCGGTCTTGATGATGAAGCGATGCCCCAACAAATAAGGCCACCATTTCTCTACGACATGCAGAACAACTAACATTTCCTTCTCATAAGTGGATCGTCCTAGATTCTTGCTAGAGAGTTGCTTACTTTCAAAGGCCAATGGATGTCCATCCTACATCAAAACAACTCCAATACCTATGCTTGAAGCATCACACTCAATGACAAAGGGTTTGCTGAAATCAAGAGTGGCCAAAATAAGGGTGGTACACATAGCCTCCTTTAGGGCATGGAAGGCTTGGGAAGTTGCTTTGGACCAAACAAAGGCATCCTTCTTAGTGAGAGTAATGAGAGGAGCAACAATCTTGCCATAGTTGTAGACAAATTTCTTGTAGTACCTTGTGAGACCTAAAAATCCACGGAGTTGCTTAAGGGATTTGGGTAAGGGCTAATCTTGCATGGCTTTGATCTTGTTAGGATCCACCTTGACTCCTTCCTGAGATACTATATGTCCCAAGTATTCTACCTCATGGACCCCAAAGGAACATTTGGACCTTTTGACAAAGAGTTTTTCCTTTTGTAAGAGGTGAAGAACTTGGTCCACATGAACTAGATGAGCTTCCTAGGACTTGCTATAAATTAAGATATCATCAAAGAAGACTAGGACAAACTTGTAAAGAAAAGGACGAAAGATAGAATTCATGAGGCTTTGGAAAGTGGAAGGAGCATTAGTGAGACCAAAAGGCATGACTAAGAACTCATAATGACCCTCATGTGTGCGAAAAGCAGTCTTAGGGATATCCTCTTCTCTAACCCTAATTTGATGGAACCTAGAACGCAAGTCCAGTTTTGTAAAGTATTTAGCACCATGCAATTCATCCAACAAATCATCTATAATAGGGATAGGAAACTTATCTTTGATGGTGATCTTGTTGAGAGGTCAAAAATCAGGACACATGCGCCAAGAATTGTCCTTGCGCCACACCATAACCACCAGAGAGGAATAAGGACTGATGCTTGGACGAATGATTCCTTGCTCCAACATTTCCTGGACCAGCTTCTCAATCTCAGACTTTTGGGGCTAGGGATAGTGGTAAGGACGCACATTAGGAGGTTGACTTCCTGGAACTAGGTGGATGGCATGATCATGTGTGCACTTAGGGGGAAGACCCATGGGCTCACCAAAGACATCCGCATAACGATCCACAATGTTCTGCAAGTCTAAAGGAAGAGTTGGAAGAAGCGGCTCCAAAGACTGAACTTCCATGCAATTGACCTAGGCGAAGAATCCACGACCGCCTTTCTTCAATATCTTTTCCATGCTGTGGGAACTAACCACCTTGGAGGGAGGAGGTTGGATTCCTTGGAGACAAATGACCTTTCCATTCTCCGTCCATTTGACATATAGTCGTTGCAGATTAATAGTAACATCGCCAAGCTGAGATAGCCATTGTGCTCCCAAGATGACATCTGCACTACCCAGATTCATGGCGAAGAGATTGCCAAACCAAGTATAATCACCCATCTGGATGTTAACCTTAGTCGTTCGACCCACACACTGAGTTGTGCCCCCATTTGCAATCAATACTTGAAATTTGTCCTGGTTTGAAGAATTGATATACAAGCCCAAAGACTTTGTTGTCTTGCTATCAATAAAGTTATGCGTGCTACTTGAATCAATCAACACATTGATGCATTGTCGTTTGATGAATCCTTGGACCTTGATGGTATGGTGAGCTTGGAGCCCCATAAGGGCAAAAGCAGAAAGAGCCATGGTATCATCCTCATGCTCAACATCGACTACTTCAGCTGGTTGCTCCTGCTGCAATGAATCTTCATCTTCTGACACTACTGCTTCTTCACCTTCCACTTGAAAGTTACGACGTTCTTCATAGGCTTGATCTTGGGGATGGTGTGAACGACATTTGAAATAGAAGAATCCCTGGGGGCGCTCATTATTGCGGTTATTGAAGTGAGGATGCCAAGGGTGGAAGTCCAACTGAGGTTGGGGATGAGGCACTTGGAGCTTCTTTTCTGCCGCCAAAGCTACACGTTCAGCATCCTCGAGGGTGTAGGGATCGAGCATGTCGACTTCCCGCCCGAATTTCATCCTTAAGACCATGGCGAAAGGCTGAGACCACCATTGTTGGATCCAATTGGTAGGTGTAGGTGAGAAGACTTGTGAACTTTGTGCAATACTCCTCAACCAATCCTGTTTGCTTGGTTTGCATCAAACGGACCACATACTCTTGTTCAAAGCATTCTTGTTCGAACTCTTTCTTCATTCTTGATTTCATTTGCCAAGTTTTGAATGCGCAGTAGGGGGAATATTGAGAAAGTTTTGGATGTTTGCTAAGGCATTATTGATTATATGTTGAGAGACTGAAATGGAGTTAATCACTCTTTCTTGTTTCTTGAGATAGGAATGCAAACAAGAGTCAATTGTATTAGGAAGAGCATTACCAATTGGAGGGGTAACGGGCTGAGTAACATGGGAAGGGTTGTTGGGAGGAGGAGAGGTAGGAGTGGTGTTGGGAGGAGGCAAAGCCATGGTGTTTAAAGAAGAAAGAACATGTTGGTCAAAACAATTGATATTTGCAGGGGAGTTGTGATGCTTATTGAGATTTCTAGGTTGGCGCTTCTTTCTGCTCATGCACACATCATTTGCATGACCAATGCATTTGCAATTGGTTGTTGATTCACAACCAACTAGTAGGAATAGCCAGATCGTTTATACACTATGGGCAAATGCAAAACTCGAAAAAATCCTTTGGAGCACTTTGAGAAAAATATTGTGAGAAATACCCCTTACTCTGATCTGCTTGAAGAGATGATCACAATTAGATTGGTATCCTGAAAGTGTCCCGACACACCCAATTCCGAAAAGTGTTGTTGGAGATATCCCTTATTTTGACTGGCTTGGAGAGATGATCGCAATGGGTTAGGTCTCCCGCAAGAGTCCTAGCACACCAATACTGTTTTTTCTTTCTTTAATCAGGTTTGGAAAAACGATTTACAACAGTGAACTCACAATATTACAGAAGAAAAATGTGCTAGCAGATTGAGCCAAAAAACATTTGATGAAAATTATTAGGCAACAATAAGTAGAACTGTTCATCAGAGGTTCTGGAATGGTTCGCACACCCTGCTGCCTCTGCTATACTTTTGCATTGCTACAGGCAGCCAAGATTGATGCTCTGATACCACTTGTAATGAAATAACTTCCAAAAAACAGTAAGAACAGTAATAATTCAATAATGCGCAACATTAAACATCCATTGAGATCAATAATTAAGATTCAATGCAAGGTACAGATTCCAAATTCTAAATCTATACAAATCCTAGCTACTTAGAGAGGGCGAAGTCTCTTAGCCACTTGGAGAGGGCAAAGTTGCATATGCACAATAGAGGTGACTAAGATTCAAATATGAAAGATGATTCCAACTACAACATAGCTCTTCCTATTTATAGACTAAATCAACATTAACCCTAACCCCAATACTCAAGGGCCAACTACCTTAACCTAGGGCTTGAGGTAATAATAATAAGAATAGCCAAGGTGGTTCTATTGGAACTGTTACACAATCATACAGATTTCATGTCATATTGCCTTAGATGTCAGTATGTTTTCCACAATTGTTGCTAGCATGCTTTTGAAAATTGCCATTGCATTTTCTTTAAGTATTCATGCTTGTCAATGGCTGAAATGTATGGATTTGTTTTTCTTATTGAAGGATAAATTTGGTTTTTTATCTTTTGCAGCAAGACTATCTACGAATTTTTTTTCCGAATATGCTATCTACTCTGCAAACATATGTATTGTTGCCTAGATCTGATGCATTTTTTCCTTGTGGATACTTCAAATTCTGATTTCAATTTCATAGTATCATTGATCATAAGGGGATAGAACCATGGTTAATTTTATATATCTATGCTAGTGCACGCATATTAGAACAATCCCACAAATTTCATGCTGTATTGTCTTTGATGTCATATGATTTCCACAATTTTTGTCGGCATATTTTGTCAATGGCTGAAATATATGAATTTGTTTTCCTTATGGAAGGATAAATTTGGGTCTTCATGTTTTGCAGCAAGATTATCTACGAAAAATCTCTCTCAAGATGCTGTCATTAAGAGATCATGTGTCAAACCCTCCTGTGCAAGTCAGTTCTTCTGCTAACAACCAGAGACCTCCAGACCCTGGTGAGGGCATAACTTTAAACCCTTGAATTGATCCACAGGAATCAGCTTATTGTGTTTATTCAAAATATCGCTCCTTTATATCAATATTTAAATATGTTTTTTCTTACTGAAAAGCTGGTTTCCTTTTTTTAAAATTTGTTTTGCATTTCTTAACATTGAAGCAGGACTGGGGATACCATCACAAATGAGAAATGCACCACAATCTCCTGCTTTAGGAAATCTTCCACAACAACAACAAACATTATTACAACAAAATTTGCAAAATGCCACGAGTGGAGGTGGAATACAGAGCACAAGTGGCTTGACATCAACTTTGTCTTCTATGACAAGCTTATCTCAAAGTACAAGTGGACAGGTTTTTGGTACTCGAAGTGCAATGACCAACTCAACAGGTCAGGTTTTTGGTACTCAAAGTGCAATGACAAACTCAACAGGTCAGGTTTTATCTCAAAATCCTCTTCTTGCAAGTGCTCAGAGGGAGCTGCTATCAAGACAACAGCAGCATCCACAGCAAGTAGCTCAACAACACCAACTGACACAGGCCCAACATCAGCTTTTTTATCAGCAAAATTTGCAACATCAGCCGCAACATTTGCAACACCTGCAGCAGCAAGCTCTCAAAGAGAAGTTTCAACAACAATCTCAGCTTGCAATATCAATCCTTCAGCAGCAGCAACCACCTATCATGCAACAAAGTCAGCTTCAGACTTCACAGCAGTCTATCTTGCAATCAGCTCAGGCACCTACTCTCCAATCAACTCAACAATTTTTTCTTCGACAGTCTCAGCCCTCTCTTCAACCCGCCCAGCAATCTGCCCTACAACAAACATCCCAGTCTTTCCTTCAGCAGCAGCACCAGCAATCTGTCCTTAGGCAACAGCAATCTTTTTTACAGCAGCAGCCATCCGTGCTTCAGCAACAACAACCATCAATGATGTTTAATGTTCCAAATATGCAGCAGCAGCAGCAACAGCAACAACTCCAACAGATCATACAATACAAGAGTTCTCAGTATCAGCAAGCACAGCTGCCATCACCCTCATTGTTACAAGCACAATTGCAACAGTTGCAGGAACAGCTGCAACAACAACAACTTCTTTCTCAGCTACAGCATCAGCCTCAGCAGTTGCAACAACAACAATCATTGTTTCCACAGTCAAACACGGTTCAGCAAGACCTCCAGCAAAGGCTTCACACTCCTGGTGGTTTGTTGCAGCAGCAGCAGAGCTCTGTTGAACAGCAAAAACAGTTACTACAAGCCCAAACCCAACGGCTGTCGGATGCATCTACAAGTAAAGTTTGTTCACCTTTTTTACTATATATATATATAGACGTATTATTATTTGAATTAGAAATTTATAATTCAGATAGATGACATGTTTTGGTCATCCCCACTTTATGTCTACTGTGCATGTCATATTTGATCTGGCATCAACCAAAGGTATATCTCCAGTCTTTCTTTTTGATATTAAAATATATCTAGGAACTGTGGGGTTTTCCAGCATCAATGGAGCTGTCAGGTCAAGGTGGACAATCAACTGCTGACTTGCAGGAGAAGATTTACCAAAAGGTAAAATCCTTTTATCTGTTTTCCCTGTAAGTTTAACAGTTGTCAGCATCGCAGAGCCTTCGCTTGATTGGGGATAGACTTCAATAAGATACTGCCAAGGGATAATTAAAAATCGTAAAGCACATTGCAAGCTGAATGAAGGATGATGAACACTAGAATATATATAATCTAGTACATGCACATGCAATTTATACTTATTCAATTCACTATCTAAGAAGAAAGAAACTCCGAAAAGTGATCTTAAAGTAGTATTTCACCAGTAATGAGCCGGGATTTTGTTTGATACTCATTTGCTTATGAAAATTTTAAGGGTTCTTTTCTCCACCAAATCATAGACACTCTTAGCACAATCAAGTTGCTTCTTATAGAGGAAAATAATGTAATAACGAGGCCATAAACTGCAGTGTGGCATTTATCATCAAAACTAAAAGTATTAGCAATATCATCAATACGTTGAAAACCCAATAATAGGCTATAGTGCTGATCACAAGCAGATCAAGGGCTCAATAATTATCTGTGACAGTGTGGCAGAAGGCTCTCATGTAAAATAAGCTGTAAAGTTTTACCTAATATATAGTTTTTTTTTTTTTTTTTAAATTTAAATACAATACATGGACATCAAGGTTCTGATTTTACTGGTGGTTTTCAAAACTATTTTATTCTAATGTAACCAACATATATATTAAAGACTGGTCAGTGAATCTGGCTAGGAGAATTATTATTATTATTATTTTTTCAAATTTATATCTGGTTGCTTAGGTTGGGGACAAAAAAGTGGCATCCGATCTCTTCAAACCACGTTTCTAGGCTTTAAACTGGCTTCAAAAGAGATCTTTGTATGACAACAAAGGTTGTATCTCCCATCCTCACTTGGCCTTGCTTGTATCGTTTAATGCAAATCCAAAGTACTTTGAACACTATCTTTAGTTAGTAGAAGTTCCATGTGTATCTCAAATTTGGCTTAGAAGACATATATATATATATATATATATTTTGCAGAGCTTACCTAACATGGGAAATTTGTGCAACTTAAGCATAGTTTTTGACAATAAACAAAATTGGGGTATTAGATGCTCTCCCATGCTCACTTGGCCTTGCTTGTATCGATTAATGCAAAATCCGAGCGTCTTAAGATCCAATGAAATGAAATGAAATATTATTAATGTCTGCAGTGGGCCAAAATAAGACCCAAGGGACTATAAGAAGGGCAATAATGACTACCATCTAGCAAGCTAAAAAGCCCAACAAAGAAAAGAACTAAGATAAATACAAGACGAAACCCAACAACCGGGCCAAAGAGAAAGGGAAAAGAAAAGGGAGAGCAGAGGGGGGAGGGCTGCAGTCCAGAAGAGAGGAGTGCACGCCAAGAAGAATGGAGAGAGAGGAGGGGGGAGGGAGCAACCCAGGAGGGAAAGCTCCAAGAACCCTCTAGAAACTATTCTCTCCTAACAGTCGAGGCCGAAGTACTGGATCTGAAGAAGTCCAAGATATGTCTTTGACCAGCGTTAGTTCGGAACCCTGACAAACTGA
Source organism: Wollemia nobilis (assembly GCA_028583015.1). Lineage (NCBI taxonomy): Eukaryota > Viridiplantae > Streptophyta > Pinopsida > Araucariales > Araucariaceae > Wollemia > Wollemia nobilis. The sequence goes on along the minus strand of JAQPPZ010000856.1, from coordinate 28,443,621 downwards.
GGGTGCGCTGTCTAGTGGCCTTGCTTCCATGTGAACTGGATGATGTGGGGCATTTCCGTTTGAAGTCACCTGGTCCGTCGGAGCTAGTGAAGTATGTTGTGATGATCCGATGTTGAGGAGGATGAGATCCATTTGGAGAAGAACTTTTATGTCGTCGAAGCTGAGTTATCTCCCTAAGAAAGAGTGCGAGACACCGCTGGTCCGGGTATTTGAAGAAGGTAGAAACAAATCGAGAGTTGTCCTTGAAAAGGCAATGGAATCTACCCCGGATCTCATAATAAATGGGACAACAAAAAATAAAGTGATGAAGGGTTTCAACTTCACCCAAGGGGTAAAACAAGCAAATCCGCTCCTCTGTTGGAAGATGGTGATCTGACTCAATCCGGAGTTGGTGAGAACACACCCTAAGTTGTCCAATAGTGATTCGAAGACTATGCATTGTGTGCTGTTGAAGGTATTGTGGAGGAACTATTTTGCCCTCCTGTATCTGTTTGAAGTGCTCATGGTAGAAAGATAGCTTGGGGGAAAGTTGGGCAACATGAGAGATCCAAGTGCATCTGGTGTATTGGAGATTAACATCCTTACGGATCTTGTGGAACATCCTCTCCTTACTAAGCCGAGAGGGGGGAGAGCACCCAAAGAATAAGGCATCCGTGATTACCTGCACTACTTTGGCCTGCTCAATCTCATCTATGGCTGCAGATAATAGACGGGCTTGCATTCTTCTCCTGCCTTGAACAATCCACAACTCTCAAAAAATAGGGGCCGGTAGTAGAAGAGACAATGATGTTTATTAAGGGATGACTCCGTGCATCAGTCCAACCGTCCATAATAATGTTGCAACCATTCATTGACCATGTGCTCCGAAGTGGCTCCAACGACTTGTGCACACGATCCCTCACACTCTCCAACAAAGTGGTGTGGATCCTCTCATATGTCGGAGGCACATATCCTGCAGGGCCATTATTGATGGCACGAACCATCCTGCCGAAATAAGGGGAATGGGCCACGTTAAATGGGATTCCACATGCATAGAAAATTCCGCAACAGTGCTGTCAAGCTCACCCCTACCCTCAAAATCAAACATGTGTTGTATGGGATTGGCCCCAATTGGTGCAACCCTCCTTCGCTTAGAAGACTTTGGAGGTGGTGTCATAGAAGATGCAAATGACGTAGTAGGTGGAGGAGGTTCTGTAGAATGGCCTCCTTGAAGAGAAACAAAAGATGGGGTTGGTGTGGGTATCCCATCTGCTCTCATTTGCTCATTAATGAGCCCTTTGCGTTGGACATCATCGATTTCATTACATATCCGAACCCCTTGCCCCTTCAATCCGCACAAATGAGACTTCAACCTGGGGTTTGATCTTGTGAAAGTTATGCTACAAAAATTGCACAATAACTTGCATGTGCCACCTGCTCCCTTTACCTTTTGTTCCACAACACTCACATATCTCCATGATGGGAATTTTGAAGAACCAGATGCACTCCTTGCACCGTCCATGGTGATGTGAATCTCCCCTCTGTGTGTGGAAAAAAACCCAAAATAAGAAGTTAAAAACCCTCCTCCTCAAATCGTCTTCTCAAGCTCCTCTTCTCAAACTCTTTTTCTCAAGCTCCTCTTCTCAAACTCTTTTTCTCAAGCTCCTCTCAAGCTGCTCTTCTCAACTTCCTGTCTTTCACTCTTTCTCGAAGCTTCTTTGTTCTTCCTTTCCTCAGTCCAAAATCTACCTTTCACTTTTTCTTCAAAATATGCCTTTCACTCATGGTGAGAATGAAGTAGAAACCCTAAAAAAAGGGATTATATGATAAAGAGTGGACTCCAATAATCCCTTTTTTTAAAACCCTAAAAAAAGGGATTATAGTGAATTGGAGTTCATATTAATAAAAAAAATGTTATTTTTTTGTTTGTTTTGGGCCCTTTTGGGCAGGGTGCGGCCGGCTGAACCCCACGGTCGAACCTTGCATGACAGTGTTCGGCCCAGCCAAACCTTGAGGAAAACTCATTGTTTGCAAGTTACAACTTATTTTTTAATATATATTTAAAAAGAAATATGTAATATAAAATACATGTTAATGCCATATCCAATTGTATTCGTATTAGGGTTTTAAAGATTTGACATATCCATATCTGCATCTGATACTATATTTGTGCCCATGCAATTTAGGATTCAACTCTAAAGTAGTAGTACAACTCTACACACTTTAAGATAAATTTATTAATGTCCACGCATGACCAAAGTAGGCCAATGGGACTGTTGGTTACGAATCTGCCATGAGGAAAGGATTTGGTTAAATGCGCCCCAGATTCGCTCACCAGATTGAAAGGCCGGAAGGAAGGAATGCCTTCCGTGCCAACCTCCGGAGAAGGCCGGCTTCCTATGGGTTTTCTCAGTTGTTTTAGCTAAGAGTACAGGAAAGAGATAAAAATGCGGAAAGGGATTCAAATGTGATTTGAGTTGGGTGGGGGGAATAAGCAGCACGGCAACGATCAATCACCACTACTAACAGCAATCCAATACAGAACACACAATAGAAACTACCACTGTCATGCACCCTATGTATCCTCTATCTATGCATTCCAGGAATACTTAATCACCAAATACCGGAATCTAGAATTCAGAATAACAGTTAGCAATGAAATAAGAAACATGAGGCAGAAATGACAAGTAAAGGCAGCATAAAGAATGACAACAGCAAAATAGAGCCAAGTGTGTGTCTTGCATTCAGAGGCAAACGTATAGCTACAATGGTTCCCTAGCAGGATATCCCCCTTCCACCCTTTACAATGAAGTAGTGCGGCTATTTATAGCGCAGTTTCCCCCCAATTACAATCTTGGGCACAAAATCCCAGAGCTGACAAAAGCTGACAAAAGCGGCGAAAGAGCTGTTGATGCTGACTCCTGCAGACAAGGACTGTACTGGCAGCAAGGTTCACCTGAAGACTTGGCAGCTACGTGGCAGTGCGGTTGATGAGACTTTGAGTTAGCATGAATGCGGGTAGTTGCGGTAGATGGAACTTTGCATCAACTTGAATGAGGGCAGTTGGTGGAGGTGATTTGGCCCATGCTTGTCCTTTTCCCATCACATCTCGGCTCGAATCCCGAGGCTGGACACTTGTCAAATTCTGATGAGGGACACGTCTGCCTTGAAAGGCAGTCTTTCCTTTATGTCCAACTTCGCCTGGAAACGGAGCGCAACTGGGTAGCGCAAGTGGGGAACAACGCAGTTGGGGAGGCCTCCGTGCCTTAGTCTGTTTTTGGGTTGCTTGATGGATCTTGCCCAACTGCGCACAGGTCAGAGGGCGCACCCCGACTTCGCAGCGAAGTCGGGTTGCGTACTCCAGCACTTAGTCAATTTAGCTGCTGCTCGGACTGCTCGCAAGAAGGGGAGCGCACCCCGACTTCGCTGCGAAGTCGGGTTGCGCTCCGACACTTAGCTGATTTCTGGAGACACTACTTCCCAACTGCGCACAGGAAGAGGAGCGCACCCCGACTTCGTTGCGAAGTCGGGTTGCGCTCCCATACTTAGCCAAATTCTGCTCATTTCCAGCCTGCTTCTGCACTTCGCATTCCCTAGTGCGCTCGTACTTAAGGGCGCACCCCGACTTCGCTGCGAAGTCGGGTTGCGCTCTTAGACTTAGAATTTTTTAGGGAATGTGAGATCTGTTTTGGGAATTCTGACTGCAGAAAGAACCGGGGGAAAAAGGGAGGAATGCAACTGATACAAGGGGAGAAAGGGAACAGTGGAGAAAGGGAAAGGAGATGGAGGGAAGGAAGAGCAGCATACTTACAAAATTTGAAAACATGGCACCCCGTGCAAAATGTGGCAACAGGGACTTGTCGAAAACAGCTGTAACAATGCACTGTAATAACCAAAAAGTACTATGAAAATAAGCTAGAGTAAAGAAATGAGGGCAATCTATACTAAAGTGGATGAACTGCATGGCCTTACATTACAGCCTGAGGGTTGGACCCAAAATGTAAACCCTAACATGTTAAAAGTAATGATGAAGAGAGAGAGCCAGCAGTCAAGGGGAGGGGAGGGGAAGGAGTGAGAGAGAGAGCTCCAGCGGATCCAAGAGTCCATTCATAAAAGACAATGAGTTGTAGGATGTAGGGTATTCTTAAAGATATCATACATGACCCAATAGAAGAATTGGTTGGGAATGCACAGTATGAGAGTACAGAAACTGTGGCTGATTTTTTTGTATCAGGAAAATGGATAGATTGAATGAAGACTGTCACTGCATAGATGCAGAGAACCACAATCTCAAATGATTGGATTATTACATTAGACATCCAACTAAGAAGCAGAAAACAACTTTGAAATTTGAAAGTATTTGGTTTTGCGCCCTAATATTCATCAACCATTTTCTGCTTGGTGGAAGGAAGAATATTCAAAAAAAGGATCAGCATGTAAAAGGGAATTCTTTGTAAGTGTCTTTCAAATACAAAAACAAATCAGTGAAACAGGTTTGAATTCTTCTACAAATTAGCCTTTCAGCAATATAAGACCTGTTGCTATCAAAGGTTGCATAGCAAAAAGATAAAAGAAGCCAGCAACAAGCTGTTTTAACTCATTAGTGTCAAAAGCTATTGAAAAAAGAAACTAAGCACAACAATGTATCTTGAAAGGTCCGAGACAGTTAATCACTAAAGAAACTAAGCAGAATGAAGACCTCATTGGACAAATAAAAAAGAAGTTGAAAATAATACTTTTTGAATGAGCAAAGATAATTTTATCAAGATTTCTTGAATATTGTTAAAGCGAATTCTTGAATTTTTCTTATTATTTTTATCAGCATTTCTGGATTTTGTTAAGACTGATTATCACAGAAGCCGGAGAATCAAGACAACCATAGCCATTCTCAAAAGCTTAAATTCTACAACTCAAGTACTTACAGTAGAGAAAATCAGACAACCTCATCATAGGCTTCTTACCCAATTTCACTATGCACATGACATAATTTTATAAGCAAGCTCCTAGTATATAGACTGCAGTCCTTACCTCATAGTGGCCTTTTTCATTCGAACATCACCTAGTGGTTACTTTGAATCCTGTCATAGGGTCCGTAACATTATAATAACAGCTTAAATTAGCCATAACATACCAAATTTAATTTCTAACTGTTTAGGGTGATTCAACTCACAATAATACAAAATGTAATCATGAGTCATCGAGCGATATCCTGTTGAATCCATAACATTATTCAAAGGGCAAACCACAGATTGTTACAATTCAAGAGATTTAAATTTCTAGTACTTAAGGATGTCTCAATGGGCCAATGGTTTGGGTTGCGAGAGAAGGAAGCAATATTTTAAGGATTCTCTCAAGGTGTGTCACTACAGGTTAAAAAAAAGTCTTTAATGCCTTTCCAGACTTACAACCATAGTTGTAAAGATCACAACTCAGGATAAATTCAACACTCCAATTTTGGAGATATTATCAACAACTCAGGAAAAGTTGGCCAAACAAAAAAAACAATCTGACAGACTTTTGGCAATCCAATCTGATAGTGGATCTAGCTCATCCAAGTCAATTGCCTCATAGGATTCATTCGCCTCCACTTGTTTGGTGTGAAGCTAAAGATTGTATTGTACGAAGACAAGGTCATTGAGGCGCTCCTGGGTCAATATATTGCACTTCTTAGTATGTACAACCTCAAATAGTTAATCCCCTCTTTGGATCTCTTCATTAGCATTAATATAGCAAGTGTGGAAGAATTTGGGGTTCAAGAAGTACCTTGTTGCGTGAATAGTTGATGGAGTTGCCTCATCCATCTCATATCAATGATATGCCAAGTTGGTTCATACTTGTGTTGGTTGCCACTGAATTGTGTTGGATGGCCTGTTTTGCTCTATCCATTTCCTCATTTAGGTAATCCATTGCTATTTTTTGCCATCTACAAGGCAAAGAACCCTTACCAAGGGTTTTGCCACCTACAATTGAATATTAAAAATTAATCATTATAATTTACTTAATGCATTTATTTAAATATTATAAATCAAAATTTGTAATTTTTAGTTAAATTTAAAAAAGTATAAAATAAGATTTTAAATTTGAACAACCATTTACCTCGAGAATTTCCTTCATGTTCACCCAAAGTGAATCATCAAAAACTTGCCTCCAGACTCGCTTCCCCTCTTTTGAATGAAATGGCGAGGCATATCATTCCTTGCTCACTAACATTCGCTTAAAAGCAGGCAATGCCTATAGAAGGCTTTGCAAGGCAATGGAATTTGAGGCAAATTGGGTGATCCTTTATCGAAGAATGTCTCTCATGTCATTATACTCCCTCATCAAGCTGAGCACCCATGTGTGGTTGTATATAAACTGTGTAATGTTCTTTTCCTCTTACACCACAGTCTTCACTCATGTCATTTTGCCAATGTCCTCAAGCATGAGGTCAATGTAATGGGTAACGCATGGACTCTAGAAAATAGACAGGTAGTTCTCCAGAATCCTAATTGCAGACACATATGCCACTACGTTGTTTGTCACAACTTGGACAACATTCTCAACTACTTCTAGCACAATCTTCTCCAACAATTTGAATAGCATTTGTGTATTCTTCATCTCTCGCAAGACATCAATTGGCTTTAGGAAGACCATGGATCCACCCGAAGCCACCACGAAGTTGATGAGCGTGTGATTCCTCACATCTGTCCATCCGTCAGAGAGACTGCTGAAGTTCATGACATGCTCCTCCAACAATGGCCCAATCAAATCTTTTGCTAAAGGTGGCTGGACCCCTTTGCCAGTCGTGCTGACCTCACCAGGGCTTCCCAACAAGGGCTGTTCACACAATTGAAGGAAATGTTGTAATACTACCAAAAATTATCTGCTTCTGTTCTTACTTCTTTCTTCTTCTCCTTCCCCCAAAAATTATCTGCTTCTGTTCTTGCTTCTTTCTTCTTCTCCTTCCCCCAAAAATTATCTGCTTCTGTTCTTGCTTCTTTCTTCTTCTCCTTCCCATGTGGTATTATGAAGGGTTGTTTGTCTTGTGTTTGAGACCCAGCCAAGACTCAAAACTCCTCCCACTCCCACTCCCTCTACATCTCCAGATGTGAGGGCTAAGAATGGACTCTTTGGAAGGAACATTTACATTGTCTAGTTTGGCCTTATCCCCATAAAAAGAGGCCCAAGGCCCCATTCCATGTCTAACCACAACTCTCGTCCTTTTGTGCTCTATTTCTTTTGTCTCCTTATTGCACATCTAAGCCTTCACCTCATTTTTTATCATATTGTTTGCTCTAGGGCAAGGGTCCACATCATGCTCTTGTTGCCCAATCAAATGATATTTGAGGCAATAGATGCCTCCTTGCATGTCCTTGCTGCAATGTTTACAAAACACTTGATTTGGCAAGTTTCCTTTAATCCCATGCTTCCACATTGGGTCCCTCCTTGGGCTTGGATTTGGGGTTGAACTTGAAGGATTCAGCTCATTATTGCTGGTAACGGTTGCATGGCCCTCACCCAAAGAATCCATCTATTTTTCCAAAGGGGAAAGGAAAAAAACAACAAAAGAAACCTCTGAAATCTTTTGGGAATTTATGAAATCTCCTTTGTATGGTTTTAAATCCGCCGATTCGATCTCCAAAAGTGGTTTAAAGTTTGTGGTTGATGTCTAGGGAAATTTCTTTCTGAGCAGGGGAGAAGAAAAGGTGATAAAATGGGGCAAAAGCCTTTTAAAGACGTCATTCCTGTTTCTGCTGCAGGATACGATTTTCACTGAGTTTTCAGCGGGAAAACAGTGCAAAAATCGCCAATTGGTGCCAAGATTTAAGAAAAAAAAAACGCAGCCCGTAATTTCTTGCAAGTTTTGTGAGAAATTGCAGGAAATCTGCGATTTTTCCAACTATGCTTACAACAACAAATTATGTTTTTTCTCTTGAATTGGCTTGGTCCTATAATCTGATCATATTGATGTTTGAAAGGGACATTTTTTGATGTTACAAACCCTACAGTATCATGAAATGTACATGTTGATGTTGCATGAGGTTGTTACAAAGTCAAAGGATGCTGTAGAAACTCTTCAGATGTGTTTGAGTTCAATTTAAAAATTGGAACTTCTGTTTCAGGAATCTTATGTCAAGATAGCAATCATGCTTCCTCCACCAGCTCTGAAACCCCAGAAATCGGCTTATATAGGATTTTTATTTGGCATGGTCATGGAACTTAAGGACAAGGGGTTCAACATGGTAGCTGAAACGATGATGAAATTCTTTCAAACTATGTTTCAAAAACAAGATGATGTTGTGGTTCTACCGGCAGATGCCTTTGAACATGAGCTGTTGCATGAATTCCCTTGAGTATGTCTGAAATTGATTTTTTGATGTCAACTTGTTAGTCCAAGCAAACAAGAGTGTGAGGATTGGCATGTTAAATAAACATGAGTAATATAAATACTGCAGATCAGGAAGATGCTAACATACCAGCTTGAGGACTTCCACCCCAGTGCTTGCTTCTTGATTGGCAAAGCTTTTGGTGCATGTAATGCCTCATGAGCTCACCATATCTTAGAATCATAGATATGGGACTTGTGCGAATCTTGGGATTACTTGTGGGTACATGAGCTGGGTAATCTTGGAGGATTAATTTTGACCTTGGGTGTGCCTTTTCCCATAAAATCTACTGTGTTTATGTTTTTTCTTATTTGTCGAGTCATTACTGAGGTTTTCCCCGAGTTTCACTCTGAGCTCAAGTTTGGGTTAAAAAAAGGTTTTGTGAGTCAAGTCTGAATAGTATGCTCACAATTATAACCAAGGGGAAATAACTATCTATTTCTTAGTAATAAGTTTTATTTACTTAAATATACTTTAATTATTCACCTAAAAAAAATTAGTTAGATATCTTTACTTCATAGATTTAGTTAGATATTATTAGTTTCTTTGTTGGCACTGTGGGATCATTTTAAATGTACAAATCTTCTTTGGCACTCGAAGTCTTTCAGAGCACCAAAAAAAGCTGTAATAGACTCTTCAGCATGACAGGCACAGCTTTCTATTTTTGTACCTATATCTGTTGTTAATATAATACAAGACATATCCATTTTGCTTGTCTACTTTGTTTCTTTGAGTCTGAACTGATTTGACAAATCTTCCACCTTAAAGCAATTACCCTAATACAATTTACAATTGATTTCTTAATGCAGCTGCAAAATATGAAGGATAAGTACTCTGCAGACCTAAAAGAAGTTATTGTAAGGCTCACAGTAAACTGCAATCAGGTATATTTTCATTTCTTACTACTCTGTTTTGTGTGGTATGATTCCATCTAGTTGCATGATGGCACTACTTAATTTCAACTGTATTATGATTATGTTGTAATGGTAGTCAATACATGTATGGACAATCCAAGTATAGATCATTAGTGCTGACAAGTCACTGTATCCTATCTATGGTGATGGCCTGTTTTGAAATAAATATTAATGATTATTGCAGTTAAGTGTTTTAGTTCATTTGGCCTGAGTGCTTATAGAACATTTGTCTTGGCAGCCTATGCAAGCAGCTGATCAACTTGAGAAGCTTAAGAACTATAAATTGAATGTCCAACGCATGTTGCAATTTTTTACTGTTGCTAAGAACAATATTCCACCTGGTTGTCCAGAAGACAAAATTGATGCTATTGAAAGGCAAATTCTATACATTCTGAATGCATTTGAGCCAGTAAAACCTAAAATGCAACAGCAACAAGGGCATCAACAACTCATCTCGCAGCCTGGCAGCCAAGTGCATTCTATGCAACAACAGTCACAACCTCCAATGCTTCAGATACAACAACAAGAGAAGCATGTTAATCAACTCCAACAGATAAATTTACATGCTTCGGTAACCTCAATGCAACCAAATAATGTGACACCTATTCAGCATGGTTCCATGGCACAGTTGCAGCAATCTAGTGTGCCAACAACAATGCAAAATATTCGAACTGCAATGCAACATGGGGCCAGCTTAAATTCTATACAAGGAAGTGGTATAAGTGCACTGCAGAAGATTTTGCTTCAGCATAGTAATAGTAATATTAATGGTCCTCTGCAAAATAATGGTGCTTTTCAGCAGAATAGCATGAGTTCTTTACAGCAGAGTGGAAACAATCCTTTACAGCAAAATGATTTAAACCATTTGCAGTTGAATGCCAATGTTAGGTACCCAAGATAGGTACTTAATATTTAACAATTTAATATTGTATTATATAATGGTATGAGCCATAAATTAAATATTGGATAATGGTAACCGTAAGGAATATTGTCATATGTAACCGTAAGGAATATTGTCATATCATTATGCACTTTGTAACTCATGGAAGGTGAACCATCACATGGGTGATCTTGTAACTCATGGAAGGTGAACCATCACACTCTTGTATAAAGAGAGATGTACCCCCATTGTAAAAGTTATGTATGATGTATTCTTGGAGAAGTCTTGGCTTGTGGAGCTAGAGATCTCGTGGAAAATGGATATGTCTTGTATTATATTAACAACAGATATAGATACAATGCTTCCTTCCAAAAGGAGCATTGTATGGTGTTGCCCTACCTCAAGGGTATAATCAATCTCTATATTATTATGAGCAATTTATTGTACAATTTATTTATGGATGCATGTTTGATATTTATGCAAATTGTTGAATGATTTATGGAATGAGAAAAGAGGTTCACAACAGCCAATGCACTGCAACGTCACCACCAAGGGATGAAACCGCGAGAGATCTTTCAAGCGCCGCAATTTAAACGATGGCAGATGCAATTGCTACAGCAACACCATCAACAGTTTCAGCAACATCCTCAAAACCAGCAGCAGCTGCAGCAGAAACAACAAGAAGTTGCTCGGATGCAGGCACAACAGATGCCACATTTCTAACAAATGAATGAGTTGAACAGTGAATCAAGATCAAAACAGGCTTCTGTTATTAAACAAACACTTATGCATCAACATCATACATTAGGCCAGCATAGTGTTTCCTTCCAAAAGGAGCATTGTATGGTGTTGCCCTACCTCCATTGTAAAAGTTATGTATGATATATTCTTGGAGAAGTCTTCGCTTGTGGAGCTAGAGATCTTGTGGAGTGGCTTCCTTCCAAAAGGGGCATTGTATGGTGTTGCCCTACCTCAAGGGTATAATTAATATCTATATTATTATGAGCAATTTATTGTACAATTTATTTATGGATGCATGTTTGATATTTATGCAAATTGTTGAATGATTTGTGGAATGAGAAAAGAGATTCACAACAGCCAATGCACTGCAACGTCACCACCAAGGGATGAAACCGCGAGAGATCTTTCAAGCGCCGCAATTTAAACGATGGTAGATGCAATTGCTGCAGCAGCACCATCAACAGTTTCAGCAACATCCCCAAAACCAGCAGTAGCTGCAGCAGAAACAACAAGCTGCTCAGATGCAGGCACAACAGATGCCACATTTCTAACAAATGAATGAGTTGAACAGTGAATCAAGATCAAAACAGGCTTCTGTTATTAAACAAGCACTTATGCATCAACATCATACATTAGGCCAGCATAGTGTTTGTCAACAGCAACAGTTTAAGACAGTTTCAACACTTCTGTTTCTTCACCTCAAGTTCTTCCAGCAGCTTCTCCTTATTCTCTCAGCAATCCTCTCCACAATTAGATCAACCTAGTTGCATCATCAATTTAAACGATGGCAGATGCAATTGCTGCAGCAGCACCATCAACAGTTTCAGCAACATCCCCAAAACCAGCAGCAGCTGCAGCAGAAACAACAACAAGCTGCTCAGATGCAGGCACAACAGATGCCACATTTCTAACAAATGAATGAGTTGAACAGTGAATCAAGGTCAAAACAGGCTTCTGTTATTAAACAAGCACTTATGCATCAACATCATACATTAGGCCAGCATAGTGTTTATCAACAACAGCAGTTTAAGACAGTTTCAACACTTCCTGTTTCTTCACCTCAAGTTCTTCCAGCAGCTTCTCCTTATTCTCTCAGCAATCCTCTCAACAATTAGATCAACAAAGTCTAGTTGCATCATCAATTTAAACGATGGCAGATGCAATTGCTGCAGCAGCACCATCAACAGTTTCAGCAACATCCCCAAAACCAGCAGTAACTGCAGCAGAAACAACAAGCTGCTCAGATGCAGGCACAACAGATGCCACATTTCTAACAAATGAATGAGTTGAACAGTGAATCAAGATCAAAACAGGCTTCTGTTATTAAACAAGCACTTATGCATCAACATCATACATTAGGCCAACATAGTGTTTATCAACAGCAGCAGTTTAAGATAGTTTCAACACTTCCTGTTTCTTCACCTCAAGTTCTTCCAACATCTTCTTATTCTCTCAGCAATCCTCTCCACAATTAGATCAGCAAAGTCTAGTTGCATCATCAATTTAAATGATGGCAGATGCAATTGCTGCAGCAGCACCATCAACAGTTTCAGCAACATCCCCAAAACCAGCAGTAGCTGCAGTAGAAACAACAACAAGCTGCTCAGATGCAGGCACAACAGATGCCACATTTCTAACAAATGAATGAGTTGAACAGTGAATCAAGATCAAAATAGGCTTCTGTTATTAAACAAACACTTATGCATCAACATCATACATTAGGCCAACATAGTGTTTATCAACAGCAGCAGTTTAAGACAGTTTCAACACTTCCTGTTTCTTCACCTCAAGTTCTTCCAGCAGCTTCTCCTTATTCTCTCAGCAATCCTCTCCACAATTAGATCAACAAAGTCTAGTTGCATCATCAATTTAAATGATGGCAAATGCAATTGTTGCAGCAGCACCATCAACAGTTTCAGCAACATCCCCAAAACCAGCAGCAGCTGCAGCAGAAACAGAAACAAGCTGCTCAGATGCAGGCACAACGGATGCCACATTTCTAACAAATGAATGAGTTGAACAATGAATCAAGATCAAAACAGGCTTCTGTTATTAAGCAAACACTTATGCATCAACATCATACATTAGGCCAACATAGTGTTTATCAACAGCAGCAGTTTAAGATAGTTTCAACACTTCTGTTTCTTCACCTCAAGTTCTTCCAGCGGCTTCTCCTTATTCTCTCAGCAATCCTCTCCACAATTAGATCAGCAAAGTCTAGTTGCATCATCGATTTAAATTATGGCAAATGCAATTGCTGCAACAACACAATCAACAGTTTCAGCAACATCCCCAAAACCAACAGCAACTACAGTAGAAACAACAAGAAGTTGCTCAGATGCAGGCACAACAGATGCCACACTTCTAACAAATAAATGAGTTGAACAGTGAATCAAGATCAAAACAGGCTTCTTTTATTAAACAAGCACTTATGCATCAACATCATACATTAGGCCAGCATAGTGTTTATCAACAACAGCAGTTTAAGACAGTTTCAACACTTCCTGTTTCTTCACCTCAAGTTCTTCCAACAGCTTCTCCTAATTCTCTCAGCAATCCTCTCCACAATTAGATCAACAAAGTCTAGTTGCATCATCAATTTAAATGATGGCAGATGCAATTGCTGCAGCAGCACCATCAACAGTTCCAGCAACATCTCCAAAACCAGCAGCAGAAACAGCAACAAGCTGCTCAGATGCAGGCACAACAGATTCCCACATTTCTAACAAATGAATGAGTTGAACAGTGAATCAAGATCAAAACAGGCTTCTGTTATTAAACAAGCACTTACGCATCAACATCATACATTAGGCCAACATAGTGTTTATCAACAGCGGCGGTTTAAGACAGTTTCAACACTTGCTATTTCTTTACCTCAAGTTCTTCCAGCAGCTTCTCCTAATTCTCTCAACAATCCTCTCCACAATTAGATCAGCAAAGTTTAGTTGCATCATCAATTTAAACGATGGCAGATGCAATTGCTGCAGCAGCACCATCAACAATTTCAACAATATCCCCAAAACTAGCAGCAGCTGCAGCATAAACAACAAGCTGCTCAGATGCAGGCACAACAAATGTCACATTTCTAACAAATGAATGAGTTGAACAATGAATCAAGATCAAAACAGGCTTCTGTTATTAAACAAGCACTTATGCATCAACATCATACATTAGGCCAGCATAACGTTTATCAACAACAGCAGTTTAAGACAGTTTCAACACTTCATGTTTCTTCACCTCAAGTTCTTCCAGCAGCTTCTCCTTATTATCTCCCCAATCCTCTCCATAATTAGATCAGCAAAGTCTAGTTGCATCATCAATTTAAACGATGGCAGATGCAATTGCTGCAGCAGCACCATCAACAGTTTCAGCAACATCCCCAAAACCAGCAGCAGCTGCAGCAGAAACATCAACAAGCTCCTCAGATGCAGGCACAACAAATGCCACATTTCTAACAAATGAATGAGTTGAACAATGAATCAAGATCAAAACAGACTTTTGTTATTAAACAAGCACTTATGCATCAACATTATACATTAGGCCAGCATAGTGTTTATCAACAGCAGCAGTTTAAGACAATTTCAACACTTCCTGTTTCTTCACCTCAAGTTCTTGCAACAGCTTCTCCTAATTCTCTCAGCAATCCTCTCCACAATTAGATCAACAAAGTCTAGTTGCATCATCAATTTAAATGATGGCAGATGCACCATAAACAGTTTCAGCAACATCCCAAAAACCAGCAGCAGCTGCACCAGAAACAACAAGAAGTTGCTCAGATGCAGACACAACAGATGCCACGTTTATAACAAATGAATGAGTTGAACAGTGAATCAAGATGAAAATAGACTTCTGTTATTAAACAAGCACTGATGCATCAACATCATACAGTAGGCCAGCCTAGTGTTTATCAACAACAGCAATTTAAGACAGTTTCAACACTTCATGTTTCTTCACCTCAAGTTCTTCCAGCAGCTTCTCCTTATTCTCTCAGCAATCCTCTCCACAATTAGATCAACAAAGTCTAGTTGCATCATCAATTTAAACGATGGCAGATGCGATTGCTGCAGCAGCACCATCAACAGTTTCAGCAACATCCCCAAAACCAGCAGCAACTGCAGCAGAAACAACAAGCTGCTCAGATGCAGGCACAACAGATGCCACATTTCTAACAAATGAATGAGTTGAACAGTGAATCAAGATCAAAACAGGCTTCTGTTATTAAACAAGCACTTATGCATCAACATCATGCATTAGGCCAGCATCGTGTTTATCAACAACAGCAGTTTAAGACAGTTTCAACACTTTCTGTTTCTTCACCTCAAGTTCTTCCAGCAGCTTCTCCTTATTCTCTCAGCAATCCTCTCCACAATTAGATCAGCAAAGTCTAGTTGCATCATCAATTTAAACGATGGCAGATGCAATTGTTGCAGCAACACCATCAACAGTTTCAGCAACATCCCCAAAACCAGCAGCAGGTGCAGTAGAAACAACAACAAGCTGCAGCAGTTTAAGACAGTTTCAACACTTCCTGTTTCTTCACCTCAAGTTCTTCCAGCAGCTTCTCCTTATTCTCTCAGCAATCCTCTCCACAATTATATCAGCAAAGTCTAGTTGCATCATCAATTTAAACGATGGCAGATGCAATTGCTGCGGCAGCACCATCAACAGTTTCAGCAACATCCCCAAAAACAGTAGCAAAAACAGCAACAAGCTGCTTAGATGCAGGCACAACAGATGCCACATTTCTAACAAATGAATGAGTTGAACAGTGAATCAAGATCAAAACAGGCTTCTGTTATTAAACAAGCACTTATGCATCAACATCATACATTAGGCCAGCATAGTGTTTATCAACAGCAGCAGTTTAAAACATTTTCAACACTTCCTGTTTCTTCACCTCAAGTTCTTCCAGCAGCTTCTCCTTATTCTCTCAGCAATCCTCTCCACAATTAGATCAGCAAAGTCTAGTTGCATCATCAATTTAAATGATGGCAGATGCAATTGCTGCAGCAACACCATCAACAGTTTTAGCAACATCCCTAAACCAACAGCAGAAACAGCAACAAGCTGCTCAGATGCAGGCGCAACAGATTCCTACATTTCTAACAAATGAATGAATTGAACAATGAATCAAGATCAAAACAGGCTTCTGTTATTAAACAAGCACTTATGCATCAACATCATACATTAGGCCAGCATAGTGTTTATCAACAACAACAGTTTAAAACAGTTTCAACACTTCCTGTTTCTTCACCTCAAGTTCTTCCAGCAGCTTCTCCTTATTCTCTCAGCAATCCTCCCCACAATTAGATCAACAAAGTCTAGTTGCATCATCAATTTAAATGATAGCAGATGCAATTGCTGCAGCAGCACCATCAACAGTTTCAGCAACATCCCCAAAACCAGCAGCAGCTGCAGCAGGCACAACAACAAGCTGCTCAGATGCAGGCACAACAGATGCCACATTTATAACAAATGAATGAGTTGAACAGTGAATCAAGATCAAAACAGGCTCTGTTATTAAACATATATTCTTCTCAATAGATGCTCAAAGAATGTATCATGCAATCATACTATGCCAGTGATCATCATATGCTATTCACAAATTGAAAGGGGTCTATTTATATTACTCCTGGACAGGGGAGGCAATTGCCAAATTTCGCAACCTCCTTGTACCTATCCATAACTACCCTTACACGTCAAATTATATTGCATGAAATTCTTTTTATTCACACACCAATAGTTGTCTGTTGTTTATCACATGACGACACTTTGACATACACTTGGTGTGTTAAAATAAACAAAATAACAAAACTTAGGTACAATAAAAATTGTGTGCGTACTCATCTC
Organism: Wollemia nobilis; assembly: GCA_028583015.1. NCBI lineage: Eukaryota > Viridiplantae > Streptophyta > Pinopsida > Araucariales > Araucariaceae > Wollemia > Wollemia nobilis. Next base: position 28,426,891 of record JAQPPZ010000856.1, on the reverse strand, counting down.
CATATGCTCTCGTCCATGATTGGCTGGTAGGCGCTATGTTATGATTGGCTGCTACATCTTTCCTCCCCTCTAGATTGGTCGATGTCTTGGACGATGATTGTTGCTGCTCTTGAGGTCTTTGACTCTGTTGTGGCTGTGGAGGAGATTGGATCTGAAGAGGTTCAACTCCCAATTCCTACATTTGCAGCTTCAAAGCATCATTTTCGTGCTTCAAACACTTTGCATAGGCTTGGTACTGCGCCCATGGGAAAGCATATTGTTGCGACTTTTGCGTAATTTCAGCAAGCCAAGCATGCAACTCAGCTTCCCGCTTCTTAGATTCTGCAAGTTGCTGATCTTTCTCTGCTATTAGGTAATTGTGATGGGCTACCTCTTGAATCTTTGCTTCAAAAACCTGTTCACGCACTGCATAGTCAGATTTCAAAAGTCCAATCAGCTGAGTTTTTTCCTCCCGTTCTTTTTTCAGCTGCTTCACTTCTTGCTACAACTTTGCCAGTCCTTTGGCTTCCTGTCTCACCTGCCGAAGCTACTCTTTTGCTTCATTGGATTGTTGTTCCTTTTGCAGTTTCATGTTGTTAGTCATTTTGTTGAATGTCTCCAAATCCAGTTGACAACCATTGTATCAAGTAGGCCAACTCAGGTGCCAATTTGACTTTCTTTACAACCTCAAATTCTGGATAGGTGTCAAAATTATCCTTGCCAACATACACTCAGGGTGGGTGTCGATACAACACTCTGGTTCCCTCCAACTCTTTCACACAAATCATAGTCTACACACTATTGCCCTCACCAAGATTCCATGGCTGAATTTAATGAATTTCAGCGAATTTCTTCATTCTTTCCTTGTCATACACCCAACTAATCAACCTGCCCAGTTCTCCATCTACCTACATCTGCCACAGTTGACGCACTAACTCAAAATTTGCTGCGCAACATATCAATAACTTTGCCTAACTTCTTGAAGCAACTGTTGACTTGTTCAAAGATTTTGGCATCATAGATTGGGGACTGCCTCAAATTTGACACTTCAATGAGCATGTTGCTCACTCGCATTGTTGCCTACCCCATCTTCATCATCCTCTGTGGCGGTTTCCTCCTTACCCTCCCCACCAAGTCCACCTATGGTATCCTTTTGCTTGCTAGATTTTTTTCTCCTGCATCTATGGTTCCAACTATGTACTTGGTTGTTTCTTTGCTTTAGCTATGACTTTGTCTCCTATTGCCACCTTGTTGCTTTGGCGTTTTTGCAACAAAACATGCTCTGATACAAGGTTTGTCCCTTTCTCTTGTGGTACCAAATATTTGTGCTATCATCTACATGGTGGTGGATGCAATTTTGATGGTTCCTCATCATCCATGGGAGGGGCACCACATTGATGTGCTTTTTCTGCAAATTATTGTAGAGGGGTGGTGGCGAAAATCTTCTACTGGGAAGTTGGTGTGTCCACCCGCATTCCTTCTCCATACAATCCAAGTATCCCAGTTCATTTCCAAATCCATGTAGCCTCTTAAATTTTGTTGGAGGTGAAGCGTCCATCACTTTCAAAGTGGCATCCATGTCTTCATCCACCATGACTGGTATTGGTTGTGTCGATTCACCCTCTAACTTCCTCTCCTCTACTTTGCTATGTTGTCTCTTCCATTGCCACTATTTCCTACACAATGTCTACTTGATGTGGATGTTGTTCTTCTCGTGACATCTCTTGTGGAGCTTCTCTTTTGGTACCAACAATAGTGCTTGCAATGCCTCCATGCATAGGTTGGCTCCTTGAATGCGCAAATGTGACCTCCAAACTTACCCTTGTGACTTACTATTCACAATATGGCACAACCATGTATGATCTTGAAAGTGATAATACTGGCCTGCCACAATGCATGCATCGTCTCCATTCTACTTGCCAATTGTGCCAACTATTGCAGTATGAGATGGTCCCTTGGGAGGTATGATCGTCACCATCCATCTTTGTGGTTGGGGTTAAGGCTGTAACTGTTGATCCGACCACTTCTGCCTCTTTTCTTCTCATTCCAAATCCTTTGCAACGAGTAGCCGCTCCTCACTTTCTTCTATCATAGACTCCTCATCCTCTTCTTCGGCCAATGCTTCAATGTCATCATCTTCATCCTCTTCTTCCATGACTATTAATTGCATCATTGGTGCCTTCCTCTTCTTCATTATTTTCTTTTTATGTTGTCCTCGGGCACATCTTGATTTTGCTATTGGGGCCACTGTGTTTCAACGAAAATTGTAGGAGCTCCTTTAGAACATGCTAATGTGGGTCCAACCCTGGAATTTGGACTTTCTTGTATGTTGCGCCCATAAACAATGCAATGCCATGATGGACCATTAAAAATTTGTATACTCCAACAATTTTTTCAGAATGTGGTTTGATAAATTAATTTGCCCATTTAAACTTTACACATCATTCTTTCCATGTAAGGCACGAGCCAAGTGGGCAGATCCGAGGTTGGCTGCTCTCTCAACAACCTAGACATCATGTTCATCACAGTGTAATTGGTCCATCTTCACTTGTTGCATCTTCAACCCATGACTATCGTGCTTCATCAACTGACCAACCTCTCTTGGATTTAGATTGACGAATTTGTCCACGAATTTGTTGTTTGCGCTTGGTAGTTCGAACACATCTAAAGTTGTTTGGAGTATGAAACCCGTAAGTCCTTCCCTTTGACTTGGATTCTATTTCTCTTCTTTTCTAGGTCGTACTCCAACATTTGCAACAAATATAGCTTGAAAACTTCTTTTGAAATTTGTGACTTGCATGATGTGGTGAACACTCCCATTTCGAAAAGATGAATTTAACGGGTGATCACGTCTGAAGTTGTTTGCGCCTGGTAGTCTGATCACGTTTGAAGTTGTTTGGAGTATGAAACCCATAAGTCCTTCCCTTTGACTTGGATTTTGCTTCTCTTCTTTACTAGGTCGTACTTCTCCAACATTTGCAACAGATAAATTTTGACTTGCATAATATGGTGAACAGTCGCATTTGTTAGCACATACGTTAGCATATTACATTATTTTGTAAAATAGCGCTCATGCGCTCTCTAATTAGTTCTAATTAGTTGGGAAGGTGGTTTCGTGGTAGTTCCTCAACTACCTTGCAATGTATTTAATCAAACCACATATGAATGCTAATGTTGTTGATTGCATTGATTTTATGGTATCAGAGCTACGATTGGGCAAGGAGGTGGTTAATTGGCGGTTGGGTAAGGTAATAACTGACTACTCCATCTATCCAAGCATACTCTCCGACGCGGGGCTCTTGAAGACTTGGTAGAGGCGGATAGTGGAAGGTCGAGGCGACTGAGTGTAGACTGTTTCGACTTGACAGGCGGACAACATTTGGCGTTGTCAGAGGCATCAGGCCGCAGGGAGACACGACATCACGAACACCAAGATCTCTGAAAGAACCGGACGGATACAGAACCAAACAAAGACAGACGACCCCCTGACACAGACTCACAGATTGATCGAGACACGCAAATTGAGACGGGTGACACGTAAATCGAGATGGGTGATGTGGCACACGCGTAATGGTTGAGTGGACTCATATCACACGTGGTTCGAGGTGACGTGGCGGTTGTTGATTGGGCCAAATTGCACATGGTTCGAGGTGACGTGGCGGTTGTTGATTGGGCCAAATTGCACATGGTTCGAGGTGACGTGGTGGTTTCTGTTGGTTGTTGAGGGGAGGCAAAAGGTTGGAGGGTTGACCGCCCGAAGGCAATCACCTTACTACATGCACCTTACAGTTTTTAAACCGTGTTGAACGCATCTGTAGGATGCGTGTAGGATAATACATTCCACAATTTTTTTTTTTTAATATTGTTGGACGACGTCTTCAATAAAGGAACGATGTTTCTTTTTAATCTTCGTCAGGCCTTGTAGCTCGCCTGGTCAGCGCGCTCGGTGGTCAGCAGTTTGTACGGAGGAGGTTTTTGGTTCGAATCCCGCGGAGGGATTAAGCGGGGACACTATTTTGTTAAGCATTTTTTTTGTGCGTGATGATACTTTTCCTAGCCACAATCAAAATTGCTAGCAAGTTTTTGAAATTATTTTTTTGCTAAGCAATTTTTATCCTTGTTTATTTTGCAACAAAAAGGAGGGTTCATAAGCATTTTTCTTTTGCAACAAAAATGGGGGATCGTAAGCATTTTTATTTTGCAACATTCTTACACGAAGGGGGGAAGAAAATTATTGTTTTGAAAAAGACATTTGGTTTTGAATATTATCGTTGTAACAAAACTGACATTGTAATAGATGCATTTTCGATGGAAACCGACAACTAAAGTGTTTAAATTTGTGGGTGCTTGTGATTTTTTTTGCATTTAAATTTCCTGTTTTCTTGCATTTCAATCATAAAGTAAAATATACAAAGCAAAGAAAAGACCCCAAAATTTACACCTATTTGTGCAATTTATTGCACAACAACGTTCGGTATATACAATACCTCTGGTCCACACTTACAGGTAATGCTGTTGTTCTTGGACTACTGTTTCTAATGCCTAATATAGCTGCAACAACGTCGTTTGAGCTATTGTTATCTATAAATCGTCTGGGAGAAATAAGGCAAACTAGTTTTGATATTCACTCCATTTAATACCCTAATGTTTTCTGATTGTTTGGCTTAAACTCCTCCAACTCATCAACCTTATTTCGAAGGGTTTTGAGGCAGGTGCCATCAATTTGATTGAATTCCATTTTACATACTCTTGCAAGTATAAAGAAAGGGGGACCATTTGGTGTTATAAGGAACCTTCACAATGGCCACTGTTCACAAATATCTGTCAGATTCACAGTTGCTCAAAGGTTCTAACTTTGCACCATGAATGACAAAGATGAGAGCTATCCTTCATGTTGAAGACTTGTGGGATGTAGTGACCGACACTACAAAACTTCCTGGAACAAGGGGGTAAGAAACAAGGAGGCAAATCAGTTTCAGAAAGATGAAGTGCCATATAATGCCCTCTACTCCAAACAAGGGGGTAAGAAACAAGGTAATTTTCAGAAGGGAGGATCTTCATCAAAAGGAAAAACGAAACAAACTCAACAAAAAGACAAGCAATTGAAAAATATGTGATATGAATAACCATGACACCAACAGGTGTTGGTTTAAGAATGAACAACAAAATGTCCAATATCACAAGAAAAAGGGAAAAGGGAAATACAAACCATAGAAGAAGAATAAACAACCCAAGGGGAATGTTGCTTATGTCGAATTAGACTTGGACTCAGATTTTGAGCGAGCACACAAGGTGCTCATGACTCACACATCCTCTCAGCAGAAAGATGCAGTGTGGTATATTGATTCCGGTGTCAGTAAACACATGACTGGAGATCGATCGTGGTTTGAGACATTTGAGGAAACAATAGGTAAGCCAGTAACAATTGCTGACAATCAAACCTACCAAGTCCAGGGTGAAGGAGATGTTTTCGTCACTCTTCCAAATGGAAAATGCCAGATTGAGAAGGTACTCTATGTTCCTGGATTGACCAACAATTTGTTGTCAGTTCCTCAGATCTTGGATAACGACATGGATGTTGTTTTTAGTGTTGAGAAGGGCATAAAGAGATGTTTCATCACCAGAAAAGGAAAGCATGTAGCAACAGGATCATACAAGCATGGCTTGTTCATATTAGATGTCGTTTCAACGCCTCATGTTGCCATGGCAACAACTACAAAGGAGGCTACTTCTCTTTGGCACAAGAGATATGGGCATTTGAGTTCAAGATATTTGCTCGAGTTGAGAAAATATGAAATGGTGAAATACCTTCCTAACCTTTCAACCACATTGCCAGTATGCTCAGATTGCTTAGTAGGCAAGCATCATCGGGTACCATTTGAGGTTAGCTCTTCAAGAGCTAAGAAATCTTTGGAGTTGGTACACACCGATCTGTGCGGTCCTATGCCAAACAACTATGGTGGAAAGAGGTATTTTCAATTTTTTGTTGATGATTACTCATGGAAGATGTGGGTTTTCTTTCTCCAATTGAAGTCAGAGGCATTTTTGTACTTTCAATAGTTCAAGAAGCTTGTTGAGGAGTCGAGATGTTCCATCAAAACCCTCTGCTCAAATCGAGGGGGGGAATATACCTCAAAGGAATTTTCATCATTTCTGAATGAACATGGGATAAAGAGACAACTGACAACAACCTATACTCCACAACAAAATGGAGTTGTTGAAAGGAGGAACCATTCCATCATGGAAATGGTTTGTTGTATGCTTAAGGGGGCACATCTTGAGCATGAGTATTGGGCAGAAGGAGTGAGTACAACATCATACCTCCTGAATAGAGCACCCATAAAAGCTCTACAGGGCATGACTCCACAAGAAGCATGGAGTGGTAGGAAACCCTCCATTTCTCATCTAAGGGTTTTTGGATGTAAGGCATTCATGCACATACCAAAATAGAAGAGGAAGAAGTTAGATGAGAAAACCCTGCAATGTATTTTTCTTGGTTACGATGAGCATTCAAAGGGATATCGATTGATAGATCCTATGACTAAGAAAACACACACTAGTAGAGACGTGGTATTTGATGAAGCTTTCACATCAGAGAACACATATACCGTTGTATACCTAGAGGAAGAGGAGCCTAAGAAAGAGGTTCCACCCTCACAGAATAAGGTTCCAAAATGGTATACTAGCACATTGAGAGATTCAAAGTTGACTTCACTTCCAGATCTAAATTTAGATCGACCTTGTACTCGCAGCATGACTCAATAGATGAGAGTAGAGGCATCAACTTCAGAGGTTGACGAGCTTTGCCAATAGTTTGATGAACTATCTATAGATGTAGAGAAAGACAAAGAAATAGATATGGATGATGAACGAGTTTATATGTCAGCATTGGATGAGAATGAACCCACAATAGTTCAAGATGCACTTTGAGCCTCAATGGAAGGCTGCTATGGAAGCAGAACATACACCTCTCATGAAAAATCATACATGAAAGCTAGTTAATCTGCCTTTAGGAAAGAAGCCCATTGGCTGCAATGGGTGTTGAAAGTGAAGTATAAGGCAGATGGTACTATTGATAAGCATAAGGTCCGTCTTGTTGCAAAGGGCTATGCTCAGAAAGAAGGCATAGATTGTGAAGAGACTTTTGCCCCTACTGCAAAAATGACTACCATTCGAGGACTTTGTGCCATGGCAGCTCAGTTTGGGTGGAAGTTACATCAAATGGATATAAAAAGTTCTTTCTTGAATGGTGATCTACAATAAGAAGTGTACATGCTCCAACCAGAAGGATTTGTGGTTGAAGGGCAAGAACAACAAGTTTGCAAGTTGGTCAAATCCTTGTATGGGCTAAAAAAAGCTCCACGAGCTTGGTACATCAAAATAGACAGTCACCTAGCACATCATGGATTCAAAAAACGTCCTTAGATGCAAATCTCTATATCAAGAACAATGGTTCTGACATAGTGATTTTGGTGCTATATGTGGATGATCTGATCATAACAGGAAGTTCAAAGAACATGATTGATGCAGTGAAAGATGATTTGAAACAATCTTTTGAAATGACATATCTAGGACTTCTTCACTATTGTTTTGGTTTGGAAGTGACTCAGAAAAAAATCATATCAGAGTAACACAAGAAGTATGCCAAGACATTGGTCGAAAAATATTGCATGACTGACTGCAAGTCTAAAGCGACTCCAATAGAGCCAGAACTTAAGTTATCGCGATATGATAAATCACCACAGGTAGATGGTACTCTCTATCGCCAACTGATTGGGAGTCTCATATATCTGACAAATACCAGGCCATATCTCAGTTTTGCTGTGGGTTATCTTTCAAGGTTCATGCAGGAACCTAAGGTGAGTCATTGGAAAACATCAAAGAGAGTTCTTCATTATGTCGGTGGTAGTACAGACTGGCCTGGAGTACAAGAAGAATGGTAAGTTCTTCTTAGAGGGATACACAGACTCAAACTATGCCGGATCCATTGATGATCGTAAGTCAACTTCTGGATACATTTTCCATCTTGGATCTGGACCTTTCTCTTGGCATAGTAAGAAGCAACAGGTGGTTGCTTTATCTTCTGCAGAGGCAAAATCTCGCACAGCTAGTGGAGCAGTCTGCGAGATAATGTGGTTAAGTCGCATTCTTACAAACATGGGTCTTCCAAAGAATCTTCCACTTCATTTGTTTTGTGACAATCAAGGTGTTTTGAATCTCGTCAAGAATCTAGTTTTTCATGAGCGTACCAAACACATTGAAACTCAATGTCATTTCATTCGAGATGAAGTTCCAAAGCATCACATACAACTCTAGTATATTCCCATTGATGAGCAAGTTGCAGATATTTTCACCAAGGCACTTTCACGTGTCAAATTTGAATTGTTTCGCAATGCTCTTTGTATTTGCCAATAATGTAATAAGGGGGGATGTTAGCACATATGTTAGCAAATTACATATTTTGTAAAATAGCCCTCATGTGCTCTACAATTAGTTCCAATTAGTTGGGAAGGTGGTTCTGTGGTAGTTCCTCAACTACCTTGCAATGCATTTAATCAAACCACATATGAATGCTAATGCTGCTGATTGCATCGATTTTAGCATCTCGAAAAGTTGAATTTAATGGGTGATTTTTTGGATTTTTATTTAGAAGTCAATTTTGACCAACCTAAAAAAAATACATAGTAGAAATAAGTGCAAAATGTGCACACGTAAATGAAATAGAAATGCAATTTTGTAGTTTGACGTCAAAGGTGATGACATCATCATTTGATAAATTGACATTGTCATATATTGCTAATGTATGTAGTTAATGCATGTGTATGGAGGGTAGTTAGTGGTGGGCTATCAGGGTGGCAGTTGTTAATTTCCAGTCCTCAAGGACAAAAGGACCCCCATTCAATTGGTTTTACATAAGAGAGAGCAAAGACAAGGTATCGAGTACCATAGAGCATCTAGAGTTAGTGTCGGTATATCGATTGTAGCAGTGTATATTACCAAGGCAAATTGTCTGTAATGGCAATGCCGTATAGGCAAGAGTAATACAATGATGACTCATCCTTCATCTTTGTGTTGCATGTGTTCAGTGTGATGCTATTGCTGCAAGTAGGTTGGTAGATTGTGGTTGTTCCAAGTTCTATGTGCAGGTGTGAAGCAAAGTTGCAGCCATGATTGTTGTACAAGGAGTTGCAATCTAGATTTGTTGTACAAGAGTAGCTATATGAGGGGAGCAGTTAGGAGTGCCGTTCAAGTGGACTACAAATTTTTCATACAAGTGACTGTCATACAAGTCAGTGTTGTGCAATTTGTTGTACAATTGATTGCGGTGCAAGTTAGTGTTGTGCAACTTGTTGTACAAGTGGTGATCAAGTTGCCATACAACTAGAGCTATTGTGCAAGTCTAGATAAATATTGACTATAGTCTTGTTTGGCCTCTAAATTTGTAATATTGTTCCTCCAAATGTTGGAATACTCACCACTGTGCAACATTTGGAATTGTTTCTGCTTGAAGTTCGAACCAACACGTGTGAAGTTTGGAGAGGTGAATGGAATATTGCATGCCACAAGGACGTGGGAGACATGGCCATGAAAGAATTCATAATCAATCTATGTGGAGTCGAAGGACTACCCAACAACGTCATGTTGAGCAAAATGAAGTTTTGAACATTTCCAACCAAGTATTGCAATTGTGAGCGACAGAACTTGAAGAACCTGAAGTAGAACACAAGTCCTCAAGTGGATGATAGTCCGAGTGATTCTCATGAAAGGTGGCAAACATTGTTCTTAACAATGAAGGATGAAGTACAAGGTGAAGCACGAACAAATGAAGGTTGGATTGAGGAAAACATTTGTGTAGGTGGAGGCGCCAACATGGAGATTGCACAAGGAAACAAGGTTGAACAATTGGTAATGCTAGCACAAGAGCAGGGAATATTTCCAAGAGGTGCAAACGATGGGAGTCATGCACAAGGGAAACTATAGGAGAGTGCATGAGCAAGAAGACTAGAGTTGATGATCATATATTCGTGTACTAGGAGCCGGTTGGAGATTGATTGCAAGTGAAAATTGTGAAGTGAAGAAAACCATCCACCTACGGTGAATATGGTAAATATAGTAGCAACAACATGTAAACAAAAATGCTTTCCATTTTTGGGTGATAGGAAGGACGACCCAAAATGACATATTGGAACATGTGTGACAATATGGCAATCAAATGGAGTGAATGATGAGGGATTGTGGTTAAGATTGTTTTCGACGATGTTGCGAGGGATCAAAATGAATTGGAATCTAAAAAGGGCAAGGACAAACCCCTTCACAACGTGGGAAGATTTAACAATTGAATTCATAAAGGAATTCAGGTTACTCTGATACAATATGGAAATTATCGAAGAAATTTATGCCACAAAGCAAAAGAAGGACGAAGATGTTAAATCATACAATAGAAGATTGAAGGAACTTATCAATAAAATGGAAGCCAAACCAACAAATGGTTTACAAAGGCGATGGTTCCTAGGTGGATTGCTATCGAAATATAAGAAGATGAAGGTAGTACCACCTACTACTTATCAGGAAGCATTTGAAAAAGCAATCAATTTGGAAAGTGAAACAAAATGACAACAAAAATAAGTCACTATAGATACAGATTCAGATAGCGATTGAGATGATTTGCATGTGGTTATCCTGGCCATGAGGAAGGACTTGGAAAGGATGGTAAATAACACAAGGAATGAGAAAAATAAGGATATTTGGTGTTTGGGCTACAAGACAGAGGGACACAAATATCAATTGTTCGAAGAATGCTTTTCGTAATATATGCAAAGTTGTAGGACATATGATTAGTGATTGCGCATTTAACTTGATAAGTAGAAGACATCAAACCTTATTGATGCAAAAAGAAGAAAAGGAAGAGAAACCAAGCACTTCCAAGAGTAGGCAAGGAGCAATGAGTGGCAGATATAGGAACAACCATTGATGAGGACGACAATCACAACAACATAATAGACCACAAGAGGGACAAGGTTGTTGGTAGTATGATTTGGATGGAAGACCTATTATCCAATGCCAAATATGCCAGGAGTAGGGGCATTTCGTGAGGAATTTTTAGAATCAATAGTAGGAGATCATGTTAGAAACTACAATGGATTAATGTGTATATGGTGTGGTTCAGGCAATCACAGGGAGGTTAATTGCTCGAAGAAAGAAAGTTCAAGTAGTACCCAAAATGTTAATTTTATTGACATTGAAGAGCCTCTAGTGGACTGGTAGAATAAAGACAAACATGTGCTTGCAATAATGAGGGCTTAGGCGAGGAAAGTGAAGTAATATTCAAATCCTACCATAGAGGAGAGGTGGTAGGAAAGAGATGATGAAATAGAAGAAATGAGAAAGACCAAACAAGAACAACTGCTCCAGGACAAGAAGTTGAAGAAGTCAATCACTTAAGAGGAAGAAGAGATCAACACAACAACTGGCGGTGCAAGTGTTGAACACGACAATGGAAGTGAAGGTGTCCAATCTACTTGGTGTCATATTGAAGCTTTATGCAACAATAGGAGAAATGACATGTACAAGAAAAGTAGTGGAGCCATGATGCTAGTAGGAAGCAACCAAGATGAGGAGAGATGAATTTATTGATCCAATGGTGGTAATGATTGATGTTGGCAAGAAGCCAATATTAATCCACATTGAGTTGCTAAATCACAAGTTGACATAGGTGATTGTAGATGTAGGATCGAGCATGAACGTGCTACTAGAGAAGACTTGGAGAGGAGCACTATTTATGGTATCCAAATTCATATTATATGGTGTAGACCAGTATGACATTGAGATAAAAGGGATCCTGACAACCCAAAAAGTAAAAATAGATGACCAAGAGTTCATCATGGACTTTGTGGTGATTTCCATGCAAAAATCAACGCATGATGCATTGTCGTGGTGAGGATGGTTACGCATGGCAAAAGTCAATCACAAATGGGAGAAGGATCACTTAATGTTAAAAAAGGGACAACACAAGTATATGATAAATATGAAGAACCAGTATGTAAGCTAGGAGCTCATAACATTCAATGAGTTGGGTAGTTCATCTTCAGATGATGATGATAGACATGAGCCAAATGAAGTAGGTGTACTGCAATTGGAGGAATGCACAAAATATGAAGTGGACTTCTCCATTTTAAAATGGAGGGTTATGAGGTTTTTCTGCCAAATTGCATGTGCATCCAGGAAGAGGACCATGATGGACACAAAAATAATGTGTATGAAGTTGGTGAAAGTAGCAAGGAGAAACCTGCACCAAAATAGGAGGAAAAGGAGAAGTGTACATTCCCTATTTTTTTGTAGAATATACTATTGGTGATGTTGTAATTGATGAGAAGCCATCACACCCATTTGACGTTGCAAAAGCAAAAAACAAGCATGATACCAAAAAGCATGAAGGACCAAGGATGGTTTACGTGAACCATGGTGAAGGAGACAAAGAGAAGATAATCCACTATGGGGACGATTGGGACCTAGTGCTGAAGGAACAACCCTTAAGATTTTCATGTAGTAAGATATATTCCCATGGATATATAAGGATCGCAAAGAGAGTCCACCAGAGTTGTGTGCATCAGATTGAGTTGATTCCAAGTGCACACCCAATGAGGAGAAGGTACTGTAGGATGAATCCAAAGGATGCAACCCTAGTGAATGCAGAAATACAAAAGATATTGGATGTAGGAATAATCTTCAAGGTTACGGTGAGTGAGTGGGTGACACCAATTGTTATCACCTTGAAGGAGGCAAATCAAATTTGCATTTGCATAGATTTTTGAAGTCTAAATGTTGAAGGAAGTTGTTGGACATGAAATCTATTTATTTTTGGATGGGTTTTTTGGATACAACCAAATTAGTATAACCGAGGAAGATAAATTGAAGACAATGTAGTAGAAAACAACATTTATACATGTGAGTGCCATTCGGTTTATGCGATGTCCCAACCACATTTCAAAGGATAATTTTGTATATCTTTGAACAAATGTCCACCAAAATTCAAAACCTTCTTGGATGATTGGTTGTTGTATGGAAGGAAGGATGAGCATTTGAAGGCACTTGAAGAATGCATGTAGCTTTGTATGAATGCTTGATTTCCATTAAATCCGAAGAAGTGTAAGCTTCTAGTAACATATGGAAAATTATATGGGCACATGGTGTGTAAGGAAGGGTTGAAGACTGATCCCAACAAGATTTGACTTGTGATGAGTATGGAGGAGCCATATGATCTGAGTTCATTGAAGTCATTTTTAAGACATGTTGGGTATTATAGGAGGTTTATCAAAAACTTTGCCCAAGTGTCCCATATGTGGGATATGTTAACATGCAAGGATGTTCCTTTCAGATGGGCATTGAAGCATCAAAAGGTATTCGAGGAGTTGAAGACAAAGCTGGTTTGCATGCCCATTCTGGTGTTTTTGGATTGGGATAAGGAGTTTCATGTCCATGTTGATGCAACAAATTTTATGATTGGATGTGGTTTGGCCCAAGAGGGGCAGTTTGAATTGGATCAACCTATTTATTTTTCTAGTCAATTATTGTCTAGAGTGAAGAAGAACCACAACACAACGAAATGAGAAGCTCTAGGGATGGTTTATGTAGTTCAAAATTTCAGGCATTATCTAGTGGCCAAGTCTTTTGCATTCTATGTGAATCATCAAGCGTTGTCGTAATTGATCAATAAATTGACTATTCATGGATGAGTTAGCAAGTGGCTTATCACATTGCAAGAGTTCATGTTTTGGGTGGTGGTGAGATCGGGGAAGAAACATGTTATAGCAGATCAATTGTCAAGGATTTGCTCAGGACTTGTTGAGGGAGGAACATCGAATGAATTTCCAGATGCTTATTTATTTGCAATAAGTATATTACTGGCATGGTAAAAGTTGATTGGGAGATATTTATCAATGGGAGAACTGCTAAGGGAGACAACAACAACAAAAAAGAAACAAATCATCATCAAATTAGCATCATTTCAGTTGATTGTTGGCTTTTTATATAATATTGAACTTGATGGAATATTGCAGAGATGTGTAATGGAAGAGAAAGTGAATGCAACACTGAAGGAAACTCAACATTTTAGTTCTGTGGACATACAAAATGACGTTTAAGCTAATGACCAACCATACACCTTTCTAGTTGATTTATAGTCAGGAGGCAATAGTGCCCATAGAGTTCTCGGTATTGATTCTACGAGTGGTATTGCAAAACCGTATGGGTAACTTGAAAAGCCTAGCGACACTAGTGATATTGGACAAGAAGAGGATGATGGTGTAGTGGGCAATACAGTTTACCCAACATCAAAGAAAACTATGGCATGACAAGCACTTGAGGAAGATGAAGTTGAAACTACGTGACTTGGTCTTAAAATTTAATGGCAAGTGTGAATTAAAGTCAGGTATGTTGAAGACATGGATTGGACCCTTCTAGGTGGTCAAGATGATGGATAATGGTGCAGTCAAATTGCAAAAAGTAGACAAGACATTGTATCTAGAAACAATTAATGTCTCAAGACTAAAACCATACAAGATGAAGGCTTAGGTGAACATGGTTGGTCTTGAACTAGTAAAAGAAGAGGAGGAAATCATAGGAAGGCTGATTGGAACACCAAATAAGACTTTAGAACCATTTGAAGGAATATTGGTCCGTGAAGGAGAGTCAAGATAAACCAAAATAGATGGTACAAATCGAGAGGATAGTAACCTAGATCTAGTTTGGCTATTTGGGTATGGGAATGAAGAGCAATATATAATAGAGCAGGAGGAATTGGAACACCTCCCCAAATAACAAGGAAGACTATGGGTGCATACAATATTTTTCAAACACAGAAGAAGGTTGATTGAGATCATTGAATGGGGAAGATGCACAAAGAGCGGTGGTAATGGAAGCAGGGCCACTAGATCAAGAGCCTTGGAATGATGGGATGAATACAAGGACACGAGTTTACTGACAATAGTTGGTCTTGCAAAATGCACAGAGAGATGCAACAACTGTAGGAAGAAAGTGAATGACTACGGAGGATAAATGAAGAATTGAGGGAACAAGCTGATCAAGAGATAGTAAGGCTGTGAGATGATTTTCAAGATGAAAGGAAAATAAGACTAGCAGTAAATGAAATCCTCTGGAGAGATGTATTTGAAACACCTACATCACTTGAAGGAGAAGCAAGGAATTGGAGAACATATTCCAGTAGTGTGTCCTTTGCAAATAGAGACAACTCGAGCAGTGATGGCTCATGTAGATGACTTAGAAGTAAAGTGACAAGAGACGCACTAAGACCAAAAGTTCCCTAAGTAGAAGATAGGAGCAGTGAGACACAATAAACTAACTATGAGGAAGTAAGGCAGATAAGGAGAAGGATTAGAGATTGTAGGCACCAGTTCTAAGAAAAAGCAAAAGTGAAGTGTTTGAAGAAATTTCCAAGTGAGAGCACTAAGGAAATGATTTGAATAAAATGTAGTCGTCATTTGTTTACACCTTAATATTGATTATTTGTAAGGTTGGCTTAAGTTTCATGTAGGAAGGGAAACAATTATGTAAGGAGCGAGACATATTTTTGGAGTTATAGAGAGATGAAATTTATGCATTGTATGTCATTGAGAATAATTTGTTAATAGAAGATACATTTGATGCTTTCATTGGGTGTGGTTATGTGTTGATGTTTGTTTGTGATTAGATTTTTAATTATGTTTCAAGGTGATTTGTTGTGAGTTAGAGAACTTAGTGCAATCGTTGTCAAGGTTGTAGATGGCATCAAACAAAGGCCATCATCAAAGGGAGCTAACGTGGAGTATTGATGTCACCGTCTGAGCAATCATCATCAAGGATTGTTGTTTGTGTCATCTCGTCATGCTGTCATGAGTAGTGTCGTCAGAGGCTGCATGTTGAAGCTTTCCATCTAGAACTCATTGTATAGTGTGCCATCTACCTAAGGTGTTGTTTAGCTAGATTGTCATCTAAGTTGGACCTATCGTCTGGAGCTAACCTTGCCAACTATAAATGTTGTCTAAGATTGATCACATTTTCTATTGATTGCATTCCATTTTTTTAAACCTATCATTCCCTCATCCTTGGGAATCCTCATCGAAGTGCTACATTTGATATTGTTGCCTAATCAAGAATAGGTTGATAGAGATCGAAGCATTAGGCTTAACACGTGTCAAGAATAAGGATGTGAATAATATATTTGAGGTTGCATAAATTATGGAGGAATCAAGGAAGAACCTCAAAGAAACCTATAAGAAGAAGTTCAAGACTTGCTAACCAAGGATTGCAGCCAAGAGAAGAACTTACACAACTAGAAGTAGAGTAAGTTTGGAACCCTTAGGAAGTCTATAGTACAAGAGTGGAAAATGAAAGGTGGAAGGCATTGTTGCTAATGACAAAGCAAGGTGCAAGAAGAAGGATATCAAATAGCCAATGAGAACATTCACATAAGACAAGATGCTAATGTGAAGCAAGCACAAGGGGACGAAGGGTGGATGGACATAATTGAACAAGTGGGTAGGAGTTTGTTGAGGGGTGTAGAGGGCAAGAGTCGAGCACCAAAGAAACCATGTGAGATTGTTTGTGTAAAAAGGATGAATCCACCACTTGTATATTCATGAAGGAGGTCGCGAATTGCTGAGTTAGGATGAAGGCTATTTGAAGGATGAGAAGTGTCTCAAGAGGATGAAGTACCAAGACAAGAGGTGCAAGAAGAGGAACTGACAAGAACAAAATCACATTAGGCTAAAGTACTACATAAACCAAGCAAGAGTGAATAAGAAGAAAATTGTTCACCAATGGCAAATATTATGAACTTGAGCAGGGAAGAAAAAGTGCCCACCCTTTACCGAAGAGGGTAAGGAAGATCTGAGACAACATATGAAACCTGTACGACAATATTTAAAGCAACTAAGATACCTCGAGGTTTGGCTATAATTATTCCTAGCCACATTGCAAGGGATCACAATAGAGTGGTATTTAATGAAAGAACTCAACCTTTTGAGGTATGGGACATCCTAGTGGAGGAATCCAAAGAGTTTGTTGAGGGGTGTAGAGGGCAAGAGTCAAGCACCAAAGCAACCATGTGATATTTTTTTGGTAAAAAGGATGAATCCACCACTTGTATATTCATGAAGGAGGTCACAAAGTGCTGAGTTAGGATGAAGGCTATTTGAAGGATGAGAAGTGTCTCAAGAGGATGAAGTACCAAGACAAGAGGTGCAAGAAGAGGAATTGACAAGAACAAAACCACATTAGGATAAAGTACTACATAAACCAAACAAGAGAGAATAAGAAGGAAATTGTTCACCAATGGCAAATATTGTGAACTTGAGCAGGGAAGCAAAAGTGCCCACCCTTTATCGGAGAGGGTAAGGAAGATCTGACACAATATATGAAACTTGTATGACAATATTTAAAGCAACTAATATACCTCGAGGTTTGGCTATAATTATTCCTAGCCACATTGCAAGGGATCACAATAGAGTGGTATTTAATGAAAGAACTCAACCTTTTGAGGCAGGGGACATCCAAGTGGAGGAATCCAAGGAGTTTGTTGAGGGGTGTAGAGGGCAAGAGTCAAGCACCAAAGCAACCATGTGAGATTGTTTGGGTAAAAAGGATGAATCCACCACTTGTATATTCATGAAGTAGGTCGCGAAGTGCTGAGTTAGGATGAAGGCTATTTGAAGGATGAGAAGTGTCTCAAGAGGATGAAGTACCAAGACAAGAGGTGCAAGAAGAGGAACTGACAAGAAAAAAACCACATTAGGCTAATGTACTACATAAACCAAGCAAGAGTGAATAAGAAGGAAATTTTTCACCAATGGCAAATATTGTGAACTTGAGCAGGGGAGCAAAAGTGCCCACCCTTTACTGGAGAGGGTAAGGAAGATCTGACACAACATATGAAACTTGTATGACAATATTTAAAGCAACTAAGATACCTCGAGGTTTGGCTATAATTATTCCTAGCCACATTGCAAGGGATCACAATAGACTGGTATTTAATTAAATAATTCAACCTTTTGAGGCATGGGACATCCTAGTGGAGGAATCCAAGGAGTTTGTTGAGGGGTGTAGAGGGCAAGAGTCAAGCACCAAAGCAACCATGTGAGATTGTTTGGGTAAAAAGGATGAATCCACCACTTGTATATTCATGAAGGAGGTCGCGAAGTGCTGAGTTAGGATGAAGGCTATTTGAAGGATGAGAAGTGTCTCAAGAGGATGAAGTACCAAGACAAGAGGTGCAAGAAGAGGAACTGACAAGAACAAAAACACATTATGCTAAAGTACTACATAAACCAAGCAAGAGTGAATAAGAAGGAAATTATTCACCAATGGCAAATATTGTGAACTTGAGCAGGGAAGCAAAAGTGCCCACCCTTTATCGAAGAGCGTAAGGACCATCTGACACAACATATGAAATTTGTACGACAATATTTAAAGCAACTAAGATACCTCGAGGTCTGGCTATAATTATTCCTAGCCACATTGCAAGGGATCACAATAGAGTGGTATTTAATGAAAAAACTCAACCTTTTGAGGCATGGGACATCCTAGTGGAGGAATCCAAGGAGTTTAAACCGTTACATGATGATATAAAAATTATAACATAAATACACTCTACTAAATAGAAGAAATATGAAGACATAAAAACCTATAATCATCGGTTAAAGAAACTAACAAACAAGATGGTATGGTAAAGCGGTTGTTTATCGATGATTACTACCAAAATACAGAAATAAAATGAAGATTATCCCATGTTCAATATATGTTGAAGCTTATGAATGAGCACACAATTTTGAGAGTGAAGCAAAGCAAACAACACTTGGTATTGGAGGTCACTACGAAAGTAAGGACTCAGATAGTGACAAGGAAGACATGCATGTGGCAATCCCATCGATGCAAAAATATTTTGAAATGATGATTAAGGAAGTCAAGGAAGAAGTAAAGAAAGAAAAGGAAATATGGTGCTCAAATTGTAAGATAGGACACACAAATATAACCTATCCTAAGAACATGTGTTGTAATATATATAAGTGTTGGGACATGCTGCCCCAACTATCACAAAATTTCCATTCAATTTGATAGGAATGAGGAATCATACCATGACGATGCATAAAGAAGTAGAAGAGAAGTTGAATACCTCAAAGACTATGCAAGGTGTGATTAGTGGAGGATATCGAAATAATTGTCTTGGAGGACAACAATACCAACAAAATAATTGACGAGGAAAATCAATTACAATACAATTTCGATGGGAGACTAGTCATCCAATGTAGGAATTGCCAAGAATGGGGACACTTTGCAAAGAAATAGAAGAACAAACGGGAGTAATGCAATGCATATGTGTAGGTAGTGCAAACTAGGCAAACCATAAGGAAGTAAATTGTTCGAAGAAGGAATGTTCCAATGGAACCCAAAATGTTAATTTGATTGACATAGGTGAATCAATAGACCAATAGGAGAAAGAGAAGCAGGTATTGGCAATAACAAGAGCTCAACCAAGGAAGGTTGAGTAGTATCCTAATATTTCCAAGGAAAATGAAAAATGGTAGAAAGAGCATGACATGCAAGATAGATTACTCCATGAGAAACTATTGAAGAAACCTAAGGGAACACTGAGTAAATAATCATCAATGAAGCAATTGGAAACACAAGTATTGAACATAACAGTTGAAGTAAAGATGTCGAGTTTACTTTGTGCTATACCCGATCTATACAAAAGCAAGAGAAATTGCATGAACAAAGTAGGAAGATGAACCAAAAGAGGTCGTGACAATTAAACAATATCAATTTATCGATCTTATAGTATTGATGATTGAGCCAGGAAAGAAGCCAACTTTGATTCATATGGAGTTATTGGATCATAGCTAACACAGGTGATTGTGGATGGAGGGTCTAGTGTGCATGTCATGCTAGAGAAGACTTGGAGAGACATTGGGCCACTATTATTATGGTCCCCAAATTTTGGTTGTATGGAGTAGATCAATATAGAATACAAATAAAGGGAATACTGATGAACTAGAAAATAAGAATAACCAATCAAGATTTTATCCTAGATTTTTTGGCGATTGCAATATAAAAACCAACTTATGATGCATTGTTGGGACATGGATGGCTAAGAATGGCTAAGGTGAATCACAATTTGGAGAAGGAACATCTTACCTTCAACAAGGGCCAATACAAGTATATGATAAATTTGAAGAATCAATTTGTAAGTCAAGATATAACAACTTTAGATGAATTAGGAAGCTCATCATCAGATGAAGAAGGTGGATATGAGCCAGAAGGAGGTGTGTTGGAGCTGGAAGATTGCATGGAAGATATTTATAAAGGATTTTTCCATTGGCAGATGGAAGAAAATGAGGTATTCATGCCATATTATTTTTGCCTCCACATAGAAAAGGAGAACTAGGATGAAGAGAAGAAAGATGTTCAAGAAGTCGGTTAAAGCAGTCAAAGGAAATCCATGATAAAGGACAAATAGGAGAAGTGGACATTTATGAATTTTTTTGCAAAGTACACAATAGGGGATGCAGTCATTGAAGACAACCCAACCCATCCAATTTATGTACTCAAAGCAACTAAAGAACTGGATACTATAAGGTATGAAGGATCGCAGATAAAACAAATGAACCTAGGCAAAGGAGAGAATAAGATTATCCATTGTGGAGATGAATGAGACCTTGTGTTGAAAGCAATAAATTTCAAGTTTTTCTTGGAATACAAGGATGTATTCATGTGGAATTACATGGATTTGAAAGGAATGCCACCAATGTTGTCCATACACTGAATTCCCTTGATCATGGGTGCACAAATTTTAAGGAGACAACCATACAAGATGAATCTAAAGTATGCAGGCCTGATGAATGAAAAAATCAAGAAGATGTTAGATGTTGGCATTATCTTTAAAGTGATAGTGAGCGAGTGGGTTTCACCTATAGTGATCACTTCGAAGAAATAAACCAACCAGATTCTAATTTGTGTGGATTTTTGGAACTTGAATGTTGTTACAATAAAAGATCCTTCCCTATCCCATTCAAAGATTCCATACTAGAAGTAGTTAGGCATGGGATCTATTCCTTTTTGGATGGATTCTTGAGCTACAACAAAATCAACATCGCCAAGGAAGACAAGTTGAAGATAGCCTTTGTAGTGGAAATTGATATATATACATATAATTGGATGCCATTTGGGTTATGCAATGCACTTGCCACTTTTCAAAGGATCATTTTGTATATCTCGATCAAATGTCCACAGGGAAGTTTAAGGCCTTCCTAGATGATTAATTTTTATATGGGAAGACAACTAAACATTTGCAAGCACTAGAAGAACGTATGCACTTGTGTCAAAAAAGATCAACTAGCACTAAACCTTGCAACGTGCATGTTGTTGGTTCCTTATGACAAGTTGTTGGGGCATATTGTTTGTAAGGAAGGATTGAAGACTAACCCAGATAAGATACGAGTCGTATTGAGCATAGAGGAGCCATACGAAATGAGTTCAATAAATACCTTTCTAGGTACAATTGGTCACTATAGAAGGTTTATAAGAAATTACTCACAACCACCTTGTTTTTTGGATGCCCTTATGCGGAAGAATGTTCCCTTTAAGTGGATAAAGGAACATCAGAAGGTATTTGAAGGATTGAAGGCATTGTTTGTATGCATGCCCATTCTAGTATTTCTAGATTGAAACAAAGAATTTCATGTCCATGATGCATCAAACTTTGTGATTGGATACATGTTAACATAGGAAGGGCAGTTTAGGCTTGATCAATCCATTTAATTTGCAAGTCGATTGTTGTAAAGGGTGAAAAAGAATTACAACATGACAGAATGAGAAGATTTAGAGATGGTGTATGCAGTACAAAAGTTTAGACATTACTTGTTGGCCAACCCATTTTATTTCTACATGGATCATGAAGTAGGTGGCTCATCACATTACAAGAATTCGTGTTTTGGGTGGTGGTAAGATCAGGAAAGAAGCATGCAATAGCGGACCAATTGTCAAAGATTTTCTCAAGAGAACCTGCGAAAGGAGGAATACCGTAATGAATTCCTATATGCATAATTTTTATGATGACAACATCTATGCGGTGTAAGCACATCAAGGAATATCTATCAACATGAGACCTACCAAAGCAGATGATAACAACAAAAAAGAGGAAGATTATTGTGAAATCAACACCATTTATGTTGATTGTAAAATTTTTAAATATGATGGGACCTGATTAAATCTTTTAAAGATGCATTATTTAGGAGGTATAGATGACATTGAAAGAAGCGAATGAAGGTTTTGGCTGGAGGACACATGGGGCTAAATGCAACAACAAGAAAAGTGATACTTGCCAAAGAACATGAAAGCACCTAAAAAGAGTTTTTAAGCCATTGTATCCCTTACAACCACAAGAATTGTTTGAAATAGTTTTTATTGGATCTTTAAAGACAAGAAAAAGGAGAAAATGCCAATACATTGTAGTGGCAACTAAATATTTGATAAAGTGGCAACTAAACACGTCTACGAGGAGTACAACTCGTTTCTTGTATGAAAAAGTAATTACAAGATTTGGGATTCCCTTGCAGTTGAAAAGTGATAGGGGAGGACACTGTCATTGAAATCATTCAAAATTTGACCATAGAATTTAGGATATTTCATTCGGTGTCTAGTCCATACTATCCCAAAGCCATTGGTCTAGCAAAGGCAACAAATAAGGTCCTAGAATCAATAATATATAAGACATAGAGTGGAAGGATCCAAATAGAAGGAGAGATTGCCAATAGTCTTGTGGGTGTACAGGACAACTTTCAAGTCAACAACAATCTTGAATCAGGATATAGTTGATTCTAATCATAGTAGGTAGTTAATTGTTGCTTCAATATGATATTTGAAATAACACGCACAATTTGGATTATAAATATTGATTCTAGTTGATTCTAATCATAGTAGGTAGTTAATTTAGAGTGCAACAAGTTTGAATCAGGATGAGATTCAAAAATTGATATCACATGGAAGCAGAGGAGTCAAGCAGCAACAATTGAAAAATAAAGAGTTGCAATGCATGATGAATGTGATAATGTCAAGTTTTTCCAGAGAACAAAGGGCTTCTGAGTTACCCATATGGTTGATTCTATATATGCAAGGAGTTGAAGCGGGCAAAGCTTATGAGTGGCATGTTACCTTTTTTTTTGCATTAAGACCTTGATGCGAAGCACGTATAACTTCTCTATGGTATTCCATACCATTGGCCTTTTCTTGAATGCTGCATCATAGGCAAAGGTAGAGATTCCTAGATTGGATCCTCCCAAAGAATTACCGGACTTAGCATCGATGAACTAAGGTGGATGAAAGCACAACCTCAGCAAACGAAGAGTACTATGAAGAAAAGAACAAAGAAGATAGTGAGGAGAGAGCTAGTAGTTGATCCACTTAGTAAGGATTCATAGGAGGCATCACCACCTAGGGGAGAACCAATATAGAAGTAGATAAAGAGAAGAAAATTTGTGTAGCCGGAACAATGACAATCTCCACAACAGGTTGCAAATGAACAAGTTGCAGTGGAAACGAATATACATTGCAACAAATTCTAGAGGAAGAGAAACAAGTAGGAGATATCGAAAGTCACTAAAGAAGATGTAGTTGGAGAGCAATAGGACTGGGAGTTTTTGATAATTGAACCCACAAACAGAGAAGTCCAAGGAACAATTAATGGAAGTGGAGATGTGTAGATCAGAATCACTAAATTTTTGGTAAAATTTTAGTGGAATGTTCTGATGGCATTACCTCCAGTGCATGGAAAACCCCATTTTAAAGTGACATCTATAACATAGGAGGTGTGAGCTAAAAAACTAGTTATGCCTATTAAGGTACTAAAAAAGCAAAATCTAGCTGAAGCAACACAAACACCAGAAAAGGGAAGGAGATAGAGCTCGAACTACTGGTGCAACAAAAATCAGACTCACGAGATAGTGAGTTGTCTTGGAGAGGTGGCATATTTAAAAGGGGATATAGCTAACAAAACAGTAGATTGGTTGAGAGACCTAGGAAAATAATCATAGAAGGCAAAATGACAAAGAAACAAATCGTTATGTCAGCACGAGGTGAAGAACATGTGATAGAAGTTGTAATAGATAAAGAGACAGAGGATGATCATATTGAGCTTGTGTTGATTGAAGTGCCAAAATTTAGGCAACGACCATATTTGGGGGAGCACATCAATGCATAAGTTAATACCTATCTCTCTAATTTTTTTGGAGTAATAAACAAATTGAAACTAGAATTTGAAATAGGTTGTGTTGGACAGTGGAAGCAATGGCAATTGGTGGCAGAGAATGAACTTGAAAAGTTGGTAAAATGGGTCCAAGAGGGACAATGGAGGATAGAAATCACCAACATCTATCAAGTGCAACCATGGGAGTTAGAAAAAGGTAGTATTAGAACCATGATTAGGGTGAAGGAATTACCAAAATAAATGTAAACACTGTACATGAAACCAGCCTGTGTTTATATCAATGCTAGTAACAATCTATCTTGTCCAGTTAGTGATGATAATGTATAGTACATAGTAGTATCAAAATTATTTCCAACGTATGGTTAGATTATTTTTTTGGTATATTTAGTGTTGTGGTTAGCTATAGTAATCAAGAAATTGCATAGTGTGGGATAAGAAAAGGCTCACCAACTGCAAGAAACAAAAGAAATATTATAGCAAGAAAGTCAAAAAATGGAATTAGAAATGGACAAGCTAAGAAAGTAATTTGAGGAAATCCAAGAAAAGTAGTAAGAACTAGAAGGAAAAAATGAGGAATTAAAGGAGAAAGATAGGATCATTGAGTAGTTGGAAGAAAAGATTACACATCTGAGATCCGAATGCTCAATTAGATAGCAGTTGGAGGAAGCAAAATCAAAGGAGCTGGAGCATAAGGACTATTTGATTATAGAATGAGATGAAAATATTACAACACTAATATAGGGAATGCAAGTGAGGCTTTCACTAAGAGGGAGGAGATCTTGATGAAGTTGGCAAAGTTGGCAAAAATGGAGAAGGCTAACCATTTTGATCTTGAATCCAAGCACTTCAATTACACCAAGAGACTCAAAGATGAGAAGGAGACCTTAAAGTTGTAAATTGTTGAATTGTGAGTAGTTGTTCCCCAATCACAACAATCACAACAACCTTAGCAACCACATTTGACTCTGCAAGAGTAGAGAAGGAAGTCGACGAGGACTTTGACTAATTTAAAGGGGAGTATAGATGTAGGCACTAGTTCTAAGCAAAAGCAAAAGAGAAGTGTTTGAAGAAATATCCAAGTTAAAGCACTAAGAAAATAATTTGAATAAAATGCACTGAAATGACAACAAAATGTAGCTATCATTTGTTTACACCTTAATATTTAATTATTTGTAAGGTTGGCTTAAGTTTCACATAGAAAAGGAAAACAATTATGTAGCATATCCTGGAAACCATTATTGCCAACGATTAGGATTGAACTATAAATAAGACCCTTTCTTTATTTTGCAAGGATGTATGTATGGATGAATGCTTGGGCAATAGCAAGGAGTGGGATATATTGTTGGAGTTACAAGGATAGGTGAGATCTCTGCATTGTATGCCATTAAGGCTAATTTATTAATGGAAGATATATGTGATGCTCTCACTGTGTGTAGTTATGTGTTGATGTTTTTTCATGATTAGATTGTTAGATTCAGTTGAAAGGTGATTTGTTGCAGGTTAGAGAACTCAATGCAATCGTCATCAAGGTTGCAAATATTGTTAGATGAAGGCCACTATCGAAGGGATCTGGTGAGGAGTATTGAAGTTATATAAGCAATCATCGTCAAGGATTGATATATGTATCATGCCATCATGAGTAGTGTCGTCTAAGACTGCATGTTGAATCTTCTTGTCTAAACGTCATCATTTAGAGTGTGTCATCTAGCTAAGGTGTTATCTAACTAGATCACAGTCTAAGTTGGACTTGTTTGGAGCTAATGCAAGGACACCTTGCTGATTGTGAATGTTGTTGTCTAAAACTGATCACATTTTCTATTGACTACATTCCATTAGTTTAAACTTGTCTTTCCCTCATCCTTGGGAATCCTCACCATTGTGCTACAAAGTTATGCCATCAAACATGAATGCTTCCTTTGTTAGAACATAGCCTTGTTATGACAACATAGGTTTGTTATTACATTATTAAATACATAGGCTTGTTAGCACTTTTCTCATTAGCGCTCAGTTGGGGTAGGTAGGGTGGTTATTTAACCCTCCTAACCATATTGTAACTTATATATGGTAAACTCGATTCAATACAAAGTTACTATCGATTGCTCAATTTTACATGGTATCAGAGCTCCAGTTTGACCAGAGGATCATTGCTCGTCACAAGCTACGAGAAGGGAGAAGAATGTGTCATTTATAGCATGTTTTCCAAGCCAATTATTTTCAAGGTAGCGAATATTCGTCATAGGCAGACAATCGACTGTTCATCACAGGTGC
The DNA here is from genome assembly GCA_028583015.1 of Wollemia nobilis. Taxonomy (NCBI): domain Eukaryota; kingdom Viridiplantae; phylum Streptophyta; class Pinopsida; order Araucariales; family Araucariaceae; genus Wollemia; species Wollemia nobilis. The sequence continues at coordinate 28,400,391 of JAQPPZ010000856.1, read as the reverse complement.
GTAATTTGTGTTTTGAATCAAACACGCAAATCAAGGTAGAATTTTTTTTTGTCGTTCACAAACGCTAGCGCGGTGGTATCCCAACGAGTTTCTACATCGCATAGGAGATTAATTTGCAGACGGATTTGTGCACGACTCCCTACTACAATTCGTTGACACGGTCTGACATGGAGAAATTACTTCGACAACATCAAAGCTTGTTGAAGCCATCCTGACAGAGGTTTGCTGGCAGTTGGGCGTGTCCGAATGAACTATTTTTGTTTTGGATTGCCCATCATGTTGCGTCCAATCTGCTGACGATGCTCCTTTGTGCACCCTAAAATAGATGCAGTTGGAGGTTGAGTTCCTGTGCGCTCTGACATAATGTCAGAGATTTGACATAAAATAAAACAAAGGTCTTCCCTAATGTTTTATCACCAAAATGTTTTTTTTAATTAAATGTTTTTCTTGCATCATGTGGGAGGTATAAGGTTTTTTTTAAGTTTTTATGCATGTGACATTACTAGAATAAATTAAAAAAAAACAACCAAGTTTTTATGCCATAAAAGCACTTTTGTGCTTTACTCTTTCCATTCGGCGGTGTGGCCGAGATGGTCAGGAGAGAGGAATTGCGGGTTCAAACCACGTGTCACGCAAGTTCAAAAGTTTTTTTTTTAATACCTTATCTTAGGTTCTTTATTTCAAAATTTCCTTTGTTTGAAAATTAAAACCTAAGTGAAGTGGCCCTTTACTTTTTTGCAACAATAAAGCATAGCAACCAGTGGCCATTTTTTTTCAAGAAAGAAAACAAGTTTTGTTTTAGAGGGATAAGGCCTTCCATTTTTTTTATTGAGATTGTTTGTTTTGCCACTCCACCCTAAATCAAAGGCACTATGGAGGGATAAGCATTTTTTTTGTTTCTTTTACCTTCTGCAAGGGTGTATAGCATAATTTTTTCATCCTTGTTTATTTTGCAACAAAAAGGGGGATCACAAGCATTCTTTTTTGTTTGTAAAATTATAAGAAAAAGGGGGGACGAAAAATTGTTGATTTAAAAAAAAATTGTGGAAGTGAATATTTTCATTGTAAAACTGGCATTGTAATAGGTGCATTTTCGGTGGAAATCGACACCTAGTGTGTTTAAAATTTTGTGGGCACTTGTGATTGTTTTTGCATTTAAATTTCCTATTTTCTTGCATTTCAATCATAAATTAAAATATACAAAGCAAATAAAAGACCCCAAATTTTACACCTATTTGTGCAATTTATTGCATAGCAGTGTTCGGTATATGTGATACCTCTAGCCCACACTTATAGGTAATGTTGTCATGCTTTGGGCTACTGTATCTGTCACCTAACATAGCTACAACAACGACGTCTGAGCTTGTTCTCTATAAATCATCAGGGATAAATAAGACAAATTAGTTTTAATACTCACTCCATTCATACCCTAATTGTTATTGTTGTTAGATGTAAATCCTGATGAAGTGCTTTCCAAAGTGTTTAGGGGAATTTATGCCCCACACATGAGGAAAGACTTTCTATGGTAGGTGTCATAAACAAAATGATTCCCTTTCAGTACCGCCTAAGTTCGATGTATCGTTCTGCTCTTATATACTTATAGTCTCCCTCACGTAAGGGCAGGTATATATAGATAAGTTTTGTATAAATGCTTGACAAGTATAAAGAAAAAGGGACCATTTGGTGTTATAAGAAACCTTTGCAATGGCCACTATTCACAAATATATGTTAGATTCACAATTGCTGAAAGGTTCTAACTTTACACCATGGAAGACAAAGATGAGAGCTATCCTTCAGGTTGAAGTTTTGTGGTATGTAGTGACTGACACTACAAAAGACTTAGAACAGCAGGGCCAGATCAAGAGGCCTTTGATAAAAAGGATAGAATATGTCTCATATTTATTCTGCTTGCTACTACAAATGAGGTCCAACCTCATATCTGTGATGCCATGTTTGGTAAGTAAGCTTGGGATGCTTTGATTATCATTTATAAAGGGAAGAATCAATCTACTATTCTAAACCTTCAAACTCAACTACATATGCTCAATATAAAATCTGGTGAGATAGTTGACCTATTCCTATGTAGAGTGGTGGAATTGAAAGCCAAATTGAATGCTATGGGATAGACAATGGATGATGCTCTCTTGACTTCAATCATCTTGAGAGCTTTGCTAGATTCCTATAAAATATTGATCACATCTCTTCATGTGTTTGGTAGACAAGTTACCTTTGTGGAATTGGTGAATTTACTTCAAACTAAGGAGGCAAATCAGTTTTAGAAATATGAAGTGCCAGATAATGCCCTTTACACCAAAAAATAAGGTAAGAAACAAGGTAATTTTCAAAAGGGAGGATATTCATAAAAAGGAAAAGGGAAACAACATCAGTAGAAAGACAAAAAATATTACAATATTTATGATATGAATAACCATGACACCAATAGGTGTTGATTTAAAAACAAACAACAAAATGAACAAGATCATAGGAAGAAGGGTAAAAGGAAATAAAAACCACAAAAGAAGAATAAGCTACCTAAGGGGAATGTAGCTTATGCCGAATCAAACTCATACTTAGATTCTATCGAATCAGACTCAGACTCAAATTTTGAGCGAGCACACAAGGTGCTCATGACTCATACTTCATCTCAGGAGAAAGATGTAGTGTGGTATATTGATTCAGGTGCCATTAGGCACATGACTAGCGATAGATCGTGGTTTAAGATATTTGCAAAAAAAGAAGATAAGCTAGTAACAATTGTTGACAATCAGACCTACCAAGTGAAGGGTGAAGGCGATCTTTTTGTCACTCTTCTAGATGGAAAATACCAGATTGAGAAGGTACTCTATGTTCCTGGATTGGCTAAAAATTTGTTGTCAGTCTCTCAGATCTTTGATCAAGATATGGATGTTATGTTCAGTGTTGAGAAAGGCAAAAGAGATGTTTTATTACCATAAAAAGAAAACATGTAGCAACAGGATCATACAAGCATGGCTTGTTCATTTTAGATGCCATTTCAATGCCTCATGTTGCCCTGGAAGCAACTACAAAGGAGGCTAATTCTCTGTGGCACAAGAGATATAGGCATCTTAGTTCAGGATATTTTCTTGAGTTGAGAAAATATGAGATGGTGAGAGGTCTTCCAAATATTTCATCCACATTGCCAGTCTGCTCATATTGCTTAATAGGGAAGCAACACTGTGTATCATTTGAAGTTAGCTCTTCGAGAGATAAAAAACCTTTGGAGTTGGTACACATCGATTTGTGTAGTCCTATGCCAACCAACTATGGTGGAAAGAGGTATTTTCAATTGTTTGTTGATGATTACTCACAAAAGATGTGGGTTTTATTTCTTCAATTGAAGTTAGAGGTATTTTTGTACTTTCAACAATTCAAGAAGCTTGTTGAGGAGGAGTTAGGATGTTCCATAAAAACCCTCTGCTCAGATCGAGGGGAGATTATACCTCCAAGGATTTTTCATTATTTTTGAGTGAACATGGAATTAAGAGACAACTGACAAATGCCTATAATCCATAGCCAAATGAAGTTGCTGAAAGGAGGAATCATTCCATTATGGAAATGGTTCGATGTATGCTTAAGGGGGCATATCTTGAGCAAGAGTATTGGGCAGAACTAGTGAATACAACATCATACCTCCTAAATAGGGCACCCACAAGAGCTCTACAAGGCAAGACTCCACAAGAAGCATGGAGTGGTAAGAAACCCTCCATTTCTCATATAAGAGTTTTTGTATGTAAGGCATTCATGCACATACCAAAAAAGAAGAGGAAGAAGTTAGATGATAAAACCCTGAAATGCATTTTTCTTGGTTATGATGAGCATTCAAATGGGTATCAGTTGATAGATCCTATGACCAAGAAAACACACATAAGTAACAATGTGGTATTTTATGAAGCTCTCATATCATATAACACTTCTACAGTTGTATACCTTGAGGAAGATGAGCCTAAGAAAAGGTTTCACCCCCATAGAATAAGGTTCCAAAATGGTATACTAGTATAGTGAGAGATTCCAAGTTGACATCACTTCCAAATCTAATTCTAGATTGACCTTGTACTCACAGTATGACTCAGTAGATGAGAGTAGAAGCATCAAATTCAGAGGTTGATAAGCGTTACCAAAAAATTGATGAACTATCTGTAGATGCAAAGGAAGATAGAGAAACATATATGGATGATGAGAGGGTTTATATGTCAGAATTGGATGAAAATGAACCCACAACTATTCAGGATGCACTTAGTGAGCCTCAGTGGAAGGTTGCTATGGAAGCAGAACATACATCTCTCATGAAAAATCATACATGGAAACTAGTAAATCTGCCATCAGGAAAGAAGCCCACTGGCTACAAATGGGTGTTCAAAGTAAAGTATAAGGTATATGGTACTATTGATAAGTATAAGGCCCATATTTTTGCAAAAGGCTATGCTCAGAAAGAAGGCATAGATTATGAGGAGACTTTTGCCCCTATTGCAAAAATGACTACCATTCGAGTACTTTGTGCCATGGTAGCTCAGTTTGGGTGGAAGTTACATCAGATGGATATAAAGAGTGCTTTATTGAATGGTGACCTACAAGAAGAAGTGTACATGACTCAGTCAGAAGGATTTGTTGTTGAAGGGTAAGAATAGAAAGTTTACAAGTTGATCAAATCCTTGTATGGGCTAAAACAAGCTCCATGAGCTTGGTACATCAAAATAGACAGTCACCTGATGCAGTATGGATTCAAAATAAGTCCTGCAGATGCAAATATCTATATCAAGAACAATGGTTCTGACAGTGATTTTGGTGTTGTATGTAGATGATCTGATCATAATAGGGAGTTCAGAGAGTATGATTTATGGAGTAAAAGATGATTTGAAACAATATTTTGAAATGATAGATCTAGGACTTCTTCACTATTGTCTTGGTTTGGAAGTAACTCAACAAAAGAATCATATCAGAATAACACAAAAGAAGTATGCCAATACATTGGTTAATAAATATCACATGACTGATTGTAAGTCTAAGGAAACTCTAATGGAGCTTGTAATTAAGCTATCGTGATACGATAAATCACCACAGGTAGATGGTACTCTCTATCGCCAACTGATTGGGAGTCTCATATATCTGACAAATACCAGACCAGATCTCAGTTTTATTGTGGGTTATCTTTCAAAGTTCATGCAAGAACCAAATGTGAGTCATCGAAAAGCAGCAAAGAGAGTTCTTCATTATGTCTATGGTACTTTAGATTTTGACTTGGTGTACAAGAAGAATAACAAGTTCTATTTAGAGGGATACATAGACTCAGACTATGTTGGATCCATTGATGATCACAAGTCAACTTTTGGATACATTTTCCATCTTGGATCTGGTCCTGTCTCTTGGCATAGTAAGAAGTAGCTTGTGGTTGCTATATCATCTATAGAGTGTGATTTGAGAGAAGTTAGGAGCAAAAATTAGATAATCAATATTATATTCAACCTTCGAAAACCTCAGTTACATTGGAATATATACTCGTAGTATTAACCGAACTTAGGGAATATAGGGAAGTTAGGGAAATAGAAGAAATAGGGAGGAAAGGGAAAAAGGAAATTGAGTTGGTTCACCTTGATGCCCTTGTCATCCAATCCTGCCCAATCAGCTGCCATCCAAGCCAAACTTACCTGTCCAGTCAACTATCGTCCAAGGAGGTAAAAGGGGTAAGATCCAAAGCTTATAGTTGAAACAAATTTTTACACCTTTTTTACTCCTTTTTGGTCTTTTTACTAGCTTTATTTCCAACATTCTCCCCCTTAAAGTTGAGAGGACTGACTATACAGTCTCTCAGATTTATATATTGAGCTTTAGCTATACCTTTGGTGAAGATGTCTGCAATATTATCCAAAGTGTTACAATGTTGAAGCTCAACTATTTGTTGTTCCACCATATCTCGAATGAAGTGATACTTCATATCGAAATGCTTTGATCTGCTATGGTGGACTGGATTGTATGCCAACTGAATGGCACTTATGTTATCACAATACAGTCGAGTTGGACCACTTTGACTTTCTCCAATCTCTTCAAGAACTTTTCTCAACCATAGGGCTTGAGTACTAGCATGTGTGATGGCTATATACTCAGCCTCAGTTGATGACAATGCTACAACAGTTTGTTTCTTGGAACTCCATGTAATTAGTCCTGATCCTAGACTAAAACAATTCCCTGATGTAGATTTCCTGTCATCTATACTGCTGCCCCAATCACTATCACTGAAGCCAACTAATTTTACAGACTTACATTTTTGGTAATGGATTCCAAAATCCAATGTACCTTTTACATATCTCAATATTCTTTTAGTTGCTTGTAGATGCAGCTCAGAAGGACTAGCCATAAACCTTGAGACTAGAGAAACAACATATTGAATATCGGGCCTTGTGTTGGTGAGAAACATCAGACTCCCAACCATGCTTCTATAAGTGGTCATGTCAACCTTTGATGCTCCGTCGTCCTTGCTCAATTGGATCCCATGTCCAGTTGGAGTTGCAACTGATTTGCACTTGCTCCATGGCAAATTTCTTGATCATGTCTCGAGCATACTTGTGTTGACATATGAAGATCCCTTTGTTTGATTGATGCACTTCCATGCCTAGGAAGTATCGCATTAGACCAAGATCTTTCATCTCGAACTGCTTCATCATGGAGTTTTTGAACTCCGTATTCATTTTATTGTTACTACCCATAAATATTAGATCATCCACATACAAACAAACTATGAGAATGTCTACTCCATGCTTTAGGTAGTACATATTTGGTTCACTTTTGCTTCTTGTGAATCCATACTCGCTGAAATAGCCATCAATGCGTGAGTACCAAGCTCTTGGTGCTTGCTTGAGGCCATAAAGTGCTTTCTTCAATTTGTAAACAAGGTTCTCTTTTCCCTATTCTTGGAAACCTTGAGGTTGTTGAACATACACCTCTTCTATCAAGTATCCATTCAGAAAAGCACTCTTTACATCCATGTGTTGAACATTCCATCCTTTATGGGCTGCTAAGGAAAGAACTGATCTGATTGTCTCTTGTCTTGCAACAGGAGCAAAGGTTTCCTCATAGTCAATGCCATATTTTTGAGTAAAACCTTTTGCTACTAGTCTCGCCTTATGCCTCTCAATGCTTCCATCAGCATTGTACTTGGTCTTGTAGACCCATTTACATCCAACACATTTTTTACCTTTGGGTAGCTTTACTAGCTCCCATGTATCATTATTTTTTATAGAGGTTATTTCCTCTTTCATGGCTTCTTGCCATATATTTTGAGTACATGCCTTCTCATAGCTAGCTGGCTCTAGTTGTGCATTAGTCAATAAAGCATAATTGACTTCATCTCCTCTAGGTTCTTGGGAGTCATCATCCCCATACAATTGCAAATTTTCAAGTTGTTGCAAAACTGTATTCATTTCACTAGCTTGGCTTCTAGTGAATCTTCTCTGGAAATTTTGATCCAACATCTGAAAGGATGGATGATGTTGTAAAGTTCTTCTGCCTCTTGATGGAGAGTCAATGTCCATTGGTGAAGAACTTACTGATCTCTGTGGAGAAGGACTTGGAGTGGCGGTTGAAGTACTTGAACTGCTTGATCTTGGAGGGGGTGGTGTGCCTTTCCTATTCTTTGGAGACACCTATTGTACCTGTGAAGAATTTACATCTTGGGACTCATCATCAACAAAAATTCTTTGATGACCCCATTCTCCCCCTTCATCAAAAATTACATCCCTGGAGAGTACAATTTTATGAGTCTTGGGATTGTAGAGCCTATATGCTTTTGTAGACTCACAATACCCAACAAATATACAAGCTTGACTTTTTGGATCAAGCTTCCTCCTTTTCTCATCAGGAATGTGGGCATATGCTAAAGAACCAAAATTTTTGAAGTGCTTTACATTTGGTTTCTTTGCATACCACGCCTCATAAGGAGTGATGCCATCTAAACTAGAAGTTGGACTTCTATTTAGAATATATACACTTGTTTTTATAGCATCATCCCAGTACATATTAGTGAGATGCTTTGTCTGAAGCATCGATCTCGCCATCTCAACTAGGGTGCGGTTCTTTCTTTCGGCCACACCATTCTGTTGTGGGGTATAGGCTATGGTGAATTGCCTTTTGATCCCACTTGCTTTACAATAGTTTAAAAATTCTTTTGAGGAGTATTCACCTCCTCGATCTATCCGAAGACATTTTACATAATTCCCACTTTGATTCTCTACATTGTTTCTAAAATCTATGAAGCAATCAAATGCTTCATCTTTGTGCTTTAAGAAATAAATCCAGCACATCCTAGAGAAGTCATCTATGAAAGTGAGAAAATAATAATTGTTTTCGAGACTCTGTGTTTGCATCGGACCACAGATGTCCGAATGTACTAACTGAAGTGGATAGCTGGCTCTCCATGCTTGTCCTCTCGAAAACTTTGATCTGGAGTGCTTTCCCAAAGCACATCCTTCATAGACCTCCTATTGATCATTGATTTTTGGAAGTCCTGTCACCATAGCTTGAGAAGTGAGCAATTTCAAGCTAGCGAAATTAAGGTGACCATATCGCAAGTGCCACAACACACTTGGATTTGTTATTGCTACATTTGCAAGTTGATCTCCCCCTGGCTCACCAAATTTGAGAGGGAATAACTTGTTCTTGGTCATGGGGACTTGGGTGATGACACGATTACAATTATTTTTATCAAAAATAATACATTGTCCTTCATCAAAGACAAGCTTGTAATTGTTCTCCATCATTTGTCCAATGTTGAGCAAATTGTGTTGGAGCTTTGGAGTGTAATAGATGTCACTCACTTTCTTTAGTCCTTCTTTGGTTGGAACCGCCATGGCTCCAATGCCCTCTACTTGCAATGCTTTGTTATCCCCTAATTTGATTTGGGATTTATAAGTGGAATCTAGAGTAGCAAATAGTTTTTCTTTGCCACTCATATGGTTTGAGCAACCAGTATCTAGAATCCATGTGTCATTTAAATTCTGATCTGATTGTCCATATGATAGAAAAATATTAGAAGCATCATCTTCTTCTCCATAATTTCCATATTGACTACTGTTGTCTTGTGAAGATTTTGACCAGCAGTCATGAGCGAAGTGACCTGGCTTGCCACAGTTGAAACAAGCTGATTTGGACTTGTCACTTCCTCGCCCTTGATTGCCACTTTGTCCTTGATTTGCACCTCGATTCTGATTTCCACCTCTTTGTTGGTTGCCTCCTCTATTGGAATTGCCTCCTCTATTCTGGTTGCCTCCTCTGTTGGAATTGCCTCCTCTGTAGGTGCCTCTGCCTCTACCTCTTTGCTTACCTCGACCTTGACCTCTTCCCCATCCTCTTCCATTATTTTCATTGGAAGTGAAGGCCTTATCATCACCTCCATAGTTGGTTGAAGGAGTTTCAGGAAACCTCTCTTCATGTGACATTAACGATCCGATCAATGCATCGAATGTTAAAAGGGAAAGATCTTTGGATTCTTCTATTATTATGGCAATATGGTTCCATTTTTGTGTAAGTGTTCTCAACACTTTTGTTACAATTATCTCAGGCTTGATTTCTTCACCTAGTGTAACCATTTTATCTACAATTGCTTTTACTCTAACACAATAATCACCGACTTTTTCATTATCTTTCATTTGGAGATTTTCAAAATCTCGCTTCAATGTTTGAAGCCTTACCTACTTCACTTGATTACTACCCTAGAATCCATCACTCAATGCTTTCCATGCAGCTTGTGCAGTCGTACAGGCAACAATTCTAGGAAATATGCTTTTCTCCAATGCAGCTTGGAGATGAGAAAGAGCAGAAGAGTTGCTCTTTTGTTCTTCTTTTCATGTTTTCTTGTCTGCGACACTTAGTGTTGTCCAGTCTGAAGGTTCTGTGTAGCCCTCTTCTATGATGTCCCACAAACCTTTACCTATGAGCAAGGTCTTCATATTTATAGACCAATACTCATAGTCATAACCGTTAAATTCTGGTATAGGTAAGCTATTGTGTGAGGCCATAGTTACCAAAAAACTCTCTTTATTTCATGGTTACAATAAAGTATTTTTGCTGAAAGAAGGAAAGAAGAAGAAGGAAGAAGGAAGAGATTACAAATTTAAGTCAAATTTGACTTGTTCTAATCTATCATGGACTGCTTGGTCCTCTTGATGTGGGGATGCGATCTCTTGAGTTACAAAGTTATCTGCCACTTCTTCTTCGTCATCACTTATCTGTATGATTTTTGGTGATTCTGGTTCTAGGATTTCTACTGAATTACTGTAGTGTGTATACTTTGATTCTTGTGCTTCAGCTTGTACTGATTCTGATTGTTCAAATTCACTCCTGAATGAGTTATCTTCAAAGTCTGCCTCGTACCCTGAGTCAGGATGCCTTTGATGTGCTATCATTGCATTTTGAAGTTGACTAAACACAATGTTGAGTCCATAACCTCTGACTTTGTTATCAAAACTCTCTGCACCTTCTCGTGCTAAAATTGCACATAAGGCATGATAACAACCATTTGGTCTTATCATCAATGCCTTGTTACAATTTTACAATTTGATCCTTTGTCTCTTTTACAAAAAAAAACTAAGCCTCTTAGGCTTATTACACACTCTTTATGATTCCCTGAATAAAAAAACTTTGCTTTTACAATGAATTGCCTCCTAGGCAATGTCCCCTTTTTTATAATAAAAAAAATTATATTTCTTATTTAATAAAAATAAAATAATTGCTTTTAAATTAAAAAAAAACAATTAAGTTTTAATTTATTAAATATAATATAAATATTTTTAATATAATAATTTAAAAAAAGTTCAACTATAGAAATGAGGGCAAAGGGTTTCGAACCCTTGACATATGATGGCCTTGGGCCTTACAGCGTGTGCGTTTGCCACGATAGTAGCTCACCTACCGTGAGCTAAGGAAGTCCAACTTCCTTATAAAGCCTAATTCGAACCCTTTTTAGCTTTTTTAAAAAAAACTAATAAAACTTGTCCTCGCGGGATTCGAACCCGGGACATGCGATTCACAAACAATCCGCCTTCACCGATCGAGCTACGCCCACTGAGGTATGGAGGAGGAAGGTCATATATTTATTATGGAGTTTTGTGGCAATTTCAAACAAAAAAGAATTTCACTGTCATTGGGTTTCGAACCCGCGACCTGTAGGGGGTCGGGCAACTTATGGCTGGCTCCTCGAGCCAGTCGAGCTGCGTGGCCCGACGGGAATCCAAAGGAGGCTTGCCTCCTTTATCTCGTCGGCCGTGCAAACAACTTTAAAAAAATAATAATCCCACATCCGCTATGCGGAGGGGATTTTGTGCTTTAAAAGCATAGAGAAGCAGTATGCTTCTCGATTGCCTTTGGGCAATCGCTCGATCGCCCCTTTTGCCTTCTGTCTGCCCACCTTTGTCTGCCATGTTGCTCCTCCCTTCGCGTGCCACGTGCCTGTCCGCATCAGCTCCTTGTGCCTCATTGTCTATCCGTGTCAGCTCCTGACTTGTCCTCCTGTCGCCATGTGTCGCTCTGTGATCGGTCCTTCTGCGTCGCTCCTGTCTCCGCTGGCTATTGTGTTGGCCTGCTCCGGTGTTCACCTCGATCCACGTGCCTTCGGGCTTCTCTGGCCTCGAGCTTCGAGCTACGGGCCCCACCTTGGTCTAGCTACAAGTTGTGCTCTACGGGTTTCTCTCGCTTCGATCCTCGGGCTTCCTTCGCCTCGATTCTCGTGCTGTCCTTGGCTTCGGCTCTCGGTCCTCGGGCCTCCCTCGCCTTCGGCTCTGATACCAGATGTGATTTGAGAGAAGTTAGGAGCAAAAATTAGATAATCAATATTATATTCAACCTTCGAAAACCTCAGTTACATTGGAATATATACTCGTAGTATTAACCGAACTTAGGGAATATAGGGAAGTTAGGGAAATAGAAGAAATAGGGAGGAAAGGGAAAAAGGAAATTGAGTTGGTTCGCCTTGATGCCCTTGCCGTCCAATCCTGCCCAATCAGTTGTCGTCCAAGCCAAACTTACCTGTCCAGTCAACTACCGTCCAAGGAGGTAAAAGGGGTAAGATCCAAAGCTTATAGTTGAAACAAATTTTTACACCTTTTTTACTCCTTTTTGGTCTTTTTACTAGCTTTATTTCCAACACAGAGGCAGAACATTGCACAACAAGTGGAGAAGTTTTGAAACATGGGTCTTCCAAATAATCTTCCACTAGTTAAATCGCATTATTACAAACATGGGTCTTCCAAATAATCTTCCACTACATTTGTTTTGTGATAATCAAGGTGTTTTGAATCTTGTCAAGAATTTAATCTTTCATGATCGTACCAAACATATTGACACTCAACGTCATTTCATTCATGATGAAGTTCCAAAGCATCACATACAGATCCAGTACATTCCCACTGATGAGCAAGTTGCAGATATTTTCACCAAGGCACTTGCACATGTCAAATTTGAATTATTTTGCAATGCTCTTTGTATTTGCCAATAATGTAATAAGGGAGGATGTTAGAACATATCCTTGTTATGACAGCATAGGTTTGTTATTACATTATTAAATACATAGGATTGTTAGTGCTTTTCTCATTAGCACTCAGTTAGGGTAAGTAGGGTGGTTATCTAACCCTCCTAACTGTATTGTAACTTATATATGGCAGACTCGATTCAATACAAAGTTACTCTCGATTGCTCAAGTTTACATCCTTAGGGAATTAAAGCAATTTGCAAGGACTGTTAGGTAACCCAAGGTGTGTGTGTGGAGTAGAAAACTTAGGCAGTATAGGAGGATCGTCAAGGTCCCTTAGAGCCAAGGACACCTTCAAGGGCCAACATGTATGATGCCTTAATGATTCCCAAAAATATTGATCTACTTAGATAAATACTAAAAACTACTTCCAAAAGTAGATTTGGTTGTTCAAGCATAAATTTGGCCTAGGATCAACAATCTCTTGGAATGGATAAGAATAAGCCTCCCCCATTTTATATGTCCCTATGCATGAAGGGATGGATCATGCACAACTATATGATGGACTCTAAAGCAACAACAATAGTCATGCCAAAGGTTTTTTATGATACCATGGGTATGGAATACACCTAGACTAGTTTCAACATACTCCAGCTAGATGGAACTCCAATTTGAATGGTGAGAGGAGTCAAAGACATACCCATGATTTTGATCGGTGTCATTAAACAAAACTTTACTAAGGTAACTTTTAATTTATCAAATTTAAGGTGGAATCCATAGGTTATATGTGCTAGAAAATATCTAAGGTAAAGGTAGGTATAGGATCTCTATTCTCAAGTAATTAAGATCGTAGTAATCAAACTTACTACAGCAAAAATGAAAGAACTAAACTTGGAAATAGAAATGATTATAGCTGAAATGAAGTAAATAACAAAAAAAATCTAAAGATAAAACAACTCTCTTTCAACACTAAGCTACAATAATGAAAATATGAAACTAATTTAGCTAACTAGTCGTTCCAAGATATGAAATAAGGTAGTTAAATTATTGTCATAAAGTGTAGGAAAAATAATAGCAAGCTAACATGTGCTACAAAAAATGAAACATGTAGATATTAACAACTTAATCTAGATTGCAACAAATAAATATGCATGAAAATGATACCTTATACCTAGCCAGGAGTGGGCCCTTGCTCTGTAGCAACATGGAAGGGAAAGTAACTCAACTCAACTTACATAAGTAGAAATATAACAACAATTCAAAACATGATAATTTTTTAGATAAAAAAATGATAAAATATCCTCACAAACTATAGCAAAAATCAATCATAATTGTAGCAGCATAATGGTATAATTCCTCTCTCTACTACTATTTCCTAAGGTTTTTGCTCTTATTTATAATGGAGAGGACAAGGTCCTTGCCTAACTTCATAGTAGGTTGTTGCAATATAAAATATTCAGGCAAATATTCAAGCAAGCTTATTTAGAAAATAAAGACAAAGAACAGTTTGTAAAAGCAATCAAATGGGTTAGATATGCTAACTAGGAATCTTGGTTGTTAAATTGGAGGGCCTAGAAACAAAAAATTGTAGGTTTGAAACTATTCCCAAAACAAACGTGCAAAACTATATTTTATCCTTTAGCTAGAAGTTGTTGCCAATTGTAACAAAAATTTGTTGACTGCAATGGCAAAACAAAAATTGGAAATTAGTTTTGTGTTGTTCAACTACATGCCCTTTTTTCCTCTTCTACCAGATCCGTAAATTGGTTTCCATTACTATAATTTTTGTTGTTGTAACTGTCATGTTCTTTGTACCTGCTATAGCCAAGTTAGAAGCTTGTGCTTTCTCAACTTCTGGTTTTAGGCTATTATCATCGTATAGCACCAACCTATAGTCTATCTTAGCCAGCAAAGCATGTTCACACCTTATTTTAGTCAAGTGTTTTCAAGTCTAGCATTTTATGTATGAGATTGTGTCTAGGGGGTTGTTATAGCCTTAATCTTCAATGCTAGGTGAACTGGGGTCTCCAATGCCATTTTCACGAACTCTAGCTATGTGCAAAATCTAATAATCCATTTTTATTCCTAAACCTTGACATTAATTAGAAAAAATACCCCTTATCTACCTTTCTTGGTACATAATATCACTCTATCTAACTAAGCTTGCATGTACTCCTAATTATCTTATTTAATCACATAACTACTATAATGATAAAACAAAACATAATCTAATGGTGCAAAAATGTGGTAAATATATAGTAAAAATAAGGAATTTTTGGCCCTCATCAAATGTTGCATAAGATCCTATAAGTAATAGTAAATCAAGAAGTGATAGTTGTTGATCCACCTCCTCTCTTTGGGCTATGCTTATCAAGGGAATTCAAAACCAAGCTTGGAGAGTACTTGTCCTTGAATTACATGCACATGGTAATTTCTTACAAGGTAAGGAAGGTGAGGATCTATGTGGAAAATACAAGTCCCTATCACATAGAAAAATCCAAGAAGGGAGCACCAATCTAATAGAATATGATCCATAGATCCTTGAAGGATTGGTAGAAGAATTACAACCAGAATATGAATTCTCTCTAAGTAATTTTATTGCAATGATTGAGACTAGACTAGAAACTTATTACATGATGGAGTCAAAAAATTATCGAATTTTGGCTATCACAAATCAAACACTTTGAAAAATAGAAATGTGGAAGCTATTCTTTGATGGGGTGAGGCATAAAAATTAAGCTAGAGCAGTAATCCTTCAATTCCCTTCTAAAGAAATTTAAAAGTTCTCATACAAGATGATATGGAGTTGTTCAAATAATGTTGTAGAGTATGAAGTATTGTACTTAGTTTTTATGAAAGCAAATAAAATGGGAATTAAATATATCTTAATAGATGGTGACTCTAAATTGATAGTGAATCAAGTTACTAAAAAATGCAATAGTAAGCATCATTACCTCAAAGCTTACTAGAATATAGTTTAGGATCTATTAGAGAGCTATAATGTTGTTAATATAAAAACCATCCCTAGAACCAAAACTGTACTTGAAGTTGTGCTAGCTTCATAGGGAGCATATTTCAACCCTGTTTTTAGATATTGGAAAGCAAAAAAAGGGTTCAAGATGGTTTTCTAGCCGTCAGTATCAAACAAGGATAAATTCTGGTAGGTTTTCATAATGGTGAGCAAATAATATCATTCCTTACTTAAGAAACTATGTGTTGTGAATTAGGAAGAAGAAATACAAAGTCATGTTGACGGGGGTTGAAGAATAATCATATTCCAAAAGTCTTTATCACTTTAGAGTGCCTTTTTTTATAACAATGATCGACTGAAAAGCCAAAAAAAACATGTTGATAAAAAGGAATTTAAGGAGGTCCAAATGGAGCAAGGAAAAGTAATTAAGGTTGGAACAAAATGCTCTCAAAAGGAAATAGATGACCTTATTACACTCTACAAGGATTTTGAAGATGTGATATCATGGAGTTATGAGGATCTGAAATTTTATGATAAGAATATCATAAAGACACAATTGAGTTGCTCCAAAAATAAAGAGTTATAAATCCCAATATTGAATCTCTAATGAAGTAGGAGTTATTAAAGTTATTGGAGGCTAAGATAATAAATCTCACTAAGCATTCAACTTGGGTAGCCAACTTGGTTCTGGTATGGAAGAAGAATGGCAACATTTATCTATGTGTTGATTTCTAAAACCTAAATAGAGTTTCATTGAAAGATCACTATCCCATAGCTTAGATAGATCAAATATTTCAAACAGAATCGAGAGCTAAGAGATTCTCTCTATTGGATGGATTTTTAGGCTTCAATCAAATATGGGCCAAGCATGAAGACCAACATAAAATGATGTTCATCATAAAATGGGGAACATTTTCTTATCAAACAATTTTATTTGGTTTATCCAATGCTAGAGCTACCTTTTAGAGATCTTTGACCTTGCTTTTGGGTAATTGGTTAATAAGGTGATTCTCATTTACCTAGATGATATGATAGTCTTCTCTCATAACAAAATTCAGCATTTGGAACATTTGAAGCTGGTCTTTGAAAGGTGTTGAGTTTAGAGTTTTTCTAAATTCCAAGAAATTAGTCCTTACAATCAAGAACGAAAATTGTTTGGTCATGTTGTCTCAAAACAAGGACTATCCATTGATCTAGATCAAACAAAAGTGATACTGTTACTACCTCTTTTAGTTAATAAGAAGGGTCTTCAATCTTTCTTTAGGTAAATCAAATTTGTCTAGAAGTTCATACTGAATTATTATAAATCCTACGACTATCCTTCTAAGAAAGGAGGTGCTTTTCACATAGATAGAAGAAAGGAAAGAAATTTTAAAAATTAAGCAAACTATAGTTGAAGCTCCAATATTAGCAAATTTGGAGTATAAAAAATATTTTATTCTATAGGTATATGACGCTGAGAAAAGTATAGTCATGGTGCTTACACAAAATGATAAAGATCAAAATAATCATCCTTTTATTTTCCTCAATCAAACACTATACAACTATGAGAAGTGATACAACTTCATTGAAAAATATGTGTTTGCCCTCATGAAGTCCTTAGAAAAATTAAGACATTATATCTCACAGAGCAAAAAAATTGTATATGTTGTGTGTTTGGATGTTTGGAAGTTTGTTTTGCATGGGAATATTGGTGAAAAAAGAGCAAGATGGATCACTAATATATAGGAATATGATAAAGAGATTAATCCAACCAAGCTAATCAAAGGGAGAGCTTTATCTAAACAACTTGCCAATTCTATAGCATACATAAAAACCTACTTCTAGAAGAGTTCCATGAGCCATAATGGGAGGAAGATTTAGAAGAGGGGTGATCTTAGATCTGGTCAAATACTTCCAAACAGGTAAGTGTTCAAAGAATCTTATTCACAAAGGTGATATAGGCTTCAAGATCTAAATTTTGTCATGGTTGATAGTAGTTTGTATTGAAATATATTTTATGGAGTTCTTTTTATTGTATCCATCTAGAGAAAGAAAAAGAAGTGCTAAATGAATTTATTTTTTTTGTTTGTGGAAAAAACCCCAAATGGGATGCCACTTTTGGATAAGTCCTAAGGAGGCAGAGGTATGTATTCCACTAAAAATGCCCAGGGCTCGCACCTGGCCTGCCCCCTTTGTCACACTCAAAGAGCATGCCTAAAACAACAAAAACACAAACAAACAAATACAAAAACATAAACAAACACAAAAAACACAACAAAAAACATAATTAAAAAATAAAATAAAATAAAATAAAAACATAAAAACATAAAAGCAACAAAAGACAACAAAAAATAATAAAAACACAAAACAAACACAAAAACAACAAAAAACATAAAAACAACACAAACACAAAAAACAACAAAAAATAAATAAAACACGAAACACACAAAAAAACCATAAAAACAACAAAACAACACACAAAGACAACAACAACAACAACAACAAAAAAAAACACACACACACAGAAAACAAAAACACAAAACACAAAACACAAAACACAAAAAATTAAAAAACACCAAAAAACACACAAAAAACACAAAAATAAAATAGAATGAGAACAATACAAAACAACACACATCGAAAAAATAAAAAGAAGGAAAAACCATAAAACAACTTTGGCCCTTCTAGGCCAAAAGGCTATACATGCAAGAATCAATAGAGGAAACATAAGAATGATCAATCTCAACAAGGGAACTAAAATATCCTGACCGAACCAAAGAGAAGCAAAAACTAAAAAAAAAGGAACTAGGTACCTTTAGTACTGGAGCCATCAAGAGAAAGGATAGAAGGAAGAGCTTCCCTTATTTGCGAAACCCACCATCTGGGAGGGTGGTTGTAGTAAGTAAGATCACCTTTATCCAAAGACCAATTAGGTAAAGCATCAGTACTCCTATTTAGTTCTCTGACCACATGATTATATTCAACTTTTAAAAAGCCCATCTGGATTAATCGAATCTTCTCAACAATTTTTTTTATTCTCCAATTAACCTAATGATTTTTAAGAGTATTCAATAGATTAATTATGACTTGAGAGTCGAATTCAACCAACACCTATTCCATACAACCTTAGTAGCCTATCAAATGCCTCTAAGGATACCATACCACTCAGCAAGGTTATTGGAAATGATACCCAAATTCTCAGCAAAAGTGAAAACCAGGGAACCGTTTTAAAGTCTACCAATTCCTCCCACACTAGCTTTTCTAGGGTTCCCACTAGAGGCTCCATTGTTATTAAATTTTTCAAAATCCTTAGGAGGAGGCTGCCAATTCCTCATTCTATCCATATTTTGATTACTCACATTCCCTTTAAGCTGGTTGCCCTTAAAAGAGTTAATATTCAATCTTTGCATAACTTGATCCCCTATTTGGTTGGAGTTCTACGGGTGTTTAAGGAGTTGTTGGATTGATTCAACTAAGTTGGCAATGGTTTTATTCCATATATAGTGAATGTCCATTTATTTATTGAAAATCCAATTATTTCTTTCCTTATAGATATTCCAAAGTAGAATGGTAGAACCCATCCAAATTAGTTGCTTAATAAAATGATCAACACCCTCTTGATTAGGCCAATCCCTCCAAAGTTGTTCAAAAGTAAAAAATTAGACCACTATAAGCCAAGTAATATGGTCATTCTCCTCCATAGCTCAGAGGCTAAGGTGCACTAAAAAAAATATGGCTGAGAGTTTCCACATTCTCTTCACACATTTTGCATCTAAATGGACTATGAAAACCATGTTTCATAAGTTGATCACCAGTAAGCAACCTACGATGCAATAAAAGACAAGTAAAGAATCTCACCTTAGGCTAGAACTTTTGGGCCCACAACTGAGTAAATATTTCATATGATTTATTGGGATTATTATGGCATAAGGTCAAATAAACTTGAGCAACTGAATACTCACCCTTAGTAGTGTTGTTCCATACAAAACAATATTTATCATGAGATTAAGAGAGAGATCTCATATGAAGGATGCTTTGAATGTCTTTTCTTTGCCTTTCTAGCATTTGAATAGTCCAATCCTAAATAGGGGTCCGATATCTACCAACCTCTAAATTACAAGTATGGTAATGATAGTAATTAGCAACCTTTATCCAGTTAGCTCGATGAAGCTCCTCCATCCAAGGCCCCCAATTAGGAAACTGAGTTATCAAAGGCTAGTGACCATCCCAAGAAACTGTCCAATAATTTTCCTATTGACCATTATGAATGATCCAAAATAACTTTTGATTAATCAAATCCTCATCAGTCTTAAGAATAGCTAAAATAGAAGAACCTTTGGTGGGCAATTGATAGCGAACAAGGTCTTTAGGACTTTTGTTCTTAGCATATTTAGCACAAACATTCTTGGTCCAAAGAGCCTTGGGGTTATGTAAAATACTCCAATATAGTTTAGTAGCTAAAGCCTTATTGTTATTAATAGCAGAACAAAAACCTAACCCCCTTTCATTCTTGGGGAGGCATAAAGTATCCTTGTAGACGCCTAAAATGTGTAATCACAAGGAGACTCTCCAAAGGACCTCCTAACATTATAACCCACCTAGGGTAGCCTCAAGACTATTTTAGTGCCTTTCATCAGCAAAAGTGCACTTCCCCTCATGGGATACAAGGCCGTCTTGCTCGAGATGATCTAAGAGTTAGGGTCATCTCGTAGTGAGATGGTCATGCATGCATAACTGCAAAAAGAATAATCATGTAGTGAGACTGCCTATCAACATAGCGATAGATTTTTCACCACCCCTGATGACCTACAATTGTCCCTACCACTTGAAAATTGGCAATCAGGTCTGACCTTGATTACCACTTGCCTCTTTGGAATTTAGCAAAGGAGGCTATAAAAGGAGGGGTCCCCTCCTAGTTTAAAAATAAAAAAAATCATCTACTTGAGAAATGAAGTGCTGCAAAAATTCAACCACACATCTTCGCTACCAAAATCAATAGTATTGCTTCATGACACAAGTTTCAATATTGCATACACAAAGTTTGTTTGATCAACACCACAATTTTAAAACACTCAAATACATGCATTTGTTTGTCCACAACCATCAATTTGCTGATAAAACCTACTCTCAGATCATCCCAACATCATCCCAACTTGGTTTCAAAAAGTTACAGGTTCGCAACTGAGACTATCTTTGCTAAGACAGTCCCACAGATAAGACCATATCGCTCAAGATGGCCTAGATTAGGTGATCCATTTTTTAGTCTTTTTTGTATTTTTTTTCAAATTCACATGGGCATGTTAGTTTTGATAACAATTCTTTCAATTTGACCACTTACATTATAGTATTGGCTTAGATCTCTTGTTATTTCATGCATGGATTTACTCTATTTTCATTTTATCTCTTGATCAATACAAGCCTAACTTGGATGGGTCTTGTAGATGCTGCTGATATCTTTTGTTTTTTCATTGCACACAGGTGATAGGATTCAAGGCAATGAAAGGATTTGGATCTCACCCTTGCATTGCGGTATCAAGGAAACCCACCACTAGAGACATTGTTGTGAGCACAAAAATTGCTTTGATTTCTTTGAGAAAACTATTATAAAAAATTGTATCATAGGTAAAGTCCTTGAAGGGATCACATGTAATATGCTTTGAGAAACTAATGTAATATTAATTTGGCCAGATTTCATTGCCATATGAGCTTCTATTTATCTTGTATCTTTGTTGCATTGTGTGTTTCCTTTTAGCATTGCATAGCATTTCATTTTACCTCTTTATCACTTGCACGGTGCATGCTATTTTCATGCTTTCAAATGGCGATCATAGTGGGATCCCCTCTGGGTCCCTTTTTTTAGTTTTTGTTGTTTTATTACACCCACAAGATTGCTAAAATTTTATTTGTTTGCTATTTTTTGTAGGTACACAGTCATGACCACCTTAGACAAGATGACCCTTATTTCAAAACCGTCTTAGGTGAGACGACCCCTGTTCTATAACCGTCTCCTACAAGATAGCCTTGAAGCAAAGGCAAAAGTGTAGGGACCTAAAGGATCAACATCAAATGAAAGGATTCTAGGTTATTACTTCACACCTTAGGATAGCATGATTTCATGTTTTAAGTAGAAAAAACTAAGAAAGTAACAAAAATACATATCTTGATTGTATGCATTGCATCTGTATTCTTAGTTTTTAATTTATCATATCATGATCATCTTGATCGAGACGATCTCGAGTATATGGTCTTCTCATTTGAGACGGTATTGCTATTTTTTACTATATTTTCTTGCATTGCTAATTGATGAAATATTGAGCATTGTTAAAGAAATATAGATGCATTTTACCTTACAATTTACATTTTTCTTATATAAGCATTATATGCTCTCTTTTTATTTTTGCAATAAAAGGAATCCACACACACACACGTATCACATGAAAATTGGCAAGGTTAGCCTTCATCACCAACCTCCAATCAAGACCAATGATGTTGGATTTCACGTCCTTCCATTGGCCCACCCCTACACACCTTAGTAACCCCTACGAGTCATTTCTTGGACTTCATAACCAATAAATCCCCTTATTTTAGGTGCATCCCAAGGTAGGTTAGGCTTAAATTTCCCTTAACCACATGGATTAATAATTTACGAAATGCAGTTGTCGTTTATATCCAAGCACGCTTGAGTGTGAAGCAAAAGTTTGACTGGGCAAGTAGCAGGATATCAAAAGTGTAATCCCTCCTTGGGGGGGGTATTTTTCTTCCTATAGTGTTACCCATTTGCCAATTTATCCTTATAGGAAGCCACTTTTAATGTTTGTGTCACATTCCTCAATAGAGGAGGTGCACAAACCACATTTTTAGAGAAGCTCTATTCATTCCCTTTAGTATTTTAGGAATAGAAGTTACAAAAACAAAAAAACACAAAATCAACTCAAAAATAAAACAAAAAAAAATCAATAAAAAAAAATATGAAAATCAAAACAAAGAGGGCTTTCTTATTTATTTATTTGTCTTGTTTGCATAGTTTAGATAGTGCTCACGAGTGTAGTTACGATTCTATACGGCTCATCTACCTAGCAGATGGTCATAACACATAGCCAGGCTCATTCATGAGTTTACGTTGCTAAGCCATCACTTAGAGCAATGGATCATATTCAGATTGATCCACAAGATCTCATTATTCCTGAATGGTGATGTGACCATTATGGTGCAAATGCCATCCACCACTCCATGGACCCTAAGACATTAGGTGTCCAAATACACAATTCACCCGTGAGTACCGAGTATGATCAAGACATGGATTATCCTGATCAGGATATCTTATGCACATTTTATAGGAATAACTACAATCAAGTTGAACTGTCTAGAAAACCCCTACCATGCATCTGTATCCCAGCTCAACCTACGAATTCCCTAGATCAGGATCAGGGATACACCATGCAACAAGATAGGGACGATCAATCTACTCCAACTCATTGCCCTTGGATGAGTTGCAAGTACGATCATTTGAACATATATGATGATCAAGGTAATCATAATGCTACCACCTCAGCTTGTGGACTCAGGGATGATGATCTTCACCCTCCTGCTACGTCGTATGACATGTAGTATGGTTAAGGATGGTGCATTTTGGAACCTATTGATTACACAAAACCTATTTTTTGATACTAGTAACAAGCTAATGTGGCCTCTTGTGACCCCAAGAAATAAATCATTGATCTCTCTGGGGGTGAAGTGCAAAAAACACCTATTCATGCCACTTACACATATGTGAATAGGCCACACACCACTAACTTGGCAAAATAAATATTGGTACCCAGGATGATAATGGATACTCAATTACAATGGGTGATACATCAGAGGTTGTCCATGCCCACACAATAAAGGCAACTGTCCCAACATCACCTAGGGTGCCAAGCACAACGACATAACCTTCCATCATGCCCAAACTAGAATCTTCCACCTTGCTCATGTCCAACTACCACTCATCGTAAACATACTAGACCACCACCCATTCATCATCATCAACCCCACTCACCATAACACTATTACACGTACCCCTATTAACAGGTTAATGAAGCCTATGAGGAACAACAAACTCAGTTCAAAAAACACTTGATACGTATCTCGAGGTAACCTATGATGAAATTCCTATTGGCACCACTCGCCCTTCGCATCATCTGCAATATAATATTCAAATCAATCAAGGCCAAAGGAGAGAAGATGACATCATATTTCTCGAAGCCTACAAATTATTGATAGAGCACCTTAACATGTTAGAAAAGCAACAAGCCTCAAGTTCAGTTATCATAAACCTACCTTATGATAGATTACAAATCAACCTATGCACCCGTTAGTTCCATCACTGCCTTATCCTAAGCACTTTGAGATACCAAAGTTAGATAAGTTCAAGGGCAATGAAGATGCACACAAACATGTGACAAGCTTCATGAACATATACTTCCATCTATAGGATAGCGACCCCATCATGCTATGAATATTTCTCATAATGCTTGTTGAGGGTGCTTTGGAGTGGTATAATAACCTACCGCATTATAGTATCTTGATATTTGAACAATTGGTAGATGCTTTTCTAGAAAACTTTACCTTTAGTGTCAAGAAAAAGGACATCATGACTGATTTATGTAATCTTCACCAATTTGAGGATGAATTGGTCATGGATTATGGGAATAGATGGAGAGCGGTAAAAACAAAACTTTCTCTCACTCTACCCATCCTAGAAATAACTTGAATGTTCACTTGAAGTTTCACTAAGAAAATCTCATTGCTATTTCAACTTCAACAATATAGAACCTTCGAAGAAGCCTTGGCCTAGGAAAAGGTAATAGAGGATGTCAAATTCCAAGAAGGTTAGATTAAGCTCCAGAAAAAGGAGTGGTCTAATAAAAATGTAAAATGTGGTCAAACCCAACCTAAGGTAGCCTCGGTAAACCAGGTTGTCTTAAGTACCCCTAGATCCTCAAATCGGGCTCTAGCACTGCCACCTAACTATCATGCCCAACCTCCATCGACACAATACACTACTCAAGTGACCAATCCCTTGCAACAACAATAAATCCAAATTTAACCTTGTCGATCGTCTTGTCAATATACACCATTGTTAGAGTCTTTGGCATCAATATTTAATTGATTATGTGAGGCACAAGCTATTACGATTTCTAAGATTCAACCATTGGATCCAAATCATCCCAAGACCAAATCCTATAGGGAGAATTAATACTACAACTATCATCGACAAAAAGGACATGACATTCAGTCATGCTATGCATTTAAGAATATAGTGTAGGATATGATCGATAGGCAAGAGATTCAAATCAATAATCCTCTTGCCTCCTATAACCAAAACATAGGTATCTTCCAAGACCCCTTACCCCAACGCAAAGTGAACTTGATACCTGCTATTAAAATAGAGCAACCAAAGTAGGTTAATCATGTGCTTGTTGCCTCACCTAACCAAGGTTTTGTGGGAATGATTAACATAGTGACAAGAAATAGACAATATCCAATGCAACCCACACAACCTGTGGATCCTTCTAATGTTCCATCAACATCACAGGTACCATTAGTTTTAAATCTAATTACACCTACTATGCCTCACCCAGTGCTTATGCTAAGGAGCAAACATACTCAAAGTATTCAAATGTCATCAATGAGGCTTTCCATATATGAGCTAATTTAGAAATCAAAGGCACATTGAGAGGCTCTAATGGAGATCATGAGATCCATCGACCTGCAGCCACAAGACCCAAACTCTTTCATTAATTTTGTGGGGCATGTTCAGACATGTCAAGATCCTGCAATTATTTTTTAGGATCATGAAATTCAAATGAAACCCTTCAAGATACCTTATCCACCATTGCACACCATCACTAGCATGGATGGGATCCCCTTTTAAATGTGTCTTGATCGACACAATATCGTTGATAAACATCATCACCTCCATCACCCTCCAATATCTTAACCTTCCATCGTCAACCATCGTAACCTCCATCTTCACCTTCTAAGCTTTTAACGATGCCCTATGTTCCACTATCAGTACAATAGTTTTTCCTATCCTGGTTGGAAAAAATACTATTCATGTACGGTATCACATTTTGGAAGATTCCATGCAATGTGTGCCTTCAATATTGCACCAGTGCATAAAATACATACATGAAGGCCAAGTTCACTGCATCCCTGCAAACCTGGAGCCTTTCAAATATTGTTATATGGTCACATATCCTCAAGAGTCTACCTTACCTTCCATATTTCTGGATATTTGGCCCAAAAAGCCCATCCAACCCATAAATGCCACACCTCGATCATCCATCACTTCACCACCACCACCTCCATCAAAAATCTCACCATTAGTTTAATTAGAGATGCCTTCATCATCATCCAATCCTCCACCTCAAAATTCAAAGAAGGCACCTATGACATCATCCTCATCTCCACCTCTACCAACATACACATTTATATCTCAACCATCCGATATGCCTCCCACACCTTTGATTTTAACCATTTTTACCTCTTCCACCCACGCTTCTCCTATCAAGGAGGAACCACCCATCATCACACCATTTTCATCACATCCTTCATCTTTTTCATTACCTCCCTTAACAGAGTCACCCCAAGTTACCATTAGCATGACAAACCTAAGTATGGGTGAATACCAGGTGCAAGACATCACATTAACACCACTCGTGGAGTCAATTAGGAAATTTGAATGCCTACGCATCACACTACTGCCCATAGGTACTATAGTCCCCTTTGGATCTTACCCAAGGTAAACCAATTTTGTCTATGGAGGCATTGATGCTGCCACAGACACACTGCCTATGGTAGAGGATGAAGAGCTATTTCAAGATGTAGCTCTAAAATTTTTGCACTCCTTTCCTTTAGGCTAATGGATCCGCGCCTCGAAGGGGAATGGAAAAATGATAGGTCTACACCTCAGAGGAGAGGCACTTGATGTCGTGCCCTCTTTGGTGATTTTTTGATGAATTGGGTGGGTTCACCAAGAAATATTTATGTGGTAGTTTCCATGCCTAGGTTGGGAGTTGTTTGATGTGTTCCTTTTAGTTCACTCACATTCACCTAGTTTGGCCAAATGCAACTAACCTATACTACATGCAATTTAGATTCAAATGAATACAACACACAATAGAGTACATAAGATAAATAGATGCAATGCTTAATTATTAAAGAAATTTCATGATCTTACTCAATCCGGATGGCTGATGTTGAATATTTTTGCTTATTGTAGGTGATATCGAACTGTGCAGGGCGATATCGGATGTCCGATCTAATATCGATCGAGTCCGATCTGATATCGACAGGTTCGATCTGAGTAGAAACCTGTAGTTTCATAGATTGATAGCAAAAATAGAGATTTGCAGCATAATATGAACTTGATTAAGCATGAATTAGATCATATGAAACCTATTATATGCAATATTTGAAAGGAAATAATATGGATTTATGCTATAAATGCAAAATAACCAAATGCAATGCAATGGTGGTGAACACCAGATATGATAAATGGAATTAATGCTTAGATGAGATGATAAATAACATATATAATCTTGTAAATGCAAAATAGAGGATTAGAAATGCAAACAGAGGTTTGAAGGTGCCCCCAAGTAGCCTGCAGACAAGATCAAATGTTGTAGGGCAAGATCAGACATTTCCAAGCAATATCAGATATCCGATATCGTATCGTATCCACCGATGCACACCTTCGGATCTTCAAACCTGCAAGAAAGTAATAAACTAGCAAATGCACTATAATACTAAGGATGCGAGAATGATTGAGAACCTAGGGGAATCTAGGGAGAGTGCCTGGATTAAATAGGCAAGGGTGAGTTAGGGGGGTTGGGCTAAAAAATAAGGGGAGTTATGATCTCTCCCAATCTGGATGATATCGATTGATCCGATATCGTAACGTCCATGTCGTTGGCCAGGTACGGATAAAATGGTTACAACAAAATTTTATCATTTTTTGTTCTGGGTGATTTTCTATTTTGGATGAGATCGAACATCCGATCTCGTACAATGAAGTCTGATATCGTATCGGATATTCGATATCGTTCAAATAGAGTCGATATCATCAGGAAGTTAGAAATAAACTTGATGCGGGTGCAAAAATTGAGGCAGGAGGTTAGCAAGTAGTTTTAATTAATTTTTGAATGTTTTTGACTTAGGGTAAATTGACATGGGTCAATTTTAGCCTATTACATTTTGCCCCCTCTTTAGCGTATTTTTGAAAAAAAATGCGTTAAAGAAAAGATGGCACATTTTACGAGAAAATAAAAATTTATTGCAAAAAATTGTTGAAGTTTCAAATTTTACTATAACTGCATTAGGTGTGATACCCCCTTCGAGTTTTTACACCAAATTTTGTGTTTGGTGTAAAACTCAAAATTTTTGAATTTAGGGTAAAATGAATAAATAGAAAAAGTTAGGTTAAAACCTAATTCATTTTCTTTTCACTGTTGTTGAAACTGTTGCTCTGAGGAGAAGATGGTAGAAGTCACACACCGAGCGGATGAGGTGCGAGCGAGGATAGGGAGTATAAGGGTAAGTATCTTGAACTTCTTTAGCTTAAAATTTTTTATGTTTTTGCATTTAATTTTTGTTAAATTTGGATTTTTAGGGCATGATTGTCATCATGCAATCGCATCAGTAATATCAGACCATTTGGCAATATCGGCCCTATTTTGGTGATATCGAATTTTTTGATATCATCAAAATAGGTCTGATATTGTCAATATCGGCCAAATTTTTGTGAATACGATATCATCAAAATAGATCCGATATTGAGAAATTAAGTTCGATATTGAAAATTAGGTTCGATCTTGCAATTTTAGGTCCGATTACTAACTTTGATTTTTTTTTTGCTTTATTTTGTTAATAGAAACTAGCTTTGAAGAATAGGGAGTGGAGATACGGTGGTCTCCAGGTAGACTTGAGTGCCCTATTGGATGTAGAGAGGACCACTCTAGAGGTGACAGGGTTGAGACATGTGGTAGAGATGCCACAAATCCTAGTGGATTTGAGGCTACTGATGACATTGGCTGAGAGATGGTATCCGGGATCCTCATATTTTTGGTTATCGATGGGGGATATGGCCTCGACACTAGAGGATGTCTAGAGGATACTCAGGGTGCCTATCAGGGGTATGTTTATAGCTCCATCTAGAAATAAGGGCTAGGTGATGCAACGATTGTCTAGGGATCCGAGCTTCTTACTTAAGAAGGGTGGAGTTAGCATTGAGAGACTTGGCTAGATAGTTGGGGTCTCTAGATTGATAGTGGTGCTTAGTGGTATAGTGGTAGGGCTACTATTATGTCATCTTAGTGGTTGCCATCTACCATGGACTCTAGCAGAGGTCATTTGTGACATGAGGGACCAGAGTGTGCGGTTTGCATGGGGTCCATATATTTTGTGTCGATTGTACAAGACTCTCCATAGGGTGGTATATAGAGGAGGTAAGGCATTGGTACTTACCTCTTTCCTACAGGTATGGTGCTAGGAGCACATAGTAGTTAGGAGACCTGTAGGGCTACCATTGGTAGGGGTGGAGGATGGGAGACCCAGAGTGTTTTATTGGCACTTGCATAGAGGTCACCATGGGTGGATGAGTTGACTATGGGTGACATCTAGTGGAGGCCTTGGAGAGAGCTTCCAGGGTGGGGAGAGGATGGTTTTGAGTTGGCTCATATGAGGTGAGTTATTTGGCTTTGGATGGAGTAGGGAGAGGTGGAGTTGCATCATGTAGACCAAGTTCTATGTTAGTTTGGATTGTAGTAGGATATCCCTATGACTAGGGATGTCACATTTTCTAGGGTGACTCGAGATACTATGATAGTGAGTGGTGCTCTTGACATGGCTCACTTCATGGACCCTTTATCGGATGATGATGTGGTGGCCATGATATATGGGGATGATGTTGGGGTGACTACGAGGTATCCTTAGTGGTATGCAAGCATCCATCCTACATGGATTACTAGGCCGAGAGGTAGGATCCATCAGGTAGTTGAGCAGGTCTTTCGATAGTGATGCACTATTGGCCAGTAGTAGTAGAGGACACAGGCACCCCCTAGGAGAGAGAGGCCTCACACTAGGGGAGGGTATCTGATCTAGAGGACATCTAGATCAGAGAGGGCTATGGGATAGGAGAGGGGTCTAGGGGAGTGAGGGAGGAGAGGAGAGCATCTCCTCAGTAGGAGGGGAGACCTGACTCACCTAGGAAGGGTGTGATGATGGAGGAGGGAGAGAGTAACGAGATGGTAGCTCTATGGGTGGAGAACATGAGTCTGAAGACTCGGGTTCAGACTTTAGAGGTGGAGCTCATAGAGGCATGGGCTCAGGTGGCTCAGGGAGCTAGGGTTCCTACTCCGACATCTTCCTAGTTGACTTGATCAGGGAGGAGTAGTTCAGGGGGAGAGCTAGCTCGGGCTCTTCAGCTGGTAGGTTTCTATCAGGGATTGTACTTTGTGGTAGTGCCTGCAGAGCAGAGACAACCATTACCTATGGAGTTGGTGACTTCGAGCCACTCGAGATCAGTGTCTCGCTCGACGACCAGGGCTACTACTATAGGGGTGGTAGAGTTTCGACCACCATGACCCCTTGGTGGGGATGATGATGCTCAGAGCTCTAGAGGCTCGAGAGGGTGATAGGGATGATAGACTAGGGTAGTTTTTGTGATATATCCCTAGTGATTGAGTATGCCAATTTTGGAGATTGTGGCATACCAGTTCGACTTCATTTTGTACTTATATTTTGATATATATATTGATCCTTTTTGTCTATGTGAATTTGAATGATTTGATTTATTGGATGATTTATTATATTTTCTTATGATGGTTGTGTTACATAATATTTGTAATCATGCTTTGATTTTTGAACATTTTTTATCATGCTTAACTTAAAAAGAAATGATTTTTGTAAAGTGTTTTTGAAAGATAAAAGATGTTTTTGTGCGGTGATAAAATAGATGGATTAGCAATGAACCTCAAAGGATGTTGTGTTGTTATATGACCATTGGTGGAGATCGATGCTCGCTTAGGTCATGAAGCGTATCCTATTGTGAGGAAGTTTTGTATTGCTAATACTAAAAATATTGTGGGCTCAAGAGTAACCTTGAGGCTTATGATGATAAAAGAAGATGTCGATTTAAAAGAAATTGATTTTGAGAAAATAGGTTGATAAAGATTGTATTTGTGAGGGATATAGAGTGATTTAAGCATGAAAATTTGGGAAGGATGACTTGCGCTAGGCATAGAATTCCTAGTATGAAGTTTGAAGGTAAAGTTATTACTAGGAATTATACCATCATCGCGAAGTCAAAATGCAATGCATGATAAAATGA
Source organism: Wollemia nobilis (assembly GCA_028583015.1). NCBI lineage: Eukaryota > Viridiplantae > Streptophyta > Pinopsida > Araucariales > Araucariaceae > Wollemia > Wollemia nobilis. The sequence continues at coordinate 28,369,593 of JAQPPZ010000856.1, read as the reverse complement.
TTATGTATGATTTGAAAATGCAAGTTTTATTTTGAAAATAAATCATTGTGTCACATGTTGGAAAATTTTGAAGACAATATATATACTGTAGTTTCTAAAATGAAGTGATTTGTAGGGATTAATGCAAATGGTTACAAACTGATATTTTCTAGCAAAATTCAAAGAAATATTTTAAATTATTTCAAGGATAAAATCAAATTTATCAAGAACCAATGTGTGATATGTGAGTTCATTATCCATCTTGATTTACATAATGATACAAAATCTCTCAAGGATCAAATGTGTGTGCTTTGTGAAGTTGATTTACCAATTTTGAGTGAGGTAATGATGCAAGCCAACTTTTATGAACCAATGTGTGTGCAAGTGAAAGATTCATTAACCATGATTTTATGCATGCAATTGTACTGAACTACTATGTAAGTCAAGTCACCAAAAGCTAGCTAATCCACAAGCGGACATTGGTCTATACAAAATAAGGTCACTAATGTGATAGACATGTCACCATGCGTAAGGATACCACCATTGCCAAGCCGACTTGATGCCACCTAACCTGTAATGAGGATCACCCCATGGCATTCGAATAATTAAGGAATTCCAAGGATTCAAGCTCATTACCCCCTTCTTTTCTTTTGATTTCTTGTAGTAGGGATTCTTGTTCATTTTTGTTTTTGAACAAGGGGATTTTATTGCTTTTGTAGTAAAACTACTTTTTCTTTTCTTTTCTCTTTTTCTTTTTTTTTTTCTTTTTTATTTTTTGGGATACTTGCTCAGATTAGACAAGGAGCAAGGGATTTTATTTGGGTAGAGGGGAGCTTGTCCTTTTTCCAATTCTCAGTATTCTAGACCATGCACATAATAGGATAGCAAGGGAAACTTTTCGCTTAAGGAACTAAGACTACTATGTAGTATCATCTTTCGAATTTGCAAAAATCATTTTAAGATGTGAAATGTGTTCTTGGTTCAAAAAGTAGCAAGACCAGTTCCCAAAACTCAAAATTTTATTTAGTGAAGTAATAGTGATTTTGGTTCAAGAGAGATTTATAATCAAAATTATAAAATCAAGATTTAGTAGAAATGTGAATTAAGTGAGTGGTTCAAGATAAATTTTGAGTTTATCCGAAAGAAAATAAAATATGACTTTGAATTTTGGAAAAATAACAAACAATAATGCAAAATGATGACTTAACAATTTGACATATTTTTTGATTTTTTTGGTAGTTTTGTGATTTGATGAATATATGATAATTGCAAACTAAAATATATATGAAGAAGCTATTTACAATTATGTACAATGATGGAACTTTTGTTTTTATGCATAATATCTCTTTAGATGCATGATATTCATTGGTTCTTTGAGATCTTTTCCATCCAAAGTAGCCAAGCGATATGCACCTGATCCAAATTTTGTAGTGATGACAAATGGTCCAAGCCAATTAGGTTGAAATTTACCTTTAAGGTATTTTCTAGCATTAGTATTTTTCTGATTTTCTTTAAGGACTAAATCACCGACCTCAAAAGATCGACTATGAACTTTCTTTGCATATGATATTTTGAGTTTATCTTGGTAAGCACGAAGATGCTCTAGAGCATGAATACACTTCTCATCTAGAAGTTCCAACTGACTTAGTCTACCAGCATGATATTCATCTCCTACTTTGACATCTTGAAGTAGAAGAGCTAAAGAAGGAACTTCTAACTCAAATGGGAAGACTGCTTCAACACCATAAACCAAGACAAAAGGGGAAGCACTTGTAGGAGTACGAACACTGGTTCGATAAGCCCACAAGGTGGGATATAATTGCATATGCCAATCATGGCCTGATTTATTAACCAATATTTTTAAAATTTTGATCAAAGTTTTATTAGATGCTTCAACTTGACCATTTCCTTGTGGATAATATGGAGTGGACCATCGATGTTGAATTTTATATTTTTGACAAAGTTTCTTAATATCTTTGTTCTTGAAACATGTTCCATTATCATAAATAAGTGTTGATGGAATCCCAAATCTACAAATAATTTGATTAAAAATGAATTTAGATACTTGGACTCCTGTGCAAGAAGCTAATGGCATAGCTTCTACCCATTTTGTAAAATATTTTATTGTTGTTATGATGAATTTGTGGCCATCTGAGGAGATGGGATTGATTTTTCCAATGATATCTAGGCCCCATTTGGAAAAGGGCCAAGGAGAAGATATGGCTTGAAGTTCTTGAGTGGGAGCATGAACAAGGTTTGCATGTCGTTGACACTTGTCACAATGACGCACATAATCATTTGCATATTTTTCCATGGAAGGCCAAAAGTAACCCATCCGTAAGAGTTTTTTAGCAATAGAACTTCCACTAAAGTGACCTCCACAAGATCCATCATGGACTTCACTTAATGCTTTCTTAGACTCTTCTAAATTGAGACATCTTAAAATAATACCTTCAAAATATCTTCTATATAAAGTATTTCCAATAATTACAAAGCGAACAACTCGCTTACGTAATAACCTGCATTGGTTTCTATCTAATCCTTCTGGGAAAGTCCCTTTTTGGAGAAAGTTAAAAATGTCTATGTACCAAGGTTCTGGAGTTATCTCATTAATTAAAAACACATCTAATGGTTCCAGATAAGATTTTGATGAGGTTGGATCTTGGAGTTGATGAATGATGATTGTAGCATATTCATCATCCAACTCTAAAGGTAATAGAGAGGCGACAACTACCATGGCATCTACAACATGATTGCTAGTACGAGGGATAGCCTCAAGAGTTACTTTCTCAAATAAGGAGATAAGCTTTAAAACATAATCCTTGTAGGGATGAAGTTTCTCATCTCGTGTTTGATATACATTATTAATTTGATTTATCATGAGTTGGGAATCTCCAAAGACTAATAAAATTTTGATTTTTAGAGCTAAAGTTGCTCGTAACCCAAGGATTAGAGCTTCATATTCTGCAGTATTATTTGTGCAAGCAAATTGAAGTTTAAATGATAAGGGAATAAGATGCTTTTGTGGAGATATTAATATGATGCCTGCACCTGCACCTTTCATACATCTAGCTCCATCAAAATATAAGGACCAAGATTCAGAATGGTCTTCTTCTAAGTTAAGACATTCATCAAGAAATTCAATGTTTAAAGGATGAGTAGACTCAAGAGGAGCAACAACAAGTTGATCAGCTATGACTTGACCTTTGATAGATTTTTGACCAATAAATGTGAGTTCAAACTCACTTAGAGCAAGAACCCATTTAGTTGTGCATCCTGATAAGTAAGGTCTACTCATCAAATATCTTAATGGATCAGATTTAGCAATGACAAATATCTTTTGGCTAAGCATATAATGGCATAGCTTTTGTGTAGAAAACACAACCACCAAGAAAATATTTTCTATGGGTGTATAATGGGTTTCATAACTTATTAATGTTCTACTTATGTAATAAGTGGCTCGTTCTTTCTTATCATCATCAAGTTGAGCCAACATTGCTCCTAATGCAAGCTCAGAAGCAGAAATATATAAAATAAAAGGGCATTCTGGTTTAGGTGGAACGAGCATTAGAGGGGTAAGAAGATATTGCTTAAGGGCTTCAAATACTTCTTGGAATTCATTATCCCATTGAAATGGGATATTTTTCTTAAGTAGCTTAAGAAAAGGTCAAGTTTTGTCTGCCAATTTGTCGATGAAGTGATGGATAGATTGAAGTTTACCTTGTAGACTCCTTAATTATGATATATTTTTGGGTGGTGGCATATCAATGATAGCCTTAATTTTAAGGGGATCTATCTCTATGCCATGCATAGAGACAATAACTCCTAACAATTTTCCAGATTTTACTCCAAATACACATTTGTTTGGATTTAGTCAAATTTTATATTCTCTAAGTCTATCAAATACTCATCTTAGATTAGTGATATGATCTTCTTCTTTAGTTGAGCGAGCTATGATGTCATCCACATAATCATGTAGAATGTCGTACATCATGTCATGAAAGATATACGTCATAGCTCTTTGATAAGTTGCACCTATATTCTTTAAACCAAAAGGCATTACTTTCCAATAGAAAGTCCCCTAGGGTGTAATGAAAGCAGTTTTAGGTTGGTCTTCAGGAGCTATTCTAATTTGGTTATATCCTAAAAACCCATCCATGAGGGATAACATTCCACTTCTAATTGTAAAATCGATAATTTGATCCATGTTTGGGAGTGGAAAATCATCCTTAGGACATGCAACATTGATGTCTCTAAAATCAGTGCATACTCTAATTTTAGTGGCTTCTTTCTTGGTTACTGGAACAACATTTGATATCCAGTCAGCATAATCAATAGCTTGAATGAAGTCAACATCCAAAAGTTTTTGTAATTCATATTTAACTAATAATGCTACTTTGGGATGCATTTTTCTAAGTTTTTGTTTTACAGGTTTTGCATCTGGGCGCACCACTAAATGATGCATGACCATAGAAGAGTCTAGGCTAGGCATATCTGCATATGTCCAAGCAAAGACATCAGCATATTCTATGAGAAATGCAATATGTTGATTTTATCTTTCTTCACTTAATTCAGCTCCAATTTTAACTAAGCGAGGGTTGGTTTTAGTCCCAATGTTGACTTGTAGAACATCTTCTACTACAATGTTTAAATCTCTTTCAAAATTAGGAGGAGCGGGTGAGACACCCATTTCTTGGAGTTCCTCTAAAGTTAACTTAGCTAATTCATCTTGTGGGGTAGTTGTTTGAATGTGGGCTATACATGGTATAGACCCATCAAAGAAAAATCCATTCCTCAAAATTTCTTCAAGAGAAACATTGTGAAAAACATCTCCCTCTAAACATTCATCTGGGGAAGCTATCATTTCAGGATATGCTATTGACAACATGTTACAAAAATGTGTTTTCTTATTTGCTTTTAAATATTCTTGATGTTTTAAGTACTCTTCATATGTCACAAGATGGTCATCATCATCAAAAGGGAATGGTTGAGTTTTTGTAGGGATGTAGCCAATACCACATCGAGCAGGCCATTCCTCTATTTCTAAAGGTTCATGTATACCATTTTCAAAAGGACCTAAACCTTTACCTTTATAACCCATGTTACACATCATTTGTTTTGACTTCACATATCCATGAGAAAAATAACATCGAGCAAACCCATCTTGATCAAGTGTAAAACTCATTTGAATATTAATTTTGCCAAGGTCATACCCTGCATAGATAAAGGTGCAACTTCCTATATGATAAATACTTCCTAGCTTTCGTGGCAAGCCCATCATCCGAGGAGATGGTGGTAATTGGGATAAGACAAGGGAGTCTTGTGTAGCAAAATTAGTATGCTCTGAAGTTGTGAGTATTGTAGATAAATCCGGTAAAACTTCATCCGAAAGGGGATATGAAGTAGAAGGATTATCTATTTTAGTTGTGGTACAAGATGATGTGGGTTTAGTTTGTGAAGAAGGATTCTTAAGAGGATTAGGGTTTGTTGAAGATACAATAGGACAAAATGGGACTCCAATTGGTTCTACCATTGCACACATGTCAAAGGGTCTAGGGTCACCATGGATAGTGACCAATTGATTTTTAAATTCAAATTTAACACATTGATGTAAAGTAGAAGGTACTTCTCTCATTGCGTTAATCCAAGGTCGACCTAGAAGAATGTTGTATGATGCAGGGCAAGATACAACAAACATGGTCGTATCTAAGATTCTTGGACCAACTTGCAATGGGATTGACAATACTCCACAAGTTTCTTGGGTTTCATCATTAAAGGCTTTGATAATCATTTTAGTTCTTTTTAAATATTTAGTTCTAAATCCAAACCTTTGAAAGAAATCATATGTGCATATATTTAGTGATGACCCATTATCAATCAAGACTCTTTTGACACCCACATCCCCAATTAAGGTTGTAATATATAAAGGATTATCTCTATACATACTTTGAGGAGGAATATCTTTATCATGAAACTCTACATAATTTATCCCTTGGGAAATTACAACATTGACCACAACAATGGGTTCTATGTCTTGAGGTACCATCATTTTGCTTAAGGTACCCATTAGTTCTTCTCTATGTATAGATGAAGTTCTTAAGAGATCTAAAAGGGAAATTCTGGCTGTAATATTAGCTAATTGTTCATTAATGTCATAAGGAGGTTTTTGTTGTGGATTTGATACATTATTTTCCTTTGTGGGTGCTTTTAACACAAATGGAGATGATTTTTCATTTGTTGTTTGAGTTTGTGTTTGAGAATTTTGATTTTGAACTTGTTGTCTAGTGATGGCTCCAATAGTACCCACAATGTTGTTGTTTTGTAAGTGACCAAAGTGAGGTCTAGCATTCACTGTTTGTTCAATTGAAAGTGTTTGTTGAGATGAAGGGCGAGTAGTCATTCTTCTAGGGAATGGTTCTTCTGGAACTAATAAATCTGTGATAGGAAGAATTGGATCTGACTCATCTTCAGAACTATTTGAATTATTTGAAGTAATGTCCATTTCACTTTCTGTTTCACTTTTTGTGTTACTTCTTGTATCTTCTGAAGATGAAGATTGAAAGTATTGGATTGGCCTAATTGTGATTGCAGATTGAGTAGGCACATAAGAAGTTTGTAAATTTTGATGTGGTAAGAAATTGCTAATGGTTCCCACATATCGAGTTGGAGGAGGAACATTATGATGTTCTAATTGATTCACAACCTCTTTACCATGGTTGGGTAAAGGATGTTGGAAGATGTCTAAAGTTTGATTAGCATTTTGAGTTTGTTGCTTTTGAGCATTGTTTGGAGGATTATTGTTTGGAGGGAATTTTTCTACTTCCATTTTACCTTTATCAATTAGATCTTGTATCATATGTTTCAATCATTTACAAGAATTAGTTGAATGTCCATCCACTCGATGAAAATTGCAATGTAAATCAGCCCTATATCCAGCTGCAGTGGTATCTGGTTGTCAAATTTTTGGCAATCGTATTAAACCTTGTTCTAGTAATTGAGGTAAAATCAAGGTTAAGGGCTGATTCAATCTTGTGAATTCTCTTGGAGGTTTATCAGGAATATTTAACACAAATTTCTTTATAGCTTCAGCAGTATTGATGTTTGAGGTGTTTCTACTATCAGTAACTCCATCACCTACTACTTGTTTGTTTTTATATTGGTTTTTGGAAGATTTATCCTCATCCTTTTTCTTGAATTGTCCTCTTCTAATAAGGGCATCTTCTACCCTTCTTTCTAAGTCTATAGCTTGATCAAAAGAAGTTATTGTAGCAGTAGCAAGTTCATAAGATAGTTGTTCTTGTAAATTACCAATGAAGATTTCCAACATTTCTCGGTGAGGTAAAGCAAAATGCAATTTTCCTAGAAGTTGTCTCCATTTAGCTAAGAATTCAGCAAAGCTTTCATATTTTCCTTGTTTTAAATTATATAAATCCTTAATAGTAACATGCCTTTCTATGTAGGCACTAAATTGATGAACAAACATTTCCACTGTTTCTTCAAAATTTCTCAAAGAATTAGTTGGTAATTGATAATACCATTCTAAGGCCATGCCTCCGAGACTTTTAGGGAATATTTTTAGTAACAACAAATCATCATAGGAAATATCATGACAAGCTATCCTAAACATACGAATATGTTCAATAGGATCTTCGGTTCCTTTATATATCGAAAGGACTGGCATGGGGAAATGTTTGGGGTAAGGTTGAGCAACAGTTGGGACTATCACAAAATGGAACAGTTGGGACTATCACAAAATGGGGATCATCCTAGGATGGGACGACCACCAGTTCTGTACTTATTTTATCACCAATTCCTCTATGAATTTGTTAGGGACATCCTAAATAGTGTTGTCATCAAATTTAGTGATAAAAATCACTCAGATGGTTCAATTTTGGAATCAAATCGCACCTCTTAGTTCACTCACAAACCTCCTTTGCTAGGTAGATATTTTGGGTGAAAAGGGGCACAAAATGGTGAGGGAAAATCTTGGCAGCACTCTGTTGCTATGTCTCAAAACTCCTACCTCCCTATTGTGTGGAAAACTAATCCAATTTATAGCCAAAGGAGACCTTTAGACAAAAATTCATGCGAGGGCATGTAGGGCAAGAGGTGCCATTTGGCCAACAGGGTGGCATGCATTGGAGGGAGAAGAGAATATCCCTATTTGGCCTATTTCATTGCAGCATGTTATAAGGATGTTGCATTCTCTAACTTGCATGGTCAAATAGCCAGGGTAAATGGTAGTTTTTGAGTGCCATTTGTCCAGATTTGACTTTTTGGGAGTCAAAACCTGTGGCCATCCCACCCCAGGACGACCAGGCTATGGTTGTCCCACCCCAAGATGGCCAGTTTATGCCCATCCCAAGGTGGGACGATCATAAAATGTGACCATCCTGGGTGGGACGGTCATGCCTATATGGACCAAAATTTCCCAAAAGTGGGGTAGAGCTTTCCAAGAGTGGTTAGGACCACTAGTAAGCCTTTGAGGGTTGCCCAAATGGGCCATATGGTGTCAATTAACTAGTGCTTGTGATTGCCTAATCGGATTGACCAGATTTTAGTGTCTATAGATGCCCCTTTTTGAGATACATTATGTGCAACATAACGCTGAGCAAAAATAGATGACTAAAATGCTAAATTATTAGGGTTATTCAATAACCTAACCAAATTTAGATGCCTCAATCATGGAAAGAACATGCGTTCTTTAATCCTTGCTTCTAACAAGCTAAGGAGCTTGCTTCAGGTACAACCTTTTGAGTAAGATTGACTTGATCTCGAACATTGTTCAGTCATGAAGGTGTAAGGCATATGACCCTTCATGCTCCTAGAATTCCAAGCATTTGTTTAATTTGTGCTTGTTTGTTGCCCCAAGCAGGTGATGAGTGTCATTGTTCATTCATCATTTAATCATTATATGTGTCAGTCCAGGGCAGTGTCCAAAGGCTGTATACGATAGAAGGTGTCACAGCTACAGGTTCAATTCATTCAAGAAAAAGGTTTTATTAGTGGAAAATTTAGTGTTTTTGGGGGTTTTTGTGTGACCTCTAATTCCTAGAACTAGAAATCAACTTGCAGAAAATAAAGCTAAATTAAAACTTGCAAGAAAAGCAGAATCTGAAATAGCAGAAAATGAAATGTTGCTAAATTGAAATTAACAGAAATGTAAATTGCAGAATTGAAATCACACACAGTTGCAGAAAAATAAACTAACTACAATTCCCTGAGCATGTTCTAAATCTAGAAATTCATACTATCATCTATTGCAAAACTGGAAAATGTCACAAATCTGGAAATTACAATAAAATGACAGAAAACTAGAAATTGCTGCAAATCTGGAAAATGACAGAAAACTTGAAGTTGCTGCAAATCTGAAACAAAAATATTGAAGTTGCATGGAATGATGGAAAAATGCTATCAAGACTGAAATCTGAATTTAAAGCTGCTAAAGAAGTGAAAACTGGCAGAATTTTTCTAACCTTCTGCAACAAGAAATTAGCAATGTATTATGTTAGAAGATGCCTTCCTCTGGTCCTGCAAGTGGCCCTTGCTTCCAGAACTAGATGAAGGTGAAGAGTTATGCTAAATAAACTTAAATGCTAATCATCAAATCAACATGCTAATTGATAACTGAAAACTACACCTTTTATTAAATATGGAAATGCATTACAGTAATGCAGGAAAAACCTGCAGATTACTGTTCTGCTACAAAAACAACTGCACTCTCTATTTCTCTATGTCTCCTATATGACTATATGCCTATATTCTATATGCTCAACCGTGTTGGGAGATGTCTTATTTATAATATTATGCTGATATACTTGATTACTGATTTGCAAGGATTTACAACTATTTGCACAACTGTTTCCTAGAATGCATGAGCTTGCTTTGTCAAACTTGATCTATTCAACCTTATTAAGCTGCATTCATTGAGGAAATCAGTTAACATGAGATGGGACAACTTTTTGGTCAATTGTCAATACTTTCCTCTACTGATCTGTCGCTTTTTGACCATCTTCTGTTGTTCCTACGCTATTCCCTATTCCTGCGCTATTATTCTTGCACTGCTCTAAAATAACAGGAAGTGAAATTTAGTTATTATTTCATGCTCCAAACACATAGGGAAGAAGTATTTGACCGCCTAGAATGTTTTCCTTTATCTTGTACGTCCTTTTTGTATTGGTGGCATGTGCTGGAGTGACTGTTTCCAAGCCCTGCTGTATATGTACAACTGGCTGGAACTGTCATAGTCACAGTCTGTTTTCCTGCACAGTCAGCTACAGGGGACAAGGTCTTTGGTGCCTTTTGCAATTGAATTAGTTCAAACAGAGGAATATTAATATTAAACACCAAACATTCAACAATTACTACTAATTTTGAATCACTACTGATAAATTAGCTAAAAAATAGGTGAAACTACAGAAAGAAACAGTAAAACAGAATATATGCACTTAACATTTCAGAATATGCAAATATCATTACATAATGCATTTTACCCAAAATTAGCATAGAAACATAATAAAAAGGGTGATTCAAATAAGTAGAATGTATCCAAAAAGTGTTCATAGATGAGGCAATTCCTGGCCTCATCATTTTCCCCCCAAATTATGGTAATGCATGTCCTCATGCATTTTGTGTAGCTACTGAGGCACACAGGTCCAGATCCAGACATCTTTCATGAAATTTTAACAATGCACCACCAGTTTTGTAGAACCCACTGACTGTTTTTATAGATTGAAACCATTGTTGGAAGTCCTCGTTAGGCTATGGATCATTATCAAAGAAATAGGGGACAGGAGTGATAACTATGGGCATTCTGTATCTTAGCCCTATCCAATGTTCTTTGATTTCTGAAATAATGTGTATAATACCTTCTGCCCTTCTCCTTGACCAAAATAGGTTAGTGGGAGAAATTGGCTCCCGTTTCTATAGGGAGATAGACAATTCATCCCATATGTTCTTACATGCTACCACAACATCATCAAAGAAATCTGCACAAAATTTTTGAAATTGAGTTATACCTTTTTGCAGATTTCCTAGATAAAGTTGTCTTATTCTGGGATCCCTCATAAAGAAGTAGTGAGTACTGGTACAATCCCTGTGATGGAGAGGAGCAGGCCTGACAAGTAAAACTGCCTGTGATTCTAAGTCCTTGGCTATCTTCTTCTCTGAGTCCTAATAAATATTATTTTTTAAGGTGGACATAAAGGCCCTCAGTTGTAAATCTCCTATATAAATGTGAGGCAAAAACATGCTCTCTATTGGTAAAAAGAAGTTATGTAAGAATAACTCACATAATAAGTTCTGCTGCTCCGTTGGAATCTGCACAAAGGCTTCCACAAATTCTGCAGGAGTGGTCAACTGGTGAGGGAGCTCAGAAACTAGTCTCATAATCTGCCAATGAAGGTACCTCTCCTTGAGTAGGAGGCTATAGAACCTAGGTGGCCTTCTACACTATATTGCATACTCTACAATTTGACATACATCTTTTACCTGTGTTTTCAACCTGTTGACTTCTTTTTCTTTTTCTTCTAGTTTGTTTGTGGCAGAGTTCATAGTTGCAATTTTCCCCTCTAATTGATGACACTGAGTCATCCAATAGGCTAGGTCTTCATTGTACCTAGTCAAGGGCACTGTGTTTGGGGGCCTCAAAATAGGTTGCATTTGAGCCACTATGTTCACCTGTACCCCAAATTCTACAGTTGATGTTGCAACTAGCAAATCTGTCTATGTCCCTTGTTCTGCTGTAACTACTGTAACTACTAGATTTTCATGAGGAAGCATTTGTTCCAGAGGAGAGAGTGTAGACACTTGTTCCTAAGCTGCAACTGTTTGGTCCTGCATAGAAAATGTTTGAATGCCCTGCTGAAGAGGACTGTCATTCTGCATCAAAATTTTAGATGGATCTTCTTGCATAAGCATACCATCAGATGTCTCTACTCCTGCTGCATCTATGATAGGTGATCCCTGTGCCTGTACTATTTCATCTTCTGATTGTCTAGCCAAATTTATGAGAATTTGAGCCCATTCATCAGGTACTATTTTTGTCAATCCTGTAGACTGATTTTCCAACTGCAACAATTTGTTTTGCAATTCTTGAACTTGCTACTGTAGCTAAAAAATTTGCTGATCTTTTTCTTTCATGGCCTCTTCAGCCTGATCAATCCATTTGGTTTGGGTTTTAATAACACTCCTTGCAACATGCAACTGAGTGTGGATGTCAACTTCTTCCTTAGATTCAGAATGTGTCTCAGACTCAGAATGTGTCTCAAACTCAGTATATTTTTCAAATTTAGAATATTTGTCAGACTTAGAATACATGAGAATATGCTCCTCAATCCTAGCTGGTTCAAGTATCGTAGTTTATATGCTCTTCGATTCGGAGTCGGGATAATCAACCAATGGAAAGATAGGGCTTATTACAGTCTCTTCTATTGTTAGGTCCAATTCCATTGGTTGTATTTCTATTTCCTGTGCAGCTTTCTGTGAACTGTCTATCCTAATTTCTTCTTCTGACAAACTAATTGGGTCTGCAATATGTACTAGTGTTTTTGACAAGTTTTTAGTTCTCTGAAGTCTTGCAGACCTTCTTAACCCTGTGGGTCTTGGATGTTCCTAAGCAGATGCAGCTTCTGCTTGTTCTGGAGTAGCTGCAGATTGTTCTGTTGGGTCAGGAACAGTCAAGGGTTCTGTTGTTGATTCTAGAGTAGATGCCTGCTCACTGGAACCTCCAATTTCTCTACTAGGATGTACATTGTCTACAAATGTCACTCTTCTCCTTTTTAATCAGGATTCAGATGTTGATGCATGTTGTCTCCTAATTTTGGAAGATGGAGGACTATCAGGTGAAGGGAAAATTCTATGTTCAGAGGGCTTTGGTTGAGGATTTTCTTCTGTATCTTCCTCTGTTTCCTCTCCCTCTAGTGCTGAGTTTGCATCATTAATTTTTGCCCATGGAGAGAAGAAACGTTCAAAGTTCCTAGGGTTTCCCCTAAAATGGTATTTACAAATGAGTTTAATTAGCCCATGATGTTTAGGGCTTCCCTTCCCTACTTGGTACTTTAGGGCCATGGCTTTAAGTTCCTAGTAAAGATACAGAGGAATGTTGACCCTATAGTTTGGTCTAGCTGCTCCATGGCGCAAATGGTTGAGGATTCGGAGGTGTGGGCCAGACACAATAGGAAACTGGTCATCAAAGGTAATGTACCGCATTACCCACATTGCGACATCATCCCAAGGAGACTATAAACTGGACCTTTTTACCCCTTTGCACACATTTTTATTCATTAAAAATTTGATTTGCCTATCCCCTTCTTTCGTAAATTGATTTACTAGGTCTGGTAAAGTATTTCTACCAATTTTAACAATTTGCAAACCTTGAAGGGGAAATTCAGTAATCTGACTAAGTATTTTAAGGGTTACCTGGATAAACATCCCAACAATGTGTACTCTGTCATTTCAGAAGGTACGTTCGAATTTTACCGCCAGGCCCTCAGAATAACCGTCGAATTTGTGCAAAAATGGCAGAAACCCTCCATTGGTAAAAATCTACAAGGACGCAACATTTGTTTCCAGGTAGCTGATGTTCTCAGGTTTTGCTCTAACCTTCTTTCCACCCATGGTATCTTTTGCTACTTTCTGTGTGTTGGTGGCTGCAAATTTTTATGACCTACGTTTGTGTTTTCTATTTTTAAGGCTTTTCACTCCTCAGCATCGGAACTGCTTCAGAACATGCAGAATGTCGTGGCAATGTTTACCATGTCGTCAACCCCCAATTTTTGTTGGTTTTGTTATGGTTGTCAACTTTCACGTGCTGTATGAAATCCAAGACTTGAACTTTCCCTTTTCAACCAAATAAATTACCGCAGGCCACATGTCATAAAATTTTTACATAATACCCATTCCTGCCCTTAATGACTTATTCCTGCGCTTAGTGAATAAAACAGTTCATTCCTACACTTAGTGGTTTACACAGTTCATTCCTACGCTTTGGGAATAAAACAATTTATTCCTGCGCTTCCTGGTTACTGATTCCGACGTAGTTTTCATTTTTGCATTCTAGAGCAGAATTAGGCAGAGGCATTTGTAAAACACTTTCTACTTTTGATTCCCCTTTTTACATGCTTTATACTAATCAAGGATATATACACTATATACTAATAATTTACACTATTCAGAAAATGAGAAGGCACATACCTGTTAAAACCATTTTATCTACATTTCAGAGGTGCTCTCGCTGAAATTTCCAACTAACCAGTCTTTGAACTAAGGCAGGTGCAATCTAAAAATAGGTGAAACAATGGTCATGGAACAATGAGGGTGAAACCAATTAGGTAAACATGTCAGAACACTGGTTTTCATGTGAACCCAACTCAGGAGCGCCTCAAAGAAGTTTTCACTTTCTGAGTTTTTATTTTTTTTATTTTTTTTTCAATTGTGTTAATCTACTGAATTCGAGTTGGAAGAAGAGCTTTCTTCCCAAATGTGTACATCCAAACTTTCCAATTGCTTGAGAAATTCTTCCTTGTTTTGTGGTTTATGGTACATACGAAGATGATGTCCATTTACCATCAATTTGCGTTGTGAGTCATCGATAGGTGTAAGGCGAACAACTCCATTTTCAAACACTTCCTCAATTTGGTACGGCCCAAGCCATCTGGTCTACAACTTTCCAGGGAAGTCCTTGTATTGTGAATCAAACAACAAGGCCCAGTCATCTTGCTAAAATCTTCGCTGCTGAATGTGACTATCATGCCACATCTTCCTTTGTGCTTGGATCATCTCTGTATGATGTAGGGCATCCATGCATAGTTCATCCAATGCATCAAGTTGCAGAATGCGATCTTCTTGTGCTTGTGACAGATCAATACCTACTTCCAAAGCAGTTCGAAGAGTTAGTAATTCAAATTCAATAGGCAAAAGAGGTTGTTTCCCATAAACTAATTCATATGGGGTAAATCCAGTGGTGGATTTCCACATGGTATTATAAGCCCAAATAGCTTCTAGTAACTTGTCTAGCCAATTCCTTCTATGGACTGCTATGGTTTTGGTCAGAATTCATTCTAATTCTCTATTAGTCACCTCGACTTGTCCATTGGCTTGTGGATGATAAGGTGAGGATTTTTTGTGTTTGACTTGATAGAGTTGAGTGAAGGCTTCAACAATTTTTAAAGTAAATTGGGGTCCTTGATCTGTGGTGATGGATTGTGGGGTTCCAAAACGCAAAAAAATCTATGAATACAGAAAATCAACAACTTTCTCTTCACGAGCATGCTTAAAGGCACGAGCTTCTACCCATTTGGTAACATAATTAGTACATACCAAGATATGTACTTTACATTTGGAAGGAGGATTAATGGGTCCTACAAAATCTAAACCTCATCTTTCAAATGGTTTTGTTCCTATTTGAGGTTGTAATGGCATTTCACTAGTAAAAGTAGGTTTTCCCATTTGTTGGAAAGCGTCACAATGTTTTACGTACCTTTTTACATCTTTGTGCAAAGATGGCCAATAGTATCCGGTACCCAAGATTTTGCGAATAGTGCTTTTGACTGAATAATACCCTCTTGATGGTTCATCATGGCATGCTCGTAGGATGTCATATGCTTCATCCTGGAGGATACACCTATGTAAAACATGATCAGGACTACATTTAAACAGTAATCCTTCTATCCATTTAAAAGAAGAGCTTTGCTTGATTAACTGTTTCCTTTGTTTAGGGGTAAAGTGAAGAGGAATCTTCCCTGTAACTAGGTAATTAGCTATGTCTGCAAACCATGGAGATTGTACAGAGATAGCAAAAAACTTTTCATCTGGGAAGGTATCTTCCACGACTTCCCCTATATCTACATTTGGTATTCTTGACAAGAAATCTGTAACTACATTAGATTTTCTAGGTTTGTTTACTATGGTAACATCAAATTCCTATAACAAAATTAACCAACAAATAATTCTTGCACTAACCAATGGTTTATTCATCAAATATTTGATTGCAGCATGATCCGTATGGATGAATACTTGATACCCTATGATATAGTGTCAAAATTTGTTAATAGCATAGACTACAACCAAGAATTCTTTTTCAATGGTAGTGTAGTTTTTCTCAGCTCCTATCAAGTTTTTACTGATATAATATATTGCATAATGTTCCCCATTTTCAATCTATCCTGACACAGCTCCAATAGCATTATTGGAAGCATCAGTTTGAATATGAAAGGGTAACTCCCAATTAGGACATCTTAAAACAGGTGGAGTGGTTAACTTCTCCTTTAACTTTTCAAAGGAATTTTGACATTCAAAAGACCAAACAAATTCAGAATCTTTCATGAGTAAAGCAAACATGGGATTTGCTATGGTACTAAAATTAGCAATGAATCTGCGATAAAAACCAATGTGTCCTAAGAAACTGCATACATCAGTATGAGTTTGTGGAGGGGGAAGGTTTTTGATGACTTCAACCTTCTTAGGATCAACCTTGATTCCAAAAGAAGAGATATGATGTCCTAGAACAATTCCTTCCTCCATCATTAAGAAGCATTTCTCAGGATTAAGAGAGAGATGGTATGTTTCACAGCAAATCAACACTTTTTCAAATTGTTCTAATGCATATTCAAAACTATCCCCAAATACTGTGAAATCATCCATATAAATTTCAACACTTTCATTGGTTAAATCAGAAAAAATTCCTAAAACAACTCTCTGAAATGTTGCTGGAGCATTACATAACCCAAAGGGTAAAACTCTGTAAGCAAAGGTTCCCCAAGGACATGTAAAGGTAGTATTTTCCTGATCTTCTAGGGCAACTTGAATTTGGTTATACCCACTGAAACCATCAAGAAAATAGAAAAACTTTTTTCCAGCAAGGGTATCCAATACTTGGTCTATGAAGGGTAATGGGAAATGATATTTATGTGTAACCTTATTTAACTCTCTATAATCTACACATACTCTCATTTTATCATTTTTCTTTGGAATAACGACCAATGGTGAAACCCATTTACTATCTAAAATTGGATAAATGAATCCAACATCTAAGAGTTTTTCAATTTCCTCTTTCACAATCTCTCTTAGAGCAGGATTTAAGCGTCACTGAGGTTGTATTACTGGTTTTACATCTTCTATGTATATCCTATGTGTACATACCTCAGGATGAATGCCTATCATGTCCTTATAGTTCCAAGCAAAAGCTTGAACATGTTTCTGCAAAACTGCAAACAGTTTGGATTCCTAGTCATCAGTTAACCAGCTATTAATATTTAGAAATTTCCCTGGATGAACTTCAATTTGTTTGATCCCTGGATATATAGAATTAGCTGCTTCATAGCTATTGATCAATGCATTTAATGGACAATGATGTGGCTACAGATTATGAAATACTCTAGAATCTGACTCAGAGGTGATAACTGATGGAATCAGAGGACATTTGAAGGTGTTAAGGAGATGATGATGCCATCCATGAGGTAATGTGAATGATCTTTCCTAACTAGACATGGATGAAATTGGTTCTTCTTCCTTCCACAACAACTGATCAACAAGAATTTGATCATCAGTTAGTCCTTCTAAGTATAATGTTTCAACTAGGACAGTTTCATTCTCAAATATTTCTCTTTCTTGTGCAATGATTTCCTCAATATGTTCCTTCACTACGACTGTAGCCAAGGTAGCAATGGTTGCTTGTTCAGATTCTTCATCAGATTCAGGATACCAAATTTGTCTAGAAAATTTAGTTGAAGGTTGAGCTGGTGGATACAAAGAAATTTTTTGCAGGTTAATACCATTGGAAATGGTCATTTCCCCTGACCTGCAGTCTATAAATGTAGCTACAGTAGCCAACCAAGGTCATCCTAGAATGATAGGGTATCCATTGACTAAATTTCTAGGCTACAACACCAAGAAGTCTACAGGATATTCCCACGAAGAGACTTTAACGACCACATATTCTAAGATACCTTCGGGTTTAGCTACTGACCTATCTGCCATTTCTAAGACTATGGTGGTAGGACTGAGATTATGGAGTTACAATTTTTGCATTGTGTCTTTAGTCATTACATTAATTGTAGCTCCAAGGTCAATTAGCACATTAGGAATTTGCATCACTCCAATAGTAATCGTAACTCATTGGACTCGCTCGGGTCACTATACTTAGGAGGAACTAGTTTCCCAGCCAATAGATAAGCTAATTTCCCTTCTACCTGAACAGTTTTAGGAAAGGCTTTCTTTATTTTACCAGGTTTCTTGATACATAACTCCTAAATAGTCTTTTTGATTAAAGGTATATCCCTTATTGCTTACAAAAAAGGAAGAGACATTGACATCTTTTTGAGTTCTGTTACTAATTTTGATTCAGGGGTAGTATCAACATGATCAAACCTTTCAGGGTATGGTAAGGCTACTGGAGAAGATTCCTGCATTTTTGCTATTTTTTTTTTTTGTTGCAACGCCTCTTGATTTGGAGGTTCTTGTTTCTCACTAATTTCTTCAATGGTGGGTGGAACAGGTTCAGAGAAAATCTTTCCTGAATGCAGCTGGATGTTACTACAGTCAAGTACATGAACTGCAGCAGTGTCTTCAAACTCAGCCTCATAAACAAGGGCTGTTTGTCTGGCATTATTTGGGTTAGTCACAAGCTGAGCTGGGAGTGGAGGTTGTTTCACTGGTTGAGTTTGTTGATGTTGTATTCTTCCCTAAAAATTGGGATTAGGAGCAGGCAACAAGTTTTGAGCTTGTCCCTGATACTTTTGTTGTCCTTGATAGGGTTGATATTGCTGTCCTTGATAGGGTTGATATTGTTGTCCCCATATTTGTCCTTGTTGTGTCCACTGTGGAGGCATGGTATGCCAAGGTGGGTTCATCCATCTAGATTGTGACCAATCTGGAGGAGCTATCCAAGGTTGGTTCCAAGGTTGTGCAGAAACTTCTGCCTGTCCCCATGGCATATTCATATTCCAAGGAGATTGTCCCTAGTTTGGAAATCTAGGAGAATTGGGATATTGTGCATAACCACCACCAGATCTCTGACCAATAGCATTAAGTTCTTCTGTTTGGGTGCCCAAAACAGATTTTAGATGAGGCAACAAAGGGCATTTATTTGTTGAATGTTCCTTGGAACAAATTCCACAAATAGAAGTTTTGTTTAAGGGGCAATCCTGCAAGGCATGCTTACTCCTACACCTTGGGCAATAAATTGCTAAAGGTGGTGTAGAATTAGTTTTTGTATTTCTCTCACCTAATGCAGTATTAAGTTGAACAAGGATATCAGTTTTTAAATTGGCCATTTCCTCCATCAAATATTTTATGTCATTACTGCCAAAATTTTGCTTCTTTCTTCGATGGTGAGTGCGGGAGTAATTTCTGCATAACTCCACAATATCTTCAAGGTCAAGTTGATCTATGTCTCCTCTTCCCATTAAATCTAATACTTCCCTAGATTCATCTTGCAATCCTCTTAAGAAGATAGGTTTTAAGAAATATGGTTCTACAGCACCACACCTCTTTTGGACAAAGGCAAAGCGATCAAGATAATCTTCTAAACTTTTATCTTCTTCTTGCTTAATCCGAAACAACTCATCTTTTCTGTTTCGTACTCTACAATAATCCTGATATTTATGTAAGAATGCAGTCTCCATGTCATCCCAAGTACGGATTGAATTAGGTTCAAGATTACTCATAAACCATCGGAGAGCAGCATCCTTAAGTGTGGAAGGAAACAATTTCAATTTCTGATTATCATTTATGTAGTCATAAGTTTGACATAACACCTTGAATTCAAACAAAAATTGATCAGGATCTTCTGAAACAGTTCCCCTAAAAGTTTGCAATATGGATGGAGAAATAGTTTTCATGGGAGCATCTAAAGCTAGATCCAACCGTATGGGATATTCAAGTCTTAGGAGGATCATCAGCATACCCACCTAGTGGTGGTAGTGGTGCTGCCATAGTTGTTTTCTTTCTTGAGTTTGATGTGGATGGTTCAGACTTAAGGGAACGTTTAGCAGAAAGTGCTGCAAAAAGTTCTTACTCTAATCTGTCCAAAGCTTCAGTTGGTGAAGAAGGTATTTCTTGCTCTAGCAATTCTTCATCTGATCGTGAAGAACGCCTTGGTGGTTTAAAACTAGTCCTGATAAACCTCCCTCTTTCGTCTCTTGGCCTATGCATTCATGCCTATTCACTAAATAAACTGAAATGCAATAATTCAAAAATTGTAACACAATTCTTGATCTATTTCACTTTTTCTAACAACACCTATTTGTCCCCGACAACAGTGCCAAAAATGATGAGTGTCGTTGTTCATTCATCATTTAATCATTATATGTGTCAGTCTAGGGTGGTGTCCAAAGGTTGTATACGATAGAAGGTGTCACAGCTATAAGTTCAATTCATTCAAGAACAGGGTTTTATTGGTGGAACAATTAGTGTTTTTGGGGGTTTTTATGTGACCTCTAATTCCTAGAACTGAAAATCAACTTGCAAAAAATAAAGCTGAATTAAAACTTGTAAGAAAAGCAGAATCTGAAATAGCAAAAAATGAAATTTTGCTAAATTGAAATTAACAGAAAGGTAAATTGTAGAATTGAAATCACACACAGTTGTAGAAAAATAAACTAACTACAATTCCCTGAGCATGTTCTAAATATAGAAATTCAAACTATCATCTATTGCAAAACTGGAAAATGTCACAAATCTGGAAATTACAGTAAAATGATAGAAAATTGGAAATTGCTGCAAATCTGGAAAATGACAAAAAAATTGAAGTTGCTGCAAATATGAAACAGAAATATTGAAGTTGCATGGAATGATGGAAAAATGCTGTCAAGACTGAAATCTGAATTTAAAGTTGCTAAAGAAGTGAAAACTGGTAGAATTCTGCTAACTTGCTGCAACAAGAAATTAGCAATGTATTATGTCAGAAGATGCCTTCCTCCGGTCCTCGCAAGTGGCCATTGCTTCCAGAACCATATTAAGGTGAAGAGTTATGCTAAAGAAACTTAAATGCTAATCATCAAATCAACATGCTAATTGATAACTAAAAACTGTACCTTTTATTAAATTTGGAAATGCATTACAGTAATGCAGGAAAAACCTGTAGATTACTGTTCTGCTACAAAAACAACTGCACTCTCTATTTATCTATCTCCTATATGACTATATGCCTATATTCTATATGCTCAACCATGCTGGGAGCTCTCTTATTTATAATATTATGCTGATATACTTGATTACTAATTTGGGGATTTACAACTGTTTGCACAACTATTTCCTAGAATGCATGAGCTTGCTTTGTCAAAATTGATCTATTCAACCTTATTAAGCTGCATTCATTGAGAAAATCAGTTAACATGAGCTGGGAAAACTTTTTGGTCAATTGTCAATACTTTCCTCTACCGATCTATCGCTTTTTGACCATCTTCTGTTGTTCCTGCGCTATTCCCTATTCCTTCACTGCTTTGGAATAACAGGAAGTGACATTTAGTTATTATTTCATGCTCCAAACACATAGGGAAGAAGTATTTGACTGCCTAGAATGTTTTCCTTTATCTTGTACGTCCTTTTTGCATTGGTGGCATGTGCTGGAGTGACTGTTTCCAAGCCCTACTGTATATGTACAACTGGCTGGAACTGTCACAGTCATAGTCTGTTTTCCTACACAGTCAGCTACAGGGGACAAGGTCTTTGGTGCCTTTTGCAATTGAATTAGTTAAAATAGAGGAATATTACTATTAAGCACCAAAAATTCAACAATTACTACTGATTCTGAATCACTACTGATAAATTAGCTGAAAAATAGGTGAAACTGCAGAAAGGAACAAGAAACAGAATATATGCACTTAACATTTCAGAATATGCAAATATCATTACATAATGCATTTTATCCAAAATTAGCATAGAAACATAATAAAAAGTGTGATTCAAATAAGTAGAATGTATCCAAAAAGTGTTCATAGATGAGGCAATTCCTGGCCTCATCAGCAGGGGTGTGATTGTCTTTGTCAATGATTCATTGAACAAACTCAATTCACACGATTGAGTGTGTGATTGTTGATTACGATTATGAATGTGCTTAATATGACTACCCCCTCAAGTGATGAGTAAATGAGGGAGTGACCAGTGATAAAAACAATGAGTCACTTGACACATATGACATTGTTAGGGTTTCCTCCAATTTTACTCATTGAAAAATATAGCATTTTTTGAGAGGAATTTGGTGATTTTGCTTATGCTGTATGGAAGAAAGGAGCTAAAAAATTTATTCTTGTGGTGTGGTCCAAAAAAAATGGCCTTATTAGTGTGTAAAGTAAAGAATTTTCAACTTCTCCAAGAGCAATTTAAATTCCTTTTTATCCTATGTGAAATTTGACCAAATTTGAGCTATTTTTGGTGGGTTTTAGACCCTTTTTGGTGCATTTTAAGCTATTTTTGTGAAATTTTTCTGTGGTTCTCCTAGGGTGGGATGGTGGCCTATTCCATGACCATACCAAGGTGGTATGGCCAGTCAATCATCCGCTTGGCTCACCCCAGGATGGTCAAGGCCCTAGGAGGGTTATTTAAGCCAAAAATGGGTCATTTGGGCTCATTTGTGCATTTGCAACTTTTGAGCTTGAGAGGTGAGGAGGAGGAGAAATATTATGAGAAGTGGAGCACTACTAAAATAATCCTACAATCACCATGATCCAGTGTGCAGACTCATTCGGTGGTGGAGCCAATGTGAGATGGGTAAGAATTTGGATTTCTTACTCCATTATGCTTGAAATTGAAATTGAAATTATGGCTTATTTTTGCTTTTTGACAGAGCACACTAAATTTTTGGTAATTAAACCTTATTAGGGATACCCTATAATTTTTTATGGTTGTTTTTGTGTTTTTATGTGATTTTATTGCTTTTTAGGACTTTAATTTGCTGTTATTTGCCTGTTTTTGAGGGCCTGGAAGGCCCAATTTTGCCCAGTTTGGGGTCCATCCTGGGGTAGGACGGCAAACCTGAGATATTTAGGGGCCATCACAGGGTGGGATGGTCACAAATTTGGATGCTATCCCAAGGTGGAACGACCACAAACTAGCTTGAAAAAGGACCCTTTTATTTGTCTTTTTTGAGTGTTTTTGGGGCATTGTGAAGCCTTTTTGGAGCCTATTTTTGATCGACTTGTCTTTGCCAGGTGGTGAAGAGTCGGTGTCAAGTTTTGACCCTCTTTTATACCACAAGAGAATTATTGAATAATGTATATTGGGAGTGGCTTTATGCCATTGGCCTCAAGCAGGTGACGCGGTTAGAGCCTATGTTAGGCGACCACTCTTACTTGAAAATGCTTATTGACCTATGGGACCCACACACCAACACCTTACACCTTCTGATAGGGGAAATGATGATGACATTGGAGGATGTCTAACAAATATTATGAATTATGATCGAGAGATTTTTGATTGACTCTACTCATCGGGATCAGAGAGACGTAGTTATGGAGAGGTACTTTGGTAGGGGGCCCGAGAGGTAGGGCAGAGTCGACACTGGGTAGGTGACATGGGTCATTATGCCTAGTGTTTTGTAGGACTCATAGTAGTTGATGTGTTCTGGAGACCCTACAAGAATTTCCTAGCATGGGCTGAGGCTAAGGTGCAGCTTCGTCGAGCGAGGCAAGGGAGATGGTTGGTTGGTTGACATGGGATAGAGTGGGAGTTCTTTCCATATGCTCAGGTTATACAGAAGTTTAGGCTATGATAGGGATTGCTCAGTGAGCTAGTGGTTTACCTGAACTATGGGTATGAGAGGAAACTGAGGTGGCCAATGGTGGAGGCGGTTAGCAGGGATGCGGAACCTGTAGTATACATTATAGACGTGGATGATGTTGGGACTACAAAGGAGTATGACTCTTGGTGGGTGACGCACTTGTGGTGAGGAGAGGGGCCATTGGGAGGGGTGCAGTAGGGGTAGTAAGGGAGGCTTATTAGGAGGCTCCTAATGAGTACCAGGTCAAGATAGCTGAGTGGCATGGGCATGGGTGCATGGAAGATGAGCAGGTAGACCTCTTGGACTTAGGAGATCAAGGTGAATTTGGGGATGATGATACTGGGGATCAGGGGGTGTAGACACAATAGGTGGAAAAGGGTGAGATAAATACTGAGCTATGGGATCAGTTGATTAGGATTAGGTAGGAGAGAGATATATTTTGGACATAGGTATAGGATGCTCAAGCCGAGATAGCAACTCTATGGACACAGTTGCGATCTCAAAGCCCTAGGTAGGAAGGATCCAATAGTGAGGATGTGGCTAGGCTATAGGTGAAGGTGACACAACTCTATTTCATAGTGAAGACCTACCAGGTGTAGTACTGATGGAGGTAAACCTATATAGATGAGCTGGAGAATGAGGTGGTGCACCTTGGAGGGCATCTACCAGATGATTTAGCTATGAGTAGATCACACCAGAGTTGGTGGAGGAGGATAGGGCAGTCTTCAGCTAGGATGGAGGCACCTGGATCTAGGCAGTGGGCTAATAGGTCAGGTGGTAGCAACCATGTGAGTTCACAATAGACTTCGAATGCAAGTGGAAGTGTGAGTCATAGCATTGGTCCTACGTGACCATGGTTATTGGGACTCTAATTTTTGGATGTTTTAGCATTGTGAAGTCTAAGGACTCAATTTATTGTAGCCAAATGGCAATATGATGTATCTTTTTTTCACCCATACATATATACATATATATGAGCTTTTATGTGGTTTATCATCATGTGTTTATTTCTTTATGAGATGTATGCAATATTTTTATTTGCTTTATGATAGGATGATGGATATTTATCATGTATGCATATGTTATGATTTGATTTGATTTGATGCTATGCATGAATGCATCTTGATATGGATGATGTATTGATCTAGATGATGAAATATATATACTATATGACATACTATGTTAGCATCATATACTGTATAGAATTCATCAATCCATGTGTAATGTTGTCCTGAGACTATGTGATGGATTTATGAAAATGCAAACTAAAATAAATTTGATAGAATGGAATGAGTAAGAGGATGCTATAGGATGTATTTGAGCTTTTTAGGAGACTCAAACACTCTAGTCAACTGGTCAAAATTATATACTAACCATGAAATAATTTTTTATGAGGTATGAATCTGCTAGGATGACCAAGATACTCAATATCCCTGTGTGCAAGTGAGTTAATTTTGTGATAGGCATAAGATTACCCCAATGTCAAATGGGATTATGCAACTCATCCATACTGAAGATCACCCCATGAGTAGCATAATCCTAGGTCTTGTACTTAGTTGGATTAGACCACTAGGTAGTATAGGCTACCAAAAGCTAGATCATCCACATGTAAACATTGGTCTGCAAACATGCAAAAGCTAATGTGATAGACATATCGTCATACATAAGGATACCACCATTGCCAAGTAGGCTATCCACCAAACCTTTAATGAGGATCACCTAATGGTTTTTTGAATGCTAAGAATTCCAAGGATTCAAGTTCAATTTCATTTATTTGAATTCAAGGGTATTTTCTCATGTGTAGTGATGATAATCACTATTTATTTTGTATTTTGTTTTCTTTGAGCAAGGGATTTAGGGAGTGGTGATAACCACTGTTTATTTTGTATTTTGATTTTTTTTTTGGATTTTGACTTTGTTGATAGTGGTGAGAACCACTGTTGACTTTGGGGAATTGGGTAAGGAGGAGCTTGTCCTTTTGCCAATTCTCAGCATTCTTGAACCATCCACACAGGGGGATGAGCAGGATAACCTTTTTGCTTAAGGTAACCTAGACCACTTTGTAGGTTTCATATTTCCTTGTGCAAAAATTGGATTTAATGTGAAATATGTGTTGGGATTTTGATGTATACAAGGTACAATCTAAGCAAGACTCTACCTCCTAAAAATTAGGATAGCTTTATACAAAATTTGAAAAGAAAACTAGATATGGCTGAGTGACTGACAACCCTAATGAAATTCTAGAACAATTGGCTAGGTGAAGGGAATGAACACAAATATAAAAAGTGGGAAATGTAAGTGGAAATGATATGTGGAATATGAAATGATGTGAATGATGACTTGAAAAACATAGATTTTGAATGATGACTAGTGTACAGTCGTAGTGCTAGACATGTATGAGCAACTCTAAAATGTAAAGTGCAATGATGAGTATGCCTAATGCAATTGATTGTATAATGCAATGGTATGCAATGTAATGAAATGTAATATTTTTGTATTTTTTTTGTTTTGATAATGTTTTTGGATTTTTGATATTTTGATGATGTTTTTGGATTTTTGACATTTTGATGATGTTTTTGGATTTTCATTGATGTATATGTATGTACATGTGACCAATAGGTGTGTTAGATGCCATTGGGACTTTTTAGGTGACCAAAGAGCTTATGGATGCCTTTGGGGATTTTTGGGTTGACCAAGCAGGTTACAGACACCCTTAGAGCATTTTAGGATGACCTAGACGGTCCTAGACTACTTAGGAGTGTTTTGGGTTGACCAAGTGGGTTGTAGATACCCTTAGAGCCTTTTGGGGTGACCTAGATGGTCATAGACCACCTAGGAGCATTTTGGGTTGACAAAGCGGGTTGTAGACACCCTTGGAGCATTTTGGGGTGATCTAGATGGTCATAGACCACCTAAGAAAATTTTGGGTTGACAAAGCGGGTTATAGACACCCTTGGAGCATTTTGGGGTGACCTAGATGGCCGTAGACTGCCTAGGAGTATTTTGGGTTGACCAAGCGGGTTGTATACACCCTTGGAGAATTTTGGGGTGACCTAGATGGTCATAGACCATCTAGGAGCATTTTGGGTTTATCGAGCAGGTTGTAGACACCCTTGGAGCATTTTAGGGTGACCTAGACGGTCGTAGACCACCTAGGAGCATTTTGGATTGACCAAGCAGGTTGTAGATACACTTGGAGCATTTTAGGGTGGGCCACAACACTCTAGGAATGGAAAGGCCATAAATGAAGGATGTTCAAGGGTTTAGGATCCTCGATTCCATAAAGGGAGGCTAGGCGATAAGTTTCGGGTCTGATCTAACTAGTGATAGGCATAAAAAAACCACAAATGAAGGATGTTCAAGGGTTTAGGGTCCTCGATTCCATCAAGGGAGGCTAGGCGATAAGTTTTGGGTCCGATCTAACTAGTGATGACAAAGGGACCTAACCAGTTTACCATAAACTTGTCCCGCAAATGGGGTAGGAAATTAGAATTTTATTGATTCTATTTTAGAATGAGATCACCAACCTGAAAGTATCTAGGATGGAATTTCATATTGTAGGCTCTCTTAAGTCACTGTTAATAAATGCGTAGGTGCTCAAGAGCATTAAAACGATGTTAATCAAGCAACGTAAGCTGATCTAGGTGAGCCTACAACATGGTGTCATCATCAATGAACTTGGAGCAGACCCCTATGGGTCGCTCTACCAATGCTCTGAGTCTTATAATTAAATTATTTACTTAACAAAAATCTGCATAGAATAATAAATCAAATGCAAAATTAAAAATGATGAACCAATGATATAAATTGGACAACCATTTTAGGTGGGCACTTCCTCGTCGTAAAGGCTCAATGTGAATAGCGCAGATGAAAAGAAAAATAAAGTATGATAGATAATTTTAACTAAAATATCTAATAATAAATATGAAATATTTCACATGGAAAACCTAGCCGATAGGCTAGGTTTGGTATGTAGTATGACTCCCCTCCTCGAAAAGCTTTGTACTCAAAGATGGAAATGATTGGAAAATACTTTTAGATTCCCAGGTTGCATCTTCTTCAGGTAAATCCTACCACTTGATGAAAAATTCTTGGATGTGATGAGATATGAGTCTGCGTGATCTAGTTTGTAGCACTTCTTTTGGTTGTAGATGGGTACGCCCTTCTTCATCCAACACTGGTAATTTTGATTGAGAGTGTACCTTCTAGCCAATCACCTTTTTTATATAGGAGACATGAAATACTAGGTGTATGCGAGAGGATTGGGGTAACTCTAATTGATATGCTACCTCACCAATGTGACGCACAATTTTATAAGGACCATAGAATCATGGTGACAACTTCTGACTAGATTTGAGATTCAATGATAACTGTTTGTAGGGCTAAATATGTAGGAATACCATATCACCAATATTGAATGTTCGTTATGAATGCTGCTTGTCCTGTTGCTGCTTCATACAATTTTATGGTTGGACCAAATTATATTTCAAGATAGTGAGCATTGCTTGTCGCTTCTATAACCAATCATCGACTTGAGCCACTTTGGAAGATCCTGGTACATAATCGACAATTGTTGGTGGCTTTGTTCCATATAATGCTTCAAAAGGAGACATCTTAGTGGAAGAATGATAAGAAGTATTGTACCACCATTCCGCCAATGACAACCATTGACTCCATTGATATTGTTTATCCTGAATAAAACATCTTAGGTAGGTACCCAAATATTTGTTAACTACCTCTGTTTGACCATCTGTTTGTGGATGGTATGCAGAAGACATATTTAATTTGGTACCACTAAGTTGAAATAATTCTCTCCAAAAATTGCTGGTAAATATGGAATCACGATCAATTACAATATTTTTGGGCATTCCATGTAATTTAAAAATTGATTCCATAAATACCTTGGCCACTTTGCTTGCTAAAAATGGATGTTGTAAAGCCTAAAAATGAGCATATTTGGAAAGGCGATCAAATACCACAAAAATTACTATTTTTCCTTCTGAATTAGGAAGACCTTCAATAAAATCCATGGAAATATGTTCCCACTGGCGATCCGAAATAGGTAACGGTTGAAGCAATCCTGGTGATTTGATTATTTCCCCCTTATTGCGTTGGAAAATTTCACATTCATCTACCCATTGCTTATTCTCTGCATTTAATCCTTTCCAACAAAAGGATTGTTTAACCTGCATGTAGATTTTCAAAAACCCTAAATGTCCTCCTGAAGGAGAAGCATGTGACTCTTCTAGAATCTGTAATTTGATTGGTGAATTATGAGGGATGTAAATATGATTCTTCTTATGTAATATTTGTCCATCATATGCAAAAAGAGGGTACTTAGAGGAACCCATAGATAACTCTTGAATTATTTGAGATGTTTCACTGTTGGACAACTATTCTTCTTGTAACCTGAGACACCCACTGCGAACATGTTCCTAAAATGGCATTAATAACTACTTCATCTTCGTATTTTCTAGATAAGAAAGCATTTGTTCTAAAAAATGCTTGAGACTGATGTGATTGGTTTTAATAATAAATGGACTATTGATTAAGTAATGCCTCCATTTTTCCATTGCATGTAAAAAAACCAACATTTCTTTTTCATAGGTGGATTTACCCAAAATTTTCCCTAAAATTTGTTTACTTTCGAATGCCAAGGGATGACCCTCTTGCATTAGTACTGCACCAATACCTATTCATGAAGCATCACATTCAATGACAAATGGTTTTTGAAGAGTGGCCAAAACTAGAGTCGTACATATGGCCTCCTTGAGAGCCTCGAAAGCTTTAGTAGCTACTACTGACCATTGAAAATCATCCTTCTTGGTGAGATCCGTGAGAGGACCCACAATTTTACCATAGTCACGCACAAATTTGTGGTAATAGCTCATGAGACCCAAAAAACCATGAAGTTTTTTGATGGTTTCAGGTAGGGGCAAATCTTGTATTGCCTTAATATTATTGGGATCTACCTTAACACCTTCATGAGATACCATATGCCCGAGGTACTCCACTTATTGAAAACTGAAGGAGCATTTAGATCTTTTGACAAACAACTTTTCTTTTGCGTAGGATATGAAGAACTCTGTCCACATGTACTAAATGATATTTCCATGATTTTCTATAGATGAGTATGTCATCAAAGAAGAATAGAACATATTTTCATAGGAATGGGCGAAACACTTGGTTCATGAGACTTTGGAATGTAGATGGTGCATTAGTGAGACCAAAAGGCATGACCAAAAATTCATAATGACCTTCATGAGTTTGAAAGGCTATTTTTGGAATATCCTCATCCCTAACTTGGATTTGGTGGAACCCTGAGCGTAAGTCCAATTTGGTGAAGAATTTGGCACCATGTAGCTCATCTAGTAAATCATCAATGAGAGGAATAGGAAACTTATCTTTGATTGTGATTTTATTGAGAGGATAAAAATCTGGACACATACGCCAAGAATTGTCTTTTCGACGAGCTAAGACGACAGGTGAGGAATAAGGACTAGTACTATGATGGATGACACCCTGGTCTAATAGTTCTTGGAAAATCTTCTCAATTTTTGTTTTTTGGGGTTGGGGATATCTATAAGGACGACCATTGGGTGGAAGAATACCAGAAACTAGATGTATGGCATGGTCATGAGATATTTTGGGGGGTAGGCTTGTGGGTTATTGAAAAACCTCCTCATAGTTAGACACAATATTTTGGAGATCTTCCTCTTTGATTTCTGGCATAGCTTGTTCTAATTTTTCAATGCAATTGATTCGGGCTATGAATACCCCACCATATTTTCTTAAAAAAATTTCCATGCTATGTGAACTTACAACTTTTGATGGAGGTGTGGGTAGTCCTTGAAGACAGATGGTCCTTCCATTGGCTTGCCATTCCATAAAGTGATGTTTGTGATTAAAACCCACGGTGGTTTCCAATTGTTCCATCCATGCAACACCTAAAATAACCTTTGAATTTCCTAATTCCATAACAAAAATAGGACCTTGCCAAGTATACGTACCCAATTGTAGTGAAATGGAAGATGTCTTATTGAGACATTGAGAAACTTCCCTGCTTGCCATTCTAACTTGAAATCGATCTTGACTAGAAGAGTAGACGTGCAGACCCAGTGTCCTTGCAAGTCTTGCATCAATGAAGTTGTGAGTACTTTCGAAATTAATTAGTACTATCACCCGTTGCTTTCGAATGAAACCTGCCACCTTGATTGTATGGTGAGAAGATAACCCCATAAGAGCATGTACTAAAATAGTCATGGTATCCTCCTCAGCGACAAATTTATCTTGTGCATTTTGGTCCTCAACTGGGAGATCCTCAGGTGCATCGTACTCCTCTATTTCTTCTTCCTGGTCAGCATATTCAATTTGAAAATTTTGTCATGGTGTACATGCTTGATTTTTTTGATGTTGAGTGTGATATTTGTAATAGAAGTATCGTGACGGTTGATCATTTTTACGAAAAGAGTTGTTGCGGAATGGAGGTCGACCATATGAATCACGTCATGTGGATGATCCTATGTGTGCCTTTGTTTCTGCTAAGTCAACAATCCTTATACACTCATCCAACTTGGATGGATTTTGTAGGTCCACCTCAACTTTAATATGTACTTTTAATCCATTTTAAAAAGCTGCTACTACCACATCCTGTGGTAGGTATTCTGCATAGGAAAGCATACTAGTGAATTCAAAAATATAGGCCCCTACTGATCCTATTTTCTTGAGTGACAATGATCGTACTATGTATGAACTCATGGGACCTTTATCGAATCTGTGAAGAAAGGCTCTTTTGAAAGTATCCTAATATAATTCATCTTGGGGATCCTCACGTTTATACCATGTAAACCATTGATAAGCTTCAGTGCCAAATTTATTTGCTATAAAAGGGACCTTGTCCTTGTCTAGAAATTTGTAAAATTCTAAGATGCCATCCACTTTTGCAATCCACCCTCGTGGATCCTGGCATTCAAAGGTAGGCATATCAATGCATGGATGATTGACTCCCATTGGACCTCTTGGTTGGGAGTGGAAATTATTTCTATATTGTTCTTCATTACTTCTCTGTCTCTGGTTGTTATTTTGATAGGGTCTATTAAACCCTCTTTGTTGCTCCATAGTTTCTTCATTACCCCTATCCTCAATATTTTGATGACCATTATGAGTTAGGTATTGACTAGTTTGACCTCTATGGTGTGTGTAGTCGTCATTGTAAACATCCGTACTCCAGTGATTGGAGCTAGAAGGATTTGGTTGGGGTGGTTGCTGAGATGTGTTGAAACTTGCAGTCATCATCTGAAGATTTACCATTAAATATTTTAACACCTAATCATTGAGCATTGGACGATTACTATCTACTTGGGTGATGTTTTCTTGTGCTAAATATGGAGAAGAATTGGATGCCATTGGGCTGACCACTAGATGACTCAGATTAAAACTACCAATTATGAATAGAGAAGGAGATTTTTTTGTACCTAGGCTTCGAAGAGCTCTTATAGAGTTATTGTTGGGAGTTTTCGAGCTTGTTAATCGTCCTTCAGATCCTTTGATACAACTTCTACTCATGCATTTTTCAAAGTCCCCTGCTTAGGAACCTTTAAGCTTCAATTTTTTTGAAAACATTTGTTAAATTGTCCAAAAATGTGGGTTATATTCTGCCTAATTGTCACTCCAACTGTGATGCGGATTTGAAGTTTGGCTCACCTCCTTTGACAAATTTTGACAATTTCCTTAACAAATTTTCAATTTTTTTAACAACTTTTCAATTTTCTTGAGAATTTTGTTTTGAAAAACAATTTGATTTTGACCACGTTTAGAGTTTTGACACTAACAATTTTATTTTATTTATTCAAAGAGATAAGGCCGAAACGACACTAGACTATCGATGCGATAGGACACGACTATCGACGCGACATGACACACGACATCAGACATGACTTATTGAAGTGATACAAGATACGTGGACGATGGACAATAATGAAAAATGAGGAAGACACAACAACGAACGAAGGGACTTAACACAAGATACAACACGACAAGGTTAGGACAAAACTAGGTGGACATGCAACACGTGACCCTGAGCAAAAAAGGTATTTAACATAAGGTACGATAATCGAAGGCGACAGCTGGAAGACACGAAGGACGCTGGATAGGACAACTTGACATAGCAATATCGAGATGAAGTAGGAACCACGACAATGGGAACACGTCACAACAAAGGTACCAATCGAAAACAAGGATAAGACAACACATGGATGCTTAGAAAGACACACGCATAAGGGGTACTGGTGTGACCGAAGCCACATTGTAGTAGAGGCTTATTGCACCTTTTAAACCACTGTATGCCCCCACTATGCTGAATGTGGGATATTAGTCCAAAGCACGTAAAAAAAAAGTACTAATTTTTTGCAAACCTTAGTCTTACCATATAGTATATTTCGAATCTCGAACGCTGGTTGGTCGGCTGCCTTGCGTCTGTAATTAATGTGTTTCTGTGGCAATTTCGTGCATGTTCTTCAGTGATTTTATTTCTTAATAAAAATGATTGAGCTACCTCCCGATAGTGCTTTGATTTAACATTTCGAAAGATCATTAAATATGATCTTGCCACCTATTTGTTTGCGCAAAAGGATGCGTTTGGAGTTAATCAAGAATGCCACTAGATAAACGGTCAGTCACTATTTTTTTTGACGTCATCACTTACGAACATCGCTTCAACTTGCAAAATTAGAAAACTGCCCGCCATGAATCATTTGGGGATTGGATGCTATTTTTGTTGGCGAAATTTAAATTACACTTTCATACGTTTGAAACTGTAACTTTGCGATGTGATTCGTTTGTTTTGAATCGTGATTGCTATGTTCACCACCCAACACTTATAAATTGTTTTGAAAACATTTCGATCTTGATATTGCAGTGCCTGCTATCGGATGCGCATGGAGATTGCCCAGTAAGTTGTAACCAGTCTCATGATACCACTTGGAGTAGACC
Source organism: Wollemia nobilis (assembly GCA_028583015.1). NCBI lineage: Eukaryota > Viridiplantae > Streptophyta > Pinopsida > Araucariales > Araucariaceae > Wollemia > Wollemia nobilis. Next base: position 28,335,908 of record JAQPPZ010000856.1, on the reverse strand, counting down.
CCTACGGGTCACTCTACCAATGATCTGAGTCTTATAATTAAATTATTTACTTAACCAAAATATGCACAGAATAATAAATCAAATGCGGAATTAAAAATGATGAATCAATGATATAAATTCGATAGCCACTTGAGGTGGGTACTCCCTTGTCGTAAAGGCTCGATGCGAATAGCGTAGATGAAAAAAAAAAATGACGATAAATAATTTTAACTAAAATATCTAATAATAAATATGAAATATTTCACATGTCGGCTAGGTTTGGTATGTAGTAGAACTCCTGCATGGATATGCACAGTGATGGGATTTCCAAATCTAGAGGTATGGCTACCTCGATGCCATACACTAGTGAAATTAGGGTTACCCCAGTGGGTTTTCGAAGGCTAGTTTGGTAGGCCCATGGAGCAAGGGGTATTTGCATGTGCCAATTGATGTGATTATCTTTAACTATTTTTTTCAATATGTCAATCAACATTTTGTTTGATGCCTCTGCTTGCCCATTTGCTTGAGGATAATAGGGCATTGAAAATTTGTGCTGGATATTATACTTTGTTGCCAAAGCAAGCACATATTTATTCTTGAATGATATCCCATTATCAAAAATGATCTTGGATGGAATACCAAAATGACAAATGATATTGTGCAATATGAACTCCGCTATGCGGGGTCATGTCATGGTGGTAAGGGGAATTGCTTCCACCCACTTTGTAAAATACTCGATAGCTGTAATGATAAATGTGTGATAGCCCAAAGAGGTAGGCAAGATTTTCCTGATTAAATATAACCCCCATTGCGAGAACAACCAAGCTGATTGGATTGGTTGCAAATCCTGAGAAAGTATATGTGTTATGTTAGCATGGTGTTGAAACTTCATGCACTTCTTAACATATGCACAACAATCTTGCTCTAAAGTTGGCCAATAATAGCCAATTCGAAGAATGTTCTTTGCGATGGCCATGCCACTGAAATGGCTATCACAAGTATCGTTGTGTGCTTGGGCCATTGCCCAAACTAACTCTTGATGCTCTAAGCAATGAAGGAGGATTCCTTCATAGCCCCGATGATACAAAATATCTCTGAGCAAGACATTTTTATTGCCTTCTATTTAAATTTTCTTTTGGTGACATGTGAAAATCTAGGGGGAAGATTACCAAGCTTTAGGTACTCCCTGATTTGTGTAGACCAGTCCTGTAGTGAGGAAGCCTTGATTGCATGAATTTCCTATCCCTCTTGAAGTTCCTCTCGAGCGAATGCTGATTAGGAAAGAACCTATAAGAATAGCATTGAACTGCTATCAAAAGGGGTTTGAGGGAATAAAATCCCCCAAGCAGCATGATTCAAGCACTCGTGAATGTGTGAGAATATATCTTGATGAGGTTCAATTTGAATCAAGTGGACCTCTGGCATGTCTTGAGTGCTCTCACACTCAACCGCAGATTACGATAGCGTTTTGACCTGAATGGTTGTCATATCATCAGTAGGGTTCTATGAGATCAAGGACCTAAGGGAGGCCATAGTATCCGTAAAATTATTAGATGATCAAGGGAGTGCCTTGATGTCATACCATTCGAACATTTCTAGGAGTTTTTCCATAAGGGCTTTATAGGCTTGCAAAACTGGATACTTGAACTAAAAAATCCCTCTGACCTAGTTGAAAATGAGCAAGGAGTTGCAAAAAATGTTGAGCTTGGTTATTATCATGGCGATAGCCATTTGAAGACCTATGAGCAAGACCTCATACTCGGCATTGTTGTTTGTGCACAGGAAATCAAGTTTAAATGACAGGGGTATGGGAGCCCCGTGTAGTGTGAAAAACACGATTCTTGCACCACCCCCTTGCTCACACTTAGAGCCATCAAAGAACAAAGTCATATTGTCTTGCGCTTCAGGTTTGTTAAAATCAAGTGATTCAGATAGGTTGAAGACTCCATCGTCGGGAAGTTCCATGCCAAGAGGCTGATCATCCAGGAGAGGAGCCTCTATGAGTTGATCGGTGATGACTTGAGCCTTGATTGATTTTTCCCCAATAAATTCTAGGTCGAAATCCATCAAAAACATGATCCATTTTATTGTGCAACTATTGTTATAAGTGTGACTCATCATGTATCGCAATGGATTCTATTTTGATACAACATAGGTGGTATGGTTAAGCATGTAATGGTATAGATTCTTGGTGGCAAAGACCACCACTAGGCATAACTTTTCAACATATGTATATTTAATCTCATGGCTAACCAAGGTGCACCTAAGGTAATAGGTAGCCTGTTCCTTATGCAATTCATTGTTCTGGGCTAACATGGTGCCCAATGTAATCTCAGTGGTTGATATGTATAAGTGGAATGAAACTCCTAGTATAGGTGGGGCTAACACTGGCGGTGAAGCCAGGTATTTTTTGATGGAATCAAAGACATCCTGGAATTCATGATCCCAATGGAATGCGACCCCCTTATGCAATAATTTATTTATGGGTCGACACTTGTACAACAATTGTGCTATGAAGCATTTGATGGATGCTATCTTACCCTACAGGCTTTGGAGCTACTTAATAGTAGTTGGGGGAGGCATCTCGAGGATTACCTTGACCTTGTTAGGGTTCACTTTGATGCCTCATTTAGAAACTATGAATCCTAAGAGTTTTCTAGATGTGATGCCAAAGATGCACTTCTTGGGGTTCAGTCTCACATTATGCTCAATAAGGCGATCAAGGACTTTGCGCAAGACATCGAGATGCTCATGGCGTAACAAATATTTAGCCAGTAAGTCATCCATGTAATATTCCAAAATATTATGCATGTAGTCATGGAAGATGTACGTCATGGCACGCTGGTAGGTCGCATCAATGTTTTTAAGGCCAAAAGGCATGACCTTATAGCAAAATGTTCCCGAAGGCGTTGTGAACACCGTTTTAAGTTGGTCCTTCGGATTGATACGAATCTGATTGTATCCAAAGAAACCATCCATGAGGGATAAAATTTCATGGCCTACTATGGAATCTACCAGGATGTCAATGCTTGAAAAAGGAAAATCATCCTTAGGAATCACTTTATTTAGGTCTCAAAAATTGGTGCAAATATGAATTCTCCCATCAAGCTTTTTGACGGGAATCATGTTGGAAAACCATAGTGGATAGTCTACTGAAATGAAAAACCTAGCATCCAAAAAATTTTGTAGCTCATCTTTGACCATTAGGGCTACTATGGGATGCATATTTCTTAGCTTTTGTTTAATAGTTTTGGTCTTGGGGTCAAGTGTTAGATTGTGGGTGACTAGATTTGGATCCAGTCCTGGCATGTCTTTGTAGGACCATGCAAAAGCTTCCTTCTTATTTGTGAGAAGGGCTATGTAATTAGTTTAATATTTGGGGGATAGGTTTTACCCTAACTTGATATACTATAGATTTTTAGGATCTAAGCCAATATCTTTGTCAATCATAGGCTCAATTGACATATGCGATACCTCCTCCAATTGGTGAGGAGTAGGGATTAGGTGGATGTCATCAACTAGATTTAGATCAATAATTGGAACCGCAAGTTCCTCCTCAACATGGAAGACATCATGAGTAGTCCTTGGAGAGAAATTAAATGGTTGTAGTATCTCATTGCAAGGCTAGTACTCAGAAGGCGATGGAAGTAAATCTCCTTGATCAAATTCAATTACCCCCAAGTCGAGGTGCAACGGCTCCAATAGGTTATTCATATCTTGCAAGGGCTCAAACAAGTCTATAGAAATCATGTTTAATGATGGATGATTTCCCCTATGCGATGGGTGATGTTCATGGAAATTAGGACACTGTAAGACTTCAAGAGGTTGTTGCGGTGGAGGTTGAATGACTGGAGGTGGTCGATGTTGCTACGGGTGAGCTTGCTCCTCTAGAGGTAGAAGTTGTCACTAGATGGTATCATGCACAAATAAAACTTATCCTCATCATCTAAAGTGATGATTCACACGTATTCTCCATCAGATCTATTAGAGTCAATCAGCGAGACTCCATAATCTGACTCATCATTGGATGTCCACTCGTAAGGGGACCCTAGATCCTCTTCGTCACTATCATGGGGAAGAGTGCACAAACCTTCACCTCTCTCATAATATTGGATGACATCGCAAGGTGGGTCATCATCTCCCAAGGGCATAGGGAAGTAGTCCCCCAGTGAGTAGACACGATTAGGGTTGGCATAAGGATCTCGTGCAAGCTCATCCCTAAAGTCTAGTGTCATGCACTCTAAGCTATTTGTGAGGATGTCTAGGGACATAGGCTTGTTGTGTCCCAGACCAGATTTGTCATAAGGTATTTTATACTATGGTTGATAAGGGACTTTGGTGCCTTGTTCATACCGAACCAACCCATAAACATACAAATTACAGAGGTGAAGTGCAAGAACCCTGATGTTATTGTATAAATTTGATAAATAATTTAATATAAAATGTAATCAAAGGCCACTTAAAGGGATCTCCCTCCTTGCAACTTATAGGGGGCTACATATTTAGAATATATGCTTCTTATTATTCTTCTTCGATGATTTGTGTGAATGACCAACCTAATATATATATCTACCCTAAAGCTACATTGGTGAAGAGACGTTATGGTTCACATTATGAAGAGACGTGATGGTTCACATTATGAAGAGATGTGATGGTTCACTTTATGTGTTAATAATATAATAATTAAATGATTAATAATACTAACTAATACTAACTAATAATGTTAGGATGGAGGATCCTAACATGCCACCCTCCTTAAAAAGAGCTTTGTCCTCAAAGCTCAAAGTGAGAAGCTTTGTCCTTTGTTTTCCAAGAAGGATTTATGTAAGTTCTTGGACTATTTTAATGTCATCCTTTCATAGGCAGGGATATCGAGAAGGATGAAGTGTTAGAAGGGGGTTTTAAAAAAAAATAGTAAATGTGTGATGATGAGGTAAGGACAACCCTTGGGGTTCTTCAAACGCCTTAAAATGATGCATACAAATAGGTGGTAAAACTTCTACATTCTCCTATTGTTCCTTGGGAGAGGTAATGGAGGAGTGTGCAATCACCTTTTTGCCTTATTTTTTAATAGGTTTGACCCTATGGTGATAACTCACTATTGGAGAGGAAATTGAGTGTAGTTCTTTTAGAGTGCATGTTTGGCCATAATGAGTCACTTCAAAAATGTCTACCTCATCCTTACCTAATATATCGATCACTTCTGTTATATCGACCTCATTGTATTTATTGTTGTGAGTAGGTGCACCAGACACTTCGAAAACAAATACCCCATCTTCGCATCTTAGGGATTGACAAGGATCAACTTCCTTCAATAAATACAACATTAGTGTAATGCATTTCTGATGGGATCCAAATTGCTCATCACAATTATCGCAGAGATCTTTCGGTTGTCGTTCCTTCACTTACTTCGAGCTGAGGTAATCAACATGCAAGGGTCGATTAGGTTTTGGGGCATCATAAGTGGTTTGTGCTTTCCCAATAGATGTTTTTCCTAATCGACGTTGATTATTGAATTTGTATTTAGCTAATTTGGCCAATCCATAGGTCTACATCATGGTATAGGGATTGAACCTTGTCACCTCCATTCTAATTTCCTCTTTCAATCCACTAATGAAGCTATTGATGAGAATTGATTCATCCAACCCTGTGTTGTGTTTGGTGATATCCTCAAATCGAGTTTGATACTCATGCACGAAAGTGATTTTATGAAGATCTTTGAGCAATTCCCACATGACTAGGTCCCACATGGCTCTGATACCAAATGCAAGAACCCTGATGTTCTTATGTAAATTTGATAAATAATTTAATATAAAATGTAATCACAAGCCACTTAAAGGGGGCTCCCTTGTAGTCGCTTTACCGCTATAGGGGGCTCCCTTCTTGCCACTTATATGGGGCTCCATCTTTAGAATCTATGCTTCTTATTCTTCTTCTTCGATGATTTGTGTGAATGGCCAACCTAATATATATCTACCCTAAAGCTACGCTGGTGAAGATATGTTATGGTTCACATTATGAAGAGACGTGATGGTTCACGTTATGAAGAGATGTGATGGTTCACATTATGAGTTAATAATATAATAATTAAATGATTAATAATACTAACTAATACTAACTAATAATGTTAGGATGGAGGATCTTAACATGAAGGTACTTCAAGGCAAAGTTAGGGTTTGACATGTAGTTGATGTCCTCAAAAAAGAGCTCTTCATCCTCCTCCTATTGTTGATAAGGCTTGATGCCATAGTCAAGGCCCCCATAGATGAAATTCATTTGATTAGGGGGAAGACTGAGAGGCATGATAGTACCTATGGGAAGATGAGGTTGACCCATGTCTTGCACCGAATCTATAGTAGGGGTAGTTGTAACATTCCTAACCATGTACTCTCCTAATCCGATAGAATCTAGGTGTACTATGACCTGAGGCTATGAATAAAAAAGGGATGAGAGTGAGAGTTGGACTGATTCATCATTTGCCTCATGAGGTAGATCCTCATCCATTGGGCTAGGGGTCTCACTGGTGGAGATGGTGGATATGATAGGAGGGCTCTCATCAATAGGTCTCTTCCCCGTATCCCTCGGTGGAGGATTCATCGATGATGAAGGCACATTTGGAAGCGCTGAAGAGGAGGATGGTGTGGCATGAGATGATGATGGATCGCTTGAAAGCGATGGCGATGGAGTCAAACCTTGGCCAAATTTATTTGGTTGAAAATCTAGATGGGTTGATGGTAAGGTTGACTCAAGGAGCTACTACACCATATTGCAATACTTGAAAGGCTCTAGGTCTGCAGGGTCGACATGGACTTGCCCTTCATGAGTGTACTTGAGGCATTGGTGAGTGATGGAAGGGACACACTTCATGTCCCTAATCCAAGGTCTACCCAACAAGATATTGTATGCCATCTCACCCTCCAAGATGTGGCACAACATCAGTATGGTCTTTTGTCCTACTTGGATGGGTAGGACTATTGTGCCAATTGTCGAGTATATGACATCGTTAAATGCTCAAAGGGTGTAGGTAGACACAATAATATGGGATGCTGGGAGCTTCAAATGTTTGAGAGTTGTTGTAGTGATTATGTTGCTAGAAGACCCAGTGTTTATCAACACTCTCTTGTATGGCATCCCATTTACACATGCAATGATGTGCAAGGGAGGATCCACCATATCAGTTGCAACCGATTTAAGTTCATATTCTCTAAAGGTAATCATCGATCCTATGCATTACCGCACATGCCCCACAAAATTGTTGAAGTAGTTAGAATCTTGGGGCTATAGCTCTATTGCCTTAAGGATATCCATCAAGGATTCTATATGAGGTGGCGATTGCTGAATGATCTCATAGATGGAGAGTCGAGCTAATGTCGTTATTAGGCTTTGAGTGAGCTTGCTCTTAATTTTGACCATAGGCCTAGGTGGGAGGCTTGGTACAGGAGGCAGTAAAGGCCGTGACATCAAAGGAACATCACCTTGAGCCATAGGTGGTGTGATAGGACTTAGGTACAGTCTATTCCTCATTATAATTCTGATCATGCTGACATACCCTTAGGGGGTGCATGGTGAACCTCATTTAGCTGGAGTACTGGCTTGGCTTGCTTTGCATGGGCAAGAAATGGGTCTTTAAATACCTCCATCTATTGGTTTTTTGGAGTGATAGGCTTGTCTACCTAAAGGGTGTTCCTATCGATCATGTCTTGCACCAAATGCTTGAACTTATAGCACATTTACACATCATACCCGTTTTGCATATAAAACTTGAAATATAGGTATGCTTTGTATCCTTTGGGCTTAGGTGTATTTGGGTCACTAGGTCAACTCTTAGGTAGATTAATCAAATTAGATGCTAAGAGGTGCTCAAAAAATTGGTCCATAGACTCTATAATGAGTGTGAACTATCATTTGGGGCAACGCTGTTGATTTTACCCTTGACTATTCTAGTTGTCCTTGGCATAGCTCCCAAGTGTGGCCTGATAATTAGGCTTTTGAGGTGGCACTACTTGCGCTGGCCCTGGGAAACTAATGGCAACTTGATTTACTATTACTGGCTTAGATTGTGTTGGGGTATTCTTAGAATTCTTGTTCCACTCCTTGCGAGGCTTCACAATCTCTCCCTCTTGAATCTTGATGTCTTCAATGGTCCTAGCTTGCACTAGGGCATCTTCAAGAGTCAAATATTGTTGCAACTGCAACAACAAGGAGATCGGATTTAGGAAGCTCTTGGAAAACATATGAGTCAACTCTAACATGGGGAGTAGATAAGGTAGATTGGTGAGCAAGGCTCACCACCTATTGCCATAATTTACTATTGACTCATCATCATATTGTTTCAACCTAGCTAGGTCAGCTAACGTCGCCTTCCTCTTGGTATTGAAGGTAAAACGTTCAAGGAATTCATCTACAAGTTGATCCAAATTGTGGATGCTATGCTTCGAGAGTTGGGTAAACCACTCTATGGTGGGGCCAGAGAGGGTAGTCACAAATATCTACAAAAGCAAAGCATCGTTATCCTGAATGCCAAATCATTGAATCAGGAACTTGGTGACATGTTCCTGCACATCTTCCTCTCCCTTAAAGGTAGCCAACTGAGGCAACTTAAATTGCTCTAGATAGGGAGGGACATGAACCGAAGGATGAAGGGGCTAACTACATAACTGGCACAAAGTGGGCTTTTGAGATCCAGACATGGAGGTATTGTTATCTACTAACTCTAGGAACTCTAGCAATTCATGATATGCATCTGAGGATTTAATCTCCTCATCATTGCTATTATCCTGTGGTGGAGGTCAAGGATCCTCCAACCTATTACGGGGTGGTGGCATGTCACCCCCCTACCTTGGTAAGGTGTTTCCAAATACTCTACCTCTAGATCATGCTCAGTGTAAGCCCCATAGGGCATCTCTCGAGATGATCTATAAAGAAGGGTATCTTCCTGTTGTAGGCATCCTATGTTTGGCCTGGGAGGCAAGTCTCGATCTAGACTAGGAGGTCATGAAGGCAACATTGGATAAGTTCTAGGAGATCTATCTCGAATGAGTGGGGGTTGCCTCGGGTGGACTTCCTGCCAATGTGTCTTAGGGGTAAGAACCCTCTCTCATAATTTTTTTTGGAATAGCTTGTTGGTCTGTCGTTTGATTATTTTTTCTCAAGGTGATGCAAATGGTCTAGTTGTTATTTGTCCCACCGAAGTTTCTTGAACTGTGCTTGGTGTTCCACATATCTTGCAATTGCTTGATTTATCTATTATGCTATGTGGGTGGGACCTAGGAGGCCTAGGAGTATCACCTTGAGGTCAACCTCATTCAAGATAATTTGTGATATCTATCATGTGCTTCCCTCGATTGAGGGCCATCACATTGACTTGAGGTTTAGGCCTGAGGAAATGCTCATTATACTCAACGGATGCAGAAGCACATCATGCGTGCGTGGTAAACTACTCTTGAGGATAATATGGGATTTCCTCATGCCTTCCTTCATGGATGAGGAAGGGAAGGGCAAAGTTAGCTCACCTTGAGTGATGAGTATCATAACTGTAAGGTTTCCTAGACTGCTAGACCCTATCAGGGTGATGTAGAGGTAAGGTTGGATCAACTTGCTTTTCCCAATGTGTGAAGTCGTGCTCTGGCATATGAACAAGTGTGTTAGACCTATTAGGTATATGGATGCATGGCATCACTCTATCTATTTATACCTCAACTCATTGTTGCCTTTCATCAAAGAAAGCATACGATGTGTCTAAATACCGAGAACACTCTCCCAGGTAAGGTCCATCATCCATAGGGTTGTCCCGCATAGGGCTCCCTTGTAGGTGTGGTTCACATCCTATTGTTCTAGGACTAGGGTGAGTAGAGGCTCACCAAGGAGGTATGACCAAGTCCTTGGGGTTATAGCGGAGACGACTCATATCTCCTAGTCCACTCTCTATAGCTTTTGCCCGTGATTGGGCTTGGTTGCGGGTGCACACCATTATAACTGTCTACCAAAACCTAGATGATTATATCCTTTACAAATTCTTAATGAAAAAACACATAAGAAAGGAAACACTCAATAAGATAGATGATTATCTCTTTTAAGTTTTAGATGTGAATCCCTAAATTTTTTTGTGTGTTTCAGATGTGTTGTTTGTAAAGGATGACCTTGTGTCATGTGTTTGAAATATTGTTGGATGATAATCTTGTGTTTAATTGGATTTCACTTGTATACACATAGCTTGACAACCTGGTGATGAACTCCAAGTCATGTTATCCCACCTATAATTTGTGGTGATGAGGTCCACACACGACCAAGGAGCACAGGTCCTACCAGTTCCTCACCCAGTTCACCCACAGTCTGTGATATACCTCTTCAAAGAGAGATACGTGCTATAACCCACGGGATATGATGGATATTAGAACTGACGTTGGAAAATAACAAGGTTCGTAGGATTTGAGACAATGGATGGAGATGAAAGCCACCTCGTTGAACTCTACTAGTGGATGGTGATGAGATCCACCTCACTAGCGTTTAAGTGAATCATGGTGTGTGTGGTTCCTTTTAAGCCAAAGAAAGTAAAAAATTAAGCATTCGATGATCATTCAATAAATGCATGCAAAAGGTGCATTTTAATTTCAAAATAAGCTAGATAAAAGGGAACCTACAAAATGCAAACCCTAAATCATGGCCTAACCATTAGGTAGCCTACATGCACGCAAACCATAAAAGGGAATCATAGCTTAAATTATTTTTGATTTTCTTCTTTTTATTTGTTATTTTTGCATTTATAAGAAAATAAAACTAATTTTTCTACCTTACTAGCAAACAAAGCATACGAGGAAAACCAAATTTCAGCTAATTCTGACTGTGAAACAGAAAGCAAAGAGTTCAGGTACTTACCTTATCACCTAAAAAAACTATTGTTTTTGGCATTTGAGTAGAAAAGGCTCTATTTTGTGGCCATACCAGGGTGGGATGGCTACTAGTTCTATGGAAATAATAGGGTGGGATGGTCGTGTGGTCATCCCAGGGTGAGCTAAGGAGCAGTTTAGAGGTCGTTTCAGGCCAGGACGACCAGGACCTGCAACATAAAACAAGCAAAATCCAAGGTCAAACATTTAGAAAAGCAATAGGGTCCCACCATGATCACCACTAAATTAGGGAAAAATTATGCACCTAATGATTATGAACAATATATGTATCTATCTCCTATTGCTTAAGAGCATCAAACGAAAGCATGCAAGTAAAATGGAAGAGATGCCAAATAATAAGAAATGAAGCAAAAGAGAGTTTATTTATTATTAATCTGGTGGATCAAATCCAAGGTTACATATATGTCCCCTTGAGGGCTCAAATATGATACAATTGTTACAAATTGGGTGCCCAAGGATCAAAATCCTTCAAGTAACTCGGGTGCACATTCAGTGTCTTTCCTCGTACCCACAATCAAGGTGGGCGAGCTACTGCTGCCACCACTTGTATATTTTATCTTGATATCTTATGATCCTTCCTAATTATTTGTATAAACCTATACCTACACACAAGGAAATCAGAAATATCAAATAGCAAGTGCGTATGATGAAAAACATGCAATCCCCACAGGCACCAAAAGACTAGTAATGAGAATATGCATGGATATTATACCAAATTAACTCCAAATGACTTGAAATTTTAGAGGGATGTAAAATATAAGTTTTTGGGAAGGACTAACTAAAAATAGAGCTGAAATTTTGTTCGATGGTGTGTCGTATTCGTAGTGACCGCTCCCAACTTGCAAAAACCAAAGCAAGCAATTTTTGAACCAAAACAAATCCAAATAAAATGAAAATTTTAAAATATGCATAAAACATGATTTTAAGAGAACCCATATGGTAATATTTGCAAAATAAACAATAGTTTCAGGTGCTTTTCCATATGACCTCCGTAGACCTGCATAAGACCCTCCAAAACACTAAAAATGTGATATATCGCTCAATATAGATCCAAAATGCATGAAATTTGGACAGTAGCATAATATGATAATATAGAACCTAAATAAAAAATAAAAGTAGAGAAATAATGCATAGATAATCCACCATCATGGGGTGGGATGGTTGGGACTGTCACAAACTGGGGACCATCCTAGGGTGGGATGGCCACTAGTTCTGTACTTATTTTATCATCAATTCCTTTGTGAATTGGTTAGGGACCTCTTAAATAGTGTTGTAATCAAATTTAGTGGTAAAAATATCTCATATGGGTCAATTTTGGAATCAAATAACACCTCCTAGTTCACTCGCAAACCTCCTTCTCTAGGCAGATATTTCGAGGGAAAATCGACACAAAATGGTGAGGGAAAATCTTAGCAGCACTCCATTACTATGCCTCAAAACTCCTCCCTCCATATTGTGTGGAAAAATAATCCACTTTATAGTTGTAGACACCTAAAACACATCATGTCGAAGGTGACTACTCATATGGACATGCTACAAGACCATATGGAAGATCTTGGATAGACTCCAAGATAGAGCAGTGGTTCTAACCACTCAATTTGGGCTCCTTGGCCTAATCAGTCTGAACCACAGCTGAGACCTATGGTCTACAGTCTGAACCATGGCTGAGACCTACGGTCTATAGTCTGAACCGCAGTTGTCACCTATGGTCTAAACTAAAGTTCAGTTGGCCTTCATCCGAGCCAAATCGGTTTGAATGACCATTTGTTCTAGAAGAAGGTGGTTAAAGGATGGAAGCTTCCAATCCAACTGTCCTAACCACCCCTTCTTGTTCTTGGCTTCTCCATGAAGCCACCCCTAGCCCTTGGGTAGTCCTATAAGTACCCCTTAGAATTAGGGCAAACTATCAGAGAGAGAGTTGGAGATTAGAGCAGTGAAGCCCTATCGAATTGTGGACTCACTTGAGTGCACTAAGAGAGAGATTTGTTGCTATCACTTTGCCAACCCAAGCATCATGACAAATTGTGCCATGGATGCCCTAAGGAGCTAGAACGCCAAGAAATGCCAATTCGGGCAAACAGAGGCCCTATCGAGCAATTCAACCACCAAACCTGTTAGAGGACACTGAGGCGACCCTTGATCATCAATTTGACAAGGAGGATCAAGTCCATAGCCCTAGAATTGGAGGGCAAAACTACTTGGTTGCTCATCATGGCTTTCAACCATGGTTTACAGTGCAGACCGCTCATCCGAGCTATGGTTTGCAATAGGTATAAGATCCCCTTACTGTTCTTTTTGCAGTGTGCTTAGCTAGTTTAGATTAATCATTCTAATGGTTTATTTGGTAGTTTAGAGACTCTGACTAACCGTATTAAGGATTTCATTAGATTTACTTCATTATAGCAAGTAGGACATAATTAGTTTCTTTCCATGTTATAATGCTTCATTTCACATAATTGATCCAGTAGATTGATAGATGTGCTATTCATTTACATATTTCCATCAATATTTATGAGAATTGCATATGTTTAGCATAGTTTATCTACTTTCTTGATTTCATTAGTATTATAGAATTTTCATGTTTAAATCCTTTAAAGGGCCTCATCATGAGAGGCTCCCTATTCTTTTAATGCTTCTTCTGTTGTTTCTTGACCATAGGAAACAGATTCAAAGGAGATTCAACCATCTAATTCCTTCCTCAATGTGAAGAAGAGGGTCAACTCCACCCTAGAGCAGTTCGTGTCACCCCAAATGGCTTGAAACTCACATTTGCCCTTGAGAGGGATTTCACATGCTTTCCTACTGTAATAAGAGTATCAAATTGGTATCCCTAAGAGGGATGTATTTGTAATCAGGATTGGCTCATTTAATGGAATAAATTATTCTTATTCTTTATCATTTGTTGTCAATTTTGTATGCATTTCTTTTGTATCTCTTATTTATATTATGTAGTAGGAATCATAGGTGTGAGGCCATTTTGGTGGTCACAGAAGGTGATCACGGTGGAACTCCATAATTTAAGCACCTAATCTGACATCTTCTATGTTTTTTGGATTGCAGGTGCAAACCACAGCTTCCAGCTACGGTCTCATTGTTGGCCCGTGGCTTCAAGACACGGTCTATAGTCTGAACCACGCATCAGACCTACGGTTCATAGCAGACACATCAGATAGTAGGAGTTCAAAGCTAAATCAAATGAGGACCTGAGGTAGGCCCTTTTCCACTTTCTATCTCTGTGTTTTTCTTCTATGTTTTCCAGAATAGAAAATTGAAATACATACTTAAGGATAAAAAGAACATGAAAATGAACTAGGTCCTTAGGGTTGTATTTTTTTAAATTATTAGCTAGGCATTGCTAGGAACAATGGACCTCTGAGTGCAGTCCACCCTAGAATCCAACATGCTAGGTTTAAATTGTGTGTTGGTTTGCATGCTTGAAGCCCAATCAGAGGCTATATCATCGTAATTGCATTGTCAAAAATCATTTAGGATATAGCATGCATTCTCTGAAATGAAACATTTATTTTTGCATATCATGTAGGAAACAATCATTTATGCTATATTATGCATTTTCCTTTTATGCAAAAGAATAAAATGAACCACACACACCACGTTGCAATTAAATGCTAGTGAGTTGGGAGTGACATCCAACCACTAGTAGGGTCCAATGACGGTGGCAGTTATTTCCATCCGTTGGCCCAACTCCCATGTACCTATTGTTCTAGACCAAGGCCAGGCCCAAGAACCTTTCGTACCCTAGAAAATTTGCATGTATTCTCTTCGAAGGGTATAACATTGACTGGGGGAAAATGGGTGAGGGACTGGTAGGACCGGTGCTCCTTGTCTGGGTGTGGAGTTTCATTGCCACACATGGGGGATTTACGTGGCCTGGATTCACACCCAGGTTGTCGAGCTATGAGCGTACCAGTGAAAGCCAATTTAAACTGAGAATATCATCCAACAAGTTTTACAAAACATGATAAGGAGTTTCTATACTGATACAACAAATCATTGAAACAACATCAAATAGTTTAGGGCTCACTTTTAAAATGTAAAGGAGATAATCACATTGTTTACTTTGTATGCTTCTTTATTGCTTAATTCATCAAGATAAGGCCTTCCTTGAGGCTAAAATTTTTAGTAAGAGAGGCTTCCTCTCAAGACTTGTCTAGTTGGCACATCATGACAACTAGGCATAGTCGAGCTCACTCATGAGCTAATGACTCAGAATATGTGGGGAGAGGCCCTCAATGCCTCTGGTATTCCCCTGAGGATCTTTTAGACCTCGCACACCTCCTTGCTAGGCATCACACTCATCATTCACCTGAGGATCTAATCCTCCTAGCGTGACACTCTGATAGTCATCGCGAGCTCCCTTCATCATGCAGGGGGTTCACCCATATAGGTCATGAGGTTTCTCCACACATGGAGAGAACCCACATTGTTAGGTCTCCTCCTAGCGAGATAGAGAGTTGTGGATCCTACTCCATGAGTCAGTCATATAGGGAACCTGAGTCTCATGCAGCCCATAAGAGGTGACTACTCCAAGACCAATTGGAGGAGGCATGCATTGAGCATGAGCATCTAGAGCATGAGTGCATAGAGAGAAAGAGAGCACATCAACAGAGGTTGGATGAGCTCCAACAATGGGAAGAGAGGATTTACCAATAGAAATTATGTGAAGAACAATCATGTGAGGTAACTCCTAAAAAGAAGCTCATACCTAGAGTGCTTAGGCAACAAGTCAATGCGATGCACCCTATGCATCATCAAGAGTTACCTCTTAAGCAAGTAGATAGCCATTCTTCTAGATAGATAGACATACCTAGGGTTATTGAAGAACAACAAAAAGACATGTTTAAGGATCCCATGCGTAAGCATGAGGTTGAGAGTAGTCAAGTCCGATAGGTGAGCAATGTCAATGCTCAAAAGTCATCACAATCCTTGGGGCATATACAATCTATTCCACCATATAAGGAACCTATGATTACTTTCCATAAATAGGAAGTCAAACCTATCCCTATCAAGGAATCTGATCCTCCATTGCATATCATAGCGAGGATAAATCAGATTACGTATAAGCGAGTGTTGGTGGATACAGGATCATCGATTAATATCATCACCACCTCAACATTCAAACATCTCAAAATTCCACCTTCCCACATCAAGGAAACAAATTTAATGCTACAAGATTTTAATGATGTGGAATCCCCTACAGTAGGCACAATAGTCCTCCCCATCGAGGTAGGATAAAATATTATTCCTACATTGTGCTACATTTTAGAGGGATCAAGACAATATAACCTGCTGCTTGGAAGGTCATGGATAAGAGCCATGGAGTGCATACCATCCATAGTGCATCAGTGCATTAAGTACACCCATGGAAATGAATTCCATATAGTTGAGGTAGACCCAGATCCCTTCAAGTATTATAAACCTGAGGATCACCCTCAGGAATCTAGTGGGTCGCCTAGGCATCTGAACATTCAACTTGATGAGTCTATCCAAAGTTTGGATGCAACCTTGCAGACTATGGTGGAGTTACCTTCACCACCGCTATCACCTATGGAGTCACCTATGACTCCTGTATCCTCGGCCTCTCCTAGCAGGGAAGGATTGATGAATGCCATCACAGAGATGCTCACAACTACCTTGGATGTGTCATTAGAGGAACCTCATACTCCTATCAAGGAGGAGGTACCTAGCTTGGTCATGGATGCACTCGAGTGTATCATACCCTCTTCATCCATCATGTCACTAGATAGTCCTCATGAGGATGATGTTGAATATGAAGAGCTTATAGAGGCTAGCATTATGATGTCACCCACCATGGAGTCCAGTGAGGATTTAGGTCAACTTTTTGTCGAGTCTCTACCTATGGATCCTATCCTGGAGGCATCGCATGAGTATGAGGAAGGTTCAGTTATCACAACTGAAATGCGACAACCCCAATATGTTGACGAGTCACCTACGACTCATGCAATTGTGGAGTAAATTTTCTCATGAGTTTGTGGGAATGGTTGACATTAGGTTAGAGGATCGAGTGACTCTAGAGCAAATAGAGCAAGAGATGGGGCAATCAGACATTGCTTCCACATCGAAGGGGTCCGAACCTTTGAAATTAGTCACTCCTGACTCATTTCTTGTGCCACCTTCTCAAGGACAAGAGCAAGTGTGTACCCCATATCAGGTTGGGGGTACTAAATCTGACACAGTTCAATTCTTTCAAGTTGAACAACAACATGAACTGAGTCATGCGCATGAGCATGTGGATAGCATTGATGAAGTGTGTCATCAAGAAGCATCCACATCAACCCAAATGAAGGAAATAGGTGATTTGCAATTACCTAATGGATCTATAGCATCCACTTTTCTATTTCCTTCAATAGACAAAGGTATTTCGAATCAGTCATTGGAAATACATATGAACTCTTTGTCAGTCTTGCAATCCATTCTAAGTCATCTAGAACAAATGGAGCATCGAATGGATGAGCAAGATAAGGCATTGCATTTTATCATGAACCAGTTTGAAAACCTAGGATCACAAAAGCAACCCTTGTTTGAGGCTGAATCACTTCCTGTGCAAGTGCAGGAAAAACCTCAACAAAAGCAAGAGCCCATGCGGCCAACCCAACCATTGGGTCCTCAAAGTAAGCCAATGTGGGTCGAGCACCCAAAATAGTCATAGCACATTTGGACTCCTTTAAAAGAGTCTATGTCTAACATCTTTCAGAAGTTGCAAGAGGCTAAGGTCATCACCTTACCTGATATCACCTCTTTAGACCCAAATAGAGCTAAGCCTATGGGTTACAGGGAGCATCACTATTGTCTCTATCATCGAATAGAGGGTCATGGCATTCGAGATTGTCATGAATTCAAGAGTGTGGTGCAAAACCTGATAGATAAGGGGGTTTATAATGAATATGGTTCTCTTATAGTGCCCCAACATGCTAAAATGGAGGTCACACCTCCTCAAGAGTGACCCCAAGGTCGTCAGTCACCTCGTAGGCCCGATAAGCCAATGCAATGAGTAGTTTCATTTCAGATGACTACTCTAACTTTGTTCCAAAAGTTACATGAGGTAAAGACATTCATATTACTCGAATTCAAGCATAGGGCATCCAAGATTGGGTCACCTGATGGGAGTCCCTTTTGTGTGTATCATCGAGTGCATGGACATGACATTCGAGATTGTCAATCATTTAAGAGGGTCATCCAAGACCTAGTAGAATGAGATGTGATCCATGAGGATGGTTCACTCGTTCAACCCTACCAAAACATAGGCACTCCATTGAGGTCCATTCCTCATTTGGGAGAGTTGATTTCTATCACTCTTCCTAAACAAGTTGATTACATTTTAGTGAATAGCATGCACGTTGGGGGTCTTCAAGGTAGCATACCTTCCCCACCATCCATGCCACATTTGATAAGGTAAAGTGAGGGGTCTAGAGGTATTGCACCTCCCTCATTATCATCGAGTGGCACATACACTAGGGGTACATAGGGTAGCATACCCTCCCCAAAAGGCTCCAAGGGTTCCTAAAACCACTTGGTCATGTCAAAAAGGCTCCAAGGGTTTGCTTAAAACTGCTCGGTCATCCCAAAAGGCTCCAAGGGTTTCTTAAAACTGCTTGGTCATCTTAAAAGGTCCAAGTTAAGCCTTGGTAAAGCTAAGGGTTTGCTTATAATCACTCGGTCATCCTAAAAGTCTTTGGTCAAATCAAAAAGCTCCAAAGGTATTTCAAACCTTTGGTCAACCCTAAAAGGCTCCGAGGGTTTGCTTAAAACCGCTCGGTCATCCTAAAAGGCTCCAAGATCTCTTGTGAGTATTTTGGTCAATCAAAAGGCTCCAAAGGCATGTACTCACCGTTTGGTCAAATATAAAGGCTCAAAATCAATAAAAATTATAAAATCAATAAAATCCAAAAAAATTGGTAAAGCATAAAATCCAAAAACATGTGCATTTGCATTATGCATTTTCATTTACACATGCATTCATTTCATTATTGCATTGCATATAGGCATTCGTCATCCATTGCATTCCGTATTAGGAGGGATTGTGTTTGTCAGTCTTACAAATGATGCCACGTTTGTGTTTTAATCATGCACCTTTGCATTTATCATAATCCATTGCATTCATACACAACACCTATTGCTATGAGATATGTGTGTATACCAAAGTTTTCCAGTCACTCAGCCATACCTAGTGGGTTTCTCAGATGTCATAGAAAGTTGTTTTTGCTTTTGTAGATGAGGTCATTAGTTGTGATAGTGCTTGGCATATCAGGATCCCATCACTAATTGACACATTTAAAATCCTGCTAAGATAAGGGAGGATGAAAGCTGCGAAAGTGGTCTTGGGTATTTAGAGAGATGGGTTTTATTACCTGCTTATCTTGCAAATAGTTCGGTCTAGAGTGGTGAACCTTGGCAAAAGGACAAGAATTTCCCCTACTCGTACATAGATACATAGTTTAAATTTCAAACCCAAAGTTCAAATTTCAAATCTAAAATGATATAGTGAATCAAAAGCACTATACAAATCCCTTGCTCAAGAAAAATGGGAATAAATAGTGATTTTTATCACTCAGAGTAAAACGTGAAAAATAGTGATTTTTATCACTACATATGAGCAAATATCAAAATGGGGTGAGAACTTGAATCCCTGGATTGTTCACCATTTCAAAGCCATAGAATGAACCCCGAGTGCAGCAATGGGTTGAAAGAGTCCCACCTACTTCTGGAGTAGTAGTTTTATTGGGTGATCCCCAAATGCAGCAATGGGTTGAAAGAGTCCCGACTATTTTTGGAGGGGTAGTCCTGATCAATTTGCGAGATGAGCTAGCTCTAGGTGCCTGGGGTTGTCTAGCAGTATAGTCCAATCAAGTCTGAAACAAGGATGATACGAACATAGGAGGAACCCGATCTCACATATGGGTTGGAAGAGTCCCAATTGACATCTGGGGTATGCCTATGGTCTATCTAAAAATACTCACGTGCACACACAGGGGTAATGAACAGTTGGGTCATTCATGATGAAAGCCTTGTCCAACAAAAGCCTTGTACAGTTAGTATGTGATGTTTGAGAAGTCTACTAGGGTGTTTGAGTCTCATGGAAAACCTCAAAAGTTTCTCTAATAGCAACAAAATACCAAATACACAAACCATATAAAATAAAGTATTCAAATCATCAAACTACAAAGTATCGAATCCATGATACATCATTATATAAAGCACAATCAAGATATAGGATAGATACCGGATGGATATCAAAAATGATATCTAGATGACCACTGACTATATTGTGCATATTTTTCAAACTTGCAAAAGAAAATAGAATGACACATTATATCATTCGCATCATACCGCTTCATACCATTGCATTTCATATATGGGTGATTAATTGATTAAATTCTTGTAATGAGGATTTTCAATTACATTCATGATTTTTACACATTCTATGGTGTCATCCATTAGATTTTTAAACTCATATCACATTCATTCCTTATGTTTTAAGTGATTAAAGCATACAAGTTCATTTACATTAGATTACCATCATGTAAATAATGCATTACATACATTGCATCAACATATCATGATATCATCATAAATTAAATGCATACAATAAAGCAAAATTAAATATGCATTTAAAAGTAAAACATCGCATCCATATGCATCCATCATAAAAAGCATATCTAAGCATCTAGATCACTACATACCATCATCATCATAAAATTAAATAGCTATCTAGTGCATGTCATCCATACATCACATCATATAAGCATAACATCAATATAAACATCTGCATCCATGTGCATAACATAAACATAAAATTAAAAATATACAAGTACACATAATGAGCCAAAATGATCAATATCATATATATATATTTTTTTTTTTGTGTGTGTGTGTGTGTGTGTGTGTTCAAAAGAGTACATGGGGGTACATCAAAAATGCTCGTAGGCTACAACTGTGTAGGTCCTCGACCTTACACTCAAAATTGGTACAATAAATATCTCAATAGATATGTACTATGGAGGGCCTGCACCCCTAGCTTGAGAGTCACCACCATCACCCCCACCATCCCTGTGGCTCCTATGCGAGCTAGCTCCATGCGTGCTAGAGGACCTATGTGTCCTCTCGGTCCTATGAGTCCTGTGGCTCGAGCTCATAGATGACTACCCTATAGTCCTAGATCTGGATCTACTAGGATTTTGAAGCATGAGGATCCTTGGGAACCTGCCCACCTATCAATTTGATATACCCCTCCAACTGGGATATGTGAGCTGCCCTCGCATCACATAGATCATTCCCCATCTCTACGAGGGAAGTAAGCCACCTAATATCTATCATGGGGTCATGACCTCCTAGAAGTGTGGATGATGGTGCTATGGGTGGTGCCATGATAGTATGGGAAGATGAAGGATCTCCCCTTTGAGCTAGGGCTAAATCCCTCTCTGCTATAGCTATGCCCAATCGTGCCTCTACCAAATCATGTGCACTAGTGAGCTCCTGGACCTGCCCCTCCACTATTGTAGCATGCGTTATCATAGATGTGATCTCCTCCTAGGCCTACTATAGCTACCTCTCCCTATCAGCTAGCTTCACCTCTAGAGTGGTGATAGAAGTATCACACTATAACTATTGGGTCTGTAGCCTCCCAACCTGACTCTGTAGATTAACAATCTGAGCTAGTAGCTACCCCACCTCACTTTCAAGAGGTACCTCACCCTCCTCTGATCCATCCTCCTCTACCTCTACCTATGGAGCCTCCTCTATGGTGGCCTCTATGCCCCATCTACCCTCTATCCATTGGTGCACATTGTGCCCCTATGGATCAGCCTCTACCCCATCGTCTATCCTTTTGAGGGGCCCAAATCCTTACCACTATAGTAGGGACCACCAAGTATCATATGTTGGAGTGGTCCTAGCCCTAGCAATCCTTGACTCCTAAAAGTCATCATCCGCATATCCCAATGGTGTCGGTTGGATCCAAGGTAGATCCCTCTCTAGTACTAGCTGCTTGTAGATGATGGGTAGCTCTGGGATATCCTGTACTAAGCCAAACTATCATAAGACATGAGAGTAAAATTGATACTCCTTGATCTCATCCTTGTGGCCAAGTAGCCACCTATCTCGATGAGCCTGGCGTAGTCGCTCATTAGCCTCCTCCCATGCAGGGCAATCCATGTATGGGTGCCACTCAATGTCATCTGGTCGAAGCACTATAAATCTGCCAATGTAGTGCTCTATGTCCCCAGCATGGGACCTACTCTAGAATCCCTCCTCCTCATGAGGCTAACATGTTATATAGCACTACTATGCGTTATCAATAGAAGTGATAGGAAGGGGTAGCTCTATAGGATGCTCGATCCTGATGTGCTACCAACCCTAGATCTAGAGAAGTAGACTATAGCTGATCCCAACCTAGCTCTGATTGGTGATCTGGTAGAGCTCCTGGTATAACTGGCATAATAGAGTGCTCCCCCAGGCTAGGAGTAGTGGCTGATCTTTGGAGCTCTATGTAACCCTCTTGACACTGGCTAGAAGGTTCTAGGGGATCCTCACGCTCGAGGAGTCTAGAAGGACAATCTGTATGACGAGGTGCATGAATACTACCTCTCTGATAGAGAAGATGCCCTTCTCCTACTAGTACCCGATGTGGATGCCTCCATGGTCGATCTTACCCTGGGCCTCCTGGCTCCGATCACCAAAGATAGAATCAAAAACATCCCCCTTTCTCCGAAAGGAGGAGGAGGTGATGGCCTCACCATCAATAGGGATCCTAAAGATCTTGTAGACATCCTCTAAAGTAATGGTCATCTCACCTATCGATAGGTGAAATGTGTTGGTCCACGCATTCCAGCATCGGGCCAATGCAGTCATGTAGGCTTGATCTACCCTAATAGTGGGTAGATCCAAAACGTAGCCGAAGCCAATGGCTCCAAACCACTCCCACTCTAGGGCAGTAAGCTATCGACGGAGAGTGTTCAGGAGTTTCGGCTCTCTAGCTCTAGAGGTCAACCTCTAAAAAGAAACAAGTATATAAGGAAAAAGCTAACTAAAAACAACCAAAAATAGCTAAAAAATGACCTTAAAAATGTCAAACAAATCTAAAAATTGCTAAAAATGACAAAAACATGTCAAAAGTGATCAATAAAAATCAAAAAAATCAAAAAGGCATCTCAGAAGTGCAATAAATGGCATTAATTGCCAGAAAACCTTAGAAAAATAAAAAAATTTGATAAATTTTTCTAAAGTCACGAAACCACGGGTCAACCCTACGGTCCGCATGCGGTCAAAAATTGACCATTGGAATTTGAATTCCAACCGCAGCTGATAGTTGCGGTCCCCAATCTAACAATTGGGAACCACATCTGCTAGCTGTGGTCTAGGAGCGAGACCCATTCTGGGTCACTTCCTAGCCTAGCTAGCAAAAAAATTAAATCCTAAACTAGCCTAGTCTAAGGTGAGGTTCATTGCCAATAGTTTAGTGAAAATTGATTTACCCATTAATTAATGAGGTTCATTTTTAAATTGGTAATGAGTGCGAGGACTCGGTTTCGAGTTACCTTACCCGCATCGAGGCCTCTGCTAGTGGAGGGTTGTCCAGGGTCCGCCATCGGGGTGTGAGTGCGATATGAGGTAGAGGTTTAATAGCGTTTCGAATCAGGGAATGCTTCTCACCTCTCAGAGCTCTCTAAATTGCAGTTGCTTTCAAGAATGATAATGAAATTTTCAAATGGGAAAACTATTTATAGGTTTTCCTAATTTTTGTGGACCGTAGTTGACACCCATGGTCCCAAAATTAGGGTTTTCCACCTGTAGGTCTGATCTACGGTTCCCAAATTTTGAAAGTTTCAATCGTAGACTGTACCCATGGTTCGCAACTAGCATTAAATGCACTAAAATCCCATCGTGGGAAGATCTTAAATGATAAATCAATGACTCCTAATGGATCAAATCTCAATAAGAGCAATCAATTTTGTAAATTTGGTGATGTTCAAGCACCAGGATCAATTAAAAAATTCAAATATTAACAAAAAAATTTAAAATAATCAAAAGCCAAATGCACCTCGTATTCAATTATTTACCCTATACACTCGATGGTTGCAGCGATTGACGCTCCATGCAATCCGACGAGATGAGTAAATAACCATAAGGACATTTGGGGTAAAATTGTCATCATTGATTTGATATGCTTCTTTTCAATCCCGAAGAAGGCCTTCAAGGCTGGACTGCTCCACGGGAATGAGGCGTTTCATGTCATTTCTCTTATGACACATTTTTCAGCAAATCATCGATAAAATTGATTCAACATAAATCTAATTGGATTTGTATCATTTTGATTCCCTAAGATGGCTATTGTAGCCCGACTGCTCCATGGGATAGAAATGTGCAATTACTATTAACAGTTGGAATCATACGTTGAACTAGGCTTAGCCAAGTCATTAAAATGCTCAATTCTAAGTTTGTGCAGATCATTCATTATGGTCAAGCGACCTCATCGCTTCATACATTGTCATTACCCTCATCGACTCATCGCTTGAGGGGGTAGTCATAATATCATAATCATAATCAAAGTCAATAGAAGATCCTTGAGATCGTAGATCCCTTGATCTTGTCAAAATTGCGTTCATCCTTACGAATCATTGTCAACAACTATCATAAGCTTACCCCTTTGCTTGGGGAAAATAGAAAATATGATAGTTTTGCTTGTTGTTCTCCACCTTTCGGATCTATGGGTTAGAAGATACCTATGGAATGCACAGCTACACTGAATGAGATGAGAAGGGCACAAGCTTTTCAAATTTAAGCCTTTCACCCAGTTGGAAGCAATGATTCTAGGATGCGCATCCTTTTGCTGGACCTGGGGCATCTAATGTTGATCCAACTAATGATCATCATAGAACCTTCGACATCATTTTAGGAGGTCTATTTTTTCTCAGCATTGTTCGATCTCACAATGCATCTCAAAAGGGGCATCTGTAGACACCTAAAACATGTCATGTCGAAGGTGACTACTCATATGGACATGCTACAAGACCATATGGAAGATCTTGGATAGACTCCAAGATAGAGCAGTGGTTCTAACCACTCAATTTGGGCTCCTTGGCCTAATCATTCTGAACCATAGCTGAGTCCTATGGTCTACAATCTGAACCATGGCTGAGACCTACGGTCTACAGTCTGAACCACAGCTGTCACCTACGGTCTAAACTGAAGTTCAGTTGGCCTTCATCCGAGCCAAATCGGTTTGAACGACCATTTGTTCTAGAAGAAGGTGGTTAAAGGATGGAAGCTTCCAATCCAACTATCCTAACCACCCCTTCTTGATTCTTGGCTTCTCCATGAAGCCACCCCTAGCCCTTGGGTAGTCCTATAAGTACCCCTCCAAATTAGGGCAATGATACTAATTAGAGAGAGCATTGGAGATTAGAGCAGCGAAGCCCTATCGAATTGTGGACTCACTTGAGTGCATTGAGAGAGAGATTTGTTGCTATCACTTTTCCAACCCAAGCATCATGACAAATTGTGCCATGGATGCCCTAAGGAGCTAGAATGCCAAGAAACACTAATTCGGGCAAATGGAGGCCCTATCGAGCAATTCAACCACCAAACCTATTAGAGGACACTGAGGCGACCCTTGATCATCAATTTGACAAGGAGGATCAAGTCCATAGCCCTATAATTTGAGGGTAAAACTACTTGGTTGCTCATCGTGACTTTCAACCATGGTTTACAGTGCAGACCGCTCATCCGAGCTACGGTTTGCAATAGGTATAAGATCCCCTTACTGTTCTTTTTGCAGTGTGCTTAGCTAGGTTAGATTAATCATTCTAATGCTTTATTTGGTAGTTTAGAGACTCTGACTGACCGTATTAAGGATTTGATTAGATTTACTTCATTTTAGCAAGTAGGACATAATTAGTTTCTTTCCATGTTCTAATGCTTTATTTCATGCAATTGATCCTTCATATTGATAGATGTACTTATTGTTTACATGTTTCCATCAATATTTATGAGAATTGCATATGTTTAGCATAGTTTATCTACTTTCTTGATTTCATTAGTATTATGGCATTTGCATGTATAAATCCTTTAAAGGGCCTCATCATGAGAGGCTTCCTATTTGTTTAATGTTCTTGTGTTGTTTCTTGACCACAGGAAATAGATTCAAAGGAGCTTCAACCATCTAATTCCTTCCTCAATGCGAAGAAGAGGGTCAACTCCACCCTAGAGCAGTTCGTGTCACCCCGAATGGCCTGAAACTCACATTTTCCCTTGAGAGGGATTTCACATGCTTTCCTACTGTAATAAGAGTATCAAATTGGTATCCCTAAGAGGGACGTATTTGTAATCGGGATTGGCTCATTTAATGGAATAAAGTGTTCTTATTCTTTCTCATTTGTTGTCAATTTCATATGCATTTCTTTTGTATCTCTTGTTTATATCACGTAGTAGGAAGCATAGGTGTGAGGCCATTTTGGTGGTCACAATAGCCAAAGGAGGCCTTTGCACAAAAAGGCATGTGAGGGCATGCAGGGCAAGAGGCACAATTTGACCAACAAGGTGGCATGCATTGGAGGGAAAAGAGAATCTCCCTATTTGGTCTCTTACATGCAGCATGTCATAAGGATGTTAAGTTATTTGATTTGCATGGTCAAATAGGTAGGGAAAATGGTAGTTTTTGGGTGCCATTTATGGCCGTCCCACCCCAGGATGACCAGTTTGTGGACGTCCCAAGGTGGGACGGTCATAAACTGTGACCATCGTGGGGTGGGATGGTCATGCCTATATGGCCCAAAAGATCCCAAAAGTGGGGTAGAGCTTCCCAAGAGTGTTTAGGACCACTAGTAAACCTCTGAGGGTTTCCCAAGGGGGCCATATAGTGTCAATTAACCAGTGCTTATGATTGCCTAATTGGATTGACTAGATTTTAGTGTCTACACCTATCATCAAGGTTTTATTGATCTGGATCATCAGATTCTATTTGTTTACCATTTATCAAGATTCTAGGCATTTTGTCTTTAGGGTGTTTTTTTTTCAGTGATATATATTATCTATATATATTTTGAGCTTTTGGGGTATATACATGTTATATATATACCTATATAAAATATTGTAGATATGTAGATATATATTATAGTTTTGTTTTTGGTTTTTTGTGTTTTTATTTTTGAAAAGAAAGCAGAAGCAAGGATTATAATAATCTAGATAATATACTTAATCTTCCTAAAATAGTTTGTAATATCGTTGATAGGCTCAAGTTCTTCAAGTGTCATATAATGCTCTTCTTCAAATTGAAATTTTGCTTTTAGGAATTTGAAAAAATGAGCTATAGTAATGCTATCAATTTTATAATCTTGAGCATAAAAATATATTTCGTGATAATACTCACAAAAATGGACAGCTCTAGGAGTTTTTTGATATCTTCTTTTGTTCTCCAAAACTATCTCTTGATATTCTATGTGTGCTAGAAATCAGTGTACAGTTATGGTATTTTCAAGATAATATTCAAAAGTATAAATAGATGAATAAATGCTTGCTCTCTTATCTGCTAACCACCTCTCACATGACCTTTGAATATCAAAGTAGTGATAAGAGTTATCGAGTCCCAAAATTCTAGCTATGTTGAATCTCTTGATTTGACTAAGTCTTGGTGTATTGGATTTTATGATGTCAAGTCTCTTTAAAAGTTCAGTACACTATTCTTGAGATGGGATAATAGAGTTTTCAACTATTAGGGAGATTTCTTGTGTAGATAATAGTGCTCTAATGTCTATGATTGCAGATTTTCCTATATTGGTATCTATTGTTGGCAATTTGAGTTATTTTATGTTGTCATTGATGTCACATGAATCATTGATGGCATATGGATCACTTTGAGTTTTGGTGGGCAAATGATATTTTGGAAAGCATGGATAAAATTAGGGTTTTTGTGAAAACCAAGGTAGGCAAAATAAAAGGTTTTATTTAAAACTATGGATGGAATATTTGAAATGGGTTTTTCTTAAAACCCAGGTTGGCCTTTCGTTTTGTTGAAAAAGGTGCCCCGGTGATGGAGATATTTAATTTTAAATATTTAGTTTAAATTTTAATTTTAAAATTAAAATTAAAGTTAGCGCCGATGTCTAAAGAAAGAGGGAATATCAATAATGCACTGACATCATCGAAAATAAGGAGAAGACTATATAAATGAGGGATCCTAAAGTTCATTTGAAATTAATCCTTAATCATGTTAATCGTTGGCTAAGCATCCAAAGAGAGCTTGTGTGAAAATCATTTTGAAAAGGGAGACAGTGAATAAATCCAAGGTTGGTCGAAAGCCCAAGATATTGTGGGTAGAGTGGCGCATTGGCAATTGGATTTTTGTTAAGGTGTGTGGCAGCACTTTATGTCAAGGTTCGAATCTCCTTGACTGCATTCGAAGGCATTGGAAGGAAAGCACTCAAAGCGCTTTTGGTTTGCGTGGAAGGGAGGAAGGACTTAAGGCACACTGTGCCTTTTCCTTATGAACGAGTGACTAGCTCATGTGGAAACCTTAGCCATGGCTAAGGCTTTCACGATGTGGGCAAGTTGGGGGTTCGAATCCCCTTGAGGAGGTAATTACGTTTTGCTCTAATTAATTTCGTTGATGCCCTAGGATAGGAGTTATAAGGTGGTTAAGGAATAATTAAAGTTTTTAATTTTTTGTAAGGGCTGTGATTATTATTTCAGAGGTGGATGAATTGTTGATTTAATTTGATATTCATGAAATTAAAAAATCAAGATTTAGGAGAAATAAGGAGTTCTTATAAAATATTTTTGAGAGCCTTGTTGATTATTATTTTTGATAAGGGTTTTTATTAAAAAGGACTTTGGTGGATGTGTTTATTAAGTTGGAGTAAAAAGGTGTAAATTGAGTTATGCTTATCTTGTGATTATTATTTGAAGTCCACTAACCCTTATTGAGATTGGAAAATAAAGTTGTGTTTAGTGTGGCAGATTTTGTGGACAACTTCTTGGCATAAAAAAGGTATGGGCACATTCTCCTATTGATTTTTTATGGTGGTTGATTTCTAAAATATCATTGGAGTGAAAAGGATTGATTGTGGTTTCCTTTTCAAAAGTGGTTGGTTGAATGCTTCAAGGTTTTTTGGTTTGAGAGTTGTGTTTAAACCTTGTTTTATAAGCATAGTTGTTGAAGCCCATTGGTTGTGAAAGAACTTGAAAAGAACATGAGTATCATTGTTATGTGAGATTTGTGGTTGAGCATTTTTGGAAACATTTGAGTTGGTTGATACATGCCTGGACTAGGATTTTTATGAGAAAGAATAATCCCTTGTGGTGATTGGTTGAGTTGAGTTGATTGAGCCTAGTCAAGTGATTGTGTGAGGTGATTGGTCAAGTTCCATGAAATAAACTATTCCATAATTATGATTTGAGTTGAGAGTGATATTAGAACATATTGAGTCTCTAACAATTATTTTTATGCTTCTATGAGTTGACTTGAGTTGAATTGAGATTGATTTGAGTTGAGTTGAGTTGAGAATGAGATTAGAATATATTGAGTCTCTAAAAATTCTCTTTATGATTCTATGAGTTGACTTGAGTTGAGTTGAGATTGATTTGAGTTGAATATTGAGCTTAGAACATATTGAGTCTCTAACAATTCTCTTTATGCTTCTATGAGTTGATTTGAGTTGAGTTGAGTTGAGATCATTGTGGATCATTGTTGTTATACATTGAAGAGTACATTGCCATTCATTGTCGAGTTCATATTTGAGCTTTGCCTTGATAGATTTGTGGATGATATTTGAGTGCTACTTGAGCATGATTGATTGAGCCTTTGAGAAGGCATTTGTGGATAGTTTTGGGATAACTTTGTGGACAATTTTGGGACATATTTGTGGACAGTTTTGGGACAAATTTATGGAAAAATTTTAGTAAGTTCTTGGTGAGATTTCTAGAGCATATTTGGGCAAGTTATTGGTGAGCTTGCTAGAGCATATTTGGGCAAGTTCTTGGTGATATTTCTAGAGCATATTTGGACAAGTTCTTGGTGAGCTTGTTATTCAGTTTTGGACAAGTTATGTGTGAGCTTGTTATTCAGTTTTGGACAAGTTCTATGTGAGCTTGTTATTCATATTTGGACAAGTTTTGTGTGAACTTGTTATTCAATTTTGGACAAGTTATGTGTGATATTTTTATTCATATTTTGACAATTTCTATGTGAACTTGTTATTACCTAACTTTGAGTAGATCAAGTAAATCATTGTAATGGATAATGATCCTTATTTATGTGTGAAATATTATAAGGAGATTATCTGGTGGAGTACCCCACATTTGGGGAACCACATTAAATCTTGTGTCTCAATTGTGTGTGGTGGCTTGTGCTCTTGCTTACTACTGCTATTTGAGTTATTAATGCACACTGCTATATTTGGTTATTGCAATTAATGACATTAATTGATATTAATTTGGAAAGAAAGTAAAAAGAAGTCTTATAATATTCACCCCCCCTATTAGTATAAGCTTGTGTTCATCTACCATTTAAGAGGTGAATATAAAATATGTAAGTTTAACTAGTGATTTTTTTTTGTTTTATATTTTTTTAATCAAAATGATGCCTATGTAGTTCATGTCAATTTCACCAAAGAATGTAGCTCTAAAATTTTTGCACTCCTTTCCTTTAGGATAATGGATTCATGCCTCGAAGGGAAATGGATAAATGATAGGTCTACACCTCAAAAGAGAGGTACTTGATGTCATGCCCTCTTTGGTGATTTTTTGAAAAAATTGGGTAGGTTCTGTGAGATAAGCAAAGTCTCCCCAAGATCGAAGAATGCTCCACAAGATCAATCACACATAAAAGAGGTAAACCCACAACACAAATATTGAGTGGTAAAACCCTACTTCAAATGAAGAAGGGAAACATCCACTATGAAGCTCACTATATTACTCAATGATTCAATAGTACAAGAATGCTTCAATGTTATGCAATAATATGCATCAACATAAACTACAACACAAGTCAATATGACAAGATATAATCATATGTAGTAGAAAACACCCCTATTTAAAGAGAATTTTTTCTACTACAACCCTAAATCTTATCACAATCTATCAAATATTAGAAAGTGCTTTAGTTACTTTCTAATTTTATCACAATATAATCTTTGAGATATGTGATAAGTGGCATCTATCAAATATTAGAAAGTGATTAGTTACTTTCTAATATTTGCTAGAAAAAGGAAATAACTTTTTCCCAAGAAATTAAATATTCCTAGCACCCTTAATTAATTTATTAATTGGGTGGGAATATTTTACATAAGATAGAATTATATTCTAATTCAAATATTATTATTTAGAATTTATATTTTAGTCTAAAAATAATTTACACAACGTTGCATTACATATTCCAACACTCCCCCTTAATGCAATATTGGGGAAAGAAATTATGATACAAAGAAACATTCTCCCCCTAAAGATATAAGTGGGGATGAGAATCAAATGAGTAATATAGTTACAATGAGCTTCTATGACCAAGAATGGTCTACAATAAGGCACCAATACAAAATGGGCCAAAATGAGACTGTAAGCCCCCAACGAAGTAGCTTCAGATACAAGCAACTTACAAATCCATCCATCAACCACAAGTGGTTGCAAATTACAAGAAAAAACATCACAAGGGTGTCTTTAGTAAGCCTGCAAAATCCTAAAGGGAAGTACCTGCAAGCTACAAGCGGCTCAACATAAGATGAGTTAGATACATCATCATAAATATATTCACCATAGCATATATGAATATCCAAAGATGATAACAAAACTGATCTAACAAATAGTGAACTATAAGTCATCACAAAAAGATGCCAAGCCATAATTATAGTCACGTGCTATATAGTTGATCAAAAAATATCATGTACAAAGTTGCATAAAGAAAAAAGGAGTACCATGATAATGCAAACTCTAAAGTACCATGTATAAAAGTAGCACAAGGCTAACAAAAAAGTACCATGTACAAGAGTTGCATAAGGTATATGAAAATAATAAAGTGTGCACACCGGTTGCATAAAGACAACCATAAAATATCATGTACAAAAGTAGCATAAATGCTAAAAAGAAAGTACCATGATAATGCAATTGCATAATGCCAACTACATATAAAAACATGTACAAAGTTGCACAAGGCAAAAAGAAAGTACCATGTAAAAGAGGTGCATAAAGCAATTGCATCATATACCATAATTGCACAATGCCATCTACAAAGTAACATGTACAAAAGTTACACAAGGCAAACAAGAAAGTACCATGTTCAAAAGAGATGCAAAAAGCAATTATACCACCAAATATCAACTCGTATATATGGCACAAAACACCTCATAAGGATGAAGTTGTCATCACACAAGTGTAACTACACTTCGTTACCCCTTGAGGATAACTTCACCAAACCAAGTGAGTCCCTCAACTTACAAAACTGCTCCTTGGAAAGAGGTTTGGTGAACAAATCAACAGAATTAGAAGATGATGGGTAATAATCCAACTGAATAGTCCCATCCAATACCTTCTCTCTGATAAAATGGGTTTGGATTTCAACAAGAGATAGTGGAGACAAAGCAAAATACAAATACACACACACACACACTCTCTCTCTCTCTCTCACTTTCATTCTCTTGTTGGCAATTTTGGGTTTGAGATCCTAGCTTCTTGTCTATGAGTTGTCATTGATGTCAAAAGGAAATGGCATTAATGTTAAGAGGATGGTTTGGCTTCAAAGGTGGAAGATTCCAAGAGAATCCGGAGAGATTCCATTGGCAAGGGTTTTTCATTAAAACCAAGTTAAATGGTTTTTATTAAAACCAATGGAGGTTCT
This sequence comes from Wollemia nobilis, assembly GCA_028583015.1. NCBI lineage: Eukaryota > Viridiplantae > Streptophyta > Pinopsida > Araucariales > Araucariaceae > Wollemia > Wollemia nobilis. The sequence continues at coordinate 28,303,166 of JAQPPZ010000856.1, read as the reverse complement.
CTTTATTATTTATTTAATTATTATTTAAAACCCTTCAAGGTTTTAATTATTTAATTATTTAATTAAGGGAGAAATTATTTTTAATTTATCTTAAGGGTTTTTAAACCCTTTAGAAAGCAATTTCGATTAAATTCAAAATTACTTTTCGAATTCAGTCGACGTGTTTGGAAATGCATCAAAGTGCATATAAAATGAGGTAAATGAATTCATTTATGTTTGGCCAAGAGTTCGACATTAATCCCTGAGCATTTTGATTTCGACATCGAAGCCCCTGCACCAACGAAGGAGGAAGACAAGCATTGCGTGGTCAAAGGTGTGATGGGTTGGTCTTGGCGCCAAGGAGGAGGTGCACGCGGTGATAAGAACAAAGAATTCCCTTCTCCCTCATGTTGGCTCTCCTATCCCACGCGACATGGCCAAAGGACTTAGTAGCATGGTGATCGGCGGTTCGAATCGCCGAAGACCCTTTTGAGGGTAGTGTATGCACTCCAAAATTTGTGGGATATTTACCAAAGGTTCTGGTGGGGACTTGTGAGCAGTTTTGGATAGGGTCTGGTGGGGACTTGTGAGTAGATTTGGATAGGTCATAGCAAAGGAATTGTGAGCTGAGTTTGATAGTTCTATCAGAGAACTTGAGGATAGAGATGCATTGGTTCTATGAGAAGAACCTGAGGACAGTTGGCAAGTCTTTGAGAAGGCTTGTATGTAGAGGATTGATTTGTTCAAGAGTTGGATAGATATGACAGATAGAGGAAGACTTGTACTAGACCTACTGACTATGTTTGGACATGATCATAGAAGGCAGAGGTCTCTTAGGCTAAGCATTAAGGACAGGAGGTCTTCGATGAAAAGGAGTTCCACGTGCTGGCAAGAGGTAGAGGTAGTTGATCTTCTAAGGGATCATTTCCAGAGTAGAGGGGAAGGTATCTCCTTTGAGTAGAGGCTCATAAATTTTGATTGGGGGAAGGTATCTCCTTTGAGTAGAGGCTCATAAATTTTGATTGGGGGAAGGTATCTCCTTTGGGCCGAGGCTCATAAACATTGTAATTGGGAAGGATTCCCAAATAACTTTGAGATAACTTTTAGAGAAAAGTTTTGTGGACGTAGCCTGACCATTCGGGTGAACCACATTAGAATTGGTGTCACTTTGTGGATGATATTGTGCGATTGCTTTGATATTGCTTTGGGTATATTGGTTTACTATTTTGAAGTATAAAGGAAAAAGTAAAAATAGGTCTTATACTGTTCACCTCCCCCTCTCGGTATAAGCTTGTGTTCTTCAATTAGTATCAGATCCGGTGCCTTCAGAAAGTTTAACAGCTTGAAGGAAAATCTAGCAAAGAACACAATGGATTATTCAAGTGGCAATGCAACACCTATTCTTGATGGGTAAGATTTTGGTCTTTGGAGTGCAAGGATGAAGGTTCATCTAATGGCACTTGGGAATGAGGTTTGGGAAGTGATTGAAGATGAGTACACTATTCCTGAACATGGTCCTAATACTAAAGAAGAAAGGCTCCTACATCACAACAATTCAAAAGCAATGAATGCAATCCTAAAATGCTTACAGAAAGCAGATCTCACCAAAGTGATTCACTGCAAGACAACTAGTGAAATGTGGAAACAGTTGAAGGTGGTTCATATAGGTGATGCAAATGTTCGAAAGGCCAAGTTGAGACACTTCAAAGGTATGTTTGAACAACTCTAGATGAATGATGATGAAAATATTAGTGACTACATGCTTTGTATGGATGAGGTTGTTAAATCCATGAAAGAATTAGGTCTTGAGCTTGCTGAAAATGATGTTTGTGATAAGATTTTAAGATCTCTTCCTAATAGATTTAGTGAAAAGATTTCTGCTATTGAGGAAGCTAAATATTTGGATAAGTTGAAAAAGGATGAGCTTCATAGTATACTTGTAGCATTTGAGTTGAGAACTCAAGTGAAGGTTGATGTCAAGAAAGAGGCAGCTTTCAAGGCTACCAAGAATTCCAAAGGTAAACAACTTCAAGATAGTGATGAGTCTTCTAGTGATGAAGAGGCATATTACAACAAGAAAGGCAAGTTCTCTAGAAAGCACAAAAGTATGAAAAATATAAGATGTTTCAATTGTGGAAAGTTTGGTCATTATGCTACTTACTGTACTGTTCCCAAGAATGAAAGTGATGAAGATAAACAGGATTCTAAGAGCAAGGATTCTGAAAAGCACAAGCATCACAGGAAAAAAAAATATGAGCACAACAATCAAGGAAAGAGGTATTCTCACAAGCACAAGAAGAGTTTCTACCTAGACAAAGCAAGTAAGTGTTCTAGTAGTGATAGTGATATTTCTTCAAGTGATAATGAAAATGAGATGTTCATATCAGAAAAGAGGAAGAACCGAAACATAGATTCATTATCATGAAATGTCTTAGATGTGGAAATTTTGGTCACCTTGAGGATGATTGCACAAATAATGATTTGGTTTCTAGTATGTATGAGGATGCTTTAGAAAACTATAAGGAAGATGCATGTATGGTTTTTGAAAAGGGTAGCACCTCTAGTGATAAGAAATCTGAAAAAGGCTTTGATGATTCAAAAAGCAATCAAATAAAGGATCTTGAAAGTGAACTTATTAGTGCTCTTAGTGCTTTGAAAAAGGAAAGAAAGAAGAATGCTAGACTCAAGGATAAGTTAGATGAATGTTTTATGGAGAGAGATGATCTTATAGAAAGTCTTGACTTCTCTGTAGCTAAGACACAAGAACTCAAGGATGCGTTAGAGTCTAAGGTTCTTGAGTATAGTGAGTTAGAACAGAAAATGGCTTCTTTGAAAGAGGAAACTAAAGAGTACAAGGATAAGCTTTATAGATTTCAAGATAGCTCCAAAAATGTTAAGTCTCTCATCAAAGGTCAAAGAAAGACAACAGATAAAATAGGCCTTGGTTTTGTTAAGCCACACAAGGAACAAGTTGGAGAGTCTAGTAAGAGACTCCAAAAGGAAGAGAGTTCTAATGAGGAAAGTATTTCAGATCATGAGTTCTTGAATGATAGATGCACAGGAATAGAAAACAGAATTCAGAATGAGAAGAAGAAGTTTTCAAAACCTAAGAGGTCAATTAAAGGAAAGTTTCAAGGTAGATGTTTTGCTTGTCACGAGGTTTGGTCACATGGCTTCACATTGCATGGCTCAAGTGAAGGAGGTAAATGACAGTTTTAGAAGTGCTAGTTACTTTCAAGGGTATTGCTACTCTTGTCAACATTTTGGGCACAAGGCGAGTTCATTGCAAGGAAAATAACAGGAAGAGTTTGGTCAAAAGGGTTTGGCGAGGTTTGGCGAAGGGTTAGTCAAAATAGGTGGATTCAAAGAATAGGTATGCCTCAAAGAAATAACATTGTTACTTGTTATAAGTGCAACAATGAAGGTCACATAGCTAGACAGTGTAGAGCTGAACTTCCAAGGTACATGAACAAAAATAGTGGTATGAACAGGTCCAAGGATCAAGGCATGGTTAAGAACAGGAACAGTGAAAAGAAAACAGGAACAGGAATATGGACAAATAGTACAAGAGAAGGCCCGACAAGGAAGTTATAGACGCTGATGATGATCAGTGCCTAATGGGAGTTTTACTCCCACCCAAGAATTAATCACCTCATCAGGAGGTGGGGGAGGGACTAAGCTAAGAGGCTCATTATTAGTCCCGAGCCCCAAAGGTGACCCTTTGCCATTGATGAAAAAGGGGGAGAGATTTGAGTAAGGGGGAGAGCCTCAAGATAGGGGGAGCTGTTTATGTTGAGTTTTTGTGTTGTTGAGAAGCATGGTTTGCCATCAATGACAAAGGGGGAGATTGTTGGCAATTTTGGGTTTGAGATCCTAGCTTCTTGTCTATGAGTTGTCATTGATGTCAAAAGGAAATGGCATTAATGTTAAGATGATGTGTTGGCTTCAAAGGTGGAAGATTCCAAGAGAATACGGAGAGATTCCATTGGCAAGGGTTTTTCATTAAAACCAAGTTAAATGGTTTTTATTAAAACCAATGGAGGTTCTCTTTATTATTTATTTAATTATTATTTAAAACCCTTCAAGGTTTTAATTATTTAATTATTTATTAAGGGAGAAATTATTTTTAATTTATCTTAAGGGTTTTTAAACCCTTTAGAAAGCAATTTCGATTAAATTCGAAATTACTTTTTGAATTCAGCCGACGTGTTTGGAAATGCATCAAAGTGCATATAAAATGAGGCAAATGAATTCATTTATGTTTTGCCAAGAGTTCGACATTAATCCCTGAGCATTTTGATTTCGACATCGAAGCCCCTACACCAGCGAAGGAGGAAGACAAGCGTTGCGTGGTCAAAGGTGTGACGGGTTGGTCTTGGCGCCAAGGAGGAGGCGCACGTGGTGATAAGAATGGAGAATTCCCTTCTCCCTCACGTGGGCTCTCCTAGCCCATGTGGCATGGTCAAAGGACTTAGTAGCATGGTGATCGGTGGTTTGAATCACCGAAGACCCTTTTGAGGGTAGTGTATGCACTCCAAAATTTGTGGGATATTTACCAAAGGTTCCAGTGGGGACTTGTGAGAAGTTTTGGATAGGTTCTAGTGGGGACTTGTGAGCAGATTTGGATAGGTCCTAGCAGAGGACTTGTGAGCTGAGTTTGATAGTTCTATCAGAGAACTTGAGGACAGAGGTGCATTGATTCTATGAGAAGAACTTGAGGAAATTTGGCAAGTCTTTGAGAAGGCTTGTATGTAGAGGATTGATTTATTCAAGAGTTGGACATATCTGACAGACAAAAGAAGACTTGTACTAGACTGACTAACTATGTTTGGTACAGGTTGCTGAGCTGCTATGGACGTGATCATAGAAGGCATAGGTCTCTTAGGATAAGCATTGAGGACAGGAGGTCTTTGGTGGAAAGGAGTTCCACGTGCTGGCAAGAGGTAGAGGCAGTTGATCTTCTGAGGGATCATTTCCAAAGTAGAGGGGAAGGTATCTCCTTTGAGCAGAGGCTCATAAATTTTGATTAGGGGAATGTATCTCCTTTGAGCAGAGGCTCATAAATTCTTATTGGGGGAAGGTATCTCTTTTGGGCCGAGGCTCATAAACATTGTAATTGGGAAGGATTCCCAAAGAACTTTGAGATAACTTTTAGAGAAAAGTTTTGTGGACGTAGCCTAGCCATTCTGGTGAACCACGTTAAAATTGGTGTCACTTTTTGGATGATATTGTGCATTGCTTTGATATTGCTTTGGGTATATTGCTTTACTATTTTGAAGTATAAAGGAAAAAGTAAAAAGAGGTCTTATATTGTTCACCCCCCTCTCAGTATAAGCTTGTGTTCTTCAATTGGTATCAGAGTCGGTGCCTTCAAAAAGTTTAATAGCTTGAAGGAAAAGCTAGTAAAGAACACAATGGATTATTCAAGTGGCAATGCAGCACCTATTCTTGATGGGTCAGATTTTGGTCTTTGGAGTGCAAGGATGAAGGTTCATCTAATGGCACTTGGGAATGAGGTATGGGAAGTGATTGAAGATGAGTACACTATTCTTGAACATGGTCCTAATACTAAAGAAGAAAGGCTCATTCATCATAGCAATTCAAAAGCAATGAATGCAATCCTGAAAGGCTTACAGAAAGCAGATCTCACCAAAGTGATTCACTGCAAGACAACTAGTGAAATGTGGAAATAGTTGAAGGTGGTTCATACAGGTGATGCAAATGTTTGAAAGGCCAAGTTGAGACACTTCAAAGGTATTTTTGAACAACTCAAGATGAATGATGATGAAAATATTAGTGACTACATGCTTCGTATGGATGAGGTTGTTAACTCCATGAAAGACTTAGGTCTTGAGCTTGCTGAAAATGATGTATGTGATAAGATTTTAAGATCTCTTCCTAATAGATTTAGTGAAAATATTTTTGCTATTTAGGAAGCTAAAGATTTGGATAAGTTCAAAAAGGATGAGCTTCATAGCATACTTGCAGCATTTGAGTTGAGAACTCAGGTGAAGGTTGACGTCAAGAAAGAGGCAGCTTTCAAGGCTACCAAGAATTCCATAGGTAAACAACTTCAAGATAGTGATGAGTCTTCTAGTGATGAAGAGGCATATTACAACAAGAAAGGCAAGTTCTCTAGAAAGCACAAAAGTATGAAAAATATAAGATGTTTCAATTGTGAAAAGTTTGGTCATTATGCTACTGACTGTACTATTCCCAAGAATGAAAGTGATGAAGATAAATAGGATTCTAAGAGCAAGGATTCTGAAAAGCACAAGCATCACAAGAAAAACAAATATGAGCACAACAATCAAGGAAAGAGGTATTCTCACAAGCACAAGAAGAGTTTCTACCTAGACAAAGCAAGTAAGTGTTCTAGTAGTGATAGTGAAAGTTCTTCAAGTGATAATGAAAATGAGATGTTGTTCATATCGGAAAAAGAGGAAGAACCAAAACATAGATTCATTATCATGAAATGTCTTAGATGTGGAAATTTTGGTCACCTTGAGGATGATTGCACAAATAATGATTTGGTTTCTAGTATGTATGAGGATGCTTCAAAAAACTATAAGGAAGATGCATGTATGGTTTTTGAAAAGGGTAGCACCTCTAGTGATAAGAAATATGAAAAAGGCTTTGATGATTCAAAAAGCAATCAAATAAAGGATCTTGAAAGTGAACTTATTAGTGCTCTTAGTTCTTTGAAAAAGGAAAGAAAGAAGAATGCTAGACTCAAGGATAAGTTAGATGAATGTTGTATGGAGAGAGATGATCTTATAGAAAATCTTGACTTCTTTGTAGCTAAGACACAAGAACTCAAGGATGAGTTAGAGTCTAAGGTTCTTGAGTTTAGTGATTTAGAACAGAAAATGGCTTCTTTGAAAGAGGAAACTAAATAGTACAAGGATAAGCTTTACAGATTTCAAGATAGCTCCAAAAAGGTTAAGTCTCTCATCAAAGGTCAAAGAAAGACAATAGATAAAACAGGCCTTGGTTTTGTTAAGCCACACAAGGAACAAGTTGGAGAGTCTAGTAAGAGACTCCAAAAGGAAGAGAGTTATGATGAGGAAAATATTTTAGATCATGAGTTCTTGAATGATAGATGCACAGGAACAAAAAATAGAATTCATAATGAGAAGAAGAAGTTTTCAGAACCTAAGAGGTCAATTAAAGGAAAGTTTCAAGGCAGATGTTTTGCTTGTCACGAGGTTTGGTCACATGGCTTCACATTGCATGGCTCAAGTGAAGGAGGTAAATGACAGTTTTAGAAGTGCTAGTTACTTTCAAGGGTATTGCTACTCTTGTCAATATTTTGGGCACAAGGCAGTTCATTGCAAGGCAAATAACAAGAATAGGTTTGCGGACAAGTTTGGGAATAAGTCGAACAGGTGGATTCAAAGAAAAGGTATGCCTCAAAGAAATAACATTGTTACTTGTTATAAGTGCAATAATGAAGGTCACATAGCTAGACAATGTAGAGATGAACTTCCAAGGTACAATAATAGAAACAATGGTATGAACAGGTTCAAGGATCAAGGCATGGTTAAGAACAGGAACAGTGACAGGAAAATAGGAACAAGAATATGGAGAAAGAGTACAAGAGAAGGCCCGACAAGGAAGTTATAGACGTTGATGATGATCAGTGCCTAATGGGAGTTTTACTCCCACCCAAGAATTAATCACCTCATCAGGAGGTGGGGGAGGGACTAAGTTAAGAGGCTCATTCTTAGTCCCAATCCCCAAAGGTGACCCTTTGCCATTGATGACAAATGGGGAGAGATTTGAGTAAGGGGGAGAGCCTCAAGATAGGGGGAGTTGTTTATGTTGAGTTTTTGTGTTGTTGAGAAGCATGGTTTGCCATCAATGACAAAGGGGGAGATTGTTGGCAATTTTGGGTTTGAGATCCTAGCTTCTTGTCTATGAGTTGTCATTGATGTCAAAAGGAAATGGCATTAATGTTAAGAGGATGGTTTGGCTTCAAAGGTGGAAGATTCCAAGAGAATCCGGAGAGATTCCTTTGGCAAGGGTTTTTCATTAAAACCAAGTTAAATGGTTTTTATTAAAACCAATGGAGGTTCTCTTTATTATTTATTTAATTATTATTTAAAACCCTTCAAGGTTTTAATTATTTAATTATTTAATTAATTAAGGGAGAAATTATTTTTAATTTATCTTAAGGGTTTTTAAACCCTTTAGAAAGCAATTTTGATTAAATTCGAAATTACTTTTTGAATTCAGTCGACGTGTTTGGAAATGCATCAAAGTGCATATAAAATGAGGCAAATGAATTCATTTATGTTTTGCCAAGAGTTCGACATTAATCCTTGAGCATTTTGATTTCAACATCAAAGCCCCTGCACCAGCGAAGGAGGAAGACAAGCGTTGCGTGGTCAAAGGTGTGACGGGTTGGTCTTGGCGCCAAGGAGGAGGCGCACGCGGTGATAAGAACAAAGAATTCCCTTCTCCCTCACATGGGCTCTCATAGCCCACGTGGCGTGGCCAAAGGACTTAGTAGCATGGTGATCGATAGTTCGAATCATCGAATACCCTTTTAAGGGTAGTGTATGCACTCCAAAATTTGTGGGATATTTACCAAAGGTTCCAGTGGGGACTTATGAGTAGTTTTGAACAGGTTTCGGTGGGGACTTGTGAGCAGATTTGGACAGGTCCTAGAAGAGGACTTGTTAGCTGAGTTTGATAGTTCTATTAGAGAACTTGAGGATAGAGGTGCATTAGTTCTATGAGAAGAACCTGAGGATAGTTGGAAAGTATTTGAGAAGGCTTGTATGTAGAGGATTGATTTGTTCAAGAGTTGGACAGATCTGACAGACAGAGGAAGACTTGTACTAGACCAAATGACTGTGTTTGGTACAGGTTGCTGAGCTACTGTGGACGTGATCATAGAAGGCATAGGTATCTTAGGCTAAGCATTGAGGATAGGAGGTCTTCGGTGGAAAGGAGTTCCATGTGCTGGCAAGAGGTAGAGGCAGTTGATATTCTAAGGGATCATTTCCAGAGCAGAGGGGAAGGTATCTCTTTTGAGCAGTGGCTCATCAATTATGATTGGGGGAAGGTATCTCCTTTGAGCAGAGGCTCATAAATTCTGATTGGGGGAAGGTATCTCCTTTGGGCCGAGGCTCATAAACATTGTAATTGGGAAGGATTCCCAAAGAACTTTGAGATAACTTTTAGAGAAAAGTTTTGTGGACGTAGCCCAGCCATTCTGGGTGAACCACGTTAAAATTGGTGTCACTTTGTGGATGATATTTTGCATTGCTTTGATATTTCTTTGGGTATATTGCTTTACTATTTTGAAGTATAAAGGAAAAAGTAAAAAGAGGTCTTATACTGTTCACCCCCCCCTCTCAGTATAAGATTGTGTTCTTCATCTCTTTTACTTTCATAATGAGAGATACAAGTTACATTAATTTACAGTATGCTTCAAGCAAATACTGGAGAGAGATTAGAAGAAATTAATAAAAATAGGGGAAGAGATTGAAAAAGTTGATCCAAAATTGCCTTGTATACTCTAAAACATACTTGGATAACTTTGCAAAACAAAAAAACTCACAAACAACCATTGTTAATGTGAGACAAAAAAATATTGCATTTTAAGGAGAATAATAATAATTTTTAATACAAAAAATTGCTTAAAAAAATGCAATTAAATTAATAAAATTTATTTTATTAATAAAAAAATGGCATGAAAAAGTTTAAAGATTTTTATAAAGCAAAAATTTTTCAAAAAAACAAAACTATTTTTTTTTTTTTATAAAGCAAAATTGTTTTTTTTTTTTTTAAACAAAACTATATATTTTTTTATAAAGCAAAACTGTTTTTTTTTTTTATAAAGCAAAACTGTTTTTTTTTATAAAGCAAAACTGTTTTTTTTAATTTTTATATATATATAGCCGACTGTTTTTTTTTTAATAAAAAAAAATGACTATATATGGAAATAGGGTTTTTTGGGTCTTCTGAACGCAACCATGGGGTTTGTTTGGCTCCAAAAGCCTTTCCAACAAAACCTTAATGCAAAAAAAAAAAAAATTATAGATTTAAAATGAAAATATGTTTGCAAAAGATCTAACAACTAGATCTAAAAACATAATAAATCTATAAACCCTAATGGCAGATTTGTAAAATAAGTTTACATAAAATACCCAAATATCAAATACACGCAAAAAAAATATATACCTTAATGGGTTTTTCAACTAAAAGGATTGAAGACACTTGATGGAGATCCCAACCGCTCTGATACCAAATGTGACATAAGAAAAGTATCCTCAAGATCTAAGAATGCTCCACAAGATCAATCACACATAAAAGAGGTAAACCCACAACACAAATATTGAGTGGTAAAAACCTACTTCAAATAAAGAAGGGAAACATCCACTATGAAGCTCACTATATTACTCAATGATTCAATAGTACAAGAATGCTTCAATGTTATGCAACAATATGCATCAACATAAACTTCAACACAAGTCAATATGACAAGATATAATCATATGTGGTAAAAAATACCCCTATTTAAAGAGAAGCTTTTCTACTACAACCCTAAATCTTATCACAATCTAATATTATCATAATCTATCAAATATTAGAAAGTGCTTTAGTTACTTTCTAATTTTATCACAATCTAATCTTTGAAATATGTGATAAGTGACATCTATCAAATATTAGAAAGTGAGTAGTTACTTTCTAATATTTTCTAGAAAAGGGAAATAACTTTTTTCCAAGAAATAAATATTCCTAGCACCCTTAATTTATTTATTAATTGGGTGAGAATATTTTACATAAGATAGAATTATATTCAAATTCAAATATTATTCTATAGACTTTATATTTTAGTCTAAAAATAATTTACACAATGTTGCATTACATATTCCAACAAGTTCACCAAGAAATATTTATGATAGTTTCCACGTCTAGGTTGGGAGTTGTTTGATGTGTTCCTTTTATTTTATTCACGTTCACCTAGTTTGGCCAAATGCAACTAACCTATACTACATGTAATTTAAATTCAAATGAATACAACATACAACAGAGTACAAAAGATAAATAGATGTAGTGCTTAATTATGAAAGATATTTCATGATCTTACTCAATTTGGATGGCTGATATTGAATCTTTTTGCTTGCTACAGGTGATATCGGACTGTGCAGGGTGATATCAAATATTCAATATGATATATACTGATATGATCTGATATCGATAGGTCCGATCTAAGCAGATACTTATAGTTTCACAAATTGACAATAAAAACAATGATTTCCAGCATAATATGAACTTAATTAAACATGAATCAGATTATATGAAACCTATTATATGCAATATTTGAAAGGAAATAATATGGATTTATGCTATTGATGCAAAATAACCAAATGCAATGCAATGGTGGTGAACTCCAGATATGATAAATGAAATTTTTATGCTTAAATGAGATAACAAATAATAGATATGATCCTAGAAATGTAGAGTAGAGATTTGGAAATGCAAAAAAAGGTCTGAAGGTGCCCCAAGCAGCCTGCAGACAAGATCGAATATTGTAGGGCAAGATCAAATGTTTTCGAGTGATATCGTATGTTGGATATTGTATCATATCCACCGATGCACAACTCTGAACCACTGAACATGTAAGAAAGTAATAAACTAAAAAATACACTATAATATTAAGGATGCAATAATGATTGAGAATGAGCCAGGGGGAATCTAGGTAGAGTGCCTAGATTAAATAGGCAAGGGTGAGTTATGGAGGTTGGGCTAAAAGATAAGGGAGTTATGATCTCTCTTAATATGGACAATATCAACTAATCTGATATCGTAACATCCGCACTGTTGGCCAGGTACAAACAAAATGGTTACAACAAAACTTTGTCATTTTGTTATTCTAGGCAATTTTCTATTTTGGACGAGATCGGACATCCGATATCATACAATTAGGTTTGATATCGCATCGAAAAATTGATATCATCCAAATAGAGCTGATATCATCATGAAGTTAGAAATAAAATTTATGCAAGTGTAAAAATTGAGGTAGGAGGTTAGCAAGTGGTTTTAATTAATTTTTGAATGTTTTTGACTTACAATAAATTGACATGGGTCAATTTTAGCCTATTACACAAGCCAATATCGATTATCTATCAAATCCATCCATTGCTATGAGGTATTTCCATCACCATAATTAACATGAGAATGGCTTGAGGTAGTACGAGCAAGGCCCACAAAATCCTCTAGAACCACACTATCAGTTATCCATAGATAAATCAAATTTAAGTTATAACACCTGCATGTCTGATGAGCTTCTTGTTGATTCCCCACAACACCTTAACTTAGGATTGGGGGTAGAAATTGATGGAAATAAGTATGTTAATTCTGGTAATGCTCATCTACTTAGCGACCATCTACATATCACTACCTTAACTATTATTGATAGTGACTCATCAGAACAAGAGTTTGAAGAATATCAAGAGTCAAAGCATAATCAGACCCAAGTGTTGTAGGTGAGTTGGAGAGAAGAGGGCAATCCTCCAAGGGAGGTCCCAGGTTCAAATCTCCACCCTACCAAAAAGCTAAATTGGGTATCCAAAATCCAATTAATAATGTTGGTGCAGGCAGGGTCGGGTGCGACTCCCGTGTGACTTTGACGGTGTAGAACCCCCTGTTTGTGGTCTCTCAGACCAATGCGGCTCCATAAGGGGTTTTCGCTTAAAAAAAAAAGGAGCATGATTGGGGGTTGAAAGTCAACTGGGAAACCTTATCCATCCCCTACTTCATCTTAGTAGAGGAGTCTACCTCTATTGAGCCTCTGGTGGATCTAGACAAATTCTATCTTCATATTTTTCTAAGATTACCATTACCCCTTTGATGCCAGCTTCTTCCACCTGAGGATCCTGTTGTCTCCACTTCCCATAGAGCTCCTCCTATCATATCGATTACACCACAACCACCCCCTAAAAATTTGTTTTCCCCATATTCAATCATCTCTTCCCGTATTATAGATATCATCCACCATCCATCAATATGATCTCCATTGATATCACCACTCCACTCCATTATCCTGGTAACCATTCTCTATCATTACTTCTCAATCCTAAGGATATTAATTTTGATCATGTTGCCTTTATACCCTTTCCATATGAGTTTATTCCTTCTGAGGGTATGCTACAATCATACCATCTACCATCCCATCCGACATTAGCTGTCCTCCAAGTTGAGATAGAGTTTGATAGCATATTTGACTCTCTTAATCTAGTTGATGATATTCACTTGATTCCTAATCCTCATAAATTAGAGGAGGGATAACATATGTTAGTAGAAGAGATAGTTGATATCTATGTTAGTGATGATCCCAAATACCCTTAGATTCTCAAACTAGGGAAGGGTATTTCAATCATGCTTATAAAATGGTAAATAATTTTCTGCCATTGAACCAACTTTAATATGCAAGGCTATGTATGAAAATTCACAAAAATTGCATCATAACCTAATTTTCGAATTTATGATAGGTTAATGTTAATGCAACATAAATTGAAAATTTCAAACAATTTTTTTTATAACAAACTGCACATGCTAAAATCAAAATCATTACCTTTCAGGCCCTCCTTCTAGTGCCAATTTGTTGAGGTGCTATTTTGTCAATTCACAAAACCACTCGACAACTTAGAACTTTAAGTTCTCTCTTGGAAAGAAAAATATATATATCTCCAAGGTTCTTGTATTCAATGTTTTATGCATAAACTCATATAAGTGCTAAGAATAAAATTCTAGGGTCTTGCAAGTGTTGTTAACAAGGGGGCTGAGATCATGTAAATGATTTTGAATCCATCATGTGGAGTATATCTTTGATATCAATTCAACAAAATAAAATTCATTTTATGATCTTAGGTTAAAGTATACCAAATTTTATTTCCTCTCTTCAATTTAATGTCTCAAAATGCTTTAAATGAAATTAGCATAAAAAGAATCTAGCATTTTGTATTAAATTTCAATTTAACTTTGATAAAGATCAAAGTAAATGAAATTTTATAAATTTAATAAACCTTTGGAATATAATAAATTCATTTCCCAAATGTCTATTTGATAAAGCAGTTATTTATTCAAACCCCCTTATGAAATTATAAATCAAACCCACAAGAGGTGAATAAATGTAATAATGTCTTGCCCAATTTATAAGGTTTCAAAACCTTGTCAATGATAAAATATTAGGGCTTAATATGCAACTAATCTATAAACTTTGGATTTTATGATAAAATAAAGTTTATAAATTAGATTTTCTTATAATATTTATCTTTTGAAATATTTATGAATTTAAATATTCAAAATAATAAATGTGATCTCTGATTTGAAATTTGGACTTCTGAAATAAATAGAACTATATTATAAATCAAATCCAAATTGAATTTTAGAGATATCAATCCTAGTTCCTCAACCTTATGAAATTAAGGTGAGGAATAGAATATGAATTTATCTCTTATTAAATTTATTAATTCAAATATTAATTGATGTAATATTTGAATAATAAATTTAATTTATAACCTAACCATATAATTTCACTTTATAAAAATTATGCTAGGTTATAATATATATAGAGTATTTAATGAGTCTATTCATGATCATCAAACTATCATTGCCAGGATCCTATCCTTTGCCAACAAGAATGTGAACCTTATCTATTTTGATAGATGTAAACCTCATCTGCAAGAGACCACGATTGTTCAATATTTAAGCTTAACCTTGTTAGATGAGTCTGTGCCTAGGGTAGTCAACCTCAGAGCCAATGTCAAGTGGTATACACCTCCTACGGGTTGGTTTAAGCTTAATTTTGATGGAGCATCTAAGGAAAATCTTGGCAGAGCAAGCGCTGGTGGCATTGTGCGAGATCATAATGGGAATATGATGCTTGCGTTTTACGAATATTTGGGAACAAGGACAAACAACAAAGTTGAAGCTAGAGCTATGTGGAGAGGCCTTCAAATTACTCAAGACTTAGAAGGCAATTTGATTTTAGAAGGAGACTCTATGCATGTTATAAATCTCCTCAATAATTAGAAAACACATCCTTGGAGGATTAAAACAATTGTTGAAGAGGCTAGGATCCTTTTCCAGGGAAGACATAATAGAAAATCCCAACATGTCTTTCGGGAAGCTAAAAAAATTATTGATAAGCTGGCCAATTTGGGTGTTTATGGTGATGGACTTTTCAAATGGGAACACGATGTCCCGAGTGAAGTAGAGGAGCTTATTCAACAAGAATGCCAAGAATGATAGTCAAATTTACCAACAGATAAGGCACTGTAAGTTCGAAGGCTAGGAGTATTCCCGTCTCTTTTTTGAATTGGACTCACAATAAAAATTATCTGAGTTGTCAGTCTTCATGGATGTTGCTTGGAAATACCACAAAGACTAATGGGGACAGTCACATGTCAGATAACATGGCTCCTAGTCATCTTAGTAATTTTAGGTTGGTTGATAATCATAAGGAAGGAAAGAAATGACAGTATAAGACTTTGAACCAAAGCCACGTGGACCACCAGATAACCACCGCCATAAATCTAGCCAGCAGGTTCACTTCTCCAAGGCTGATTGTCCAAGATAGTATATGGTACCAAAGCATGTCATATATGAAAGAAAGCAATTACCAAAGAATTATTAAGAGTAACTCATCAATACGAGCTTGTGGGAGTTTTTTTCAGTACTCTGCTATGTGTGTCTGCAGCTTTTTGTTTCTCCATTGTCTCAAGGAAGGGATCCGTGTCTGTTTATTTTTTGTAATTATGATACATGAGTGTTTTCTTGGGGTATACCCAAAATGTTGTATGGGAAGTTTCTTTTTGATAACAGGCTATGTGCCTTGTCGGATGTAATGGCTTTGGCAACATGTAGATTTTACATATATAGGATCCTTAGTAAGGATATGTTCATCAACAGCCCTGGGCTGATTTTTGTAAAAGGTTTTGGATCAACCTGTAAAACCTGGTATTAATGCTATAGTATCTTATCTACCAAAAAAAAAATATAGTTTTCAGAATGAACAAAAAAAAAAAATAATAATAAAATATTTTAAACTTTAGAAATTAACTTAATGTCTCAAAAAAAATCCACAGATCATATTTCCATCTACAGAATTCTAAAACCAATCCAATGTTCACCAATATTCACACAATGAAATCAAATGAACTGATGCAATCTTCTAAGGTATACAAACTATTAAGAAATTGTAATAAACATTTTATTAATTCCAAATACAGTCTATGCACAAATCTAGATCCAAAATGCTTAAAACAATTTATAAAATCTTACAATAATTTCCATTGTTCTACAAATGGCTTTCTCTATTTTCCTCCAATGAACGTGTAGCTTTGATCCTTCCAATCATTCCTCTCCTTCTCTGTATAAAATATCTGACCTTTTCCATGAATATCAATGATTTATTTATAATTTGAAAAGTTTAGTTATTATGTTTCTTCACTAGGAACGAATTTTATAACTATATTATTCAAATCCTTACCCTTGTATTACCTACATAATGAAACAATAATAATAATATCAAAACAAAACCAAACTTTACTTTCTCGTAACTTTCATTTTTTTCAAAAGTATTTCAAAGTTCTCATATTGCTAAACTAGCCTGCTATTTTTTGGTGAAACTGACATCTGGAATCTTGCAAGTTTGGTATCATTAAAATGATAAAATCCATATATTTTTACCAAGTTTTGAATGAGATCAAACGAAGTTTTCTACCTCAAGATATGTCCATTTCAATTTTGCATTAATTTTAGGGTTAACCCTAAAATTAAATTTAATTATTTAAATGAAAATTAATCATTTAAACCTTTGAAAATGATTTTAATCAAATTATTTGATTCGAAATAATGCAATTAATATGCAAATAATCAAAATATTCAATTTTTAAGCATTGCAACTACATTAAACCTTCAAAATGCAAATGTAGCGACCCCGAGATGCATGCAACGCTCTTTTACTCTACTTGCAATGTTATTAAAAACCCAAGATGAAATGGAAGACAATGAAAAACATATAACATGAAAATAACAAATATGGATCTCTTTATTTGTATTGAAACTCGGTTACATGTCGGTCCCTCTTAGGGATACCCATTTCGATACAATAAGGTTACAAATAGGCAAAGAGTGCCCCTCTCACGAAGAGCTAATGCGCTTTCAAAAAGCTTCCCAAATTTGCACACAAAAATGTATGAGGTCTTTATAGATATATCCTTCTCTAGGTCTATTTCCTAGAGGGATCCCTTTTGCTCTTGTATGTCACAGATTTCGTTCGGTCAACCTATGGCCCTGTAAGCAATAAAACAACAACACAAGCTTAGATGTCCGAGAATGCCTCCCTGGATGAGGTTGTTAGTACTGAATATAACAAATGAAAGCAAATGCAAATTAGACTAATGCTATGAATATGAACAAATGAAATGATGCTATGCTAATGATATGCTAAACAAAATAATGAATCTAATGTCTAAAACCCTAAGCTAAACCTACGGGCCACTATCCAAGACAACGACCGCTAAAGTGACTCTCGTCCTCTTTGCTCCAAATCTATGGACCAAAGCTTGTATATGATGTTGAAATAATGGTTGCTATGCTATTCAATCCGTCAGGGCTTCGCTGTACACATGATCTCCAATGGAACTCTCCAAGTCTTGAAATCTCTCCTCAATGACCAAGATTTATAGAAGATCAATTCTCTGATAAAATATCTCTCTTTCTACTAAAATATGTCCCCTTGGTGCTCTTAGGCTTGCAAATTTTATAGTGTGAAACCCTAGGTCTATGTCCAATCCCTAGGAATGAATTTCTCATGCGTAGTGTAAGTTAGCATGAGAATTTTCTTGTCGTTTCTATGTTTTGAGGTCAGTTATCTGAAATATAACTACCAACTTGAGTCTCCTATGCGAACTGGTTGTTAGCATGAGAAGCTTTTTGTTCCTTTGTTTATGTTTGAAGGTCAGTTAACTCAAGTCTAAATGCAAACTCAAGTCTCCTATGTGAACTGGTCATGAAAAGGAATGCAAAGTTACTCCCGCTGACCTTTATTGCATGCAGACTGCCACTTTCACCCGTGATTAGGCTTGTTTGTCAAAAAAATTGCTTTTAGGGTTTAGCTACTATTATTTGTAGCAACTAAGATTTGGTCACTATCGTCTACAATGACTAAGGTCTGGCTAATCTAGGATTGAGTGACTAAGATCTGGTCACTCTTGGCTTGAGCGACTAGGCTTGGATGGCTTGAAAATGCCCCAAATGAGTGGTGAGAACCACTATTGATGCTTGTAAAGTCCAAGATTATGTCATATGATCTTATGAATGTGTCTATGTGAGCAACTCCCCTAAGCATGACATAATTTAGGTGTCTATAGATACCCCTTTTTGTGACGCGCTGTGTGGAAAACACAACACTAAGCAAAAACGTAGACTAATCTGCTTGTAGGGTGTATGGTGATCAATGGTATGATCAACGTCGGATGGCCCAATCATGCAAGATGGCATGCATCCTTTGAATCATTACCTCAATGTTTAGAGGACTTAGCTCAGTGGCTTGGGCATGTTAAATTGCACTCATTCCTCAAACTCAATCGGGTAGCTTCAACTGCTACAACAATTTCGATCGGTAGGACAGCTACAATTGAAGATGTCATGTCTGCTTACGTTCCCAACAAACAAGGAAAATTTGTGATTGTTGTATGCAATGATTCGTAGGATGAACATGATTTTGTTATGATCAAGGGATATTTTGTTGATTTTGATTATGGTTATGTTGAAGTTTTGAACTACTTCCTCACACAATGAATTGGTGAAGAAATGATAATGAATGAAGCAACAAGTCACTTGACCAATATGACTAATCTGGTTCCTTTATAGCATTTGTTACTTTTAATGGGCAATCCCACATCCAAGTGTGATTCCAATTGTTTATGATAATCATCCATCCTTATCCCGAGGAGCGGTTTGGCTATCAATAGCCTTCTTAGGGAGTTAGGATGAGTGATTCTATTTATGTTCATATTGTATCATTTTGGCTTAATGTTTTTGGTATCATAGGGGAATTAGGATTCTCCTTCCGCACTCGTGGAGGAGTCGGACCATTTTGGTCTTCTTCAGGATTGAAGGGTGGCACATCGTAATTTCAAAATGAGTTGTTTTTGCCCCAAGTGGCCTTATGGTTATCTACTCATCTCATCGAAATACATGGAGTGCAAATCGCTGCAATAATCGAGTGGATAGAGTAAGTAACTGGGTATGAGGCCTGCCTGAGATTGTGCTTTTATGTGATTTTTTTGTTATTTTGGTCATTAAGATGACTTCAATTCATCAAAATGTGTTTATTTGTTGTTTTTGTGTGTGATTTCTCAAGGAGAAAACCTTTTATTTTGATCTGTGGATCTAGCCGCTATCAGGTCCAGCGGCCTCTGAGTTCCTACTTGTGGCTGTTGTTGCCTTGAGCGGCCATGATGTTTAGGTCGCTGACATCAGCAGCAGCCAAGACGTAATTAAAGAAATATAAAATTTGCATTTTCTAGGGTTTGACCTTTCATTTTCACTATTGAATATTTTCTTTTAAGAGCTCTGGTGTGACAGCGACGGTTGCCACTTTGGATTTTATGTAGCGTCGAGGACATGACTGCGTAGGGTGAGACATTAGTTGTTGGAGGAGTTGGAGCTTCTCGGGTATTTCTCTTTTTCAAAACCTTAGCTCTCTTTTCCTTTTTTGAGTAAAACTAAACCTCATTAAGTAATTGGTAAATGAACCTCACTAAAACTTTTGGCAATGAATCAAAACCCGTAGCTAGGTTTAGCTTACTTTATGCTTTGGTGGGTTAGTCCCCAATTTTTGACTTTCTTCTGTTAGTGGCTTTAGCCTAGGGTTTTTTGAATTTTTTGTTATTCACCTAATGCTGCCATTTTAAGCGCATTTGAACTTAGCTTAGTTTTGATGTCTGAGTGGGAATTTACCTTTAGTTTTTTTTCCCCCTCTCTTTTCTCTTTTTAAAGTTATTTTGTAATATTTTGATTTTTTTTGCATTTTTTTGGCCAAGGGTTCACGGGTTTGTCGTGTCGCCCCTTGGCCGTTGTCGCTCAAAGCGACCAGTTCTGAGCTGCTGTCACTTAGAGCGGCTAGGTTTGAATCCCAACGATAAAAAATTTGACCATTGGATCTTGGCCGTTGCTGTCTCTAGTGACTAGTTTCCAACCGCTATAGGCGACAACGACTAAATCCCTTCGCCATTTTCTTTGCATTTTTTTGCTAGTTGTTGGATTTTTATAACATATTTGTTTTTTTTTTAATTTTTGATTTGTTTGATTAGGTGCAATCTTGTCCTTTTGCTTAGACTTAGAATAGCCCATCCTATTTTGCACCGTTTTCATGTTTATTGTGAATTATGCCTTAGATGCATTGTAGTTATGTTTCATATTTCTTTTGCTTTGCTTATATCCTTACTGCTCGAGCTCAGGACCTGAAGCTCTTGCTTGATATTCTTCCTCGCTTGGACGACACGTACTGGGTATGGTTCAAGGCTTGTGGGCTCTAGTATGTCACCATATTACCTCACCTCATGTCGGACCAAGCTTATCTTATGACTTTGGCTCATCACTGGGACCCTTAGACTAATACCTTCCACCTCCTGATAGGTGAGATGACTATTACATTGGAGGATGTGTACAAGATCTTCCAGATCTATTTTTATGGGGTGAATTTTATTTCTTCGACCACTAATGATCAGGTGGACGTCTTCACTCGGGTGTTCGAGAGGTATTCTAAGAATGCTCTCAAGGACACCAAGTCTAGGGGAGTGTTTATCATCCGCTGGTACTGAGAGTAGGTTTTCACAGTGAGGTATGCCATACTACTGATGGTAATAAATAATGTTCTCATCCCATATTGGTCAGGCTTGAGGTTCTCTTGGAACCTTCTTGTGATGGTTCAGGACCTAATGGACAACAAGGAGCCTATCATATATGCATGGGGTAGGTCTCTATTGGATCAATGTTATGACAAGATGTACCACATCCATTGGAGGGATCGTGTCAGCATCGCCTATAGTTGGCTTCTATAGATCTACGAATGGCAGCACATTCGTGTAGATCACCCTAAGGGGCTTCCTATTGAGATCACAACTATGGACAATAGGATGCATTGCTATGGTGCTAGGTGGGCCAGAGAGAGTGAGGAGCACAAGAGCTACACATTCATCAGGGAGTTGACTCATTATACTGACACTTTCTGTAGCACCCTAAAATTGGCACAGTAAAATTACAATAATTACATTCACCTTAGTAAATAATTTAAAATTCAAATTTAACCTCCCAAACCGCCCGTTAACCATCGAGAAATCCGTTTCCCCCTTTTCTGTGCCATTTTTAGAGGTTGTTTTGACCGTTTGACGATATCGTCGTCGATCAGACGATATCGCCCCAGATTTGATGATTTCGTCTGGATTAGGACGTCCAGACGATCTTGTCGCAAAACTAATTTTGCAAAATTAGCTTCTATTCCAACGGGTCTCCAATCTAGGCAGAAGCGTGTCTGCACCGTTGGGACCCTCCCTCGTTGGAGATCTCCCAAATTGGGATGATCTCCAACCTCCTAACTACTCCCCTAAGCCTATTTAATCCTAAGCTATCCCTTTAGCACCCCCCTGGCTGAAATTATCTGCAATTTAACTCCATCTATGCTAAACCATCCTGATTTTTCATTTGCACTGGTCCCATAACAATTTTGTTGTAGGTACATCATCGTTTTTCAGTCGGAGCCAGCACCCATCGTCCCCGACGAACCTGTTCAGATCGAAGGCGAACCTGTCGAATTCGAGGTGATTTCGTACTGATGCGAGATGATCTCGACTGCATTTCATATTGAGGCAATCAGTGCCTGAAGTTTGCGTTTCTCAACCTTCTCTCTGCTATTTTAGTCTGCAAATTAGATAGTTTATTCAGTGTTTATGTTATTTTGCATTTGGAGTTCACCCATTTAGCTTAGATTGCATACTAAGATCATGATTTGTTATTAAAATGTCGTAATCTATTTGAATTACTGTTCATAACTGTTATTCAGTATTCATACAGTCATTTGGTGTTGTTTCCCCTTATTAGCACAATAGTATTCGTCGTATTTTGTATCTATTTTTTTGCTTGCAGGTCTCTGACAAATTCGTCTGATGAATTCATCAGATCTCAGACGATTCTGTCAGATCTCAGATGATTCTGTCAGATATCAGATGATTCTATCAAATTCCAGACGATCCTGACTGCTTCAAACATCAGAATCATCACCAAACATCCGGATCAGGTATTCCTCATTTGCATTCGGTAAATTCTTTGTTTTATGTCTTTAAATCTATTTTTTGTACTCATTGAACTTGCATTTTCATATAGATTAATCTAGATTCATTTGGCCAAACCTAGGATATGAATGCTTAAGGTTAAAAATGAACACATTAAAACACATTCCAAACCTAGGCATGGAAACTACCCTTAAATGTTTCCTGGTGAACCCACCATCCGTCGAAAAATCATCAAAATATACCTCCCTTGAGAGGCGGGACCTTCGCAAAGTCCTCTCAGTCCGAGGTACCACGACATCCTTTTCCCATCCTCCTTCCGGGCACGGATCCAATAGCCTGAAGGTAGGGATGCGAAAAATTTGGAGCGATACATTTTGGTGAACCCGACGTGAATGCATCATAACCTTTTGAAAAAAAAACAAAAACAAAAAAAAAAAAAAAAAATATATATATATATATATAGAACAACTAAAACTTAGATGCATTTTAAAACACTTAAAGTTTAAAATCATGTTTAGATGGTAGCTCCTAAGAAAAGGTTAGCAGTTACTATAAACGTAGAAAACCAATTGGCAGCCATAGAAGTCAATTCTATCCTTAGTGTGCCTGAAACAAGTAGGAATCAATTCCTGTGGAACGAACTTGATAGAAGACTTAGTCTCATCTCATCTAGGTCCACACAACTTAAGCAAATCAAGAGGATAGTCCTAGATAGAATCCTGGATCCTCACCAACTAGTTTTTTATCATGAACTTCAGAGGGCTTGCCATAGATGGTTAGCTTATAGGAGAGCTTTAGTATCTTTAGAATTGTTCACCTTCGAGGAATACCTCGAGAACGTAGCCATTGTGCACCAGTTCCTAGGTTGTGTAGAAGACCAAGAGGTTGTTCTTACAGATAGGGAAATATGGAATAGAGTTCCGCGAGCTGTGCTATATCGAGAGTATTGCCATGAGCTTTACTTTTATCAACCAGCATCTGAAACAGACAACATCACTATAGCTCTTTTCATCAAATTTTTAAAAGAAAACTTTCAATTTGAAGAAGAACATTTCATGACTCCGGAACAACTCGAACCTATTAATGATATTCATAAGTTGTTTATAGAAAACTAGATTATTACTTCAGTATTATTTCTTGCATTTATTGTGTTATTTGTTGTCTTTATTATATTATTTCAAAAAAAAAAAAAAACTAAAAAATTAAAAACTTAGCAAAAACTTAAACATTTCTTTTTCAAATATTGTAGTAGGTATATAATAAATATATACCTCTTAATTTTTTGCATATATATATATATATATATATATATATATATATATATATATATATTTGCTGAAATCAAAACTTAGCACCATGCCTAAACTTAGGAATGGTAAAGAAACTTTAGGAG
The DNA here is from genome assembly GCA_028583015.1 of Wollemia nobilis. Lineage (NCBI taxonomy): Eukaryota > Viridiplantae > Streptophyta > Pinopsida > Araucariales > Araucariaceae > Wollemia > Wollemia nobilis. The sequence goes on along the minus strand of JAQPPZ010000856.1, from coordinate 28,279,475 downwards.
AAGGAGAAGATTGGTTTCAAGATACAACTAAAGACCCAAATGTCCTTCTTGGAGATACAAATCCGGAAGGAGAAACTCTAGGTCAATCAGACGAAGACTTAGGTGAAGATAAGGAACAAGAAGGAAGTGTTAAAGAGGATGGATCCTCATCCCCTAGAGTAACTCCAAATGGAACTATTGTTTTTGACAATGCAGAGCATTTCAAGAAATTTCTCAGTGATAACATTGAGGACCTTAATGTGGCAATACGTATTGATAAAGGGCAAATTAGTAACACTCAAGCAGCCATGGAATATATGTGTAATATACACACTAACCCCTTGTCATTCATTGATCAAGAAAGTGACAAGGCTGGGCCATCCAATACGGATATGGTCACTATGGCTCAAAACATGTCAAAACAATAGGTTACCCAACCTCCTAAGGAACCTGTTATTCAACCTAAAATCACTCCCACACAAAAGAAAATTCCCTTCACTACTTTATTCCACCAAACTATTGAGCAATATGCTTCAAGTAAACAAAAACCTAAAACAAAGCTAAATACAAACTTTCAACAATCTGGAATACAACATAATACAGCTTCAAAATTCCTTCATAATATTGTTCCTACCAATACTTTACACAATAGTAACATGGCATCTAATCTGCATGTTCCTCCATCATATGCCCATAAAACTCATGTCAATGCCCTACCAAACCAATATGGGGGGCAAACTAGTAATCTGGAAGCCATGGTGAAACAATTAGCTTCACGTATGGACTAGATAGATCCCTACCGTCCCTCGTATAATTATCGAGAGATCTATAGTCAACCTTTGGATCCCATAGTTGTAGCTCAACCATACCCTAAGCATTTTCCCATGCCCGTCCTGCCTATATATAAAGGAACCGAAGATCCCATAGAGCATCTTCGCATGTTTAGGATAGCATGTCACGACATATCGCATGATGACTTGCTATTACTAAAAATGTTCCCAAAAAGTTTAGGTGGAATGGCATTAGAGTGGTACTATCAATTGCCCACTCATTCTTTGAGAAACTTCGAAGAAACAACGAAATCATTTGTCCATCAATTTAGTGCCTACATCGAGAGACATGTAACTATTAAAGACCTATACAATTTAAAACAAGACAAGGATGAATGCTTTGCCGATTTCTTAGCTAGATGGAGGCAATTGACAAGAAAACTGCACTTTGTGCTGCCTTATAGGGAAATGTTGGACATTTTCATCAACAATTTACAAGAACAAATATCTTATGAGCTATCGACTGCTACCTTAACTACCTTCGATCAAGCTATAGATTTAGCTCGAAGAGTAGAAGATGCCCTCATTAGGAGAGGCCAACTTAGGAAGAAGGATGATGAGAAAACATCCAGAAATCAATATAAAAACAAACAAGTTGTCGGTGATGGAGTCACTGACAGCAGGAATGTTGCTAATATCAATGCAACGAAGACAACAGAAAAATTCATATTGAAACCTCCTGATAAGCCTCCTCGAGAATTCACTAGATTAAATCAACCCTTATCAACTATTTTACCTCAATTACTCGAAAGAGGTTTGATCCAATTACCAACTATCCGGGAACCTGATCCAACTATACCCGAATACAGAGTTGACTTGCACTTGTGATTTCCATAGAGGACCTGGACATTCTACCAACGCTTGTAAAAGGTTGAAACATAAAATACAAGATTTGATTGACAATAATGAAATGGAAGTGCAAGCCTTCCAACCTAAACAAAACCCTCCCAATAATACTCAAAAGACCATTCCCCAAAATCAAAATCAAAATGCCAATCAAACTCTAGACATATTTCAACACCCTTTACCACGACATGGTAAAGAGGTAGCCAATCAAATCGAACATCATAATGTTCCCCCTCCTACCCGATATGTAGGAACCATTAGCGAACAATTACCTGTTCAGGATCCTCAAATATTTGACACGACCTTATCCCTGGTTACGACTAGGCCCTTACATAATTTTCAAACTTCTGATTCTAGTGATATAGAATCAGATAGTGAAAGTGAACTAGACATTACTTCAAACCAATCGAATAGTTCTAAAAATGAATCAGATCCTATTCAACCCATCATAGATGCTATGGTTCCAGAAGAACCATTCCCTAGAAGAGTCACTACTCGACCTTCTTCTAATATATTCCTTTCTAATGAACAAGCCATTAATGCTCAATCGAGACCAGTTCAGCGTCTTCACTATAACATTGTAGGTACCATTGGAGTCGTTACTCGACAACAAGCTCAAAACTCTCAACAAGAACCAAACCAGAATGATGGATCAGCTCCATTCATTTTGAAAAACCCCAATAAAGGGAATCATGTTCCTATTGTTCAATCTAAACCCCCTTACAATATTAATGAGCAATTGTCCAATACTACGGCCAAAATTTCCCTCTTAGATTTATTAAGATCCTCTCCCACCCATAGGGATGAGTTGATGCTTACATTGAGCCAAATGATGGTACCTCAAAACATTCAACTCTGAAGCTATGGCCAATACTATCATCACTCGAGAGATTGATTGTATTGACTTCCGGGATAAAGATATCCCACAACACAGTTTACATAAGGACAATCCCTTATACATTATTGCTCTAATTGGAGATGTAGCTGTCAAAAGAGTTTTGATTGATAATGGCTCATCTCTAAACATTTGCACCTTTGACTTCTACCAACGATTTGGCTTTAGAAGTGATGAAATGAAGAAAAACTGATATGATTATCAAAGCTTTTAATGACGAAACACAAGAAACATGTGGAGTTATTACCCTCCCATTGCAAGTTGGCCCTAGAACCCTAGAAACAACCGTGTTTATTGTACATTGCCCAGCATCGTACAATATACTTTTGGGTCGCCCTTGGATCAACGCCATGCGAGCGGTCCCATCAACCTTACACCAATGTGTTAAATTCGAGTTTAAAAATTAGTTGGTCACTATTCATGGTGACCCTAGACCTTTTGATATGTGTGCTTTGGCAGAACCCGTTGGAGTGCAATTTTGCCCTGCTCTGTCATCCACACATCCTAGTTCTTATTTTTCATCTAAAACTATGAAACATACACCCATAACTTCACCTATTTCCCCTCCATTAATTTCATCCTCCTATATAGATCAACAACCCTCTAAACAAATCATTTTCGAACCTCAAAAAGATCTTAAGTCTACCACCAATCCTTCAAGCTCTATCCCTATAAATTCAAAACCTATAGACACACCTATCATACCTTCCACATCTAAAGATATAGGTAATAAGCCTTCTACATCTTATGCCCTTTCTGATGAACTCTTACCAGATTTATCTACAACCTTAATATCAAAAAAAACGAATGCTTTCATGCGAGATTCAAACCTTTTAAATAACTTGCCGCCATCTCCTCGTACTTTGGGCCTCCCACAACCTATGGGAAGTACTTACCAAGTCGGAAGTTGTGCCTTCATTTATAAAGGATATGACTGGGGAAGAATCCCTCGGAATATCAAAACTCATCATGAGGGATATGCTCGGTGTTATTTTACCAATGATTATATTAAAGCTAAACCCATGATGCTTAAAATGGGATATGAAGGGAAAGGCTTGGGACCTTTCCAAAATGGCATGAAAGAACCTTTCGAGGTAGAACCATGGCCTGCCCGCTGTGGCGTGGGCTTATTTCCTAGTAAGGGTCAACCCTTTCCTTTTGAGGATGATGATCATCTCATATGTTATCAAGATTATATGGATAGGCATGTTGATTTGCCTCTTAAAAATCAATCGTTTTCATGCAACATGCTATCCATCGCATACCCTGAAATGATTGCTGACCCCGATGAAGAGTTGGAAGGAGATATCTTCCATGATGTCTCTGTTGAAGAAATGTTACACAATGGATTTTATTTTGATGGTTCTATACCAACTATAGCCCAACTTGAAGCCACTAATCCTCAGAATGACTTATCTAAATTAACCTTACAAGAATTACAAGAATTGGGCGTTTCACCCGCCCCACCTAATTTTGAAAGAGATCTACACATGGAGGTAGAAAACGTCATTAAAATTAATATTGGAACTGAGGAAAATCCTCACATAATCAATATTGGATCAGAATTAAGTCAAGAAAAACAAGAACAATACATTGCATTCCTTAAAGAGTATGAAGATGTCTTCGCTTGGACATATGAAGATATGCCAGGTCTAGACCCTTCTGTAGTCATGCATCATCTAGTGGTCCATCCGGATGCTAAACTTGTTAAACAAAAACTTAGAAAAATGCATCCCAAAGTGGCTCTGCTAGTCAAAGGGGAGTTAGAAAAACTCCTGAATGTTATCTTTATACAAGCAATTGATTATGCTGAATGGATCTCAAACGTAGTTCCAGTCACCAAGAAAGAAGCTACCAAAGTTAGGGTTTGCACATATTTTAGAGATATTAACGCTGCATGCCCTAAAGATGACTTTCCTCTTCCAAACATGGATCAAATCATTGACTTTATTGCCGGGAGTGGGATGATGTCCTTAATGGATGGATTCTCCGGTTATAATCAGATCAGGATAGCTCCTAAAGACCAGGCTAAAATAGCCTTTATTACCCCCTAGGGTACCTTTTGCTGAAAAGTGATGCCATTTGGCTTAAAGAACGTCGATGCAACTTATCAATGAGCTATGACCTATATTTTTCATGATATGATGCATGATATCCTACATGATTATGTAGATGATATTATAGCTCGCTCTATTATTGAAAATAATCATTTAGATGATTTAAGGAAAGTCTTTAATCGATTACGAGAATATCTCATTCGATTAAATCCAACAAAATGCATATTCGAAGTTAAATCCGGCAAACTATTAGGGGTTTTAGTTTCTTTATGTGGTATTGAAATCGACCCTCTCAAGATTGCGGCCATCACTGATATGCCCGCACCTACTAATATCTCATAGTTATGAAGTTTACAAGGTAAACTTCAAGCTATCCGTTGCTTCATTGATAAGCTGGCGAACAAAACTGGTCCTTTTATTAAACTCCTTAAGAAGGATGTCCCTTTTAATTGGGACGCAGAATGTAGAGAAGCTTTTGAACTTCTCAAACAATACCTCCTTAATCCACCTGTGCTTTCACCACCTAAATCCGATCGCCCATTTCTCCTATATATTTCCGCTTCAGATTCTGCCTTAGGGGCTATGTTAGCTCAACTTGATGATGAAAAGTGAGAACGTGCTAATTATTATATTAGCCGAACCTTCATCAGTTATGAAACCTGCTACACAACGTTGGAAAAACTATGTCTAGCAGTCATGTTTGCTATGCAAAAATTACGACATTATATGCTTAGTCAAAAAACTTACGTCATTGCTAAGTATGATCCCTTAAGGTATCTCATGAGTCGACCTTATTTATCGGGTCTCACAGCCAAGTGGGTTCTTGCTCTAAGTGAGTTTGATCTCACATTCATAGGATAGAAGTCTGTTAAGGGTCAAATCATAGCAGATCAATTAGCTATTGCACCCTTAGAGTCTACCCATCCCCTCATCATCGAGTTTCCAGATGAATGCCTTCAATTAGAGGCAGACCATACCGAACAATGGTCCTTATAATTTGATGGAGCCCGATGCATGAGTGGGGCTGGTGTGGGTATTATTTTAATATCTTCACAAAAACATCTTATTCCTCTATCATTCAAATTGACATTTGCTTGCACCAACAATACTGCTGAGTATGAAGCTCTAATCCTTGGATTACGAGCTGCCCTAGCGCTAAAAATTAAACACCTTTTAGTCTTTGGTGATTCCTGTTGAGTGTTAATTTGTCACATTACAAATATTAACACGCAACTTAGAGTCCCTAACAAAAGACTCTTTCTTGCAAAGAAATAATTTATTTTATTTTCCTTCCTTTTATTATTTCTCCAAGCTTCTTTGTGAAACAGCTTTTACGTATATAAAAGTGAATTTCAATTTAATACATACAACTGATATATCCTGGAATAACTCAAATCCTGAGATAGTCTGTTAACAAGGGGCCTTTGTTGATTCTCAATGAACTTTATAATCTTGACTTGTTTGATTAATAAAAAATAAACAAAAATCCTTTTGATGTTCTAATATTCACAATTTATTCTAAGGTTAACCTGTTCGTTTTATCTCTATTCAATAGTTATGTTATTTCAATGTTAGTCTCTGACATGAAATTAAGCATATCAAGGAATAAAATAGAAACTGTTATTTTTGAGTCAGTTGGAAAATAATGAAGGATATTAAAATGGTTAACGATCTCCTCCCTGCAAAATCCCAAGTTAAGAGATGAAGTCCCCAAAACAACCCAACCGATCAGATCTGTACTAACACACAATCTAATCAGATCAGATGCAAGACTCTAAGGAAAAGAATATAACTACATCATTCTACCATTCACCTATCGTAACCCATCCCATGGCGTAAACGAAATAGATACAAGACAAAATGATGCAACAAAAAGATTGACAGTAAAACAATAGATATCGATCTCCTTTTGATTTTACACACAAAAGTCGTGTTACTAAAGAAAAATCCTTTATTTCAATAACTAATGCTTTTTGTTACAGTCTCCAGCCCAGTATCCATCTACATTTATGCTATTTAACCTTTCTGTCGCGCGTTCTCGGTTGTTCCATGACGCTTCGTTTCGACTCCCAGGACCCTTCACTTCAATTCCCGCCTTTTGGTATTCTAACCTTTGCGTGCATTCGTAACGCTCGATCTCTGCGGCCAGTAACTGTTGTTATGAAACGTTACTCTGGTTCTGTCATTTTCGCCACGTGTCCTGCATCTCCTGCACCTTTCGTAATGCTTTCCCGTGGAAATCCCGATAGAATTTGCATTTGGCATCTTTCGTTTCCTAGCTGCGATAACGCGACATGTCACGAAATCGTGACATGTCACGAAATCGTGACATGTCGCGAAATCATGACATGTCACAAAATCACGACATGTTCTTGGTCCGTACGCCCGTAGTAGCTCGTTGTAGCGATATCGCTACCGACTTTGCTTTGCATTCTTTTCAAAAAGTGGTAGCGATATCGCTACCACTTTGGTTCCGAGCCTTCCTTCGATGAAGTGGTAGCGATATCGCTACCACTTTGGTTCCGAGCCTTCCTTCGATGAAGTGGTAGCGATATCGCTACCACTTTGGTTTCAAGCCTTCCTTCGATGAAGTGGTAGTGATATCGCTACCACTTTTTGTCTCAAGCATTTGTTTCGCAAAGTGGTAGCGATATCGCTACCACCTTGCTTTCACGCCTTTTGCTTTGTAAAGTGGTAGCGATATTGCTACCACTCTTCTTTCATGCCTTTGCTTCACGAAGTGGTAGCGAAATTGCTACCACTCTTCTTTCATGCCTTTGCTTCACGAAGTGGTAGCGATTCGCTACCACTTTTCTTTCGAGCCTCCGCTTCACGAAGTGGTAGCGATTCGCTACCACCTTTATTTCGAGCCTCCGCTTCATGAAGTGGTAGCGATTCGCTACCACTTTGCTTTTGGAAACTTGTAGCGAAATCGCTACTATTCTCAACTTTCCGTACGCTTCCAAAAAACGCATCGCGATTTCGCAACACCTCTTTTCTTTGCTGCCGACACGTCACGATTTCGTGACATCCTTTCTGTCCTGCTGCCGACACGTCACGATTTCATGACAGATTTCAATTTTTCGCAGCGATGGAGAGACAGGTCACAATTTTGCGACATGTCGCGATATCGCGACATGTCGCGATTTCGTGACCCTTTCAACACTTAGGCATTTTTTTCTTTTCTTCATTTTTAGCATCCGGGTCTTTGAGATCTTCCCTAAAACCTACAAAAACAAAGGTGGGTCCCCACTTCTGGGGTGTGTTTTGGATGAACCACAACAAATGGCGACTCTGCTGTCAAATGCTCTTGAGCATTTTAGTAAAAACCCAACCTAACACAAATCACAAATTTGAAAACATGGGTTAGCCCATAATAAATATAACTAATGCCCAAAATCAGAAGTACATGAATTATCAGAATCATCAAGTACTAGCTCGGTGTGTGCAATGAATTCCTTTCCTTATCATTTGAATTTGATCCACATTCCATCATCGGTTTTGCATGAATACATATGCGAAATTGTGAATGATTTGTGTATCCTACTGAATATGCCATGAGAAAATGCATAGTCACTCTTGTAGTATTATGTGCAAACATTCAAGACTGCGAAACCCTCTTAGGATCCACTAGTGAACGGTTCATTATATCCCAAAGTTGGTTATGAGTCCCTACTATCTTGAACCCATGTGCAAGTGGATGTGAAATCAGAACTTTGGGGAATCAGACTCCCAACCAACCGAGATGAGAGTTTAACCCTATCCTTACTATTCTGATTTAGAATTCTTTACCTCACTTTGAGAAAAATAACTAAACCAATTATGGAAGAAATGGTCATGCTAGTCTAACCCTCTAGACAATCAGTGGTCTTATTTTTAGGCAAGACATGAGGCCATGCATGGGCCTATCTAACCCCATAATCCAAAACTTATCTTCATTTATTTGGACCTTGGGGATGACTACCCATCCCTTGCAGAGGACAAGTAGTACGATCCTTACAATCCAATATAAGGATGAGATGGGAAAAATTTATTTATTTTACTTCTTGGACCTTGGGGATGACTACCCATCCTGGTTAGGGACAAATAGTACGATCCTTACAACCCAAGATTTTAAATGTAAATGGAAAATATTAATATTGTTACTTAGACCTTGGGGATGACTACCCATCCTTTGGAGAGGACAAATAGTACGATCCTTACAATCTAAGACTTAATACGAAATGAAACATAAGAGCTTTGGGGAATCAGATTCTCAACCAACCGAGATGAGAATTTGTGCCCTATCCTTACTACTCCATGTGGGTCCAATCAAAGCTTTGGGGAATTAGATTCTCAACCAACCGAGATGAGAATTTAACCCTATCCTTACTACTCCGATTTTAGGCTTTAAGCTCTATGGAAGTGGTCAAAACCACTTGTTTTTAGGATCATGTTGCATAATAGGATAGACATGAAAACCATTTTTGCCCAACCTTTTCCTCCAAGTTAGGTTTTGATAATTTTGCTCAAGATCCCTTTTAATGTATGAAACGTGCTTGGTCCTAGATACTTCAAGACTCAGTTTCCAACCTTAGGATTTACTTAGATTTATGTTATAACATAACCCTAAGAGGATTCAACATACTCAAATGAATTGCACCTAAGATGCATATGCCACTACGGTGAAATGTATGAAAAGTGAGATGGAACATGAATGCATTATTTCTTGAATTGCAAATGAGATGATTTGTCATGCAAAACTGACTTTTTCATGCATCACAAGCTTCAAATGATCTAAATTAACTGTTTGTATTACATGTGGAGCTTTTACAACATGATTCCAATGTTTCATATTCTCCCAATCTTAGGCATGTGTTCAACATCAAGCTTTTATTCCCTTTTTTTATTTTTTATTTTTTTTATAAGGCAATGAAAAGGAAATCAAAGGAACACCACCGCCTAAATGTCCAACCTGCACACAAATGCAAAAACCCAACATTAATACAAGAAAAACCTGAAATAAAAAATGAATACATACTAACATATCAAATCTGCACATCAAGAAACTAAATTACAACATTGACACAAAACTAGATATCTCCTGAAACACACACTTAAGTATCAAATCTCATGCTTGAAAGTAATGCTTCAAGTGCAACCCATTGATAGGTAGTGCCAAATCCTTTCCATCCAAGGTTTTTAGTCTAAAACTATTTTCCCCTAGGATCTCTGAAATCTGGTAGGGACCTAACCAAAGGTAATCAAATTTATCATGTTCCCCCTTCTTCTCATGTCTTTTGTCCCATAACAGCACTAAATCTAAAATTTTAAACGCCTTGGCCTTAGACATTTTTTCAAACCATCTTTTTACAATGTCTTGGTGTTTACTAAAATGAAGCATAGCTTCATCCCTTTTTTCATCCAAGCGCATTAATTGCGTTAGTCTAGACTCAAGTTTATCATTAGTTCCAAAATAATCTTTCATGAAGTGCAGCGTTTGTAATATGAGATTTGTAGGAAAAATGGGATCTTGTCCATAAACCAGATGGTAAGGAGATGTCCCTATTGCTTCTTTGACTTTGATTCTATCAGCCCAAAGGGCCAACTTAAGCTTATTGTGCCAGTCCCGCGGATTCCTTTCCAACAATTTTTTTATGACAGTCAACAGGTTCTTATTGGATGACTCGGCCAATCCGTTACCTTGCGGGTAATAATTGGAGGAGAACTTTAAACTCACACTGTTATCAAATGCCCAATTAGAAAACTCTAGAGAGGAAAATGCCGAACCATTATCACTTACGATGGAGTTAGGCATCCCGAATCTAGTGACAATGTTATCTTCTAAAAATTTAATGACCACCTCTGCAGTAGCATTCTTTGTGGGGATAGCTTCGGTCCATCTCGTGCAATAATACGTAGCCGTCAGAATATATTTGTGAGCATCGGATGAATTGGGGCTGATAATCCCAATAAAATCCAGGCCCCATTACGCGAAAGGTCTGGACTCGATTACGGACTGTAAAGGCATGGAAGCGTTTATGTCTCTATTGGCTGCAGTTTGACATATGTGACATGACCTCACATGAGAATGGGCATCCTTGAATAGTTGAGGCCAATAATAACCGGCTCTGAGGATTTTATGGGCTGTGGCATTAGCAGACCCATGCCCTGTCCCATGTTTACCATGAAACTCTTCGAGTATTCGCACTGCCTCCTCTTGATCAATGCAACGAAGGTAAATACCTTCATGGTTCTTTCTGTATAATGTGCCAGATCTAACTAGAAAATTAGCAGACTTCAAACACAAGGCTCTGCGCTGAGTAGCATTCAAAAGTGATGGACACCTACCATTTAGTAGATAGTACACCACATCTGCATACCACTCCTCCTTGGTTACATCAACGACTTCATAATGTTGACAAGGAATTGCGAGATCTTGTTCTGCGATTGCCTTAGCTAACCCTTTCCCCCGCACTATCTTCATCGATTGAATCTCCAGATCAAATTCTTGCAAAGTTGAAACCCACTTACCACGCTTCTCACCTAATTCATTCTGAACAAACATGGCTTTGATAGCAGGATCTAGGACGATAGCAAAGACCCTATTGTGGACTATGTAGTGCCTGAAATTTTTTACAGTCTTAACCAACGCATACATTTGCTTGTCTAGGGTAGAATATCTCAGTTTCGCATCTTTGAGAGGAATACTCAGGAAAGCAATGGGATTTTCAATGCTGCATTTACTATTCTGAGTTAAAACACTCGCAAAGGAGTGATCTGAAGCAAATGTGTAGATATAGAAAGGCTTCGTATAATCGGGACTCACCAAAATCGGGGCTTTAGAAATCGCATCCTTGATATTATCAAAAGCCTCTATCCTTTCATCTGTCCAAATTATCTGGACCTCTTTCTTTAACATGTCGTTCAAAGGTCTTGCTATCTTTGCAAAATCTGTGATAAATTTTCTGACAAAATTGATCTTTTCGAAAAATGATCTCAACCCCTTCTTGCTATTTGGACGAGGAATTTGCTGTATGGCTTCTATTCTCTCAAGGTCAATGGAAATTCCATCCTTAGATATTATATGCCCCAACAGTTTTCCTTCTGTTACCCCGAAGATGCACTTCTTTGGGTTGAGAGATATACCATGTTCCTTTCATCTTTGAAAGACTTTCTTAATATCCCTGACATGGTTTTCCCTATTCTTAGAAAATACAGGAATGTCATCGACGTAAACAATGATGCACTTACCAATAAGCCCTTTAAAAGCAAAATCCATAGCTCGTTTGGAAAGTGGCACCTGCGTTCAATAGTCCGAAGGGCATTCTCCTGTATGCAAAGGTGCCCCATTTTGTCATAAAAGCAGTCTTCATCCTATCACTAGGATGGATAAGGACCTGATTATATCCCGAATAACCATCCAAGAATGACATCATCTCCGACCCGTTTACCTTTTGGAGTATTTCATCGATGGTGGGTAACGGGTAGTTGTCCTTTTGGGATGCCTTATTGAGATTTCTGAAATCAATGCACAACCTTATTTCTCCACTCTTTTTCCTCACAGGGACTAGGTTAGCAACCCACGTGGAATGCCTAACGGGAAAGATGATCTTAGCTTCTAACAGTCGTTTCAACTCTTTCTCTATCAAGGGTTCTAATAATGGATTAACTCGCCTTTGTCTTTTCCTGAAGGGATTGGACTCTGGCTTCAGTGGAATCGTGTGCATTATGACATTCTGATCATAGGTTTTCAACTCCTTATAACTCCAAGAAATGCAATCTATGTATTCTTTTAATGCATTTGCTATGGAATCCTTCTCCTACTTGGTACATGCTTTTGCTATGAATACCTCTCGGGGATTTTTTGCACTTCCAATGTTAACCAAATCACAGGCCTCTCCAGGAGATGGAACCCTTTTACCTTTTCTTGGTTTGCATCCGATATCAAAGATTTTTTCTAATGAAGCTATCTCATCAGGCATCCTATTGTTTTTTTACAGGATTTTTATCTTTTGAAACTACCTCCCCTACGTCCCTTTCTTCTTCATCTATGTATTGCTTTTCAAATATACCAGAATTAGTGACAAAATGAAATATGTGTCTGTCACTATCAAATACTTGGAAGTTCGTAACATTATCTGGTATCGAGGGACAAGGGACCAACTCTATAGAGAACTTCTTGCATTTCTTATGGTCCACTGGCTTCAACATACTCGCTGCTACAGCTAGAGAGTCTGCCAAACGATTGCCCTTTCTTGAGATCAGAGAAATTTTAAAGGCGTCAAACTCATCTATTAAATCTCTGACCCTAGTTAGGTAAAGCCTGAGCCGCCTGTCCTTGCATATGTATTTTCCCCTCACTTGTTTCACCACCAGTTCTGAATCACCAAGGACTTTGATATATTTAATTTTCTTTCGAATGGCAAACTGTAGTCCAAGAATTAAAGCCTCATATTCTGCCATATTGTTGGTGGTAGGGAACTGTAGTCTGTATGCAGCAAATATAGGCTCCTGGTATGAACATGACAATTCAACACCGGCTCCTGCTCCTTGTCTGGACCTGGATCCATCAAATCTTAAGGTCCAAATGTCTTGATGTCCTTCAGTAAAGTTGTGCCCAATCCTTTCATCATGGGTATTTTCGAGTGCTTCTATGTCCAAATAGTATGCTCCCAACTCAGCTTCAATGTACTAGATCTCGTTCGGCTTGTAATCTGTGATCATCTCTTTGAGTCGGGGTTCACTGTCAATTTGAATTTGATTGGCCACTCCCCTCCAAGGCAGCCACATGTGTGAAGAGTCTGTAATAATGTAACCGTTTAGGTTCTTACTCCAATCTCTTCCCAATACCATGCCATATTTGATAGGAATATCGAGCACCAATATGTCTATGCGTTGTTGAACTCTGGGTTCTGAATTGACTTGAATATGCACATCACCCAGCTCTCCTACTGCCTCCATGGTTGACCTATCCAACTGCACCACCCTGCTCCTAGAAGGCTTTGGTGTAAGTCCCAATCTTTTACAGATTTCTAAGGGCATGATAGTAGCCGAGGCCCCTGAGTCTATTAAACAATTATGCAAGTTTTTACTTGCAATTCTAATGGTTACCAAAAAGGGAGGTATATCTCATTTTTATTTTTGTACAACCACTCAGGACTCAACACTTTTAGCTTCATGAACTTGTGCAGATGGATTTAATCCTTTTGGTGAACTCACTTCTTGTCCTAATAATCGGGCCATGTCATACATCGATACATTGGCCCTATTCTTCTTCATATCTTCCACCAAATCGTAAGTGAGATTTTCTGGATTTGGCAAGTTTTGCATCATCTTAGACTTTTCAACCTTCGATGGAGGAGGGGGATTGACATCTCATTTAGGGTCAGGAGGGAGTAATTGATTATTAGGAGGAGTAGAGGAAGTTTTGGGCTCTTTAGAACTCCTAGTGTAATATTTGTGATTTGCTTTCCCAAAATGTTTGTTTGCATGAACTTCCAAAGCTTCTTCATCTTCGCTTCCAAAAAATTCTACATCCTCCTCTTCTTCAATTTCATGGGAATGTATGACCTCCGTTAGCATAGACTCCAATTTCATGTGGCCACAGTGCGGGCAATCATTATCACAAGATCCTGCATCTCCACAGTCTTCCGAAATGTCTACCTAGTTGGCAACGGGATTGGGTACCCGCCCGTTGTTAGGCTGCGTGTTATACATTCCTTTTCCTCTATGATTGTGAGGTTGGTTATGGCCCATGGCCTGATCAACTTTTTTATTGACATTCCCCACTGTTACCAACACCTTGGCCAATGTTTCTTTCATATTTTCTATGGCTGCTTCGGACCCTTGTGGTTGAGGCACTGCAATTGCAGGTCCAGTTGTGTTGGCTGCATTAGCCACCTTTGGACTGGGTACAATGGCTTGGGTTTGGGTAGGTGGATTCCATCCTGGATTCCCATTTTGAATGGCTTGAGTTTGGGCAGGTGGATTCCATCCTGGATTCCCATTTGAATGGCTTGAGTTTGGGCAGGTGGATTCCATCCTGGATTCCCATTTTGAATGGCTTGAGTTTGGGCAGGTGCATTCCATCCTGGGTTCACACTTTGAATGGGAGTGATTGTTGGATAAGTCGCTGAGCTTGGCATGTTAATTGGAGCAAACCTCGACATGGTCAACAGATTATTGCCCATACCAAACCCATGCAAACCCATCGAGTTATTTTGAATCAAAATCTATGTTTGAATAGCGGCATTCGAATAACCTGATAATGGCGTAACTTGGGTGGGTGTTTGGAAGTTGTTCAACATTGGAGCCTGTGGTGCTACTACCTGGTTCATCATGGCAAATTGGCTGTATGGGCCATATTGTCCCATCCCAGTCAATTGAGACAATCCTGCGCCCGGCGAGGTTCATCTGTTGTTCGAGAGTCATTGTTTCCGCATAAGCCAAAGGAAGGGTTGTAACCCGAGGGTTCCTTCTAGTCAACAAAGATGTTAAATGATCTAAGGCTCCGAAGTATAGCTGCAAGGCAATTGCAGGGTCTATCACAAAGTGACGAGTCACATTTGTATATAGCTTTTGAAATCTCTGATTGAACATTCGAATGGGTTCATTGGTTTGTCTTTTGCAAGATACGAAGAAATTGTATGTCATGGAGGGATCTACTAAACTGTCTGAATTGACCTATGAACGCAGTTTCTAGCTGGGCCCATGAAGTTATGGACCCTGCTGGCAAATTTCGATACCATTCGTTAGCAATGTGGTCTAGACTAGCAGGGAAAACTCGACAGGCAACATCCTCGTGAGTAACCCCCTGCCTAAACATGTAATCTTTATAGATTTGGACATGATATTCTGCTGTTGTTGGACCATCATGAATGAATTTGGGTAATCCCCTTTCAATGTTTCTAGGCAAGTCGTGGACTGCCCCGAGAATATCTAAAGGGGAACTCTGAGCACCATACCAAAGTGCAGGTGGTTGTTATTGTTGTTGGGCCATGTTATTCAAAGGTGTCAACCCTGTGGGAACAATTGGAACTCCTGGAACTGTGGAGACAGATACAACTGGTGTTACTATCCCACTTGAACTTAAGGGTTTAGGCCCACTAGAGGTACTTGAGTCCAAAGAAATCCCTAACTCAAGTATACTGGGTGGTATTTCAACTTCTAATGTTTTGTTTTTCAGCCTCCTAGCAGTGGGAGAAAGGCTTTGGAAGATAGTTTCCCCTATGGTTTTAGACCTAGTAGCAATGTACTCAGGTTGGGCCAGCTTGGAAACTCTAGGACTCTAAAAGATTTCTCAACTCTGCTGCCAGATAAAATGTCTAAATGTTACACTTGCAAGAACAATAGGTGGAAACAAAACTACCCACGTTAATTGTTAGAACAAATCAAAATTGCAAAGCAATACAGAAGGCCCTCCTAGCGCCAAAATTTTGAGTGTTAACTTGTCACATTACAAATATTAACATGCAACTTAGAGTCCTGAAAAAAAGACTCTTTCTTGCAAAGAAATAATTTATTTTATTTTCCTTCCTTTTATTATTTCTCCAAGCTTCTTTGTGAAACAACTTTTACGTATATAAAAATGAATTTCAATTTAATACATACAAGCGATATATCCCAGAATAACTCAAATCCTGCGAGATAGTCTGTTAACAAGGGGCCTTTGTTGATTTTCAATGAACTTTATAATCTTGACTTGTTTGATTAATCAAAAATAAACAAAAATCCTTTTGATGTTCTAATATTCACAATTTATTCTAAGGCTAATCTGTTCGTTTTATCTCTATTCAATAGTTATGTTATTTCAATGTTAGTCTCTGACATGAAATTAAGCATATCAAGGAATAAAACAGAACCTGTTATTTTTGAGTCAGTTGGAAAATAATGAAGGATATTAAAATGGTTAACGATCTCCTCCCTGCAAAATCCCAAGTTAAGAGATGAAGTCCCCAAAACAACCCAACCGATCAGATCTGTACTAACACACAATCTAATCAGATCAGATGCAAGACTCTAAGGAAAAGAATATAACTACATCATTCTACCATTCACCTATTGTAACCCATCCCATGGCATAAACAAAATAGATACAAGACAAAATGATGCAACGGAAATATTGACAGTAAAACAATAGTTTTGGCTTCGATCTCCTTTTGATTTTACACACAAAAGTCGTGTTACCAAAGAAAAATCCTTTATTTCAATAACTAATGCTTTTTGTTAGTCTCCAGCCTAGTATCCATCTACATTTCTGCTATTTAACCTTTCTGTCGTGCGTTCTCGGATGTTCCATGACGCTTCGTTTTGACTCTCGGGACCCTTCACTTCAATTCCCGCCTTTTGGTATTCTAACCTTTGCGTGCATTCGTAACGCTCAATCTCTGCGGCCAGTAACTGTTGTTATGAAATGTTACTCTGGTTCTATCATTTCCGCCACGTGTCTTGCGTCTCCTGCACCTTTCGTAACGCTTTCCCGTGGAAATCTTGGTAGAATTTGCATTTGGCCTCTTTCGTTTCCTAGCCGCGATAACGCGACATGTCGCAAAATCATGACATGTCACGATATCGCGACATGTTCTTGGTCCGTACGCCCGCAGTAGCTCGTTGTAGCGATATCGCTACCGACTTTGCTTTGCCTTCTTTTCAAAAAGTGGTAGCGATATCGCTACCACTTTGGTTCCGAGCCTTCCTTCGATGAAGTGGTAGCGATATCGCTACCACTTTGGTTCCGAGCCTTCCTTCGATGAAGTGGTAGCGATATCGCTACCACTTTGGTTTCGAGCCTTCCTTCGATGAAGTGGTAGCGATATCGCTACCAGTTTTTGTCTCTAGCCTTTTTTTCGCAAAGTGGTAGCGATATCGCTACCACCTTGCTTTCACACCTTTTGCTTTGTAAAGTGGTAGCGATATCGCTACCACTCTTCTTTCATGCCTTTGCTTCACGAAGTGGTAGCGATTCGCTACCACTTTTATTTTGAGCCTCCGCTTCATGAAGTGGTAGCGATTCGCTACCACCTTTCTTTCGAGCCTCCGCTTCACGAAGTGGTAGCGATTCGCTACCACTTTTCTTTCGGCAACTTGTAGCGAAATCGCTACCATTCTCAACTTTCCGTACGCTTCCAAAAAATGTGTCACGATTTCGCAACACCTCTTTTCTTTGCCGTCGACACGTCGCAATTTCGCGACATCCTTTCTGTCCTGCTGTCGACACGTCGCGATTTCATGACAGATTTCAAATTTTCACAGCGATGGAGAGACAGGTCACGATTTCATGACATGTCGCGATATCGCGACATGTCACGATTTCACGACCCTTTCAACACTCTGGCATTTTCTTCTTTTCTTCATTTTTAGCATCCGAGTCTTTGATATCTTCCCTAAAACCTGCAAAAACAAAGGTGGGTCCCCACTTCTGGGGTGTGTTGTGGATGAACCACAACAATTCCCAACTGGTTATAAACCAAATTAATGAAGTTTATCAAACCCGAGATGATAAACTGTGCCCATATAAGGCCTATGTTTTACAATTAATGTCTTTATTTGATCAAGTTACCTTAGAAGCTATTCCTCGAACTAGCAACCACGTGGCTGATGCTATGGCCGCAGTTGCATCTCTCCTGCCCTTGGAGTTAGATGACGAATATGCCACTATCATTATTCGTCGACTCCAGGAACCCGCTTCAAATAAGTCATGCTTAGAGCCTTTGGATGTGTTTCTAATCAATGAAACTACTCCCAAACCTTGGTATACGAGACATATTTGATTTTCTCCAAAATGGGACTTTCCCTGCCAATTCTAATAGAAACCAGCATCGGTTATTACGTCGACGAGCAAGTCGATTCATAATAATTGGCAATACTTTATATAGGAGATCTTTTGAAGGTATCCTATTACGATGTTTAAACTTAGAAGAGTCTAAATCAGCCTTGAGTGAAGCCCATGATGGATCTTGTGGAGGACACTTTAGTGGTAGTGTCATTGCTAAAAAGCTCCTTCGGATAGGATACTTTTGGCCTACCATGGAAACAGATGCACATGAGTATGTGCGCCATTGCGACAAGTGTCAAAAACATGCTGACCTTGTCCATGCGCCTGCACAAGAGCTACAAGCTATTTCTTCTCCTTGGCCCTTTTCTAAATGGGGCTTGGATATTATTGGCAAAATCAATCCTGTGTCATCTGATGGACACAAGTTCATCATAACCGCCACTGAGTATTTCACGAAGTGGGTCAAAGCTATGCCTTTAGCTTCCTGCACTGGCACACAAGTTTCTAAATTTATTTTTAATCAAATCATTTGCAGGTTCGAAATTCCTGCCAATCTCATCTCTGACAATGGAACTTGCTTCAAAAATAAAGATGTTAAAAAATTATGTCAAAAATATAAGATTCAACATCGCTGGTCCACTCCCTATTATCCTCAGGGTAATGGTCAAGCAGAAGCATCTAACAAAACCTTAATCAAAATTCTCAAAATATTAGTCAATAAAACTGGCCGTGACTGGCACATTCAATTATATCCAGCCTTGTGGGCCTATCGAACTAGTGTTCGAACCCCCATTGGAACTTCACCATTTGTTTTGGTATATGGTGCTTGAAGCAGTTTTCCATTTGAATTGGAAGTTCCTTCTTTGGCTCTACTACTTCAAGATACCGAAGTAGGAGACGAATATCGTGCTGGCAGACTCAGTCAGCTGGAACTCCTAGATGAAAAATGCATCAATGCTTTGGAGCATCTCCGTGCATACCAAAACAAGCTTAAAAGATCATATGCTAAAAAAGTTCGTCATCGATCCTTCGAGATTGGCGACCTTGTTTTAAAAGAAAATAAAAAAAATACAAATGCAACTAAGGAACTTAAAGGTAAATTTGAGCCCAATTGGCTTGGACCATACATTATTACAGCTAAATTTGAATCAGGAGCATATAAATTATCTACCTTAGATGGTAAAGAACTTAAAGAACCCATGAATATTTTGCATCTTAAACGTTACTATGCATAAATTTGGCCGTTTCATTCTTGTATATAATTGTTTTCAAAAATTTTATCTTATATTTCTTTCAAATTTATAAAAATCCAAAAACATCAAAAATATTCATAATCATCGAAAATCTTCAAAAACTATCTATTGCATTTATTTAAGGCACTTGTTAAAATTTTTTGCTCAAAAACAAAAATCAAAATAAAAATATAAAAACAGCTATATGCTTGACTCTTTCGAAACCAAAACAAAATAAAGAAGAAAGAGAGAGTCAACATTCTCAAAAACTTTCTCAAAAGTGTTTATCTATATTTTCTTACAATTATTGCAGTTATATGTTTCAAATTATTTTGGATAAATTAGCATTTATTTGAGTCCCTCACTTGCACACTCACAAAAATAAATATCTTGATTTTATCTGGCATGATTACTAATCTCTCTTATATCAAAGTCCACAAAATTCAATTAAATAAAGTTTGAGCATAGAGAATTGATCTTGTTATTTACTTAAACCAAGCACATCTTTTCACAATAAAATGATTATATTTGTAATTTCCATGTTTTGCTACATAGTAGAAGTGATTTCTTGAGCAAAAAGTTTCCCCTGCTATCCTATCATGCACATGGTCTAGAATCTTTGAGAATTGGCAAAAGGACAAGCTCACCCCTACCCAGAATAAAAATCCCTTGCTCTACAGCTAATCCGAGCAAGTATCCCTAGCAAAGAAAAAGAAAAGAAACAGAAAAGAAAAGTTCAAGAAAAAGAGAAAAGAAAAATGTTCTTTTATATCATTACAACAATGTTCCAAGCATTATCAAGCAAAAGAAATACAAAAAGAAAAATAAGCAAAGTTCAAAAGAGAGCAAGAAAGCAATAAAATCCCTTTCCATACCCTTTGAAAAAAAAAGAAGGGTTGATGAGCTTGAATCCCTGGAATTCTCAATTATTCGAAAACTGTGAGGTAAGCCCCATAACAGGTGGTTTGTGCCCAACCTGCTTGGCCTTGGGTAACTCCTAGCGTGGTGATATGTCTGTCACATTAGCGACCTTCTTTTGTACAGACCTATGTCTGCTTATGGATTAGCTAGCTCTTGATAATCCGACCTACATAATAGCCTAGTATGGTTATATGCATCTACATCATGGTTAATGAACACTTATTTGGTTTATTCAAATCACTTGTATCATAGTACCTTGCTCAAAACTGGTAAATGAACAATGCAATTGCACACACATTTGTATTTGAGAGATTTTGTGTATCATTATGATAAGTCAAGATTGGAAATGAACTCACATATGCACATGGGATTCCTTATAAATCTAACTTTTGTCTTTAAAATACTTTGAAATATATTTTTGCAAATTGTTTGGAATGATTCATTTTCTTCTTTCAAGTGCAATTCTTTAGCACAAAGACCACTATATAATACAAAAATCAAAAATTTCTTTCAAAATATACAATCAAAAACATATACATATATATCTGGTTGACTTTCGCGACGATGGTATAGTTTCAAAACCAAAATTGGAATTTTATGCCTAGCGCAAGTCCTCATTTTCATATTTTTTGTTCATCAAAAATCAACCATGCAATAAAACTATCTTTTTTGGATTTTCGCGATGATGGTATAAGTCTATACCTACATATTCTATGCCTAGCGCAAACCATTGTAACAATTTTTATTCCCCATTTATTTAAAATCATAAAAACGTATGACTTAAATCATTATGTTACACAAATTATGCTTTTAAAACGCAAACCCATTTTTATTATTTCATGTCATTATGTCAACCTACAATTTTGCAATGATGGTATAATTCCTAAAGAATTATCCACGAATTTTATCATACTTAGGAATTTATGCCTAGCAAAAATCATTTTAACACATTATTTCATGCACAATATTTCTTATGAAATCTGCAAAACAAACCATCATCATCATCATTTGCACCATTGCACCAAAGTCTTAAGACAGTCTCTTAAGCACTCTTGTTCTTCTAACAATATTTCTATAAATGGGACTAGCTTGACGACCGAGTGAGCAGCGACTCCATGAAATGGTCTATAATAGCGACAATGTCCTTTGAAATTATTGTTAGAAGTCTCTTTTTATTTTATTTTTATTTTTACATTTCATTACAAATCAATTTGTTACATCAGATTATTTCATTTAAAATATTACACGCATGACATTCAAATTATATTCCCAATGACATAATTACATCCAATTATCAAATCAATCAATCAAAACATTAAAAGCATCATAAAAATACATAAGACAAAGTCATATGATCAAAAATATCTCATCTATATATATCACAAATATATATACATCATCAAACCTGGATCGGTATGCCACAATCTGTACCTCGGCATACTCAATCCTCTATCAACAAAATAATAATCATATACAACAATGACAGTCTGTACAATGTCAGTGCAGCCCTCTAGCCTCGAGAGCCCCTCGAGCTCTCTGCCTCATCTCCTCCCCCACCCTGAGGTGGACGAGGTGGCCCCATCGTCGTCTGTGTAGTCCTCGTCCTCGACCGGGACGTGGTCCTCGACGACCCGATCCTGATCGGATCTACGATGTTAGCTGGCAGGGGTAGTCTATCCGCCTCTGGCACTAGCTAGAAGTATAATGTCTGGTAAAATGTCAGCTGGGCGATAGCCCATGTCAACTCCCCAGAGCTCGCCCCTCCGCCCCATGCCCTGAGGCGTGCAATCTCATCCCGCAGCTATGACACCTCAGCTCGATGGCGTGCAGCCTCATCCTGTAGAGTCTGCACCTGGGCCTGGAGATGATCTCTCTCCACTCGAAGAGTAGCCATCTCGCTACTCTCTCCTATGTCGACACCCTTGCCCTTATCGGGCGATGGTGGCCTCTGTGGAGATGGGGGTCTCGCCTCCCTCCTCTCCCTCTCTCTCTACCGCGGCCTCTCCTGTGCCTGTGGCCTCCTCACCTCTCTCCCACCGTGACCCTGGGCTGCCTCCATCGCCACCTGGTGCCGCCTCCCTATCCGACGCACAACCACATGGATCGGACCCTATGCCCTCGTCATCCGAGGAGGGCGGATGCCTGCATACCAGGCATCATAGCCATCGGCTACTCCTACGTCGTCCCCATCCACTGGCTGGATGGGGGCATCATCCGTGTCCTGGCTCCAAAACCGTTGCATGTCGGGAGCCCCGCTAACCGTAGTGTTATCCCGGACAGTCCGAGAAAACTCATAATCCCTGAGAGATGGGATCCCCTACTGTAGACCGAACTGCCTCAAAACTCGGTCGTACCTATGGAGCTCCACCTCTCCCCTCTCCATCCTCAGCCAGCAAACTCGCCTAACGCGAGCCAACTCCTGTCCATCCTCGGCCCACCCTGGATGCTCCCTCCATGGCCTCCAGGTGATCTGGTCTGGGACAAGGTCATCTAGTAGCCTCCGGGACATAGGCAGATCTATCCGTCGTTGTGCCCCTCTCCGGAGCCACCAGTAGAAGACTCGGGGCCTCTCCCCATCAACCCCTGTCAGAGGAAGCCCTACCGGCCTCCGCACTGCAATGTGCTCCCAGCACCAAACCTGTAGTAGCGATGTCATAACCAGACATCGACCGCCCTTGTACACGACCCCATACAGGATCCTGTACAATCGACATAAAACAAAACTGCCCCAAGAGAATCTGTAGCCGTGATCCCGCATATCGTAGATCACATCCGTGAGCATCCATGGCACCCTGCACCCGCTCTGGTGGCATAGCAGAAGTCCACCCACTACTCCAGCTAGAACCCGTGTGAGTGTAGATGCCCCAGGCATCTGGCGTAGTGCCTCGATATTAACTTTGCCCTTCTCCAAGGCGAAGCTCGGGTCACCACACAGTCGTCCCATAGCACGGCCCTGATTGGCCGTAGGAGTAATGAGCCGTCCTTGTATGGGGATTCTCAGAATCCTCCATACATCCTCCAAAGTGGGAGTCATCTCCCCTATAGGTAGCCGAAAACATGAAGAGCCCGGATACCACCTCTCTGCTAGGGCCGTCAGTAGCCCCATATCTGTGGATACTTGTGGCATCTCCGCCACATGCAGTAAGCCGGCTTGAGCCAGCTGATCCCGCTCTGCCTGTGATAGAGCGGCCAAGTCATCTCTCAACCCACCGTATTTCCACTCCCTGCTCTTTAGTAATCCTCTCTGCAAACATAAACAACAAAACAATAAACAATCATTAATCAATAATCAATAAACAATAATGCAAGTTAAAAATTCAATTTTGTGCAATTGATGATATCGCCCACTATTGGACGATATCGTCCCACATTTGAGCATAATCGTCTTCGATTTCGCAGTTCGAAATCGTCCCTAATTTGATGAAATCGTCCCCCTTTCGATGATTTCGCCCTCGGGCAAAATTGCCGAAATTGAGACGATTTCATCGAAATCGGGACGATTTCGTCCCGACGACGTCGACGGCCCAAAAACGGCCGCGATGCTCAAAAATCACCTAAAAATTACCTACAAAGCATATCAAATTAAATTAAAGCATCCTAGTTAAGTCTAGACTCTTACCCGTAGACCGCGTCGGACCTCTGTCGATCTGTGCGTCGTCTCCACCATTTTTTCTTCAGAGCTCTAAAAACCAGAAAAATGAACAGTAAAAATGAATTAGGGTTTTACCCTATTTTTCTTAATTTTATTCAAAAATAATTTTTTGCTTTTCCGCGTTTTTACCTCAAAACGTTCGATTTGGGTAAAAACACGGAGGGGGCACCATAGTAAGCTGTCGTACGATTCGACCAAGAATCGTCGCCTAAAAATGGGAATAATTTTTGCTTTCTCGTAGATCGAGAAGAACTCATCTTTAACGCATTTTCTTCGGAAAATTCGCTAAAGAGGGGGCAAAATGTAGCACCCTAAAATTGGCGCAGTAAAATTACAATAATTACATTCACCTTAGTAAATAATTTAAAATTCAAATTTAACCTCCCAAACCGCCCGTTAACCGCCGGGAAATCCGTTTCCCCATTTTCTACGCCATTTTTAGAGGTTGTTTTGACCGTTTGACGATATCGTCGCCGATCAGACGATATCGCCCTAGATTTGACGATTTCGTCTGGATTAGGACGTCCAGACGATCTTGTCGCAAAACTAATTTTGCAAAATTAGCTTCTGTTCCAACGGGTCTCCAATCCGGGCAGAAGCGTGTCTGCACCGTTGGGACCCTCCCCCATTGGAGATCTCCCAAATTGGGATGATCTCCAACCTCCTAACTACTCCCCTAAGCCTATTTAATCCTAAGCTATCCCTTTAGCACCCCCCTGGCTGAAATTATCTGCAATTTAACTCCATCTACGCTAAACCATCCCGATTTTTCATTTGCACTGGTCCCATAACAATTTTGTTGCAGGTACATCACCGTTTTTTAGCCGGAGCCAGCACCCATCGTCCCCGACGAACCTGTTCAGATCGGAGGCAAACCTGTCGAATTCGAGGCGATTTCGTACTGATGCGAGACGATCTCGACTGCATTTCATATTGAGGCAATCAGTGCCTGAAGTTTGCATTTCTCAACCTTCTCTCTGCTATTTTAGTCTGCAAATTAGATAGTTTATTCAGTGTTTATGTTATTTTGCATTTGGAGTTCACCCATTTAGCTTAGATTGCATACTAAGATCATGATTTGTTATTAAAATGTCGTAATCTGTTTGAATTGCTGTTCATAACTGTTATTCAGTATTCATACAGTCATTTGGTGTTGTTTCCCCTTATTAGCACAATAGTATTCATCGTATTTTGTATCTATTTTTTTGCTTGCAGGTCTCTGACAAATTCGTCTGACGAATTCGTCAGATCTCAGACGATTCTGTCAGATCTCAGATGATTCTGTCAGATATCAGACGATTCTGTCAAATTCCAGACGATCCTGACTGCTTCAAACATCAGAATCATCACCAAACATCCGGATCAGGTATTCCTCATTTGCATTCGGTAAATTCTCTGTTTTATGTCTTTAAATCTATTTTTTGTACTCATTGAACTTGCATTTTCATATAGATTAATCTAGATTCATTTGGCCAAACCTAGGATATGAATGCTTAAGGTTAAAAACGAACACATTAAAACACATTCCAAACCTAGGCGTGGAAACTGCCCTTAAATGTTTCCTGGTGAACCCACCATCCATCGAAAAATCATCAAAATATACCTCCCTTGAGAGGCGGGACCTTCGCAAAGTCCTCTCAGTCCGAGGTACCGCGACATCCTTTTCCCATCCTCCTTCCGGGCACGGATCCAATAGCCTGAAGGTAGGGATGCAAAAAATTTGGAGCGATACACTTTCAATGGAATCCAAGATGGAGATATCATATGACACCCTTATCATGAGTGTCCTACTTGGGATGACCCTAACAACTTTACTGCTAGGATGCGACATGAGCAATGGTTCATTGACCGCAAGGTCAACATACAGGAGCACTTATTATACTCTTGGGTTCTTCATCAGTATGGTTTGCAACAAGATGTGCCACTAGTACCATTTTTGTATAGACGCATCAAAGCATAGAGAGACCTCCCTCCCTGATAGGTTACAGAGCTAGCTGATGAGGAGGATTCCCTAGTTGTTGATATTAGAGTAGCTAGTGGAGTCATAGAAGCACTTCCACAGTGGTGGGGCAACTTGATGTGGTATGGCGAGGGTAGTCTGGATTGAGAGGATGATGGAGGAGATGGGGTAGACCCAACAAGGTGTAGGGTTCATGCTAGGGCTGTGGCATGGGCCCAGTAGGCAGAGAAGGTGGTAGTGGAGGAGCAAGAGGCTCTTGAGGAGGTGGAGGAGGAGATGGACCCTGAGGAGAGAGATTCTCCTCTTAGGTCATAGTTACATGATGTGGAGGTTGAGCTCCAGTCGGCCAAGATACTTGTACAACAGTGTGATACTACCATAGCGTAGAGAGATGCTACTATAGCTAAGCTATCAGACCAGATATGAGCTTTGTAGGCCGCTCTAGGAGGAGTTGCCTAGATGTAGGTTGTTGTTGTCCCTCCTACTCTTGAGTATCCTTCGAGGGAAGCTCTTGAGGGTGATATCAATCGTATACAAGGTTTTCTAGATGTGACTGATGTACAGATTGCTGAGGACGCATCCCAAATTACCACTCTCTTGAGGTAGATCATTAGGCTAGGCATCGTCCCTAGGGTTAGGGGAGCCATAGGTGGGTCACAAGTTAGTAGGAGTTCTACAATAGGGTAGTCTTCCATTCGGCCTGGTCATGGGGCCTGGACTCATACTGAGATACCAGCAGGGTCCAGCTCACACCATTATCCCAAAGATCCATCCACAAGGGGCAGTGCTGCAGGGGGCTCATGCCCAGTATTTGATTGATGATACTCTTGGTTTTGATTCATTTTTGAGGTTAGGATGACCTATATGACTATTGCCCATGGGAATTTTTGTATATCCATAGACTTGACACACATACTTTTATGATATCTTTTCATTATGAATCATTATATGTATCGTTTATTGCTCATATTTTTGTTATTTTTTTTATGATGTGATGCGATGATGGCATTATGATGATTTGATGTATATGCTAGATGATAGATGATATTGTAGATGCTTATATGATTTGATGATGTGACGTGATGTATTTTGATGATGAATGATGAATTCATGATTGTATGCAAATGGATATTGCCTATATGTTTTATGATGTGATGATGAACGATTAATGACTTGTGTTTGTGGATGCGATGTTATTGTTAAATGTATGTTTTAATTTTTCTTTAATTGTATGCATCTAACTTATGTGGTGGAATGGTGTAAACGAACCTGTATGCTCTAATCACTTAAAACGTATAGAATGCATATGACATTGACAATCTTAATGGGTGATACCACATAAAGTAAAAAAATAATCATTAATTTAAATAATCACTCTTATCATAAGAATTGATTAAGTATTCATATATGAGATGTAATGGTGTGTAATGCATTTTATTAATAAGTTTTTGTAAATTAAAAGATATAAAGTAGTCAGTGGCCATATATATACTATTTCTAATATATATGCGATATTTGTCCTACGATGTTGATACCCCATAATTTATAAAATCTTATAAATAAGTGATGGTGTGAATGATGTTATGATTTTTTGCTATTTAAAAATTTTTGGGGCTTTCCAAAGATTCAAACACTCTAGTTACCCTATCAACAGCTGTCTACTGACCACTTAGACTTTTGAAAAGTAAGGCTTTTACCATGGACCTGGTTTTTCATGATCTCTGTGTGTGCAAGTGATTGTATATTTTGAGGTAGAACTCAAGCATTTCCTCCGATGTCAGGCGGGATTCTTTCAACCCATTTCTAAGATCAGGGATTCTCAAGTGTTCATCTCATTCTTATGTTGGACTTGGTTGGACTATACCACTAGGAAATATTGGGTTACCTAAGCTAGCTCATCCACATTCAAACATTGGTCTATACAAATGCATGAAGCAATTGTGTTAGACATATCATCATGCATAAGGATATCTCCTTCCAATTTTGTACAATGCTGAGAATTCTAGGGATTCAAGCTTTATTCCCTTCTTTTCTTCCTTTTGGCTTTGGATATTTGCTCATATGTAGTGATGAAAATCACTGTTTATTTTGTGATTGATTTTTATTTCAGCTAGGATTTTTGTAGTGATGATAACCACTGTTTATTTTGCTCATATGTAGTGATGAAAATCACTATTTATTTTGTGATTGATTTTTATTTGAGCTAGGATTTTTTTTTATTTTCTAATTTGATTATTGGATTATTGCTTTGAAATCTGGACTGTATGCTTGGCCTTTTGAATATGTACTTTGCTTTGGGATTTTTCTTATTTTGATGTAAGCAAGGGATTTGGATAGGGTAAATCTTGTCCTTTTGCCAATTCTTATCACCTTTAAACCGGTTGCACAAGGTAACCTAGACCGCTTTGCAATTTTTATCTTTTCCTTGTACCAACTAGGATTTTAGTGTTTCAATTAGTATCGAGATCTTGAATATCCAATGCATTATCACAACTAGACCTTACCTTCTACTAATCACAACTATTTTCCATAAAAGTTGATAAGATCACTAGGTGTGGTTGATTAACTGAAGAAACCTTAGTATATTATGTATAACAACAAATAATGGTTGTGTTGAAAAACACAATTACACACATGTGTTGATGGAGGTATGGATTTGAATGATTTGTACGACAAACTGAGGTATCACTTTTAAAGCTCTCATGACATATGCAATTGTAGTGGATATGAAAATGTAATGCAATGATGTGGATGCAAAATGTGAGATGCAATTGGTTTTGTATTTTTGATTTTTATGTTGTTTTTGTACTTTTGTTTAATTTTGACCAAAGGGCTTATTATGCCTTTGGGTATTTT
Organism: Wollemia nobilis; assembly: GCA_028583015.1. NCBI lineage: Eukaryota > Viridiplantae > Streptophyta > Pinopsida > Araucariales > Araucariaceae > Wollemia > Wollemia nobilis. Next base: position 28,250,491 of record JAQPPZ010000856.1, on the reverse strand, counting down.
TGATTTTTGACCAAGTAGCATGAATTACCCTTGGATATTTTTGATTTTCACCAAGTGGCATGAAGTACCCTTGGAGAATTTTTATTGAAGTTGACCAAGCGGTTTGTATACCCTTGGAGCTTTTTGAATTAATTTTGACCAAGTGGTTTGAATGTACTTGGAACCTTTGATTTGATTTTGATCAAGCAACTTGATTTTCCTTGGAGCCTTTGATTGTATTTTGAAATTTTATGTTTTTATGATTTGTTTTGTGTTTTTGAAAAATTTGAATTTTTTGTATTTTTGACATATTTGAATTGTTTTTGTGTTTTTGACATATTTGGATGTTTTGTGTTTTATGTGTAGAATGCATTTAAGTGAATGATATTGAGAGGCTCAGGCTCCTCAACACAATATAATTATACAAGGCGATATGCTCCAGGACTAACTCTCTGTGAAATCATGTATTGGCCTATCCAGTTTACTGTGAACTTATCTCGTAGGTGCGACAACATATTCAAACTCTGTTGGTTTTCTTTGAGCACTATATATCCAACCTTGAATTCTCTTAGGTAGACTTTACTATTGTAAGCTCGTGCAAGGTGATCTTGGTATATGCAAATATGCTCTAAAGCATTGAATCGACGTTTATAAATAAGCATCAACTGATAAATGCGGCCTTACCATGCAACATCATCATCTATGAAGTCCTTTAATGCTATGCATAGAGTCAAAATTTCCAACTCTAGTGGCATGATGGCCTCAGTGCCATATACTAGTGAAAAGGGTGTTGCCCTAGTGGGCATTCGTATACTAGTCCTATATGCCTATAGTGCAAGAGGTAACTACATGTGTCAATCCTTGTGATTGTCTTGCACCGTCTTCCTCAAAATGGAGACTATTGTTTTGTTTGAGGCTTCTATTTGCTCATTTTCTTGTGGATAATAAGGCATTGAAAAACTATGTTGAATATCATATTTTTTCATTAAAGCATGTACTTTTTTATTTTTAAAATATGGCCCATTATCCGATATTATCTTAGAAGGGACCCCAAAATGACTTATGATATTATGGAGTATAAAATTCGTAATACTTGGTCCAGTTATTGATGTTAATGGGATTGCCTCCATCCATTTAGTGAAGTATTCCATATCCATTATGATGAATATGTATCGGTTTGAGGACGAGAGTGAGATCTTTCCAATCAATTCTAGTCCCCACTGTGATAATGGCCATGCTGCCTGGATGGGTTGCAAGGCTTGCGATGGCAAGTGCGTTAAATTTACATGATGTTGGCACTTACTACATTTCTTGACATAATTATAGCAGTCCATTTCCATGGTGGGCCAATAGTAATCCATTATCAATATGCACTTAACGATGGCCATGCCACTGAAATACCCTCCACATGTGTCGTCGTGAGCTTACAAAATTGCCCAGGATATTTCTTGGGGCTTAAGACAATGGATTAATACTCCATCATATCCTCGTCTGTAGAGGATTTCTCCTAGCAAGATGTATCTTGTTGCTTTTTTTTGAACGTTTTCCTTTCAGTATGTGACAAAACTTAAGGTACTATTCCCAGGAAGTCCCGTAGTTGGGAAAGCCAATCCTGATAAGCCACGACTTCTATAGAAAATATGACTTGCTTTTCCTGTATTTCCAAGCTAGTGAACATAGATAGAGGAACAAATCTATGGTGTATATTTGTACCACACACCATAGGTCCTTGGGAGATCAAAGACCCCCAAGGTACCATTTGCAAGAAATATTTGGCTGTGAAAGACCAATCTTGATTTGGCTCGATGTTGATTATGTTGACTGATTCTTGATTGTCAAAAGCTTCACGACATATTGCTGAATGTGAAAGCACTTTTACATGAACGGTTGTAAAATAAGTAGATGGATTCTAAGGGATTAAGGATCCCAAAGAGGCCATGGTGTTTGCAAATCTATTCGACGTACGAGGGATTACCTCAATGTCATACCATTCCAGCTAGGCTAGGTAGGTGTCAACAAGTTCCTTGTAAGTCTTCAGGAGTGGGAACCTCCATTGGAATAGTCCTTTGACCTGGTTTACTATGAGCAAGGAGTTACCAAAGATATTTAATATTTTAATACCCATTGCTATGGTTGTTTGGAGTCCTAGGATCAATGCTTCATATTCTATATTGTTGTTTGTGCACAAGAAGTCTAGTTTGAATGATAAGGGCAATGGAGTGCCTTGCGGTGTGATAAATACAATCCCTACTCCACCCCCTTGTTCACACTTCAAACCATCGAAGAACAATGACATGTCTCTTTCTTTCTTGGGTTCTTCGAGTTTTGATGGATCTGATAATGCAAATACCGCATCATTAGACAATTATATGGTGAGAGGCTTGTTATCCTGAAGAGGCACCTTTGTTAATTGATCTACTATGACTTGTCCCTTGATGGACTTTTGGATTATGAACTCTAGATCAAATTATATCAATAGCATTATCCACTTTGTGATATGTGTATTGTGATATGTCTTGCTCATCATGTATTGCAAAGGATTTTGTTTTGATATGACATAGGTCGTATGGCTCAACATGTAGTGTCACAACTTTTGAGTTGCAAAGACCATTGCTAAACACAATTTCTCGACATACGCATATCCTAGCTCATAGCTCACCAAGGTGCGACTAATGTAATATATGGCTTGATCTTTGTCTTGTGCATTCTTTTGGGCTAACATAAGGCCCAATGCAAATTCAATAGCCGATATATAGTAAAAATGGTATGTCTAGCCTTGGTGGAGCCAATACTAGCGGTGTTTCCAGATAAGTTTTTATCTCTGCAAAGGCTTGATGGCATTATTTGTCCCAATGAAAGGGGACCTCCTTGCATAGCAACCGATTCATAGGTCAGCATTTGTATGATAATTATGCGATGAATATTTTTATGGATGCTATCTTGCCTTGTAGGCTCCTTAACTCCCTAATGTTGGTAGGGGTGGCCATTTCTAGTATAGCCTTTACCTTTGCAGAATCTAATTTGATGCCTCTCTTGGATACGATGAATCTCAAAATCTTACTAGAAGTTACGCCAAATACACACTTCTTAGGATTCAATCAAACATTGTGTTCTATGAGGTGATCAAAGACTTGTCTAAGGACTTCGACGTGCTCTTGTTGCAACAGGGACTTGGCCAGTAAGTCATCCATGTAATCCTCTAAGATCTTATGCATATAGTCATGAAATATATGTCATGGCTCGCTGATATGTGGCACCAATATTTTTGAGACCAAATGGCATCACTTTCTAATAGAATGTTCCCCACGAAGTAATGAAAGTAGTTTTATGTTGATCTTCAGGGTTAATCTAGATTTGGTTGTATCCAGAGAAACCATTCATTAGGGAGAGCATCTCATGACCTATGGTTGTATCTACAAGAGCATCTATGTTTGGCAACATGAATGAATCCTTTGGTGTTGTCCTATTTAAATCTCTAAAGTCTATGCATATACGGACCCTTCTGTTAGGTTTCTCCATGGATACCATGTTCGACACCCAATCAAGATAGTCTATAGGAACTATGAATACTGCATCTAGTAGTTTTTGCAATTCATTCTTCACCATCAAAGCGATGGTTGGATGCATTTTCCTCAGCTTTTGCTTGACTGGCTTCTTCATAGGATCTAATGAAAGGTTGTGAATGACTAACTTTGGATCTATCCCTGCCATGTCTTTGTAAGTCCAAGCAAAAATATTTGGCCTCTCTTTGAAGAGAGGAACTAGGATGGCTTGTTCCTTTGGAGATATACTTTCTATGAACTTGACTTTTCTTGGTTGGGTAGGATCATCACTTATGTCCACCTCGAAAGTCACTTCGATAGCCATATGTGACCCATACTATAACTGATGAGTTGTGGGTATCAAATGAATGTCATCGGTAGGATTTATAGGACCTAATGACTCAGGTTCCAAACCAACATGGAAGATGTCATATACACAACCTGATGCAAAATGGAATGGATGTAACATCTCTTCGTTGGAGAAGAGGTCTTCAGGATCTATGGGTGAATTAGCGTGATCCCAATCAATAGCCTCTATATCAAGATGCAATGATTTTGTAGGATCTGCTAGATTATGAACTAGAGCAGTCAAATCAATGGAGATCATGTTTATGGATGGAATGAAGTCTCCAGGACCACATGGGTGTAATATTGTCTTAGGGGTTTCCATTCCATACTCGTGATGAGGTTTTGGAGGAATGGTAATTTTTGGATCTAGCCCATGAGTAGGGCGGACAATAAGATCATTGGGCTCTAATCGCTCTTTGAAAATAGGTAGAGGGGGATTGACCATCCGATGAATGATAGCTAGGTCAATAGGTCTCCCAAAAAATCATCGATGAGGGTCTATGGCATGGAGTGCCCACCTCTCTCTCTACTAGCTCATTGACTTGCCGTAAGTGGTGAGGTCCAAGATAAGTCATCTCGGTCTCATACTCAAATTCATAATCACTTATATAGAAACCGTTAGTATTGGTATGCAGTCCTAAGACAAGGGGCTCATGTATTGGCCCCAAGTAGGCCATCTCTATTTTATATTCATATTCTTCATCACTTATGAAGAATCCATTTGTATTTGTATCTTACCCCAAAGTCATGGGTTGATGGCTTAGGCCTAAGTAGGCTCTTTCTATTGAGTCTTCTAATTCATAGTCACTTTCATTTGATGTATACCCACTCTCCTCGTGGATGGACCATGTGAATCTTTGTAAATAGCGAGGCCCCTGATAGGCTAATCCAAGTTGTGCCTCATCATCACTTGCTTCATATCCATTCTCTTCATCCCACTAGTTGTACCCTATTGGGGTGGAGTCAATTGAGATGTTTGGATGATAAATTTCTAGTGGTGGTATGTTTACCGTAGCCACTTGTATGTTGCACAAATTTCCTATTCTTAGGGGTGATAAGGAATGAAATCAATGTTCTCTCCTAACCCTAAGCTTAATCTATCCAATGCCACTGCAAGAGATTCATCTTGACCTTCGATATAATAGCCTAGGCCAAATTTGTCCAAGGGAAGCTGATATTATGGCTCATATGGCCGCCTGTGCCCCTGCTCATATATGCCAAGGACATAGCCATGCCAATGGCAACGCTCAAAGTAGCTTAGAGCAAACTCGAGGTTAGAGAGGTAACAAAAATTGACCATAAATAATTCGTCACTATCCTCTTCTATGTCTGAAGACTTATGGGTGCAGTCCAAGCTAGCATAGATAAAATTGGTTTGGTTGGGAGGGATTCCAAGTGGAACCACTATTCCCACTGGCAGCCTCAAGTCCTTAGGTCTTCCCATGTTTTGTGCAGACTTGATGATAGGCGTAAAGGTAATGTTCTATACAAGGTACTCATATATGCTGGTGCTTTCCAAGTGTATTGATGCATGCGATGTAGATGACCCTACGAATGACACTGGCAAAGTAGGGTGATAATCACTATCTTCATCTTGATCTTGAAGATCTTATTATTCCATAGGACTCGATATTTAAGCAATGGCTACAGTTGGCACTTCCTTGGGCATTTATTCCTTAACTAAGGGTGCCTTTAGCTTCTTATTGTCTTTTTGTTTTGATGTTAATGATATTTTAGAAGCATTTACTACTTTGAGTGCACCAAGAGGTGTTGAAGTGCATGGGTATTTTCTTACCCCTTTGTCTTCGTTATCCATTTGTGTGGTTGGGGATGAAGGTGCTACGTAAATATGGGTATATGGGATTATAAATTATTATGGAATGTCCACCTGATTAACATATTTAAAAGGCTCTTCATCAGCCAGAACCACATAGACTTTTTTTTTGTGCATATACTTGACACACTGGTGCAAGATCGAAGGCACACACTCCATGACCCTTATCAAAGGATGCCCTAAGAGGATGTTGTACTACATAGCTCCTTCCAAGACATGATACATCATAGGAATTGTCTTGTGCCCCACCTTGATGGGTAGGACTATCGTTCCCATAGTATTGCATAAAGCATCGTTAAAAGCTCTTAATGTGTAAGCTCCTGGAACGATATTGGACTTGGGGATCTTGAGGTGCTCTATTGCAATTGTTGTAATTATTTTTATCAATGAACCCGTATCGACCAAGACCCTCTTGAAAGATAAGTTGTTTATTGAAACTATAATTTTTAGTGAAGGGTATGATAAGGTAGCAAGAACTATCTTAATATCATGATCATAGAATCATATTATAGGTTCTTGGCATTCTTGTACTTGTCCCACAAAGTGAGTGAATGCATTCACATATTATGGTTGGAGCTCAATTGTCCTTAAGATCTCCATTAGAGTCTCCCTATGCTTTGGGGATTGTTGTATGAGCTCATATATGGATAACTTAGCTGGAGTTTTCTGTAGGTTTTGCTCCAATCTACTTTGAATAGTTACCACAGGTCGTGTTGGTGGACCTGGAAGGTTGTCTTGCCTTTGCCTAGGAGTGGCTGGGATGTTCATGGGAGCTACAGGCAATTGCGGTTGACCATACCACCTAGTACTTGTTGCTATGTTAACAATCTCAACCATCCCAACACATCCATGGGTAGGTATATCAGCTCGAACCTGGGCCCCTTGCTCTCGAGGGACCTCATGATTAGGTAATGGGTTTCTTATATGCTCATATCTCTATTATCAAGAGCCACTAGGTTGTCAACTTTGAGTTCTCCTACCTCAATCATGTTTTGTACTTGATTCTTAAACCCGACGTAAGCCTCAATGTCATACCCTGGTATCCTATGGTAAGGAAAAAATTGATCTTCCCTATATCCTTTTGGCTTAGGATGGTTGGGATCTATAAGAGGTATATCAAGAAATTTGATGCTCCTAGCCTTTTTCAACTGATTAAATACTGATTGCATTGATTCTGTCAGAGGCGTGAAATAATGAGGCGACTTGCATTCTCTGTTTCTTCCCTGATTGTTCTTTTGGTCGTAATTGGCTAGCGAGGGATGTGCTTGATAGTTCTGGGGTTGTTGTGCACCCCAATCCTTGGGTGTAGCCAATACGACTTGATTTACTAGAGCAGGTTTACCCTCCTTCTGCTTGTACTTGTCATTCTTACCATTCTTGTTCCACTCTTTTTTTTTTTGGAGTTTAATGGTTCCCTCATCTACTTTTATTTCTTCAATGAGCTTGGCCTGTGCCAAATCTTCCTCAAATGAAGGATAATGCTAAAGTTATAGCAAGAGGGAGATGTGTTTAGAGCAACTTTTGGTGAACATGCGAATGATCTCTTTTGTAGGAACGAAGAATGATAATTTTACCATGACTTTTCTCCATCTATTCCCATAATCCATTACTGGCTCATCATCATATTATTTCAAGTTGACCAGGTCTTAAAGGTTCACTTTCTTCTTAGCACCAAAGGAGAAATGCTTTAAGAATGCATTTACTAGTTGTTCAAAGTTGGTTATGCTATGCTTAGGTAGTTTATTAAACCATTGAGTGGCAACACTTGAAAATGTCATTATGAATGTTCTTAGCATGAGAGCATCATTATCTTCAAGATGAAAATAGGTGTTGATAAAATTGGTGACATGATCTTGTGCATCCTCTTCACCCTTAAAATTTTCTAACCTAGGTATATAAAAGTGCTTAGGATATGGAGGACTAGGGATTGATGGGCACAATGGTTGGTTGTGTATCTTGCTCAATGTTGGTGAGTTTCCAGCTGTCTCTTGTTTCAGCAAGCTCTTGAAATATCTTTGATGCATGGATTTCCTCCTCTTGTAGGCCTACCCATAGTGGCAATGGAGGTAACTCTCTATCCATTTGATTCATTTCATTTTCCTCCATTCTACGAGGGGACTCCGGATTGAGATCCTAGTTTGTTGTGTTTGCCATTTCCCCACTAGTTAGATTTTGTTCATGGTTTAGTGGGAAATCTCATTATGGGATATCTTGTCTAGTGCACCTCTCCTTAGGTGAGTCAGTGCATCTAGTTATTTGGTGGTCACCACCATTTGTCTATAAATTATTAAGAGCTATCCACTTAGCCTGCTCTATTAAATGTTTCTCATGTTGGTGCAAGAGTATTTCTCTTTGTTTATCTAATTCGGGAGCTTCCACTAGCTCTCGCTCCTTATGTAATGCATTTTATATCTACCACATTTGATAAGTTTGTGCTATTACAAAAGACTCATGTTTATCTGACTCTGTTCTTGTTGTCTTGACTCACAGATTCCTCGAGGAGGTTTCTACTGTATCTGTACTCTTGCTAGCTAATGTGATTTGTTTAGTGTACTATTGAGTATCCCTATGATCAGAATTCATGCATCTACTGTGGGGTCACTCTGAGGTACCCCTAGACTGGGAGATGTGTTTAGAACTCATAGATAATGAGCTTCCAGATGTAGAGTTCTCGGTAGCTATAGTTCTTTGAGTTGGTCATGTAGAAAACTGATCCAACCCGTATAGCTATCTTGTTTTTCATGGCTGGTCCCATGGGGTGCCATTCACTCCTATGAGGTCATAGTCTATGGGAATATTTCCTTTTGCATGAAGGATTTCTTATATTTGATTCCCATGGTTAGATGTAGCTCTAGTTTCTTGCCCTTCAGCAGGGAGCCCTATTTCATATGTTTCTTGCGAGTCTTGGGGCGTTGCAATTCTTGTGTGCCTTCTTGATGAAAAGGGCTTTGTGACATGTTTTCTCCATGTAGATGGAGATGTATCAGTCTCATCATCCCTATGTGAAAAATGACTTTTGAAACCTCCTTTATTCCCATGCGAAGAGGAGGCCCTTGAAGCTTCCTCACATCTTTGAGATGTTTCTGTGTGTTTAGAGGAGGCCCTTGAGGTCTTCTTATGTCTCTTTGATGAGGATGGTTGTGAAGCCTATTTTTGTTTATGTGACTTTGTTCCATTATGTGGCTCCTTACTTGGGGTTTCTTGAGGATATCCCCCAAGGATTGAATTATCACCCCTTAGGCTTGTAGAGCCACGTCTCACGGTCTTACGGGTGGGTCATTAAATGTTACTACGACTCTGCCTATGGGTATTAGTTGCTTTAGTCTCTCCCTAGATATCAAACCGAGGGTGTTTACTTCTTTTTTTGACCATGTTGTCTATGAATTGATATTTTAAGTTGTAATTTAGGAATAGCTACATAATACCAAACAAATGTTTATCTTGATTATCGATTTATGTGTGCCCTAAAATATTTGGTATGTTTTGATGTGTTGTTCTTTTGATTTCTTGCTCTTGTTCTTGGATTAAGAATGAGAAGAATCATCCATAGTGACAATCAAGTACACACATACCAAACATGATTTTATAAAAAGAAGCTAGGGTACACTGTTGAAGACCCAGTGGGGGGTTTGCCTAGCTCTTCCACTCTGAACCAATGATTGTTCCAATAGTGGGAGACAGTTTGAGCACAAGTAACTCAGTATCACTATAAGTAAGTTTCTCAATCCATTTATAGAAAGCTCTAGGGGGTAAACCAGTGGAAGGAGATGAATTCCAACGTCATTGGACTGAATTGAAGGTTGGTGATGAAATCCAACTCCCCAATGTTTAAATGAGACATGCATGTGTGGTGTTCATTTTGCATAACATAAAGTGCATCATATAGTATTAATGAATCTTTCCTATATGCCTAAGTGCAAAAATACGTTTCAATATTCAGAAAGATGCATGAACTACTATGATTTGTATGAGTGCACTTTATTTCGTGCATCTATGGCCTCTAACAGGGTCTCAAAGCAAGCAAACAACATACAATGTCTACCACGTTGGATTCTAGGGTAAAATTTTTAATCATAAGCTGTTGTTCCTAGCAACGCCTAGTGGAAAATTAAAAGAATATCTAAGATATGCGAAATGCTTAATTCTTTCTCCTTTTATTCTTTCAATTTCCAAACATAAACGTGCTTTAAGTTTTCTGTTTTAGACACATATAAGCATATAAAAATCTATAAAAATATAATATAAGCTATACCAACCTTTTATCCAGCTCATAGAATCGGTGTTTTGATGTCTGCTGCACTCCAGTTCTGGCCATTGTTGACCAGAGCGGCTGGTTCTTGGCCAATGTAGCTCAGAGCGGTTAAATCTCTATTGGCCGTTGTAGCTTAGAGCGGCTAGTTTTTGGTCACTGTAGCTTAGATCGGCTAGACATGTACATAAAACTAAGTTAGTATTCCAATGTTAAATGAAAAATTAGTGATTGTCCCATCGTGATCGCCATCTATAGCAACCTCAGGATGCACACATTGCTCTTTTACTCTACTTGCAATGTTATTAAAAACCCAAGATGAAATGGAAGACAATGAAAAAGCATATAACATGGAAATAACAAATATGGATCTCTTTATTTGTATTGAAAATCGATTACATGTTGGTCCCTCTTAGGGATACCCATTTTGATACAATAAGGTTACAAATAGGCAAAGAGTACCCCTTTCACGAAGAGGTGGTGCACTTTCAAAAAGCTTCCCGGTTCCACACATAGAAATGTATGAGGGCTTTATAGATGCCTCCTTCTCCAGGTTTATTTCCTAGAGGGATCCTTTTTGCTCTCGTATGTCACAGATTCCGTACGATCAACCTATGGCCCTGTAAGCAATGAAACAACACCACACGCTTAGATGTCCGATAATGCCTCCCTGGATGAGGTTGTTAGTACTAAATATAACAAATGAAAGCAAATGAAAATTAGACTAATGCTATGAATGTGAACAAATGAAATGATGCTATGCTAATGATATGCTAAAAAAAATAATGAATCTAATGTCTAAAACCCTAAGCTAAGCCTACGGGCCATTGTCCAAGACAACGGTCACTAAAGTGACTCTCGTCCTCTTTGCTCCAAAGCTATGGACCAAAGATTGTATCTGATGTTGAAATAATGGTTGCTATGCTCTTCAATCCACCAGGTCTTCACTGTACATGTGATATCCAAGGGACCTCTCCAAGTCTTGAAAGCTCTCCTCAATGACCAATATTGATAGAAGATCAATTCTCTGATAAAATATCTCTCTTTCTACTGAAATGTGTCCCATTGGTGCTCTTAGGCTTGCACCTTTTATAGTGTGAAACCCTAGGTCTATTTCCAAGCCCTAGGAATGAATTTCTCATGCGTAGTGTAAGTTAGCATGAGAATTTTCTTGTATTTTCTATGTTTGGAGGTCATTTATCTGAAATATAACTGCCAACTTGAGTCTCCTATGTGAACTGGTCATTAGCATGAGAAGATTTTTGTTCCTTTGTTTATGTTTGGAGGCTATTTAACTCAAATCTAAATGCAAACTCAAGTCTCCTATGTGAATTAGTCATGAAAAGGAATGTAAAGTTACTCGCGCTCACCTTTATTGCATGCAGACTGCCACTTCCACTTGAAATTAGGCTTGTTTGTCGACAAAACTGCTTTTAGGTTTTAGCTAATATCGTTTGTAGTGATTAATATATGGTCTCTATTGTTTGCAACAGCTAAGTTTTAGCCAATATTGGCTTGAAGGACTAATATCTAGCTGCTCTTGGCTTGAGTGGCTAGGCTTGGATGGCTTGAAAAGTCCCCAAATGAGTGGTGAGAACCATTGTTGATGCTTGGAAAGTCCAAGATTATGTCATATGATATTATGAATGTGTCTATGTGAGTAGCTCCCCTAATAATGACACAATTTAGGTGTCTATAGCAAATATGTCAGCAATTCCAAAGTGAAAGTAAATTTTCCAAGACCTTGATGCGAGCAAAATTGGATAAAAAAAATCCCTCAAAATCACAAAATTTAAGGTGGGTCCCCAATTTTGGGGTCATTGTGAAGGTCGTCACAACATTGGTGAATCTGTTGGTAAATGTACCTGGACATTTTGGACTAAAAACCAATCTTTGAAAATACACAAAACATGAAAATTAGAATCACAAGCATTGATAAGCATCTAGAGAATGTAAATAGACCAATACAAATATGAATCACCAAAATAAGATGTGATTTATGCATAATGTGATGTATTACTAGTTGGGATTAGGTGATATGTATTAATGATCATTCTCAATATAAATATTTGTTTTGGCCATGCTTTTCATCATACTTTAATCAGGGGCCCTAAAATAAACATTCGTGAAAATAAGATGATATGAAAATGATATGACGTAAACTGAAACATGTATTAACATGATGTAATAATATGAATGACATGTTTTACAAAGACTCAAACACTCTAGTACAATAAACAAACATACTAAAACTTATCTAATCCTCTTAGGACCAAAAGTGTGTGTTGTGAGTTCCTTACCAGACTATCATCCAGAACCAGTGTGTGCGCAAGTGAGTTTATTACCTCATTTTGACCAAAATGATTAAACCTATTATGAAAGAAACACAAGGCTAGCCTATCCATTTGAAATGATCATAGGTCTCACTTTTCAATGAGACATATCGCCAGGCATGAGTGTACTCCACTACCAGTCAAACATCTATAGCCTCGATGGAGGTTAACCCCATAGTCCATAATTTTGGCTTTTGATTGTTTAAATCCTAGTGATGACTATCCTTCCTTCTGACGGATGAGTAGTATGAATCCTTATGACCCAATAGTGACTGATGTGTTTGGATTTTGATTTCTTGAACCTTGGGGATGACTACCCTTCCTTCTGATGGATGAGTAGTATGAATCCTTACGATCCAATAGTCGATGATATGTGATGTAAATAGACTCAGAGCTTTGGAAAATTGGATTCTCAACCAAAGTATGATGAGAATTTAACCCTATCATTACTACTCTAATTTTTTTTAGAGTTTTTAAATATTTGTGGTAATAATGAGTTTTATGGACTATGTTGCATGATAGGACTGACAAGGATGCCCCTTTTCACCCTACATTTTCTTCCAAGGATGGTTTTGACCATTTTACCCAACAGTTTTTAATATGTGTAAATCGTGCTTGGTTCCAGAAAAATTCAACATTAGTCCCTGATCTCAAGATCCTTTTATTGTATATTTTTCAATGATCCTAAGAGAATCTGATATGCTTTTTGATGGTTACCTACCATACTAGAAATGGTTGAGTGACCGAAAACATTTAGAAATTCGGAAGCTATGGTGTGTAAACATGAATATTTGTCTTTTACAATTTTATACAAAATGCCTTTGTGAAAGTGCCCCTAATTAAAGCAACATGACTTTTGATAAAACCAATTAAAAATTTTGAATTTGATAAATGATATTTATATGGGATGTGAAATATGGAATTTGAGGGTGATGTATGCAATATTATGAAATGTGTTATGAAATGCGAGTGTATGCAAGGATACGAAGTTTTTGCAATACAATTCCAAATTTTCATATTTGCTTTATCTTTAGTTCACATTCATGAGGACATAAACCAATACCTCATTTTTCTTCTTTTTCAAGTTTCATAAGCTTTCAGACTAGGTAATATCATCCTATTCAATCCATAATCAAAATACCCTACTCTTAGAAGACTCACCTAGAACTTGCCAAATTGAAAAACATTCAATCACGAAATTCCAACAAGGTCTGGCAAAGTCAAACTATCATTAAGCTCAACAATACACAACAAAACGTAACAAGACATATGGAAAACAAACATAACAACAAAAAAACAACACAAATATAACATATGACAACATCACATCACATGACAAAATAGTATATACAAAAAATATACATAATATACAAGACACTACCAAAATGTCTACCATCATTTCCCTAGATCCCATACACGATAGACACACCTTAAAAGACATATCTCATGATTTGCATTCCAAGCTTTACATAATTTTAACCAAAAGAAGATTAGGCCAAACCATACAACCTTCATTTTTCCTTTCACACCCCACTGATTTGATTCAAACTTATAAGCAATTATGTGTTTAAGATTTGATTCATTAAACTTAAAAGCAAATACATGATCTTCCAAGATCTTATGCTTATTCAACAAGGTAGGAATTTCAAACCCTGATTCATCATTTTGACCTAAATTCTCATTTTTAAAAGTATATAGGATTTATTTCAAATATGAAGCAAATTCTGAAAATTTTAAAGCAACATCATCATCCATGTTTATAGGCCAATCATATTCATGTAACAATTTGCAAGAATCTAGGATGTTTACAAAATAAGGATCATTATAGTTTTGTATCTTAGGTTGAATTGTTAGTTGTTGATGAATTTGGTTCAATAACTCAAGCATATATTCTTTTTCATTTGACAATAAAATCCTATTGGTGGTGGGAATGAGAATCTCTTCTATTTCTTCATCAACCCCTAATGACATCTCATCATAAACAACAATGGGAGCCAATAAATGATTATGTAGAAATTCACTCGATTCTTGAATGTTTAAATACAAAGGATAAGAGTCTACCTTTTGTGCACTTTCATTTAACACTATTTGATGAGCCCTTACAGTATTTTCCTTTTCTCCATGATATCTATCATCACCACCATAATTTCGTATTCCTTCATCAATAATCTTCTTTTCAGAAGCATCAAAATTTGGCATCCAATCAAGAATGTGTCCATCTATTCCACACCATAAATCTTGTTGATCAAACAAAGCAATAGTTTCTTTAGGATGAATAGGAACTTCTAATTCTTTTCTAGCCATACATGAAGTTTCTTCATTTGATTATTGAATACAATCCTAAAAAATTTCACTCAGACCTTCAACATTCAAGAATGAAAGAAAATAATTTACCTCTTATTCATCTAAAATAGATGAATCATAAAAATGTTTTACCATTTCTTCCCTTTCTACTACAGAAGAATGTTCTACAAACTCATGTTCCGAATGATCAACTCTTGGAACCTGTTCTATTTTTTAAATTGGCATATCATTTTCTGATTTCATAGGAATTGTGAAATCCTCTTTTGAAACAAAAGTTTCAACCTCCTGCATAGTAAGTGAAACAAAATTTTTATCAATAGATGTGTGAGAAAACAATGATCCACCATACATACCCCATCCATTGTAATAATTATCTTCAGAAGCTAAAGGGTAATATTCAACCATATCTTCACATTTTGTAAATTTAACAATCGAATGCTCTTCAAATTCACTTTCTTCACCTTCAAAAACCTATCCTCAATAAGAAACTCATCTTCCTCAAGTAATAAACTTTTATGATCAATCATAATGAAACTGCCTCTATAATATTTTAATTTTGGATCTTCAGTTGCTTCATTTGACTTTGTGGAAGACTCTATTCTATCATAAGTTTCAAAGCTAGTTAAATCTAAAACTCCTCCAATATCTGAAGACTCATACATTTATACATTTTGATAAAATTTATTACTACAATCCTCATTAATGGATATTGGCTTTGAAACTTGCACTTCCTCTTGGATAATGTCAAAAGTGGTTGAAAAACTAGGACATTCAATTTCGTTTGATGATGTCGAGAAATACGTATCATGACTCGTATATGGTAATTTATTTGAGACCTTAGGGTGATGTAATGATAATCTACCCACATCAATTCCTCTTGAAATCAACCATTGCTCTATAGCTACTGCCCCACCATACATGCTAGATAAGGATAAATCCTTAGGAAACGTTTCTAGACACTTAACCGTAAAAGGATCTAAAGCTTCCAAATATATTTGAACAAATTCTTCTTCTAAAATAATAAAATGTGTCTCTATTTCAGCATGTAACTTATGAAACCTATCATTAAACTAACTCATGGATTCATTAGACTTTTTATAAATAGAGGAAAATTGATTTGATAATAAATCCATATTAACCGATGTTCCAAAATATTTAATAAATGTTGTGTCAAGTTGATTCCAAGAAGTGGTAACACCTGTAGGTAATAAACCAATATTTAGCAACTGCATCCAATGTGTATGAAAATATTCTACAAAAAACATCTTCTTGCATAATTTGAAAACTAAGCATAATATTTTTATATGCCTGAATATGTTCTTCTGGCGTAATCGTTCCATCATGCTTATAAAATGTTAAATAATTTTTTTCCATTGAACCAACTTTAATATGCAAGGCTATGTATGAAAATTCACAAAAATTGCATCATAACCTAATTTTCGAATTTATGATAGGTTAATGTTAATGCAACATAAATTGAAAATTTCAAACAATTTTTTTTATAACAAACTGCACATGCTAAAATCAAAATCATTACCTTTCAGGCCCTCCTTCTAGTGCCAATTTGTTGAGGTGCTATTTTGTCAATTCACAAAACCACTCGACAACTTAGAACTTTAAGTTCTCTCTTGGAAAGAAATATATATATATATATATATCTCCAAGGTTCTTGTATTCAATGTTTTATGCATAAACTCATATAAGTGCTAAGAATAAAATTCTAGGGTCTTGCAAGTGTTGTTAACAAGGGGCCTGAGATCATGTAAATGATTTTGAATCCATCATGTGGAGTATATCTTTGATATCAATTCAACAAAATAAAATTTGTTTTATGATCTTAGGTTAAAGTATACCAAATTTCGATATCTAATAGGAGAGGGAAGAAAGTAGAGAGGGGAGGGCTATGGTCCCTCCCCTGCTCCCCCTCCCATGGCTCCTGGTTCCTGCCCAGTCCCTGGCTCAACCCAGGTCATCCCTCCCGGGGAGTGGTTGTTTGCAGATGATCTCCTGGGGGGAGATCCTTCTCCACTATCTGTGCCCCTCCCGACCGGCTAGGGTTTCCTTGGTTGTTTTTTTGGACTGGTGCTTCCCAGGGATCCTTGTTTGGTTGGGGATCCCTTCCCTTTTTCCCTCAGGCTTCCCCTTGGGGTTTTTTGCAGGTTATTCGCATGGATCTGGTCTCCTGCGTTTCTCGGTGCGGTGGAGGTGACGGTTTAGGGTTTGGACAGCTTCCCCATTTTTCTTGTGAATCCTCGACGGGCTCTGTGCTTGGATGGGATTCTTGGTCCCTGCTGTTGGGATCCTCTTTTGTTTTCCCGGGGCGGGTTCCTTGTGGTGCAACTCTCTGGTCACTTCCTGATGGGATGGATCCTCTCTGTGCTGGCTGTCGGTTTCCTGCAGGATGGCTCTCGCTGAACGAAATGTTTTCTCGGTGGGCGGGATGGTTTCTCCACAGGGCGGGATCCGCCAAATCTGGTAGTTTTCCCGCGAGGCGGGATCCTTTCTTTCTGCTTGGTTTCCCGGATGGCGGGATTTCCCTGTTGCTTCTCGCTAGGCGGGACTATTTGTGGTGGTTTTGACTGCTTCCCGCGAGGCGGGATTTTATTGTAACGGTTTTTCTTTGCTTCCTGCTGGGCGGGATCTTCTCGATGGTGGTTTTTGGCTACTCCCCACTGGGCGGGATCTCCAAAACTACTTTCTTTCTTATTTGTTTGTTTCCCGCTGAGAGGGATTGTTTCATGCTTACTGTTACCGTTGGGCGGGATTTCTATTTTGGTGTTCAGTTTCAAGGGATTGATGCCCTAGGCCCATTGCTTATGTAATCGGGTTTTTTTTTAGGGGTTACGATTTCTGTAATAGGCTTATACATAAAGCCAGGAGGCATGATGCAAGGCTGATTTTGTACATAAGTTTTTGGGATCCTCTATAAAAACCCTTTTTTAATCTACTATAATAATTACCAAAAAAAAAAAGTATACCAAATTTTATTTCCTCTCTTCAATTTAATGTCTCAAAATTCTTTAAATGAAATTAGCATAAAAAGAATCTAGCATTTTGTATTAAATTTCAATTTAAATTTGATAAATATCAAAGTAAATGAAATTTTATAAATTTAATAAACCTTTGGAATATAATAAATTCATTTTCCAAATGTCTATTTGATAAAGCAGTTATTTATTCAAACCCCCTTATGAAATTATAAATCAAACCCACAAGAGGTGAATAAATGTAATAATGTCTTGCCCAATTTATAAGGTTTCAAAACCTTGTCAATGATAAAATATTAGGGCTTAATATGCAACGAATCTATAAACTTTGGATTTTATGATAAAATAAAGTTTATAAATTAGATTTGCTTATAATATTTATCTTTTGAAATATTTATGAAATTAAATATTCAAAAGAGTAAATGTGATCTCTGATTTGAAATTTGGACTTCTAAAATAAATAGAACTATATTATAAATCAAATCCAAATTGAATTTTAGAGATATCAATCCTAGTTCCTCAACCTTATGAAATTAAGGTGAGGAATAGAATATGAATTTATCCCTTCTTAAATTTATTAATTCAAATATTAATTGATGTAATATTTGAATAATAAATTTAATTTATAACCTTACTATATAACTTCACTTTATAAAAATTATGCTAGGTTATAATATATAGTTTTCATAATGAAATAATAATAAAAAATAACAATAAAAGATTTTAAACTTTAGAAATTAACTTAATGTCTCGGAAAAAATCCACAGATCAGATTTCCATCTATAGAATTCTAAAACCAATCTAATGTTCACCAGTATTCACACAATGAAATCAAATGAATTGATGCAATCTTCTAAGGTATACAAACTATTAAGAAATTGTAATAAACATTTTATTAATTCCAAATACAGTCTGTGCACAAATATGGATCCAAAATGCTTAAAACATTTTATAAAATCTTACAATAATTTCCATTGTTCTACAAATGGCTTTCTCCATTTTCCTCCAATGAATGTGTAGCTTTGCTCCTTCCAATCGTTCCTCTCATTCTCTATATAAAATGTCCGACCTTTTCCATGAATCTCAATGATTTATTTATAATTTGAAAAGTTTAGTTATTTTGTTTCTTCATCGGGAACAAAATTTATAACTATCTTCTTTAAACCCTTTCCCTTGTATTACCTGCATAATGAAACAATAATGATAATATAAAAACAAAACCAAAATTTACTTTCCTATAACTTTCCTTTTTTTTTTCAAAAGTATTTCAAAGTTCTCATATTGCTAAACTAACCTGCTATTTTTTGGTGAAAATGACATCTGGAATCTTGCAAGTTTGGTATCATTAGAAAGAGAAAATCCATATCTTTTTACCAAGTTTTGAATGAGATAAAACGGAGTTTTCTACCTCAAGATATGTCCATTTCAATTTTACATTAATAAAATTAAATTATTTAAATGAAAATTAATCATTTAAACCTTTGAAAATGATTTTAATCAAATTATTTGATTCTAAATAATGCAATTAATATGCAAATAATCAAAATATTCTTTTTTCAAGCATTGCAACTACATTCAAACCTTCAAAATGCAAATATGTCAGCAATTCCAAAGTGAAAGAAAATTTTCCAAGACCTTGATGCGAGCAAAATTGGATAAACAAAAATCCCTTGAAATCACAAAATTTAAGGTGGGTCCCCAATTTTGGGGTCATTGTGAAGGACGTCATAATACTTCCCATATATCAAAAAATACTTGGATTCTATGCTAGTATTGTCCTCATCGAGACCTAATGCACCTTTTCTCTTATACATCTCAGTCACTGATTTTACCTTAGAGACCATGTTGACCCAAAATAACAAGGTAAATAAGGAGCAGGCTATCTACTACATTAGTTACACTATGGTCTTGTACGAAATAAATAATACTTATGTCGAGAAGCTTTGCTTAGCGATGGTCTTAACCACAAAAAATATCCATCATTACATGATAAATTAGACAACATACATCATATTTAAATAGAACCCTTTGTGATACATTATGAGTCATACTTATCATAACAACTGAACCACAAAGCGGGTTTTCATCTAAGTCTATTTGATTTCAAAGTCTGGGCTGCAAAAAGCTGGAAAACTAAAGGTGAATTACAAATCTCTATTTATCCAAATGGTTATTTTCTTGTTTTATTTTCTAATAATGAAGATAGAGAGAAAAATTTTCAAGGGGGTCCTTGGTTTTTGGAAGGGCAGGGCTTTTCATGAAGCCCTGGCATACTAAATTTAAATCCGAAGAAGAGATGCCTTCTATAGATCCCGTGTGGGTTAGACTCTTTGGCCTTCCTATTGAATTTTGGAATCCTATTGTTTTTTCTTCAATTGGAAACTCTTTAGGAACTTTTATGATGACTGTTGATTGTACTCAAAATTTTGAACATATTATTTATGCTCGAATTTGTGTTTTAATGGATTTTGACAAACCCCTACCTAAAAATATCACATTACAATTTGGGGAAGACACATGGGAGCAAGTAGTGGACTATGAGAACATTCCTTTTCGTTGTAGAATTTGCCATGAATATGGTCATTTGGCCAGTGCTTGCCCAAATAAAATTCCTGATCAAAAGAAAGAAGATATAAACTCAGCAGGTTTCCAAATACCTAAGAAGAAGAACACTCCGAAAAAACCAGTAATGAAGGATCAATCAAAGTCATTTGCTAATATGTTTGAAATCCTTTCCACAAATGATGTCCCAAGTGAGGAAGAGGAAATAATGGAAACTAAAATCTTAGAAACACAGTTTAAATATGAAGGAAAGAACTCAGAGACAAACCAACAAATCAAAGGTTTTCAACAGAAGAAAAAAGGAGAAAATTTACACAAGAAAAACAATATTTCAAATGTCAAAACTTCAAATAATGCAGGTCCCAATATAGACTCCATTGAACCATCTAGTAAAATTTTGGTTGTGTATGAGCATTCTTCAAGGTTAGAAGCCATCTCATATTCAATTGGAATAAGTCAAGAAACAGGGAAAAAAAAATTGAAGATGGATTCTAATCAAAAAGTAGGTCGCAAGACCAATCAATATCATATGGTAAAAGAAGGTGAAAAGCTTGTAGAGGAAGGTAAGATTAATGCCCTTCCCAACATTTTTAGCCCCGGTATTAATGAAGATCATCACTTGGAATATTAGAGGACTCAAAGGGAGTCTTTCAAAACAAAATGAAATTAGAAGAATGATTCGGATAAATCATCCACATCTTGTTTTCCTTCAAGAAACAAAAATGTCAATGGAGGATATGGACTTAATTGCCGATAAAATTTGGCCAGCTGGAAAAGTGGTTTCCCTCAGTTCCCAAGGGACTTCGGGTGGCATTGCTTGTCTTTGGGACCCAAAAGAGGTAGTTATTCACCATATGGTTGGCAGTTGGGGTTTGTTGGCTATAGCTATTCAAAGTAGACATTCCAACCAGATTATGCTCTGCATTACTATTTATGCCTCAAATTCTTTGGAGGAAAAAAGAAGACAGTGGAAGGATATTACTCATATTATCTCTCATTTTCCTAAAGCTTGGATCTTGATCGGAGGAGATTTCAATACCATCCTCTCTCTGGATGAGAAAAAGGGGGGAAATAGAAATTTGGACAAAAGTACTGACCTCATGAGCGAATATATTGCAAACCTCCATCTTGTGGATATCCAACCGAGATAATGGCCTTATGACTTGGTCTAACAGAAGGCAAGGCTTAGCTTGTATAATGGAGAGATTGGATAGGTTTTTGCTCTCTAAAAATTTCTTAATCCATGGTCACATTCCTAAAGTGAAGACTCTTAATAATGCTGGTTCGGATCATTGGCTAGTCATGGTGGAAATGTGGAAAACCAATGTGAGTTTCTCTCCTTTTTGTTTTCAATTAATGTGGCTTA
Source organism: Wollemia nobilis (assembly GCA_028583015.1). Classification (NCBI taxonomy): domain Eukaryota; kingdom Viridiplantae; phylum Streptophyta; class Pinopsida; order Araucariales; family Araucariaceae; genus Wollemia; species Wollemia nobilis. Next base: position 28,228,987 of record JAQPPZ010000856.1, on the reverse strand, counting down.
GAGACATTTCCTTCAGACCTCGTGTGCAACAATGGTGGAAGGAAGGTAAACCTAGGCATGGGACTAAGATGTTCTATTTTTCCAAAATACTGCAATACATTAAATCCAAAATCAAGACTTGGAACTGGAAAGAGTTTGGGGATGTTCATAAAAAAAAACATGAAGTTATTGCTCATCTTGAAAATTTGAATAAGAAAATCCGTTTAGATGGCCTCACAGAGAAGAGAAGTGCAGATGAAATTAAACTCACAACTCGGTTAGAGGAATGGGAAAAAAGAGAAGAAATCTTATGGAAGCAAAAATCTAGAATTCAATGGCTCAAAGAAGGAGATCGAAACACAAATTTCTTCCACAAATATCTTCTAGCTCGAAGATCTCACAACTTTATTTCTTCCTTAAAATCAGATTCTGGAGATGTTGTTTATACTTGGGATGGCATGAACTCTATTGTTGTTGATTACTTTTCCAATATTTTTGTTGCTACTCCTCTTGACTCAACTTCTCAACAAAATGTTCTTCAAGCAATCCCTTCTCTTATCACTTCGAGGAGAACTCTATTTTGACTGCTCCTATTACTATCAATGAGCTTCAACAAGTAGTTTTTAAAATGCAAAAAGATAAAACCCCGAGTCCCGATGGTTTTCCTATTGAGTTCTACCAAGAGTTCTGGGATATCCTTCATGTTGATTTATTAGAGGTGGTGGAAGAAGCCAGGAAATCCAAAGAAATTTTGAAGGTTATCAATAAAACTTATATTACTCTTGTTCCAAAAGCTCAAGAGGTTGATCATATCTCAGCTTTTAGACCTATTGCTTTATGTAATGTTCTTCTCAAAATTATTACTAAAATCATGGCAGAAAGGTTGAAGCCTCTTTTACATAAGATTATTTCCCTAGAGCAAGGGGGATATGTGGAAGGACGTCAAATAGTAGATGAGATAGTTCTTGCTTAGGAAGCCATCCATTCCATGGATATGCAAAATTCTCCTTCTATGTTCATCCGGTTAGACTTATCCAAAGCTTATGACAGAGTGGATTGGCACTTCCTTATCAAAGTTTTGAGGCAATTTGGTTTCTCTAAGGATTGGATGGATTGGATTATGGGATGTATCTCTTTAGTTTCCTACTTAGTTCTTATCAATGGCAGGCCTTCTCAGTCTTTCCCAACTTCCAGAGGTATCAGGCAAGGTGACCCGCTATCCCCTTATTTATTCATCATTCTTGCTGAATGCTTGGGTAGGACTATAACCAAAAAGAGGGAAAACAAAACCCTTGAGGGAGTTACCATTGCTCATGGAGCTAGACCTATCTCTCATCTTCAATTTGTGGATGACTCTACCCTTTTAGGTAAAGCTACGGTTAAGGAAGCTTCTAATTTTAAGCAAATCATTAGCTATTTTTCTAAGGCTATCAGGCGCTTGATCAATGAAGACAAATCTAAAGTTATTTTCTTTCATCGCTTCGCTAGACAGGAAGCCATGGTCTTGGATAAATTAAGATATAAGAAGACCTCTCTTCCAATCACTTATTTAGGTATTCCCATAAATATTCAAAGGCAGAAAAATAAAGATTGGAATTGGTTGTTGGACAAAGTCAAGAAGAAAATTGGAAAGTGGACCAACAAGTGGCTTTCTTATGGGGGTAGAATCACCTTGGTAAAATCAGTCCTTCAAGCTATTCCTATTTATGTTTCTTCCGTTTTGAATATCCCAAAGTCTGTTCTTCGAGAATTGGATCAAATCAGTCATCGTTTCCTTTGGAGTGGTACTAAGGAGAAAAGAAAATGGGCCTTGGTGAAATGGGATACTTTATGTCTTCCTAAGAGTGAAGGGGGGTTAGGATTCCGGTCTTCAATTAATAAAAACAAAGCTTTAGCTGCTAAATTATATTGGAGGATGTTGCATAACCCCAATGCTCTTTGGGCCAATAATCTCCATGCTAAATATGTTGAGAACAAAAGTCCTGAAGACCTTGTTCGCTATCAACTTCCTACCAAAGGTTCTCCCATTTTAGTAGTTCTTAAGACTGGTGAGGATTTGATAAAGAAAAAATTATTTTGGATCATTCATAATGGTCAACATGCAAATTTTTGGACAGATTCTTGGGATGGTCACAAGCCTTTGATAACTCAGTTTCCCGATTGGAGGCCTTGGATGGAGGAGCTTCACCGAGCTAATTGGATAAAGGTGGCTAATTATCGTCGGTACCATACTGGTAATTCAAAGGTTGGTAGATATTGGATCCCTATTGAGGACTGGCCTATTCAAATCCTAGAAAGGCAAAGACAAGATATCCAAGGCATCCTTCATATGAGATCCCTCTCTTGGTCCCATGAAAAAGATTGTTTTGGATGGAACGACACTACTAAGGGTGAGTATTCAGTTGCTCAAGGTTATTTGACCTTATGCCATAATAATCCCAACCATTCTTCTGACATATTTTCTCAATTGTGGGCTCAAAAGCTCCGGCCTAAGGTGAGGTTCTTTAATTGGCTTTTATTGCATCGTAGGGTGCTTACTTGGTGAGCAACTTATGAAGCATGGTTTTCATGGCCCTTTTAGATGTGAAATGTGTGAAGAGAATGTAGAAAATATCAACCATATTTTTATTGAGTGTACTTTAGCCTCTGAGCTATGGAGGAGAATGGCAACTTTACTTGGCTTACAGTGGTCCAATTTTTTCACTTTTGAACAGATTTGGAGGGATTGGCCTAATCAAGAGGGTGTTGATCATTTTATTAGGCAGTTAGTTTGGATGGGTTCTACCATTCTTCTTTGGAATATTTGGAATGAAAGGAACAACCAAATTTTTAATCAAGATAGGAAGGATATTCACTATATTTGGCAAAATACCATAGCCAACTTAGTTGAATCAGTCCATCATCTCCTTAATCACCCCCAAAACTCCCACCAAAGATGGGATCAAGTGATGCAAAGATTGAAGATTAAACCTTCTAAGGGCAACCAACTTAAAGGGAATGTGAGTATTAGTAAGATGGATAGGACTAGAAATTGGCAACCTCCTCCTAAGGATTTTGGAAAAGTCAATACTGATGGAGCCTCTAGAGGGAACCCTGGAAAAGCCAATGTGGGAGGAATTGGTAGACTTTCAGATGGCTCCCTGGTTTTTACTTTTGTTGAGAATTTGGGTATTCTTTCCAATAACCTTGCTGAGGGGTATGGTATCCTTAGAGGCCTTCAGGAGGCTACTAAGGTTGGATGGGAAAAGGTGTTAGTTGAGTCTGACTCTCAACTTATGATTAATCTCTTGAAGACTCCTAAGAATCATAAGGTGGATTGGAGAATAAAAAGAATTATTGAGAAGATTCAGTTAATCCAGATGGGATTTTTGAAAGTTGATTACAATCATGTGGTCAGAGATCAAAACAAGAGTGTTGATGCTTTAGCTAATTGGGCTTTGGACAAAGGTGATCTTACTTGTTATGGCCACCCTCCTATATGGTGGGCTTCTCAAATTAGGGAAGCTCTTCTTTCTATCATTTCTTTGGATGGCTCCAGTTCTGAAGGTACCTAGTTTCTTCTTGTTTTTTTTGTTTTGTTTTTCTCTTTGGTTCATTCAATTTTTTTAGTTCCCTAGCTCATTCTATTCTTTATTTTGTTTCCTCTATTGATTCTTGCATTAATAGTCTTCTGGTCTAGATAGGTCATTGTTTTGTTCATTTTTTTTTCTTTTGTCTTCTTTGTTTTTTTTGTTTAGTTTTTTAAGGTGGGTGGGTTCTTTTGTTTTGTTTTTGTGTTCTTTGTGTTGCTTTTTGTTGTTCTTGTGTTTTTGTTGTTTTGTTTTTTTTTTTTATGTTTATTGTTATTGTTCTTGTGTTTTTTTTGTTCTTGTTCTTGGGTTTCTCTTTGTTTGTGTTATTTCATTTTTTATGTGTGAGTGTTTTCTATGTTTTTTGTTTTTGTTTATTGTCTGTTGTTGGTTGTTTTTATTTTTATTTTATTTATTTTATTTTTTAGGTTTTGGTTGTGTTTATTTTTCATGTTTTTTTGGGTTATGTCTTTGTAGTGTTCTGTTGTTTTTGTCTTGTTTGTGTTTTGTTATGTGGTTCTTGTGTTTTTCTATGTGGTTTGTGTTGTGGTTTCTTTTTATCTTATTGTGCGTGTTTGGTTGTGCTTTTGGTTTTGACACACTCAAGGAGTTTGTTTTTTATTTTATTTTATTATTTTTGTTGTTATTTTCTTTTTTTAATTTGGTTTTGTGTGTTTGTTTGCTCCTTGAGTATGTCAAAGGTGGTAGGCTAGGTCCGAGTCCTGGGCATTTTTGGTGGAATGGATACCCCTGCCTCCTTGGGTCTTACCCGAAAGTGGCATCCCTTTTGGGATGTTTTCCACAAATAAAAAAAAAAAAAAAAAAAAACTAAACCACAAAGTGGATCATGCTCTTGACGAAGTTTGACCTAGAGTTCATTGGACAAAATTCTATTTAAGATTAGGTTATTGCAAACTAGCTAGCAGAAGCACTACTTCAACATGATAAGCCTATCACATTTGAGCTACCAAATGATGCAATATTTATAGTGTCTAGCTTAGATGAGAAAGAAGAACCATAACATAAAGAATATATTACATTGTTATTTGATGGTTCAAAGTGTGAGCAAGGGGGTGGTGCAGGAATCATTTCACACTATAAGGGGCTCATATTTCCCTTTCATTTAAACTTGATTTTCCCTACACTAATAATAATGTTGAATATGAAGCCCTACTTCTGGGCCTTCAAAAAACTATCACCATGAATGTCAAGAGACTCAAAATATTTGGTGACTCCCTACTCATAGTTAATCAAGTCAAATAAATATACCAATGTAAATGCTCAGTCTTAAAAGAATACAAGACCATTATGGACAAGTTACTTAAAAATTTTGAATGGTATGACATCGAGATCATCCCTCGGTCCTCCAATAATTTTGTAGATACCATGGATTCCTTAGGATCCTTAATTCCATAAACTCATCAGATGATGCCACTACTATTCAGTAAAAATACTTGCACAATCCATAATTTTATGGGATACCTCTATAGAAGAGCCAAGCATCCACATGGTAGACATTGAACCACACCAAGATTGGTTCTTACAAATTCAATACTTCTTGAACTTTTCTTCCTAGGGATCCTTAATCCCTCAGGTACCTTATGATAATGTCACAACCATATATCTTAAGGTTTTCTCACAATTTGCATTCATGCGAGATGAGACAAGAGAGGAGCGAAGCATTCATTTAGTCCAAGATGAGCATTATCAAGATTGGTTTTCCTAGGTCAAATATTTCTTAAAACTTGGTAACCCTCCTACAGGCTTGTCGCATACCATAAAAAAAATATTCAAGGAAAAAGTGACTAAATATATCTTATTAGGAGACATAATGTACTATCAAAGTTATTATGGAGTTTTTCTTTAATATTTAGAGCCCCAAGAATATACTTGGGCCATTTTCCAAGCTCACGATGGTACATGTGGTGGCCATTTTAGTGGCATGGCCATTGCAAAGCACATTCTTCGAATGTGCTACTATTGGCCTACAATGGAGAGGGATTGTTGTATGTATGTCAAAAGGTGTATCAAGTGTCAACATTACGTTGACTTATTACATGTACCTTTACAAGCACTGCAACTAATTCAATCCATGTGGACTTTTTCTCATTGGGATTTTAATCTAATTGAAAAAATATCACCCCTATATTCAGGTCAATACACGTTCATTATAACGGGCACTGAGTACTTCACAAAGTGGGTTGAAGTGATCCCACTTACCATTATGATAGGTACATGCATCGTGGAGTTCTTACTCCATAATATCATCTATCATTTTGGTATCCCATCTAAGATAATCTTGGATAATGGGTCATCATTTAAGAATAAGGATGTTTGAGCTTTATGCAAAAAGTATCATATCCAACATAGCTTTTCAACCCCTTATTATCCATGGACTAACGGGTAAGCTGAGGCATCCAATAAAATGGTTATCACCATCCTCAAAAAAATACTTAACAACCATCATAAAGATTGGTATATTCAACTACCTCTAGCACTTTGGGCTTGTAGGACAAGCAGTCAAACACTAATTGGGGAAACTTCGTTCTTGCTAGTATATGGCACTAAGGCCATTATACCCTTGGAACTAAAAATCCCTTAGTTGCACATCTCATTACAAGAGTTAATTTCTGATGATGATGTACAATAGACTCACCTAGATCAACTCATGATTCTTGATGAAATATGAGTTAATGCTCTCGAGCATCTTCATGTTTCTCAAGATCACATCAAATGAGCGTATGATACAAAAGTTCACACTAGGGAGTTCCAATTTGGTGATCTTGTGCTCAAAGAAAATGAGCAGAACTCCAACTTGCCTAGCCATTTACGCAATAAATTCATTACAAACTATTTAGGCCCATTCATAATAACACATAAGGTGAGACCGAACACATATCAGTTAGCTTTAATTGAAAGTGTTGAGGAGCTTGAACCCCTTAACATTTTCCACTTGCTAGCATTTTACACATAAAAAAAATAAACAAAAAAGAAGAAGATAAAATCACAAAAACACAAAAACAATGCATCTCATTTCATCATATATCATATCTCATTGCACATTACCACTACATGGCATAGCTTCATTTATTGCACCATGCATTTAGAAGTCTTAATTTTTTCATATCATAGTGTTTAACTACACTCGTCACCATGCTACATTAAGCATTTGTGACACTACAATTGCATTAGTTTTCTTATAAACGCTAAGAATAACACCATTTTTTATGATTATCATTGGTCTTTGGTCAAATTATTTCTCTTATCATCGCATACACCCCTTTCTTTATGGTATTTTTATTATTAAGAGGTCATCGTAAAATAGTGTAGCTACCATATGACCATCAACAATGATTTTCAATTGGCCACTGACTATTTTACGCATACCTCTTAATTTTTGAAATTTCACAAGGAAAGCATCCCATCACACTGTTCATTCCCATCCACATCTCCCTTCCTTGGTATTTGTATTTTTTCCAAGTAAGTTATCACAAGGTGTCCAATAGGGTCTTTCGATCATTCAACCATCCCTAGTTTTCTTTTCATATTTTGTAGAAAGCCATCTTGATTTATGATAGGTAGAGTCTTGCTTTGATTGTACCTTGCTTATCTCAAAATCCCAACACAAAATTCACATTCTTAAATACAATTTTTGAACAAGGAAAGATGAAACTATAAAGTGATTCTTGCTTCAAAACCAAAAAAAAATTCCTTGCTATCCTATTATGCACATGGTCTAGAAAGCTAAGAATTGACAAAAGGACAAGCTCTCTCCCTTTAAAAAAAGATAAAATCCCTTTGCTCATCTCCCAAATGAGCAATTTCCAAAAAAAAGCAAAGCAATAAAAATCCCCTTGCTCCTCTCCAAAATGAGCAAGTATCCAAAAAAAATTAAAGGAATAACAATCCCCTTGCTCATCTCCAAAACGAGCAAGTTCCCCCCAAAAAACAACCCTGCAAAGAGCTTGAATCCCTGGAATCCTCAAATTTTCAACAACCATGGGATGATCTCCATTTCCAACAATGGGATATAGATGCTAGCATGGAAGTGGAGCAGTCTTATGCGTGGCAACAAGTCTGTCACATTAGCGACCTTCTCTTGTACAGACCAATGTCAACTTATAGATGAGCTAGCTTTTGATGGCTTGCATTACAAAGTAGTTAAGTCCAACTAAGTACAAAATCAGGGTAATGATGACCATAGGGTGATCTCCATTATAGAAATGGGCTATAAATTTTTGCCTAGAAATGGGGTAGTATTATACGTCATATTGTATCGCTACAAATTTTTTGCACCCTTACCTTCAGGCTATAGGATCCATGCTCGGAAGGGGGATGCGAGAAGGATGGGACAATACCTCGGACTAAGAGGCCCTTTGAAGGTCCCGCCTCTCGGGGGAGGAGTATTAAGGTGATTTTTTGATGGATGGTGGGGTTCACCAGGAAACTTTTAGTGGCAGTTTCCATGCCTAGGTTGGGAATGTGTTTGATGTGTTCAGTTTTACCTTTAATCATTCAAATCCTAGGTTTGGCCACATGAATCTAAACTGTTCTATTAGGAAATGCAGATTTAAATGAATACAAAAAATAGAATTAAACAGAAAATACAGAAAATATACTAGATTAGAAAAAAGCCATACCTGATCCGGGTGTCTGATGGAGGTTCTGATTTTTGAACCAGTCCAGATCGCATATGAACTGACAGGATCATCTGAAATCAGACAGGATCATCTGAGATCTGAAAAATTCATCAGATGAATTCGTCAGAGACCTACAATTAGAGAAATAGACACAGAACACAGAAAATGCAGCAACACTAACAGAGGAAAACGGTGTAAAATGACAATATGGATACTAAAATGATAATTACAAATAGAAATTCAAGTAAATTATAGTATTCTAATGAAAAATTATGATCTTGTCATGCACTTAAGCTATATGGGTGAACTCCAAAATGTAGAATAGCAGAAAATAACAATAAATTGATCTAAATGCAGAATGAAACAATGAGACAAAAAGAGAAAAGTGCAAACTCTGGGCACTAATTGCCCCCAATGTTGACTACAGTCGAAATCGTCTATAGAGTGCGAAATCATCTCGAATTGGGGCGTGATCGTCCGAGATTGTACAAGATCATCTATGACGATCTGAGCTTGCTCCGACTAAAGAATAACAGAGTTCCTGCAAGAAAACTCGAAAAGGGACAAAGGCAAACAGTAGTTTAAGACATTCTAATGCATGTAAAACTCGAAGTGCAGTAAAATTCAGCCAGGGGAATGTCAAGGGGAGGGCCTAAGATTAAATAGGTATAGGAAGGATGTTGGGAGGTTAGAGATCATCCCAATTTGGGAGATCTCCAATGGGGGAAGTCTCTAACCGTGCAGACATGCTTTTGCCCCGGTTAGAGACACCGTTGAAATAGAAGCTAATTATGAAAAATCAGTTTTGAGACGAAATCGTCTGGACGTTCTGCTCCAGATGAATTCATCCGATCTGAGGCAATATCATCTGATCGACGATGATATCGTCCAATGGTCACAACAAATCCTAAAAATGGCACGAAAAACAAGGAAAGCGGTTTAACAGGCGGTTCGGGGTTAAAATTTAAATTTTGAATTATTACTAAGGTTTACTGTGCCAATTTTAGGGTGCTACATTTTGCCCCCTCTTTAGCGAATTTTCCAAAGAAAATGCATTAAATACGAGTTCTTCTCGATTTACGAGAAAGCAAAAATTTATTCCCATTTTTAGGCGACGATTCTAGGTCGAATCGTACGACAACTTACTATGGTGCCCCCTCCATGTTTTTACCCAAATCGAACATTTGAGGTAAAAACGCGAAAAAAAAAAAAAAATTTAAAAATGTTTTTAATTGTTTTTGAATAAAATTAAGAAAAATAGGGAGAAACCCTAATTCATTTTTACTGTTCATTTTCCTGGTTTCTAGAGCTCTGCAGACAAGATGGTCGAGACAGCGCACAAATCAACAGAGGTCCAGCGCGAGCTACGGGTAAGGGTCCAAACTTAATTTAGAATGCTTTAATTTTGAATTTCATGCTTTTTAGATTAATTTTGAATGATTTTTGAGCATCGTGGCCGTTTTTGGGCTGTCGACATCGTCGATACGAAATCATCTCAATTTCGTCTAAATCATCTCGATATCGCCGATTTCGTCCAAGGGCGAAATCGACGATATGGGGACGATTTCGTACAATAAGGGACGATTCCCTCTTACGAAATCGGAGACGAATTTGCTCAAATTTTGGACGATATCGTCCAATAGTGGACGATATCATCATTTGTATGAAATTGAACTTGTTTTACTTGCATTTTTAATCATTGTTTTATTAATGATTTTTATTGTTTTGTTGTTTATGTTGCAGAGAGGATTACTAAAGAGCCAGGAATGGAAATACGACGGGCTAAGGGATGACTTGGCCACTCTATCTTAGATAGAGCGAGATCAGTTGGCTCAAGTCGGCTTGCAGCAAGTGGCAGATATGCCACAGGTTTCTACAGATATGGGGCTATTGACAGCGCTAGCAGAGATGTGGTATCCAGGCTCTTCTTGTTTTCGGTTACCAATAGGGGAGATGACTCCCACATTGGAGGATGTATGGAGGATTTTGAGGATCCCCATACAAGGACAACTAATAACTCCCACGGCCAATCAAGTCCACGTGATGATGCCACTGTGCGGAGATCCGAGCTTCGCCCTAGAGAAGGGCAGAGTGAACATCAAGTCTCTATGCCAGATGCCTGGGGCATCTAGACTAACACAGGTTTTGGCTGGGGTGGTAGGTGGTCTACTGCTATGCCATCTGAGTGGATGCAGACTACCATGGCTACTAACAGATGTGGTCTATGACATGAGAGACCATGGGTATAGGTTTTCTTGGGGGATATTTGTACTATGCCGATTATATAGGATCTTGCATGGGGTCGTATACAAGGGCGACCGATGTCTGGTCATGACATCACTACTATAGGTTTGGTGTTGGGATCACATCATGGTGCGAAGGATGGTAGGGCTCCCACTAATAGGGATTGATGGGGAGAGGCCTCGAGTTTTCTACTGGTGGCTCCTGAGAGGGTCACAGCGATGGATAGATCTGCCACTGTCTCGGAGACTACTTGATGACCTTGTCTCCAACCAGATCACCTGGAGGCCTTGGAGATATCATACAGGGTGGGCCGAGGATGGACAGGAGCTGGTTCACATTAGGCGAACCTGCTGGCTAAGGATGGAGAGGAGAGAGGTGGAGCTCCATCGCTATGATTGATTTTTGAGGCAGTTCGTCTACAGCAGGGGATCCCATCTCTCAGGCACTACGAGTTTTCCTGAACCATCTGGGATAACACTATAGTTAGTGGGGCTCTAGATATGCAACACTTTTAGAGTGACGGCTACAATTCCTGATACGTAGGCATCCGCCCTCCTCGAATGACGAGGGCTCAAGCTACGATTCATGCAGTTGTGCATCAGATGGGGAGGTGGTGCCAGGTGGCCATTGAGGTAGCACAGGGTCGCAACGAGAGAGAGCGGAGGAGGCCACAGGCTCAGTAGAGGCTACGGCAGCAGGAGAGTGATGAGGCCTGGAAATGCCTCAATCATAACATGTTTTGAACACTAAAAATGCCTATAAACTCTTATGTTTTATCTGATATGTTAGTTAAGTTGATTCAATATGTTGTATATTAACCATTTTGCATGATCAATGTATTTGGAATATTATATGCTGATTTTTACAGCTTTTTGCATAGTTTTGTGTTCTTTTTGCTATGACTTGCTAAAATGGGATATGCTTAGAATAATAGCAGCATTTCACTAATCATGTTTTGATTTGTCTCAAGCATTTATTTCACCTAAATCTGGCAACAGTGCAAGCAAACTATTGTTGTGCAGCAAAAACTGGTCTTTCCCATGTAAATTCCAGCCAGCTGTCCATAAATAGCAAGGCATGGAATTCACATGTGGAAAGAGATGAAGACCATTGGAATTTGATCTTAGGAGATAACCCACCTGAGAGATGCAGAAGAAATCATTGGAAAAGCACACATTTGTTCATTTCGAAGTATCTTCGGAATGAACAGATATCTTCGAAATGAGCAGATCTTCGGAATGAAGAATGCAGTGTCTTCGAAATGAGCGGATCTTCGAAATGAAGAATGCAGTATCTTCGAAATGAGCGGATCTTCGAAATGAAGAATGCAGTATCTTCGAAATGAGCGATCTTGGAATGAGAATTGCATTGTCTTCGAAATGAAGCCACTTATCTTCGAAATGAAAACAGAATGTGCTTTTTGACTTGTTGACCGATTTTTGAAGCCGAAAAAAGGGAAATAAAGGTTGGAAAAGGTAAAGGAAAAGATCTTCCATCTGTCTTTGCCGTCATTGCTGACCAAAGCCATCATTAAGGGAAAGATCAAGTTTTAATCTTCTTCTAGGATAAAACCAGAATTTGTTGCAACATTGTAGGATTAGATCTTTTGAGATATTCTTTGTTTGTAATCAGACCTTAGGACATCTATAAATATTGCTCCCATTCAGGTTGAGCTAGGTAGTAGTAGCAGTAGGAAGTAGAAAGTAAGGAAGCTAGGAAGAAGCAAAAAATAGGTAGAATTTGACTGTTACAGTCTTGTAACAGGTTTTCAATAGAATTATTGTAATCATGTTCTTTAATCAATAAAGTGCACCGGTTCTATTTCATATTGCTTGTAAATGAGTGTGATTAAGATCTAGAGAGAGAGAGACTTATACCTTCTTCTGGACAAGGAGGCTGGCCACTTCCAGACCTAGGAGGAGGACTAACAACAAGGTTTTATTCTGATTTTGCTACAGTAGAATGAGTTGTAGAACTTGTTATTTCAATTGCTTGTAAACAGCTGACAATATTTGTGATCTTAGTTTATTTATGTTTAGATTAAACTTGTGCTTAATGTTTTAGTTGTAATCTTTACTTTCAGCAAAGCTTCCATTTTATTTCGACTATTATTCCCAGAATTTACTATTTTTAGCAATTTCTTGCATTTTATGTTTTGCTGTCAAACCCTGCATAGAAGATTGACAACCTTCTATTATAGAGCCTTGACAGTTTTCATTTCCATGTTAGATTTAGACTTTCATTGCTGCAAAAGTAATTAGATTTCCTTTCTGCAATTAGGATCAGACTTTCAATTCTACAACTGTTATTTCTGCAATATAATTAGGTCTCATTTTGCAATTGTAATTAGGACTTCATTTCTGTAGTTAATGATTAGTTTCCAATTCTGCAACTTAGATTAAGGTTTAATTCATGCAATTTAGAGATAGGAATGTCCTAAAACCCCCCACACAACCGGTTCCACCAATAAGACCTGTTGCTCTAGATTGACCTAAGTTATAGTTGTTTCACTTCTTCTTTCGTAGATAGCCTTGTACACTGCCCTGGATTGACAAATTCATTGAGAATTAATGATGGTATAATGACTACGCATCATTTTGGCACCGTTGCTAGGGAATAGTGTTGCTAGAAGAAAACAAATAGTCCAATAGTTGTAATCAGACTAAGCTATGAAAATTCAGGTTAAAATCTGAATACAACAGCTGAGGAAGGTAACAACTATTGACTTAATTTATGTCATTCAAGAGTAAACATGAATGAATAAGTCTAGGGATGAAAAAGGTAGAACTACCCCAAAGGATCCCTGGCTTGTTCCATTAAGGAGATCTTCATGCCTAAGGGGTGAATCACCTGTGTTTGAACTACCAGAAAGATTGATAGAAAAATCACCAGTCTCACCATCATTAGAACATTTTGAGAAAGGAAAATCACCAATTTTATCATCATCAGAATATCTTAAGGAAGAAAATTCATCAGACTCATCATCAACAGAGAGGCTTGGACCTCTTGAGAGAACAATTTGGAAAGCTTTAACTTCTCCTAGCAAACAGGAAACTATGGCGAGAAGGAGGCAATATAGATGGCCAACATGGCTATGTCCATAATGAAGGAGATGATCAGGATATGCTCCAACCTTCCAGAACATTTGAATATCCTATTCATCTGAATCCAACACAAAACTCTCCCATGAAGACCATTTCACCTTCAGTACTTCCAACCTTTCGAGGTGTTGTATCTGAAGATCCTGATCAGTTTTTGTTTGAATTCAAGGTAGTGTGTCAGACCTATGATTATATAAATGACAATCAAAAACTTAAGGTTTTTCCCTCAACACTCAAGGATTCAGCATTACGCTGGTTCATGAGCTTAGAGCCTAATTCCATAAGAACACGGGATCAAATGGAAACTGTCTTTTTAGACAAATATCAGGAATATTGCCATGTAAGGAATAGGAAAGATGAGTTATTCAGAATCAAGCGGGGAAGATGATGAGACATTGGAAGATTATCTTGATAGGTTCTCCTTTGTTCAAAGGAGATGTGGACTTGTAGAACCGAGAATTATGTAAAACCATATTTTTGAGAGGATTGCAAGATGAATCGAGAGAAGTTCTGGATTTGATGGGAAAAGGGGATGTAACCACTCTCAGTAATGAGAAAATTATGGATCTCTACAGGAATTACTCTCGCACTAAGCGAGAGAAGAAGAAAAAGCCGCACAAATGGCACTGATGTGAAGGACATGATAGAGGAACTTGCAAATTTCAAAACTGATATTCTAGTGCACCTAAACACTACTTTGGGGGAAATGTCTGCAAAAGCAAAAAACATAGAACCTTTGGCAATTTATTGCCCAAGATGTAGAAATAAACATGCTTTGCAAGAATGTCCTTTGAATAAAACATCTATCTCAGCCATTTGTAGTATCTATTCAAAAAGGCATTCAACTGATCAATGCCACCTGCTACCACAACTCAAAACTGTGTTAGAAAATCAGACTGAGGAACTCAACTATATTGGACCAAAACAAGGGGGAAATTTCTCTCAATACCAAAATCCCCCTCGTTTTCCTACAAATTGGGGGCATAATCCTAGTACTATGCCTTGGGGACAATCAGAACCACCCCAACGTCCTTGGAATTATCCTCAATGGACAAATTCCCAAGAATGGCCACAAGCAAATTGGAGTAACCTAGCCTAGAATCAGAATCAAAACAACCCCTCTTGGAATCAAAACAACCCATCTTGGAATCAAAACAATCACTGGAATCAAAATTAGACTAATCCACATTGGATGCAAAACCAACCATAGTGGAGTCAACAATACCAGTCCTATCCAAGGCAGCAAAGGAATCAAGGTCAAACTCAGCATTTGTTGCCTGCACCTAATCAAAATTTCCAAGAAAAATAGCAGCAAACACAACAAGTGAAACAACCTCAAATGCCAGCTCAACCAGTCACTAATCCAAATAGCATGAGACAGACACCTCCTATCTATGTGGCTGAAGCTGAAGAAAATGTTGAAATTAATGTTCTTGATTGTAGTAACATCCAACTTCGTTCAGGAAAAGTTGTACCTGAACCAGTTTCAAATGAAATTAAAGAAAATGAAGAACAAGAATCATTGGAACCTGAGAAAGTCCAACCAACAATAGAGAAGAAGAAAAATTGGAACCGTGTAAAATCCAACCAACAATAGAGAAAGAGACAAAACCACAGGCAGAACAATTACCAAGGATAGTTCCATATCCTGAAAGATTTAATGCAATACCAAAAAATTCTTTGTCAAAATTGGTCAAAGAACTCAAAAAGTTGACTATATCATTGCCCTTATTGCAAGCCATTAAGGAAATACTAGAGATTAATAGTACTATCCAAAATTTGTGCATTAAAAGAGCAGGAAGAAAAAAGAAGGCATTTCCCAAAATTGTGTAGGTTGAAGGGAAGATAGCTGATCTCTTATCTGGAAAACTAGTACCTCCAAAGTATAGTGATCCAGGAAGCCCAGTTATCATAGTCACCATAGGTTCAGTACCAATATCAAATGTCTTAGTAGATCTAGGAGCTGCAATAAATGTCATGACCAAGGATACAATGAAACAATTACAACTCAAACATCTCAGCCCCACATTTATAGTTTTAGAAATGGCTGATAGGTCAGTTGCAAAACCTGAAGGTATCATTGAAGATGTCCCTATAGAAGTTTCTTCTTGGGAATTCCCTATAGATTTTTTGGTTTTACAACCAAGAAATTCAGCACATGGATATCCCATTATTTTGGGAAGACCTTGGCTTGCAATCTACGGCAACCTTCATAGGCTACGAGATCTGGAAATATGACTATTTCAAATGGTATTGATCTGAAACAGATTTCTTTATATCCTCCTGCAAAACCATCTAGCAAATTTTTAGGTCGGTTATGGTTTTCGACTCGGATGAAGAACCGAGAAGAGGTCATTTCTACACTAGCTACCTTAGTAGTAAGAGAACACACAGAAGACCTCGGTGACACAGAAAATTTAGAAAATGAAACAATCCTCGATGAATGTTACTTCATGAACAAGGTTTAGAAGGAGAAGCAACAAATATCCAACAGTTGTTAAGTAATGAGGAGAATCAAAAATCTGAAGATGAACCATCTGTACTATCACAAGGAAACTCTGTTTCACTACCACATGGATGGCACCATCATCCGATTTTTCCTTCTCATTGTTCCATACAAGATATGCTTCCCTCAAGCAGCAATAAAATAGAAACTGCTTCTTTTCTCCCAACTCAGCAATGTCCTCTTAATCCCTTAATCACCAGGTATGAAGGAGTGAATTCAGTCCTTCTAAATACAAAACAAATAGAAGTCCAACCAGGCAAATTTTTGAACATTTACAGCCAGCTTGCTAGGGAAGAGGAAGAAAAATTGATAGTTGTCTTGCAGAAGCATGTTCATGCTTTTGCTTGGAACTACAAAGATATGTCAGGAGTCCATCTTGATATATGTACCCACAGAATCTATACTGAAGAAGTCAAGCCAGTTAGACAACCCGAGAGAAGATTGAATCCTGCCTTAAGAGATATTGTGAAAGAAGAAATTGAAAAACTTATGGAAGTAGGATTCATTTACCCAATTTCTGATAGCCAATGGGTTTCTCCATTGGTAATAGTTCCTAAGAAAAATGGAAAAATGAGAGTATGTGTAGACTATAGAGAGTTGAATAAGGTGACATACAAAGACCATTTTCCATTACCTTTCATAGATCGGGTGTTAGATACTCTTGCTGGAAAAAGATACTTTTGTTTTCTTGATGGATTTAGTGGATATAATCAAATTCAGATTGCACTCGAAGATCAAGAGAAAACAACTTTTACATGTCCTTGGGGAACATTTGCCTATAGGGTTTTACCTTTTGGTTTGTGTAATGCCCCAACAACTTTTCAGCGAGCAGTCCTAGCAATTTTTGCTGATCTGACCACCAAAAGTGTTGAAATATACATGGATGATTTCACAGTATGTGGACAGGATTTTGATTTTACATTGGAAAATCTTGACAAAGTCTTAACTCGTTGTGAAACATACCGGTTATCCTTGAATCCAGAAAAATGCTTCATGATGATGAAGGAAGGGATAGTTCTTGGTCATCACATCTCTCCTGAAGGGATCCAAGTTGATCCAAAGAAGGTGGAAATTATCAAGAATCTCCTTCCTCCTAAAACTCAGACTAATGTCAGAAGCTTCCTAGGACACATTGGTTTTTACCGCAGGTTTATTCCCAACTTTAGTACAATAGCCAGTCCTATGTTTGCCCTATTGACTAAAGATTCTGAATTCTCTTGGACTGCAAAGTGTCGGGAAGCATTTGAAGCTCCGAAAGAGAAATTAATAACTCCACCTGTGCTCAGAGGACCTAATTGGACATTACCATTTCACATACAGACTGATGCCTCCAATACAGCAATTGGAGCAGCATTAGGACAAATTGACAATGGTGAACACTATACCATCTACAACATTAGCAAGAACTTGACAGGAGCCAAGAAAAATTATACAACTAAGAAGGAATTCCTAGCAGTAATATATGCCATCAACAAATTCAGGCATTACATCACAGGTTATCAAATATTTATTCACACGAGATCATACAACCATTAAGTATTTGATGAATAAACCTATGGTAAGTGCAAGAATTATTCGTTGGTTGTTGTTGCTTGCAAGAATTTGATATCACTATAATCAACAAACCAGGAAAAGCTAATGTTGTGGCAGATTTCTTGTCCGGGTTACGGAACACAGATGAAGGGGAATTAGTTGATGACACTTTTCCTGATGAAAAACTATTTGCTATATCGGTCCAATCACCTTGGTTTGCAGATATAGCCAATTATTTGGTCACAGGGAAAGTTCCTCCACATTTCACTTCAAAACAGAAAAAACAATTGATCAAACAGAGTTCTTCTTTTGAATGGATTAAGGGTATGCTTTTTAAGTGCGGTCCTGACCATGTGTTACGTAGGTGCATCCGAAAGGATGAAGTGTATGATATCCTTAGAGCTTGTCATGATGAACCCTCAGGTGGACACTATTACGTAAAAAGCACGGTTAGGAAAATCCTAGGGACAGGATATTATTGGCCATCTCTTCACAAGGATGTGAAAAAGTACACGAGGCATTGTGATGCATGCCAAAGAATGGGGAAACCCACTCATACAAATGAGATGCCATTGCAGCCTCAAATGGTTTTAGAACCATTTGAGAGGTGGGGGCTTGATTTTGTAGGACCTATTGATCCACCTTCTCAAGGAAAGGTGCATATTCTAGTATGCACTGATTACCTGACAAAGTGGGTAGAGGTGCGTGCTTTCAAACATGCTCGTGAAGAGAAGGTCATTGATTTCTTGTATACTCAGATTTTTCAGAGATTTGGAGCTCCACGGTCTATCACCACAGACCAAGGACCCCAATTTGCATCCAAAGTCATAAAGGCATTTACAGAATTGTATGAAATCAAACATAGGAAATCATCACCTTACCACCCACAAGCAAATGGCCAGGTTGAGGTAACAAACAGGGAACTAGAACGCATCTTGACAAAAATAGTAGCTTTTCATAGGAGAAATTGGCTAGATAAATTACCTGAAGCAGTTTGGGCCTACAATACTACTTGGAAGTCCACTATTGGATTCACACCTTATGAACTAGTCTTTGGTAAAAAGCCTCTCTTACCTATTGAATTTGAGCTACTAACATTGCGCACAACACTAGAAATTGGAATTGAATTGTCGCAGGCACGGACAGACAGGATTCTACGGTTGAATGCATTGGATGAACTTAGATTGGATGCTCTGCACCAAAATGAGGTAATTCGGGAGCAGAGGAAGCTGTGGCATGACAGTCACATTCAAGGAGGAAACTTCAACAAGGAGATTGGGCTTTACTGTTTGATTCTCGCTATGAAGACTTCCCTGGAAAACTGAGAACTAGATGGTTGGGACCTTATTGGATTGAAGAGGTATTTGACAATGGAGCAGCTCGTCTATCTCCTATTGATGGGTCACAAAGAAAGTTGGTAGTAAATGGACATCGCCTCAAGGTGTACCATACACCTCTGACTAAAGATGAATTCTTGCAGCAACTTGATAGTTTGGATACACAACAGGTGGAAGAGATTCCCTCTTCCACTTCAAAACAATCGACATGATCATGGATTTCAAGAAAAAGCAGAAAATACAAAAAAATAAAAAAATAGAAAACAAAAAGATGAATAAATTATGAGTATGAATTCCTTCATGGGCATGGTTTCAGGGGAAATCATGAAATTCCTTCATGGGCATAGTCAGGATCAAGAAAAAAGAGAGAAAAGGAGAGGTAAAAAAAAAAAAAAAGAGAAAAATGAATAACTCAGCAGTGAAAACCTTTTCTTAAGGCACTACTGGGTTGGTATGCATGAAAACCAGTTTTCTGGCATGCATAACCTTGAGAAATTTTTGAACCATCATTGTACAAATTCACCAAGTGCACTTGTTTTGAAATGTTGCAGAAAATCTCAGCAAAATATCAACAAAGGCGAGTCATTCTTCAAAACGGCATTAACTATTTTTATCGGTTATATATTTCTTACATTTCTTCATTGTAAAATGATTGGTGTATAGTATATGAAAATTAACCATTAGCATAAAAGGTATTCATAAGAGTTGGCATACTTAAAACATGTTTTGAGAATGAAAATATTGATTTCTGCCTAATCTTCGGAACAAGAATGCCAAAAATAGTGCCTGTTGTATTATCTTCGGATTGAAATTGTCTTCGAAATGACAACAAAATGAATGTTGCACTTTGTCTTCAAAAAGAAACTTTGTCTTCGAAATGACAATTTGTCTTCAGAATGAAACTTGATCTTCGGAATGACGACTTGCTGCATCATCTTCAAATGAAGATCTATCTTTGGAATGAAGATCTGTCTTCGGAATGACGATTTACCTTCGCAATACAGCCTGATCTTCGAAATGAGGATTGATCTTGGAAATGAGGATTAATCTTGAAATGAAGATTTAAAATTTGCAAAGAGGATTTGTCTTGAAATGAAGACCATGCTCGAAATGAAGTTATAGTCTTCGAAATGAGGATTTGTCTTCGGAATGAAGACTCGTCTTTGGAATGAAGTCATAATCTTCGAAATGAAGTTTTGTTTGCACAATAAGTTATAATCTTCGGAAAGAGCATTTCCACGTGGCATCCAAGAAGACAAGGTATGACAAAATCAAACTCTTTTAGTTGCATACGATAAAGGAACACGTGTCAGTCAGCACATGGTTTGTTTTTGCACCCATTGGAAAGTACCAAAATTACGGAGGACGTGACCAACCATATGCCACCAATTTTTAATGCCAATAAACATGCACGTGAGAATCTACAAAACCAAATGAGGTGGATCTGATGGCAAGGACGTCCAAGCAATCATTGATGGATAGGTGTTCGGTGCAATAGTAGAAATGTGTGCCACCTTTCTTTTCGAAGACGTGTTTGCGAAGTACAGTGCTCAGGTTACGGTTCATTCCGAAGAAGAAGACGAGAAACAGGGCAACGAAGGTTTCAAACTAAAACTCTGCAAATCTGCAACATAAAAAACTAGAGATCTAGCAGAGAAATAGCAGCAGCAGTGAATAGAAAATATGGGGCGAAAGATCAGAACAGAACCTGCAGATACCACCTACCTCCGAGAAAATCTGGCAGTCCTGCAGATTTTTGAAGATGGAGGGTTTATGCCATTTTTGGATAAGTTTAATGGGTCTTCTGAAGATTTGGCTGGCATGTTCGCCCATACATTCAAAAACAACCAAGCACATGTTAACGACATGACTATTGAGGTAACCCCTAAAATTTTAAGTCGGATTACTGAGCTTGCCATTAGAAGGGATTTCAATTTCTAGATCTGGCAAGAATACATTGGCAAATGTAGTTAATCAGTTTGTAGAAGAAAATGATAGAGAGCCGGAGTATTTAACCCATAACAACACATGCAAAGGGTTAAAAAGGGCCGACCTACGGGAACCCTGGGATGAAGTAGCCACCTAGGTAATAAAATTCCTAACCTGTGAAGGGCAGTATGTGTTGTTATCGGGGCATCATCTACGAATTTTAAACCATCTCAGACATGGTGAGCAGCAACCGAAAGTTAGGGTAAACCTTCCCCTGTATCTGTATCAAGAATTAAAAAACATGGCAAAGAGATATCAGGAGGGCAAAGGAAGCCTTCGCCATCATGGCCTCATCAAACTAGTTTGCCAACACCATTTTAGAGGAAACCCTAGGAGTTTTGATAGGTTTTACTCTACCCTAAATGATGTCATTTTTAGGGATGAAGATGAGGAAGAAGAAGAACCAGATACTGCTGATGTTGCTACAGAAGAAGAAACAGCTGCTACAGAAAATGTTGTAGAAGATGTTGCAGAGGAAACTGCAGAAGGTGCCCTGAAGCTGTTATAGAACCACACCCAACAATAGCAGAAAACCTTGCTCCTGAACCCTCAACTTCACGAACCAAGAAACAAAGAGAAGAGGATCTGAGCGGACGGAGCAGAAAAACAAAAGAAGGTTCATTTTTTGGAGTGACTACTGATTTGATAGAACAAGAAATAACAAGGGAAACAGAGGCATCTGAAACTGTCCCCACAACCCCTGCTGACACCAGAAAATAGAGCAAAAAGAAGAAGTTTGCATCTGGAACTAGGAGGTCTACAAGAATCCATTTGAAAGAAACAGCAGAACAGGTTATGGAGGAAGAAGATAGACCAAGCAGCCCAGATGTCACAGAGATACAACCAGCCTCTGAAAACTTTCTAGAATTCCTTGAATAGATAGTTGAGGCAGAAACTGAGCAGGATAATTTGGAGGAGGCTACAGTTCAACAGGCTACAGATATGGTAGATACACTTATAGACCAGTTTCATAGAACCTGTTGAACAAGAGCAAATTGTTGCAGAAGAAGAGATATTGGTTGAGCAGCCAACTGCAGCTGATCTATCTGCATCAGATTCTGAGGCAGAAATAGAAGTGGAAGACATCACAGAGCAGCTGAGGGCAGCAAGAAGTGTTGTCAGAACACAAACCAAGTGGATTGAGGAGAAAGAAAGCATCATTGAGATACAGGAAAGAAAAATTGCAGAGCTTCAGCAGGAAGTGGCAGAATTGAGAAAAATGTTGTCACAGTCTGAAAAATAGCCAACTGTATCCTTTGATGAAGATAATTTAGCTCAATTGCTTTTGGGTCTATCAAAGGCAGATGACTCTGTTGAGACAGACATGGGCGTTCATTCTGAAGTAGCACCCCTTCATTCTGAAGAAGTGCCTGTTCATTCTGAAGCAGCACCATCTCATTCTAAAGCATTGCCTTCTTGTTCTGAAGATGCTTCAGAAATGGTAAAGAGCATAGCAGAGGATGTTGAAGATGAGCCACCAACACAAGAACAGTCCCAATAGCAAGAAAATGTTCAAGTAAGTACTCCTATTGAGGTCCCTGCATTTCAAACTATTACACTTTCAGTAGAAACAACAGATAAGGGGGTACAAGTAGAATTACTATCTGATGACAACCCCATAGAAATAGCAAATAAGGAGGTACAGGTAGAATTATTGATAGATGATCAACCAGTAGAAGTGGCAGAAAAAGGAGTTCAAGTTGATCTGCTACCTAGGATTCCACCTGTAGTCAGACCACCTAATACTGTGTCTCTAGAGCAGTACAATGCAGACATAGCCAATTGGATGATTAGATATGAGCAGCTTGCCACTAAAACTGAAAAGTTCAAATTGGAAGCAAAATAGCTAGAAGCCAAGGAAACAGAAATTCAGGCATTGAAAGAAAAGGTGTCTGACTTATGCCAAATTGCTGAATTTTTAGTTCAATTTAGACGACCGACCAGATTTTACGACCTTATTTTGAAGGAGAAATACCTCAGATGGCGGGTCATGAGGATTAGTTCAAACCTCCCATATAAATTGGACACCACTACAGATTTCTTGGAGGCATATTTTGACAGCCCTTTTGAGCAGAAAAATCTCCTGTGTGAACTATTTTTACACAGTTTCTTCATTCCAGAGGAAGTAGAATTTCATCCTCAAATCTACATTGGAGATGTTCAGTTGAGAGCATTTATGTCTACTTTGCAGAATCAGCTTTACTGGGATCAAGAGAAAAAGCAGAATAAAGAGCTTGAAACAAAGGCTGAACTGTTAGTCAGAGCAATCCAGCCAAACCACCTAGTTATCACCAGACAACACTTCTCAATGATGAACAGGGATGATGTAAAGAGGATGTACTTGAACAACTTAAGGGACTGTGTGGCCAGATTCAACAATTTTTGTGATCACAATTTTTTCCAGCATTGTCAGTGTGCAAAAACAGATGGGATGAACTTCCCATGTCTTTGAGGAAAAGAGAACCCATCTCCCCCATCAACTTAGAATGGTCCAGAAGAAGAGCAGAAGGTGTAATCCAGTTGATTCAAATCATGCAACATAACTGGATAGGTCTTAGGTTTAGGCCTCCAACCATCATTACTCCAGTTCCATTCTACTTTGAGGAAGATGCCCAACTTGATGAACAGTTTGAAGACTGGCTCAGAAACATTCAGGAAAATAGGGGGTATTATATAGGCAAGAAATTATTCTACAGGTCATGGAATCTAAACATGGACATATGTGATTCCATAGCCCAACAGAATGCATGAGGGCATGCATTAATATAAGTTGGGGGAAAATGATGAGGCCTGGAAATGCCTCAATCATAACATGTTTTGAACACTAAAAATGCCTATAAACTCTTATGTTTTATCTGATATGTTAGTTAAGTTGATTCAATATGTTGTATATTAACCATTTTGCATGATCAATGTATTTGGAATATTATATGCTGATTTTACAGCTTTTTGCATAGTTTTGTGTTCTTTTTGCTATGATTTGCTAAAATGGGATATGCTTAGAATAATAGCAGCATTTCACTAATCATGTTTTGATTTGTCTCAAGCATTTATTTCACCTAAATCTCAAGCGATTGCAAGCAAACTATTGTTGTGCAGCAAAAACTGGTCTTTCCCATGTAAATTCCAGCCAGTTGTCCATAAATAGCAAGGCATGGAATTCACATGTGGAAAGAGATGAAGACCATTGGAATTTGATCTTAGGAGATAACCCACCTGAGAGATGCAGAAGAAATCACTGGAAAAGCACACATTTGTTCATTCCGAAGTATCTTCGAAATGAACAGATATCTTCGAAATGAGCAGATCTTCGGAATGAAGAATGTAGTGTCTTCGGAATGAGCGGATCTTCGGAATGAAGAATGTAGTATCTTCGAAATGAGTGATCTTCAGAATGAAGAATGCAGTATCTTCGAAATGAGCGATCTTCGGAATGAGAATTGCATTGTCTTCGAAATGAAGCCACTTATCTTTGGAATGAAAACAGAATATGCTTTTTGACTTGTTGACCGATTTTTGAAGCCGAAAAAAGGAAATAAAGGTTGGAAAAGGTAAAGGAAAAGATCTTCCATCTGTCTTTGCCGTCATTGCCGACCAAAGCCATCATTAAGGGAAAGATCAAGTTTTAATCTTCTTCTAGGATAAAACCAGAATTTGTTGCAGCATTGTAGGATTAGATCTTTTGAGATATTCTTTGTTTGTAATCAGACCTTAGGACATCTATAAATATTGCTCCCATTCAGGTTGAGCTAGGTAGTAGTAGCAGTAGGAAGTAGAAAGTAAGGAAGCTAGGAAGAAGCAAAAAATAGGTAGAATTTGACTGTTACAGTCCTGTAATAGGTTTTCAGTAGAATTATTGTAATCATGTTCTTTAATCAATAAAGTGCACCAGTTCTATTTCATATTGCTTGTAAATGAGTGTGATTAAGATCTAGAGAGAGAGAGAGACTTATACCTTCTTCTGGACAAGGAGGCTGGCCACTTCCAGACCTAGGAGGAGGACTAACAAGCAGGTTTTTATTCTGATTTTGCTGCAGTAGAATGAGTTGTAGAACTTGTTATTTCAATTGCTTGTAAATAGCTGACAATATTTGTGATCTTAGTTTATTTATGTTTAGATTAAACTTGTGCTTAATGTTTTAGTTGTAATATTTACTTTCAGCAAAGCTTCCATTTTATTTTAGACTGTTATTCCTAGAATTTACTGTTTTTCAGCAATTTCTTGCATTTTATGTTTTGCTGTCAAACCCTGCATAGAAGATTGACAACCTTCTATTACAGAGCCTTGACAGTTTTCATTTCCATGTTAGATTTAGACTTTCATTACTGCAAAAGTAATTAGATTTCCTTTCTGCAATTAGGATCAGACTTTCAATTCTACAATTGTTATTTCTGCAATATAATTAGGTCTCATTCTGCAATTGTAATTAGGACTTCATTTCTGTAGTTAATGATTAGTTTCCAATTCTGCAACTTAGATTAAGGTTTAATTCATGCAATTTAGAGATAGGAATGTCCTAAAACCCCCCACACAACCGGTTCCACCAATAAGACCTGTTGCTCTAGATTGACCTAAGTTATAGTTGTTTCACTTCTTCTTCTGCAGATAGCCTTGTACACTGCCCTGGATTGACAAATTCATTGAGAATTAATGATGGTATAATGACTACGCATCATTTTGGCACCGTTGTTGGGGAATAGTGTTGCTAGAAGAAAACAAATAGTCCAATAGCTGTAATCAGACTAAGCTATGAAAATTCAGGTTAAAATCTGAATACAACAGCTGAGGAAGATAACAACTATTGACTTAATTTATGTCATTTAAGAGTAAACATGAATGAGTAAGTCTAGGGATGAAAAAGGTAGAACTACCCCAAAGGATCCCTGGCTTGTTCCATTAAGGAGATCTTCATGCCTAAGGGGTGAATCACCTGTGTTTGAACTACCAGAAAGATTGATAGAAAAATCACCAGTCTCACCATCATTAGAACATTTTGAGAAAGGAAAATCACCAATTTTATCATCATCAGAATATCCTAAGGAAGAAAATTCATCAGACTCATCATCAACAGAGAGGCTTGGACCTCTTGAGAGAACAATTTGGGAAGCTTTAACTTCTCCCAACAAACAGGAAACTATGGCAGAAGGAGGCAATATAGATGGCCAACATGGCTATGTCCATAATGAAGGAGATGATCAAGATATGCTCCAACCTTCCAAAACATTTGAATATCCTATTCATCTGAATCCAACACAAAACTCTCCCATGAAGACCATTTCACCTTCAATACTTCCAACCTTTCGAGGTGTTGTATCTGAAGATCCTGATCAGTTTTTGTTTGAATTCAAGGTAGTGTGTCAGACCTATGATTATATAAATGACAATCAAAAACTTAAGGTTTTTCCCTCAACACTCAAGGATTCAGCATTGCACTGGTTCATGAGCTTAGAGCCAAATTCCATAAGAACCTGGGATCAAATGGAAACTATCTTTTTAGACAAATATCAGGAATATTGCCGTGTAAGGAATAGAAAAGATGAGTTATTCAGAATCAAGCAAGAAGATGATGAGACATTGGAAGATTATCTTGATAGGTTCTCCTTTGTTCAAAGGAGATGTGGACTTGTAGAACTAGAATTATGTAAAACCATCTTTTTGAGAGGATTGCAAGATGAATCTAGAGAAGTTCTGGATTTGATGGGAAAAGGGGATGTAACCACTCTCAGTAATGATGAAATTATGGATCTCTACAGGAATTACTCTCGCACTAAGCAGAGAAGAAGAAAAAGCCGCACAAATGGCACTGATGTGAAGGACTTGATAGAGGAACTTGCAAATTTCAAAATTGATATTCTAGTGCACCTAAACACTACTTTGGGGGAAATGTCTACAAAAGCAAAAAACATAGAACCTTTGGCAATTTATTGCCCAAGATGTAGAAATAAACATGCTTTGTAGGAATGTCCTTTGAATAAAACATCTATCTCAGCCATTTGTAGTATCTGTTCAAAAAGGCATTCAATTGATCAATGCCACCTGCTACCACAACTCAAAACTGTGTTAGAAAATCAGATTGAGGAACTCAACTATATTGGACCAAAACAAGGGGGAAATTTCTCTCAATACCAAAATCCCCCTCGTTTTCCTACAAATTGGGGGCATAATCCTGGTACTATGCCTTGGGGACAATCAGAACCACCCCAACGTCCTTGGAATTATCCTCAATGGACAAATTCCCAAGAATGGCCACAAGCAAATTGGAGTAACCCAGCCTGGAATCAAAATCAAAACAACCCCTCATGGAATCAAAACAACCCATCTTGGAATCAAAACAATCCATCTTGGAATCAAAATCAGACTAATCCACATTGGATGCAAAACCAACCATAGTGGAGTCAACAATACCAGTCCTATCCAAGGCAGCAAAGGAATCAAGGTCAAACTCAACATTTGTTGCCTGCACCTAATCAAAATTTCCAAGAAAAATAGCAACAAACATAGCAAGTGAAACAACCTCAAATGCCAGCTCAACCAGTCACTAATCCAAATAGCATGAGACAGACACCTCCTGTCTATGTGGCTCAAGCTGAAGAAAATGTTGAAATTAATGTTCTTGATTGTAGTAACATCCAACTTCGTTCAAGAAAAGTTGTACCTGAACCAGTTTCAAATGAAATCAAAGAAAATGAAGAGCAAGAATCATTGGAACCAGAGAAAGTCCAACCAACAATAGAGACAGAAGAAAAATTGGAACCAGAGAAAATCCAACCAACAATAGAGAAAGAGACAAAAATAGAACCACAGGCAAAACAATTACCAAGGATAATTCCATATCTTGAAAGATTCAATGCAATACCAAAAAATTCTGAGTCAAAATTGGTCAAAGAACTCAAAAAGTTGACTATATCATTGCCCTTATTGCAAGCCATTAAGGAAATACTAGAGATTAATAGTACTGTCCAAAATTTGTGCATTAAAAGAGCAGGAAGAAAAAAGAAAGCATTTCCCAAAACTGTGCAGGTTGAAGGAAAGATAGCTGATCTCTTATCTGGAAAACTAGTACCTCCAAAGTATAGTGATCCAGGAAGCCCAGTTATCACAGTCACCATAGGTTTAGTACCAATATCAAATGTTTTAGTGGATCTAGGAGCTGCAATAAATGTCATGACCAAGGATACAATGAAACAATTACAGCTCAAACATCTCAGCCCCACATTTACAGTTTTAGAAATGGCTGATAGGTCAGTTGCAAAACTTGAAGGTATCATTGAAGATGTCCCTATAGAAGTTTCTTCTTGGGAATTCCCTATAGATTTTTTGGTTTTACAGCCAAGAAATTCAGCACATGGATATCCCATTATTTTGGGAAGACCTTGGCTTGCAACTGCAGCAGACCTTCATAGACTGCAGATCTGGAAATATGACTATTTCAAATGGTATTGATCTTGAAACAGATTTCTTTATATCCTCCTGCAAAACCATCTAGCAAATTTTTAGGTCAGTTATGGTTTTCTGACTCATATGAAGAACCAGAAGAGGTCATTTCTACACTAGCTACCTTAGTAGTAAGAGAACACA
Organism: Wollemia nobilis; assembly: GCA_028583015.1. Classification (NCBI taxonomy): domain Eukaryota; kingdom Viridiplantae; phylum Streptophyta; class Pinopsida; order Araucariales; family Araucariaceae; genus Wollemia; species Wollemia nobilis. The sequence continues at coordinate 28,200,510 of JAQPPZ010000856.1, read as the reverse complement.
CAGAAGACCTCAGTGACACAAAAAATTTAGAAAATGAAACAATCCTGATGAATGTTCTGCATGAACAAGGTTTAGAAGGGGAAGCAACAAATATCCAACAGTTGTTAAGTAATGAGGAGAATCAAAAATTTGAAGATGAACCATCTGTACTATCACAGGGAAACTCTGTTTCACTACCACATGGATGGCACCATCATCTGATTTTTCCTTCTCATCTGTTCCATACAAGATATGCTTCCCTCAAGCAACAATAAAATAGAAACTGCTTCTTTTCTCCCATCTCAACAATGTCCTCTTAATCCCTTAATCACCAGGTATGAAGGAGTGAATTCAGTCCTTCTAAATACAAAACAAATAGAAGTCCAACCAGGCAAATTTTTGAACATTTACAACCAGCTTACTAGGGAAGAGGAAGAAAAATTGATAGTTGTCTTGCAGAAGCATGTTCATGCTTTTGCTTGGAACTACAAAGATATGTCAGGAGTTCATCCTGATATATGTACCCACAGAATCTATACTGAAGAAGTCAAGCCAGTTAGACAACCCCAGAGAAGATTGAATCCCGCCTTAAGAGATATTGTGAAAGAAGAAATTGAAAAACTTCTGGAAGTAGGATTCATTTACCCAATTTTTGATAGCCAATGGGTTTCTCCATTGGTAATAGTTCCTAAGAAAAATGGAAAAATGAGAGTATGTGTAGACTATAGAGAGTTGAATAAGGTGACATACAAAGACCATTTTCCATTACCTTTCATAGATCGGGTGTTAGATACTCTTTCCGAAAAAAGATACTTTTGTTTTCTTGATGGATTTAGTGGATATAATCAAATTCAGATTGCACTTGAAGATCAAGAGAAAACAACTTTTACATGTCCATGGGGAACATTTGCCTATAGGGTTTTACCTTTTGGTTTGTGTAATGCCCCAACAACTTTTCAATGAGCAGTCCTAGCAATTTTTGCTGATCTGACCACCAAAAGTGTTGAAATATACATGGATGATTTCACAGTATGTGGACAGACTTTTGATTTTACATTGGAAAATCTTGACAAAGTCTTAACTCGCTGTGAAACATACCAGTTATCCTTGAATCCAGAAAAATGCTTCATGATGATGAAGGAAGGGATAGTTCTTGGTCATCACATCTCTCCTGAAGGGATCCAAGTTGATCCAAAGAAGGTGGAAATTATCAAGAATCTCCTTCCTCCTAAAACTCAGACTAATGCCGAAGCTTCCTAGGACACATTGGTTTTTACCGTAGGTTTATTCCCAACTTTAGTACAATAGCCAGTCCTATGTTTGCCCTATTGACTAAAGATTCTGAATTCTCCTGGACTGCAAAGTGTCAGGAAGCATTTGAAGCTCTAAAAGAGAAATTAATAACTCCACCTGTGCTCAGAGGACCTAATTGGACATTACCATTTCACATACAGACTGATGCCTCCAATACAACAATTGGAGCAGCATTAGGACAAATTGACAATGGTGAACACTATACCATCTACAACATTAGCAAGAACTTGACAGGAGCCAAGAAAAATTATACAACTGAGAAGGAATTCCTAGCAGTAATTTATGCCATCAACAAATTCAGGCATTACATCACAGGTTATCAAATATTTATTCACACAGATCATACAACCATTAAGTATTTGATGAATAAACCTATGGTAAGTGCAAGAATTATTCGTTGGTTGTTGTTCCTGCAAGAATTTGATATCACTATAATCAACAAACCAGGAAAAGCTAATGTTGTGGCAGATTTCTTGTCCAGAGTTACGGAACACAGATGAAGGGGAATTAGTTGATGACACTTTTCCCGATGAAAAACTATTTGCTATATCAGTCCAATCACCTTGGTTTGCAGATATAGCCAATTATTTGGTCACAGGGAAAGTTCCTCCACATTTCACTTCAAAACAGAAAAAACAATTGATCAAACAGAGTTCTTCTTTTGAATGGATTAAGGGTATGCTTTTTAAGTGCAATCCTGACCATGTGTTACGTAGGTGCATCCGAAAGGATGAAGTGTATGATATCCTTAGAGCTTGTCATGATGAACCCCTAGGTGGACACTATTCTGTAAAAAGCACGGTTAGGAAAATCCTAGGGACAGGATATTATTGGCCATCTCTTCACAAGGATGTGAAAAAGTACATCAGGCATTGTGATGCATGCCAAAGAATGGGGAAACCCACTCATACAAATGAGATGCCTCTGCAGCCTCAAATGGTTTTAGAACCATTTGAGAGGTGGGGGCTTGATTTTGTAGGACCTATTGATCCACCTTCTCAAGGAAAGGTGCATATTCTAGTATGCACTGATTACCTGACAAAGTGGGTAGAGGTGCGTGCTTTCAAACATGCTCGTGAAGAGAAGGTCGTTGATTTCTTGTATACTCAGATTTTTTAGAGATTTGGAGCTCCACGGTCTATCACCACAGACCAAGGACCCCAATTTGCATCCAAAGTCATAAAGGCATTTACAGAATTGTATGAAATCAAACATAGGAAATCATCACCTTACCACCCACAAGCCAATGGCCAGGTTGAGCTAACAAACGAGGGAACTAGAACGCATCTTGACAAAAATAGTAGCTTTTCATAGGAGAAATTGGCTAGATAAATTACCCGAAGCAGTTTGGGCCTACAATACTACTTGGAAGTCCACTACTCGGATTCACACCTTATGAACTAGTCTTTGGTAAAAAGCCTCTCTTACCTATTGAATTTGAGCTACTAACATTGCGCACAACATTGGAAATTGGAATTGAATTGTCGCAGGCACAGACAGACAGGATCTCGTAGCTGAATGCATTGGATGAACTTAGATTGGATGCTCTGCACCAAACTGAGGTAATTCAGGAGCAGAGGAAGTTGTGGCATGACAGTCACATTCAATAGAGGAAACTTCAACAAGGAGATTGGGCTTTATTGTTTGATTCTCGCTATGAAGACTTCCCTGGAAAACTGAGAACTAGATGGTTGGGACCTTATTGGATTGAAGAGGTATTTGACAATGGAGCAGCTCGTCTATCTCCTATTGATGGGTCACAAAGGAAGTTGGTAGTGAATGGACATCGCCTCAGAGTGTACCATACACCTCTGACTAAAGAGGAATTCTTGCAGCAACTTGATAGTTTGGATACACAACATGTGGAAGAGATTCCCTCTTCCACTTCAAAACAATCAACATGATCATGGATTTCAAGAAAAAGCAAAAAATACAAAAAAATCAGAAAAAAATAGAAAACAAAAAGATGAATAAATTCTGAGTATGAATTCCTTCATGGGCATGGTTTCAGGGGAAATCATGAAATTCCTTCATGGGCATAGTCAGAATCAAGAAAAAAAAAAGAGAGAAAAGGAGAGGTAAAAAAAAAAAAAAAAAAAAAAAAAAAAAAAAAAGAGAGAAAAATGAATAACTCAGCAGTGAAAACCTTTTCTTAAGGCACTACTGGGTTGGTATGCATGAAAACCAGTTTTCTGGCATGCATAACCTTGAGAAATTTTTGAACCATCATTGTACAAATTCACCAAGTGCACTTGTTTTGAAATGTTGCAGAAAATCTCAGCAGAATATCAACAAAGGCAGTCATTCTTCAAAACTGGCATTAACTATTTTTATCAGGTATATATATTTCTTACATTTCTTCATTGTAAAATGATTGGTGTATAGTATATGAAAATTAACCATTAGCATAAAAGGTATTCATAAGAGTTGGCATACTTAAAACATGTTTTGAGAATGAAAATATTGATTTATACCTAATATCAAGGACATCATCATGATCAGAGTCCAGGACTCATAGCACCACACAGACTGTGATGGGGCCTCCTCGTCCACCTCGAGGTGAGGGAGGAGATGAGGCTGAGAGCTCAAGGGGTTCTCAAGGCTAGCTGCTACAGACTGCACTGCATAGATTGATACATAGTGTTTATTATTTTTGATAGGGGATTGAGTATGCCGAGGTATAGATTGTGGCATACCGATCCAGTTTTGAGATGATGTATATATTGTTGATATATATATATATATATATAGATGAGATATTTTTTATCATATGACTTGTCTTATGTGTTTGTATGATGCTTTAATGTTTTGATGTGATTGATTTGATGATTCATGTAATTATGTCATTTGGAAATATTATGGTTTGAATGTCATGCTTTTAAAATTTAAATGAAATAATCTGATGTAAACAAATTGGTTGTTTGTGGGATAATTTGATAAAAATAAAAGGGACTTTTAACACTAATTTCAAAGGAAATTGTCGCTATTTATTACCATTTCATGGAGTCGCCGCTCACTAGGTCGTCAAGCTAATCCCGGTATAGAAATATTGTTAAAAGTAAAAGAGTGCTTAAGAGACTGTCTTAAGACTTTGTTGTGATGATGCAAATGATGATGATGATGGTGATTTGTTTTCAGATTTCCATGAAAATATTATGCATGAAATATTTTTAAAAAATGATTTTTGCTAGGCATAAATTCCTAAGTGTGATAAATTTTTTGAATAATTCCCTTAGGAATTATACCATCATTGCAAAATTGAAGTTTGACATAATGACATGAAATAGTAACAATGTGCGTTGTTTTAAAGCATAATTGTGTAACATAATGATTTAAGTCATATGTGTTTATGATTTTAAATAAATGGGAAATAAAATTAGTACAATGGTTTGCGCTAGGCATAGAATATTTAGGTATAAACTTATACCATCATCGCGAAATCCAAAGAAGAAAATAATAGTTTTATTGTATGGTTGATTTTTAATTTTTGAAAGTAAACAGAAAATATAAAGATGAGGACTTGCACTAGGCCTAAAATTCCAATTTTGGTTTTGGAACTATACCATCGTCACGAAATTCAAAAAGTTATATATAAATGTAACTTTATTGCATGTTTTTTGAAAATGATTTTGATTTTTTTGATAATGCATGTAGTTGTCTTTATACTAAACAACTGTTCTCAGATAAGAAAATGAAATTATTCCAGAAAATTTGCAAAAATATTTCAAAGTATCTTAAAGACAAAAGTTAGATTTATAAGGAATCCCATGTGCGTATGTGAGTTCATTTCCGATCTTGATTTATCATAATGATACACAAAATCTCTCAAATATAAATGTGTGTGCAATTGCTTTGTGCATTTACCTATTTTGAGCAAGATATTTTGATACAAGTGATTTGAATTAACCAAATAAGTGTTCATTAACCATGATTTAGATGCATATAACCGTACCAGACTACTATGTAAGTCGGGTTATCAAGAGCTAGCTAATCCATAAGTAGACATAGGTCTGTACAAAATAAGGTCGCTAATGTGACAAACATATCACCATGCTAGGAGTTACCCAAGGCCAAGCGGGTTGGGCACAAACCACCTGTTATGGGGCTTACCTCACAGTTTTCGAATAATTGAGAATTCTAGGGATTCAAGCTCATCAACCCTTCTTTTATTTTCAATGGGTAGGGAAAGGGATTTTATTGCTTTTGCTTTTGCTTGTTTTGCTTTCTTTTTCTTTTCTCTTTTTTTTTGTATTTTTCTTTTTTCGTATCTTTTGCTTTGATATTTGAGATAATGCTGAAATAGTGCTAAGAGAGTACAAAATGATTATGAAATAATGCTTCTTTTTCTCATGATTTTGCTTGATTTTTCTTTTTCTTTTGCTTCCTATTCTAGGGATACTTGCTCGGATTAGTTGTAGAGCAAGGGATTTTTATTCTGGGTAGGGGTGAGCTTGTCCTTTTGTCAATTCTCAAAGATTCTAGACCATGTGCATGATAGGATAGCAGGGGAAACTTTTCGCTCAAGAAACCACTTCTACTATGTAGCATAGCATGGACATTACAAATATAATCATTTTATTGTGAAAGGATATGCTTGGTTTAAGTAAATAACAAGATCAATTCTCCGTGCTCAAACTTTATTTAATTGAATTTTGTGGACTTTGATATAAGAGAGATTAGTAATCATGCCGGATAAAATCAAGATATTTATTTTTGTGTTTGCAAAAGTGAGAGATTCCAAATAAATGCTAATTTATCCAAAATAATTTGAAAATATAACTGCAATACTTTAAGAAGAAATATATACAACAAATATTTGTGAGGAGTTTGATAATTTTGACTCTCTCTTTCTTCTCTATTTTTTTTTTGGTTTCGAAAGAGTCAATAATATTGTTGTTTGTTTTTGTTTAAACAGTTTTATACATTTTTAAAATGAGACAACATGCAAAATATATACAAATGATGAAATGACCAAATTTTATGCGTAATATCGCTTAAGATGCATAATATTCATAGGTTATTTTAAATATTTACCATCTAAGGTAGCTAATTTGTATGCTCCCGATTCAAATTTAGCAATGATAATATATGGTCCAAGCCAGTTGGGTTCAAATTTACCTTTAAGGTCTTTAGTTGCATTAGTATTTTTTTGATTTTCTTTTAAAACAAGGTCGTCGACCTCAAAGGATCGATGACAAACTTTCTTAGCATATGATCTTTTAAGCTTGTTTTGGTAGGCACGAAGATGCTCCAAAGCATTGATGCGCTTTTCATCTAGGATTTCCAGCTGACTGAGTCTGCCAACTCGATATTCATCTCCTATTTCGGTATCTTGAAGTAGTAGAGCCAAAGAAGGAACTTCTAATTCAAAGGGAAAAACAGCTTTAGCACCATAAACCAAAACAAAATGTGAAGTACCTGTGGGAGGACGAACACTAGTGTGATATGCCCACAAAGCTGGATATAATTGAATGTGCCAGTCGCGGCCAGATTTATTGACCAATCTTTTAAGGATTTTAATTAATGTTTTATTAGATGCTTCTGCTTGGCCATTACCCTGAGGATAATAGGGAGTGGACCAGTGATGTTGAATCTTATATTTTTGGCATAATTTCTTAACATCTTTATTTTTGAAACAAGTTCCATTGTCTGAGATGAGATTTGTAGGAATTTCGAACCTACAAATGATTTGATTAAAAATAAATTTAGAGACTTGTGTTCTAGTGCAGGAAGCTAAAGGCATAGCTTCAACCCACTTCGTAAAATACTCAATGGTGGTTATGATGAATTTGTGTCCATCAGATGACACAGGATTAATTTTGCCAATAATGTCTAAGCCCCATTTTGAAAAGGGCCAAGGAGATGAAATAGCCTACAGCTCTTGTGCAGGTGCATGGACAAGGTCAGCATGTTTCTGGCACTTGTCGCAATGGCACACATAATCATGTGCATCGGCTTTCATGGTAGGCCAAAAGTAGCCTATCCTAAGGAGCTTTTTAGCAATGACACTACCACCGAAGTGTCCTCCACAAGATCCATCGTGGGCTTCACTCAAAGCTGATTTGGATTCTTCTAGATTCAAACATCTCAATAGGATACCTTCAAAAGATCTCCTATATAAAGTATTGCTAATTATTACAAATCGACTTGCTCGTCTACGTAATAACCGATGTTGGTTCCTATTAGAACTGGCAAGGAAAGTCCCATTGTGAAGAAAATCAAATATATCCATATACCAAGGTTCAGGAGTAGTTTCATTGATTAGAAACACATCCAAAGGTTCTAAGCATGACTTATTTGAAGTGGGTTCTTAGAGTCGACGAATAATGATGGTGGCATATTCGTCATCTAACTCCAAGGGCAGAAGAGATGCAGCTGCGGCCATAGCATCAGCCGCACGATTGCTAGTTCGAGGAATAGCTTCCAAGGTAACTTGATCAAATAGAGATATTAATTGTAAAACATATGCTTTATATGGGCATAATTTATCATCTCTAGTTTGATAAACATCATTGATTTGATTTATGACAAGTTGTGAGTCACCGAAAACCAATAAAATTTTGATTTTCAATGCCAAAGCAGCTCATAATCCAAGGATAAGAGCTTCATATTTGGCAGTGTTATTGGTGCAAGCAAATGTTAATTTGAAGGACAGAGGTATAAGATGTTTTTGTGGAGATATTAAAATAATACCCATACCAGCCCCACTCATGCATCGGGCTCCATCAAAGTATAAGGACCATTGCTCTGAATGGTCTGCCTCTAGTTTAAGGCATTCATCAGGAAACTCAATGATGAGGGGATGAGTAGATTCTAAGGGTGCAGCAGCTAATTGATCAGCTATGATTTGACCTTTAATAGACTTTTGTCCTATGAAGGTGAGGTCAAATTTGCTTAGTGCAAGAACCCACTTAGCTGTGCAACCAGATAAATACGGTCGACTCATGAGATATCGCAAAGGGTCAAATTTGGCAATAACATACATTTTTTGACTGAGCATATAATGTCATTGTTTCTGTGTAGAAAATATGACTACTAGACATAATTTCTCTAATATGGTATAATGAGTTTCATAACTGATTAAGGTTCTGCTAATGTAATAATTAGCACATTCTTTCTTCTCATCATCCAGCTAAGCTAACATAGCTCCTAAGGCAGAATCAGAAGCAAAAATGTACAAGATAAAAGGACGATCAGATCTAGGCGATGAAAGCACAGGTGGGTTAAGGAGGTATTGTTTGAGAAGTTCAAAAGCTTCCTTACATTCGTCATCCCAATTAAAAGGGACATCCTTCTTAAGAAGCTTAAGAAAGGGACTGGTTTTGTCCACCAGATTATCGATGAAGTGACGGATAGCTTGAAGCTTACCTTGTAAACTTCATAACTTAGATATATTGGTAGGTGCGGGCATATCAGTGATAGCCACAATCTTGAGAGGGTCGATTTCGATACCACGTAAAGAAACTAAAACCCCTAATAATTTACTGGACTTGACTCCGAATATACATTTGGTTGGATTTAATCGAATAAGATATTCTCTTAACCGATTAAATACTTTTCTCAAATCATCTAAATGATCATCTTCATTAATAGAGCGAGCTATAATATCATCTACATAATCATGTAGGATATCATGCATCATATCATGAAAGATATAAGTCATGGCTCGTTGATATGTTGTGCCTACATTATTTAAACCAAATGGCATCACTTTCCAACAAAAGGTACCCCAGGGGGTAATAAAGGTTGTTTTAGCCTGATCTTCAGGAGCTATCCTGATCCGATTATAACCAGAAAATCGATCCATTAGGGACATCATTCCACTCCCCACAGTAAAATCAATGATTTGATCCATGTTGGGAAGATGAAAATCATCTTTAGGGCATGCAACATTAATATCTCTAAAGTCTATGCAAACCCTAACTTTGGTAGCTTCTTTCTTGGTGACTGGAACTACATTCGAGATCCATTTAGAATAATCAATAGCTTGTATAAAAACAACATTCAGGAGTTTTTCTAACTCCCCTTTGACTAGCAAGGCCACTTTGGGATGCATTTTTCTAAGTTTCTGTTTAACAGGTTTAGCATCCGGATGGACTACTAGGTGATGCATGACTACAAAAGGGTCTAAACCTAGCATATCTTCATATGTCCAAGCGAAGATATCTTCATATTATTTAAGGAATGAAATGTATTGCTCTTGTTTTTCTTGACTTAATTCTGATCCAATACTGATGATGTGAGGATTATCCTCAGTTCCAATGTTAACCTTAATGACGTTTTCTACTTCCATGTGTAGATCTCTTTCAAAATTAGGTGGGGCAGGTGAAACACCCAATTCTTGTAATTCCTTTAAGGTTAACTTGGATAATTCATCTTGAGGAGTCGTGGCCTCAAGTTGGGCTATAGTAGGTATAGAACCATCAAAATAAAAACCATTGTGTAACAACTCTTCAATGGAGACATCATGGAAAATATCTCCTTCCAACTCATCGTCGGATTCAACAATCATTTCAAGATAGGCTATGGATAGCATATTGCAGGTAGAAGAATTATTCTTGGGATACAAAGAATCTTGTTTATCTAGATAATCTTGATAACATATGAGTTGATCATCATCTTCAAAATGGAAGGGTTGACCCTTACTAGGAAATAGGCCCACACCACATCGGGTGGGCCATGGTTCTACCTCAAAGGGTTCTTTCATACCATCTTGGAGAGGTCCCAAGCCTTTCCCTTTATATCCCAATTTAAGCATTATGGGTTTAGCTTTAATATATTCATTAGCAAAATAGCATCGAGCATATCCATCACAATGTGTCTTGATGTTTCGGGGTATTCTTCCCCAATCATATCCTTTATAAATAAAAGCACAACTCTCGACTTGGTAGATACTTCCCATAGGTTGTGGGAGGCCCAAGGTATGAGGAGAAGGTGGCAAATTACTTAAGATAATGGAATATTGCATAGAAGCATTTGTTTTTTCTGATATAATAATTTTAGATAAATCAGGTAAGAGTTCATCAGAAAGAGCATAAGAGGTAGAAGGATCATTCCCTATATCTATAGATGTGTATGATAGATGTAGATAATGTGGAGGTGTTAATAAATGGGTCTATAGGTTTTGAAATTATAGGGATGGAACATGAAGGATTGGTTGTGGATTTAAGATCTTTTTGAGGTTCTAGTGTGGTTTGTTTAGAATATTGTTGAGCTATATATGAGGGTGAAATTAATGGAGGAGAAATAGATGAAGTTATGGGTGTGTGTTTCACACGTTTAGATGAAAAATAAGAATTAGGATGTGTGGATGATAGATCAGGGAAAAATTGAACTCCAACAGGTTCTGCCAAAGCACACATATCAAAGGGTCTAGGATCACCATGGATAGTGACCAACTAATTTTTAAATTCGAATTTAACACATTGGTGTAAAGTTGATGGGACAGCTCGCATTGCATTGATCCAAGGACGACCCAAGAGTATATTGTATGATGCGGGGTAATGTACAATAAACACGGTCATGTCTAAGGTTCTTGGACCAACTTGCAATGGGATGGTGATAACTCCACACGTTTCTTGTGTTTCGTCATTGAAAGATTTTATGATCATGTCAGTTTTCTTCATGTCATCACTTCTAAACCCAAATCTTTGGTAGAAGTCAAAAGTGCAAATGTTTAGAGATGAACCATTATCAATAAAGACCCTTTTGACTGCTACATCTCCTATTAGGGCAGTAATATATAAGGGGTTATCCTTATGTAAACTATGTTGTGGGATATCTTTATCTCGAAAGTCAATACAATTGACTTCTCGAGTGATGATAGTATTGGACATGGCTTCAGGTTGAATATTTTGAGGTACCATAATTTGGCTTAATGTGAACATTAATTCATCCCTATGGGTAGGAGAAGATCTTAACAATTCCAAAAGGGAAATTATGGCTGTAGTATTGGATAATTGTTCATTAATATTGTAAGGAGGTTTTGGTTGAACATTAGACATATGATTCCCTTTATTGGGATTTTTCAAAATAAATGGAGCTGATCCATCATTCTGAGTTTGATCCTATTGAGAATTGTGAGCCTGTTGTCTGGTAATGACTTCGATGGTACCTACAATGTTATATTGAAGACGCTGAATTGGTCTCGGTCTAGCGTTTATGGCTTGTTCATTAGGAAGGAACTGATTAGAAGAGGGTCGAGTAGTAACTCTTCTAGGAAATGGTTCTTTCGGAACCATAGAATCTATGATAGGTTGAATAGGATCTGATTCGTCTTTAGAACTATTCGATTGATTTGAGGTGATGTCTATTTCACTTTTAGTATCCGATTCTACATCACTAGGATCCGGTGTTTGAGTATTATATAGGGGTCTGGACGTAACCATGGATAAAGTTGTGTCAAATTTTTGTAAATCATGATTAGGTAAATGTCCACTAATAGTTCCTACATATCGGGTAGGAGGAGGGACATTATGATGCTAAATTTGATTGGCCACCTCTTTACCATGTTTTGGTAAAGGATGTTGAAATATATCTAATGATTGATTAGCATTTTGATTCTGATTTTGGGGAATGTTCTTTTGAGTATTATTAGGAGGATTTTGTTTAGGTTGAAAGGCTTGCACCTCCATTTCATTATTATCAATCAAGTCTTGTATTTTATGTTTTAATCTTTTGCAAGAGTTTGTAGCATGTACAGGTCCTCTATGAAAATCACAATGTCAATCATCTTTGTATCCGGGTATAGTTGGATCAGGTTCCCGGATAGCTGGTAATTGAATCAAACCTCTTTCGAGTAATTGGGGTAGAATAGTTGATAATGGTTGATTCAATCTAGTAAACTCTCGAGGTGGTTTATCAGGAGGTTTTAATATAAACTTCTTTGTTGTTTTTGTAGTATTAACATTAGCAATGTTTCTACTATCAGTGACTCCGTCACCTACAACTTGTTTATTTTTATACTAATTTTTGGATGTTTTCTCATCATCTTTCCTTTTGAGCTGACCTCTTCTAATGAGAGCATCTTCCACTCTTCGAGCTAAGTCTATAGCTTGATCGAAGGTGGTTAAGGTAGCAGTTGATAATTCATAGGATATTTGTTCTTGCAAATTATTAATAAAAATGTCCAACATTTCCCTATAAGGTAGCACAAAGTGTAGTTTTCCTGTCAACTGCCTCCATCTAGCTAAGAAATCAGCAAAACATTCATCTTTGTCTTATTTTAAGTTGTATAAATATTTAATGGTCACGTGTCTCTCGATGTAAGCACTAAATTGATGGACAAAATATTCAGCTATTTCTTCAAAATTCCTCAAAGAATGAGTGGGCAATTGATAGTACCACTCTAATGCCATTCCTCCTAGACTTTTTGGGAACATTTTTAGTAATAGCAAGTCATCATGTGATATATCATGACATGCTATCCTAAACATGCAAAGATGCTCTATGGGATCTTCAGTTCCTTTATATATAGGCAGGATGGGCATGGGAAAGTGCTTAGGGTATGGTTGTGCTACAACTATGGGATCCAAAGGCTGACTACACATCTCTCGATAATTATACGAGGGACGGTAGGGATCTATCTGGTCCATGTGGGAAGCTAACTGTTTCACCATGGCTTCTAGATTACTGGTTTGCCCACCATATTGGTTTGGTAGGGTATTAATATGGGATTTGTGAGCATATGATGGAGGGACATGAAGATTAGATGCTATATTGCTATTGTGTAAATTTTTGGTAGGAAGGGTGTTATGAAGAAGTTTTGAAGTTGTATTATGTTGTATCCTAGATTGTTGAAAATTGGTGTTTGGCTTCATTTTAGGTTTTTGTCAATTTGAAGCATATTGATCAATAGTTTGGCGAAATAAAGTAGTGAATGAAGGTCTCTTTTATGTGGGAATGATTTTAGGCTCAATAACAGGTTCCTTAGGGGGTTGGGTAACTTGTTGTTTTTGCATGTTCTGAATCATAGTGACCATATCTATATTGGATGGTCTAGCTTTATCACTTTCTTGATCGACAAAAGACAAAGGATTAGTGTGCACGTTAAACATATGTTCCATGGCTGCTTGAGTGTCACTAATTTGTCCTCTATCAATACAAACTACCATATTAAGAGCACCAATGTTATTACTGAGAAATTTCCAGAAATGATCTATATTATCAAAAGCAACAGTTCCATCTGGAACCATTCTATGGGACGAGGATCCTTCCTCTTTAACATTTTCTTCTTGTTCATCTACAACAAGCTCATCTTCTGGCTGTTCTAGAGTTCCTCCTTCTGGAATTGAATCCTCAGGAAGGACATTTGGGTTTTTTGTTTTGTTTCGTAGCCAATCTTCTTCTTCTTCTTCTTTAGTTTGTTTACCATTCCTAAGTCCTAAGTCTAGGCATTGTGCTTAAGTTTAGATTTCAGCAAATATATATATACTTATATATATATATATGCAACAAGCTTAAGAGGTATATATTTTAATTATATACCTACTATAGTATTTAAAATAAAATGTTTTGGTTTTGTTATGTTTTTGGTTGTTCTTGTTTTTTTTTGTGTTTTTATAACAATATTATAAAGATAACAAAAAACACACTAAATGCAAGAAATAATAATAATGAAAGCAATGATCTAGTTTTCTATAAATAATTTATAAATATCATTAATGGGCTCAAGTTCTTCAGGAGTCATGAAATGTTCTTCTTCAAATTGAAAATTTTCTTTCAAGAATTTGACAAAAAGTGCTATAGTGATATTATCTGTCTCAAACTCTGGTTGGTAGAAATAAAGTTTGTGGCAATACTCTCGATATAACACAGCTCTAGGAACTCTTCTCCACGTTTCCTTATCTGTAAGAATGACCTCTTGGTATTCTACACGACCTAGAAATTGGTATATAACAGTTGTGTTCTCGAGGTATTCCTCGAAGGTGAACAATTCTGAAGACACAAGAGCTCTCCTATAAGCTAACCACCTATGGCAAGCTCTCTGAAGTTCATGATAAAAAATGAGTTGATGAGGATCCAAGATTCTATCTAGGGAAAACCTCTTGATTTTTTTAAGTTGTATTGATCTAGATGAAATGATACCTAGTCTCCTATCAAGTTCGTCCCACAAAAGTTGGTTTCTATCTATTTCAGGCACACTAAGCACATAATTAATTTCTATGGCTGCTAATTGGTTTTCAACATTTATAGTGATAGCTAGTCTTTTCTTAGGAGCTACCATCTAAACATGATATGCAACTTAGTTTTAAATGCATCTATGTTTTTTGTTTTCAAAAGGTTTTAGTTTCACGTCGGGTTCACCAAAATGTATCGCTCCAAATTTTTCGCACCCTTTCCTTCAGGCTATAGGATCCGTGCCTGAAAGGGGGATGTGAGAAGGATGGGACAATACCTTGAACTGAGAGGCCCTTTGAAGGTCCCGCCTCTCGGGGGAGGAGTATTAAGGTGATTTTTCGACGGATGGTGGGGTTCACCAGGAAACTTTTAGAGGCAGTTTCCACGCCTAGGTTGGGAATGTGTTTAATGTGTTCAGTTTTACCTTTAATCATTCAAATCCTAGGTTTGGCCAAATGAATCTAAACTGTTCTATATGGAAATGCAGATTTAAATGAATACAAAAAATATAATTAAACAAAAAATACAAAAAATATACTAGATTAGAAAAAAGCCATACCTGATCCGGGTGTCTGATGGAGGTTCTGATTTTTGAACTAGTCCAGATCGCCTCTGATCTGACAGGATCATCTGAAATCAGACAGGATCGTCTGAGATCTGACGAATTCATCAGAAAAATTCTTCAGAGACCTGCAATCAAAGAAATAGACACAGTACATAGAAAATGCAGCAACACTAACAGAGGAAAATGGTGTAAAATGACAATATAGATACTAAAACGATAATTACGAATAGAAATTCAAGTAAATTATAGTATTCTAATGACAAATTATGATCTTGTCATGCACTTAAGCTATATGGGTGAACTCCAAAATGCAGAATAGCAAAAAATAACAATAAACTGATCTAAATGTAGAATGAAACAGCAGACAAAAAGATAAAAGTGCAAACTCTGGGCACTAATTGCCCTCAATGTTGACTATAGTCAAAATTGTCTGTAGAGTGCGAAATCATCTCGAATTGGGGCGTGATCGTCCAAGATTGTACAAGATCGTCTGCGATAATTTGAGCTTACTCCGACTGAAGAATAATAGAGTTCTTGCAAGAAAACTCGAAAAGGGACAAAGGCAAACAGTAGTTTAAGACATTCTAATGCATGTAAAACTCGAAGTGCAGTAAAATTCAGCCAGGGGAATGTCAAGGGGAGGGCCTAAGATTAAATAGGTATAGGAAAGAGGTTGGGGGGTTAGAGATCATCCCAATTTGGGAGATCTCCAACAGGGGAAGTCTCTAACTGTGCATACATGCTTTTGCCTCGGTTAGAGACGTCGTTGAAACATAAGCTAATTATGAAAAATCAGTTTTGGGACGAAATTGTCTGGACGTATGCTCCAGACGAATTCATTCGATCTGAGGCGATATCGTCTGATCGGTGACGATATCGTCCAACGGTCACAACAAATCCTAAAAATGGCACGAAAAACAAGGAAAGCGGTTTAACAGGTGGTTCGGGGTTAAAATTTAAATTTTGAATTATTACTAAGGTTTACTGCGCCAATTTTAGGGTGCTACACATATTAATGAACTTCACTATGCACACACAGGGATATTGAATATCTTGGTCTTCCTAGTAGATTTTTACTTTCAAGGTCTTGCATGGTCAGTATATAAATTTTGGTTGGTCAACTAGGGAGTTTGAGTCTCATGAAAAACTTATTGTTCCCTTGTGACTTCTCATTTATCATCATCCATTTCATTCACACATTGTCAATACACATGTTATTTTTATTTGGTGTCAGTTTTTGTGTATGCTTTAGGAGAAATTGTTTTAACTTCAATTCATAACTTTTATACATTCTGTGGTGCTTATAATTTGTTAGTTATTGCATCTTAGATTAATTCATTTTATAATTTACATATACATCCACATTTTATATCATTTCAAGTATCACATATCATTAGTCCCATGCATACATATCTAGGTATCTGCATAGATAAATCATATATTTAGGCATCAATATCACAAATATGCATCATCTCTACCAATATAAGTATAAATATATAATCATCCATCATCACATAATCAAAATAATTACATCCATAAATGCACAATAAACACATGATAACCATCAATAAAAATCATGTCATATACATATCAAAAGTCATAAATACATCATGATACAAAAACACTTGCAGACTTCAATAATAAGTGGGTCCTCAGACCTCATATCCAAAAATGAAGCTAACACACTACCCCTACTCAATGTGGCCCTACACCACCACTTTCACTGCTCAGATTCATCTCTATGAGGCTATTTGGATCAACTGATTCCTGATGTTTGAGAGGTCCCTAGTACCTAAAAAAGTGGCACTCTAGATTTTATGGATGGCTCATTTGTGGTATTGATCTGGTGGCTCCGATATTATTGGGACTAAGATAACCTTTATTATAATGAGGGAAATCGATTTCCAAGTTTGTCTACCTCATCCTCCAAGCTATAGATATAGGCTTGTTCAGCCTAATACCGAGCCTGCTCCTCAGCCAGCTTGGTCCTTAGTTGGACCACCTTTGTAGCCTATACCGATGGCTGTCTTCCATCTTGATTCCACAAAGCATCTCACTCTATCGTCAATCTATCCAATGCCTCCTATACACTCACCACCAGAGCCTACAATGTCTCCCTCTCCTCCACCCAGCTTCACCATCTCTACCTATTTATGTCATATTAGATCTATGTAGTGGCATGGGTTGTGTCCCTATCACTAAGCTAACATTGGAAGATATGAATCTACTCCCTTAGTACAGTCATCTACTCTTAAGGTTCATTTGGGTTTGGCCTCTTGACTCTCTTAGGTGTCCTGGTCTCCCCTGTACCTCCCTATAAGGTTCCTATCTCTCTCTATCTATTCGATGATGTACCTGTCTCTATGTAGGATCTACAATTTTGACTCCTCCCCTCTTTGCTACCCCTCTTAGGGATCATTGATTAGTCCACCAAGCATTGTAAGCAGTTGTAGTCCCTAGGTCGATCATATTTTGATGATCTAGTGATGCATCATCCTCCTCTCCTAATGGCTCAACCCGTGTTGCTGATAGTCAAGATTCTCTAGTCCTTCACCTATAAATCATTAGGTCCTTAGGTACTTCTTATCTAACTCCCAACTAGCGGGTCATCCTCGAGTACTAGAAATACTTGTGCTCTATCCCATCGTATCATTTCAACCATCTAGCACACCTCACCCACCTTAAGTGCACCCCATCCTCATCCTAACTCGAAGCTCCTAGGCATGGTCACCATGTCACATCCTTTGGCTGTAATCCATAAAAGCCCTTAGTATAGTGCCACAATATGCCCTTGCAAGGATGGCTCCTACCTCACTCTCAATCATGTATCTAGCACATGGTATAAGGAATATTTGTATTTGTCATGTTGCTCCTTGTGATCCATGGTAATTTGAGAGGACGATCAATGCTGAAATACTTTCAACCCTAAAATTGCAAAAGGAAGCTACATCCCAAGCTTAGTCTCTTGCAATGACAAATCTCATATAACTCTCTATAGAGTTGCTCTAGAAAGGTAGATCCCCATGCCATAATCTAGGGCTACTCCACTAGGTTTTGAATAATATCCAATAGGTTCTAAGGGAACCTACACCTAGAGGAGTTAGGAAGGATAAATTTTGACATGAGTGTCATAAACACCACATGTCTAGTTGTCAAGATATGGGTGTTGTATCCTATATCCATGCACACCCTACCACTGGAAACCTCATATTCTATGACATCCCACTAATATTCATACACTCAATGCAACATTATCTCTCTCTCAATCATCGTAGATGTAGTAATGGATGCCCCATCGATGGGAATCTGTAGGATCTGATAGACATCCTAAAGAGTAATTATGATATCTCCAATGGGCATATGAAATGTGTTAGTCTGAGCATCCCACCTATCATTCAGGGCCATCAGGTAGGCCTGATCAACATGCACAGACTCTAGCCACATTGTATGTTGAAGGTTCAAAGTTATCAACCAGTCATAGTCATCACGATCATTGAGCACTATAGTGTGTGCTTTATTATAATGCTTTTAGAAGTGGTGTCATGCTCTAATAAGATAATAAAACACACCAATTCAAAATTAAAAGGTAAAACCAAAATCATTATGTCAAAAAATGAAATAAGAAAGAGATCCTCTTAGCACACACCATGATCATCTCGATCGAGATAGCCATGATACATGACTGTCCCAATCAAGTCATCCATGACACAAAATCATCTCAATCAAGATGACCACAAAATGGAGTCGTATCAATTCAAGACAACCCCCAAATAAAAAATAAACAAAAAACAAACATTTTTTAACAAACATCACAAAAAAAAGAGCAAACACAAATTCATTACCCAAACCATATTTCATTTTGTTTTCCCTAAAGTCATCATTTTTACCACCCCATTCTTTTCATTTTTGTTTCATTTAATTAAAGGTTCATTTTTTATTAATTAAGGAAAAGTCAAGATTTTTCATCCTTACCTTTCTCTCTGGTCCTTCACTCATGGAAGTGGTGCTCGAGTCCATGGTATTGATCGATCTTCAATAAGACAACACTTTGTTGCACACAACTAACTCGTATCCTCCTCTCCTCATTCTACATAGTGAAAATGAGGGTGTTTCCTCTCCTCCTCTCCTCATTCCATCCTGTATAACTCCTAGCTGGTAGGTCTCCCTCGAGTACTAGAAGTACTCATGGTCTATCTCATGGTGCCTTGTTAGCCATGTGGTGCACCTCATCCACCTCAAGTGCACCCCATCCTCATCCCAACTTAGATCTCCTAGCCATGGTATCCATGTCATGTCCTCCAGTTGTAATCCATAAAAGCCCTTAGTATAGTGTCACAATATGGCCTACCATAAACAACTCTTGTCTCTCTCTCAATTATGTATCCAATGCATGGCATAGGGAATCTCTGTATCTATCATGTGGCTCCTTGTAGTCCATGGTAATCTGAGAGGATGGTCGATACTGAAATACTCCCAACTACAAACCTACATAAGGAAGCTACATCCCAATCCTAGTCTCTTGTAATGATATATCTTGTATAACTCTCTATAGAGCTATGCTGGTAAGGTAGGGTCCCATGCCATAATATGGGGTTGTTCCACCAGGTCCTAAATAATATCCAATATGTTCCAAGGGAACCTACATCCAGAGGAGTTAGGAAGGATAAAGTATGACATGAGTGTCATCAACACCACATGTTTGGCTATCAAGAGATGGGTATTGTATCTTCTCTACACGTGTACTCCACCTTTAGCAACCTCACATCCTATGAAATCCCATTGATATTTGCACACTCAACATAGCACTATATCTTTATTAATTTTTGTAGGTGTAGTAATGGGTGTCCCCTCGATGGGAATCCATAGGATCTGATAGACATCCTCAAGAGTAATGGTGACCTCTCTGATGGGCATATGAAAGGTGTTAGTATGAGCATCCCACCTATTAGTCAAGACCATCAACTATGCCTGATTAGCATGCACATACTTCAGCCACATTGTATGCTGAAGGTTCAAAACCATCAAATAGTCCCAGTCATCATGATCATTAATCACTGCAACATGCGCTTACTTATAATGGTTTGGGAAGTAGTGTTCATGGTAATTCGAGAGGATATTTGATGCTGAAATACTCCCAACTATAAACTTGTAGAAGAAAGTTGCATCCCAAGCATAGTCTCGAGCAATGATAGATCTAGTATAACTCTCTATAGAGTTGCACTAGCAAGGTAGGACCCCATGCCATAATCTGAGGCTGCTCCACTAGGTCCTAAATAAGATCCAATAGGTTCCAAGGGAACCTACACCCAAAGGAGTCAGGAAGGATAAAGTTTAAAATGAGTGTCATCAACCACATATTTGGATGTCAAGAGATGAGTGTTGTATCCTGTCTCCATGTGCCCCCCATCGCTACCAATATTATAGTCTATGACATTCCACTGATATTCATACACTTAATGCAACACTATATCTCTATGGATCATCATAAATGTACCCTCAATGGAAATCCACAAGATCTGATAGACATCCTCAAGAGTAATGGTGACCTCTCTGGTAGGCATATGAAAGGTGTTAGTTTGAGCATCCCACTTGTTAGTCAGGACCATCAAATAGGCCTAATAAACATGCACAAAATCTAGTCACACTGTATACTGAAGGCTTAAATATGTCAACCATTCCTAATCATCACAATCATTAAGCACTGCAACACATGCTTCCTTTTAATGGTTTGAGAAGCAGTGTCATGGTCTTTCTGGGCACTGAATTGCACCAAGTTTACTTGATACTACAACTGTCTATATTCCTAATTTCTACTTAGGCTTACACCCGATAGCTGCAGCTCAGCACTCAACATTAGATGGACTAAAATAGGGGTTTCGGATCCAAACTCCATAGTAGGTTGGTTCCTTGTCAACTTAGTAGATTGTTGATACAATTATGCTTAATTAGGGCTTGGCATTTATGGTAAGAAAAGGGTAAGGTTAGAGAAATGTAGATATCAGTGGACATATAGGTTAACAACATTGCAATACCATAAAAATCTTCCAAAAAACCATATTAAAAATATACATCCAGATCAACTTTTATCCCAAGATAGCTCATTTCAGATATTAAAGCATAACAGAGAAATGTTACAACAAGCAATTTCAATATCTAGGAAATGATAATCCAAATTGTAGAATTCACCAAAATCTAGATTTTATAGAAATGCACCTTCTAATAACAAAGAACAAAATTCAAATCAGATTTTAATTACTCATAACAGCTAGTAATCCATGATTGAAACAAACTAACCATATAAGTATTTACAAAAATACAACTATAAAATCTGAACCTCTAACATCCAGCATAGAAACGCAGCCTTGAGGCAAATATAAATGTATTGATCCTTGCATTCAGTCCTTAAGAAATATTTATAGTAGTACAGGCAAACACGCTAGAGCTGACCCTTTAAATCGAGGGTTCGATCTCTCTTTATAGTTTTCATATCATAATATTCAAGAAACAATACATTCAATCTTGTTATAACAACTCAACAAAGAGAGTAGCTGGCGTTAGCTGATTCGTTCAAACTCTGGGAAATTTTCTGGAAGGGCGTTTTCCATGGCCATTCGTGGTCTTTGCAACTTGATGATATACCAAAAGAACTAAAGTTCAGAACCTTCTGTATCATGCGTCCCATTGATATTTCTTGAGAATAACTTGCTATCATCGATCTATAACTGCTTCTAGTTAGCTCTTCTTGAAAATATTTGACATTTCATCTTCTAGTTGCAAGCCACGGTTCTGGTGCAAAAATATTTTAAATAGTCAAAATTTTATAGGCCAACCTCCACCATTGATTCTCCTTATTGGATGACTCATATTAAATCCGGTGTGAGCTAAAAGCCATCCCGCTCGTTTCCTCAGTCATCAAATTCTTCAATTCGGATCTACAACATTAAAACTTTGAATCCACTCTGGGATCTTTTATCTTCCACCTTGTCTTCGTTAATCCACACTTTTTCATCGCTGACATCATCATATCCTCATGATTTTTATGGATTTTAAAGATAATGCAAATTCGGGCCCAGAGTGAAACACTTATATTATTCCCCCTTTCCACCTTATCTTCATTCCGAAAAGAGAATCCTTGTTCATTTCTTGGATCACCAATCTGCACATTTTTACCACTGACATCATCACTTCCTCATGACTTTTGCAAATTTTTAAACTTTCTTTAATTCGGAGCGGAAAGCAAGAAGGCTCTTCTAAAACGGGAAGAAAAAAAACTTTTCGAAATTAGACATACGATAAGAACCAAATCCACACTTTTTATTGCTGACATCACCATCTCTTACAAAATTTTGTGGATTCAAAACCCATCGTTATTCTAGACCCGAAATGGAGTTTTCCGGAATGTCTTCAAACCTTCAAAATTGAATATCTCCCAACGGACTCATACCATCAACCTGATTTTAGAGTGAAATATCAGTCTTACCACTTAGTCAAAACTTTACTAAGTATGTGGCCATTTTGGTCCTACATTATGACACCTCCCGAGTGGATTTGCTCACAAAGCCAATCGAATCTAGAGTTTTATCCATTGGTATATGGAGTCAAAATAAGACTAACCCTCGAAATTATGTTTTAAAGAATGATTTCCATGCAAACCCTACCCTCTTCTTTGCCTCTTTTTCATACATCCTTTCATTGGAGATGCAATAAGCAGTAGCGATTTGCCAACCATAGACCTTTTTGTCAGAGTCTAGACCTTCCATGCAAGCCAACATAGAAAAGAGAACTGAGTTTTCAAAATTCTTAATAGAAATGGGGACCTCTGGCAATTCTTCCTGGGGTTCTTGGCCCAACTATTTATAGACCCAATTTCTAAATGCCTCACCATCATTCACCCACTTCTTCGTGGAATAAAATCTAGTTTGTTCACCAATATTGAAAGGTTTCGGGGCTACTGGGGTGTCTACCCCTAAAGCAAAAAGCTCATGGCAGAAAGTAGTTGTGATGTGAAAGAGGGTCTCACCCCCGTGGTTTTTTACAGCTTTGGCCAGTGGGTCATAGTATTTTACAATGGCGGCTATTAATTCAGGACATGGGTGAATGGAATCATAAATATAAAAGGACAAATAAGATAGAATGGAGCATCTACCCTCTACTGATAGAGTAACATTGTTTTTGTACCTATCGTTAATGCTCCTTCTTAATCTCATCCTTTCAGTGATAGTCATTTTTGTATCCGCTACTACTTTGGCTTTATCCAAGTAAGGTACAAATTTACTTTCATTCATAGTTTTGAACTCTTGAACATCCTCTACAGCTTCTGTGGGGGATTTCTTAGGAGCCATCCTATAACGCCGAGATTCTACGCACTGGGGTAAGCGATGAGAACTTTAGCACACTGTTAAACTTTTTTCTGACCTTGAGGTTGCAAAATGAATCCCACACAAAGCTTTGTCACTTTTATTGTCTGGCACGCATGCATCATCCACCATAAATGCAGTTGTTGTGCGATATCTTGTCGGCACACTTCACTATCCTTTCCATTATTTCTTTGGTGGCTCAAAAAGTGGCATCCCCTCTTTATTGGTCGAATTTGAATTTGCATTGCCAGCTCATCACATTGCTTAAGCCTACTTTTTAGTCCACATGCAAGTTTGTTAGAATTGAATGCGCGAGCAATATTTAGCCTCCACGTGTCAACTTAGAACGTGCCGCTTGGTTTTGAATTGATTTCGCTCTGGCTTATTCCAATATTTGAGGGATTTTTGGATTATTACCATTCTCATCTTTCTTCTGGTGGATCATCCTATGAAATTGTCCATCCGGATCTAACCATGCGGATTCGAAGGCAAAACGTCATTCCGGAGAACTTTAGGTGGTACCGTATGCGGAATGGAACCTTAACACGCCCTTCTCAACACTTAGTCATTTTTTGAAACAATTTTTTTTTTTTTTTTAAAGAATCCCTTTTGAAAAAGGACCAATTACAAAGTGTAAAAGAAAACAAATACAAAGTGCAGAAAGGAAGGGAAATTTTTATGTACATATGTTACAATGAGATCACAACTCAAATATAGTAAAGCTTGAGGTGGAAACCATTCACCGAAATTGGTTGAATGTTTCCTTCCGAATCCTTCAGCTGAAATACATTAGATTCTTTAGCTTCCACTATTTCAAAAGGGCCATCCCAAAAGGAATCAAATTTCTCATGTTTTCCCGGCTTTGCTCTGTCTACATTCCACCTGAGAACTAAGTCTCCGACTTGAAGTTTTCTGAACCTGGAATTTTTATCAAACCATGCTTTAATGTCTGATGAATGCTTCTAAAAATGATCATATGCTTGAGTCTGGTTTTCTTCCAGTTGCAGCAAGTGTGTCAATCTAGTTTTTACTGGATCTTCCTCCAGCTCTTCCTCTTCTGAACTGACAAGTTTAAGTGTCGGGATCTCCAAGTGGATTGGCAATACTGCTTCTTTTCCATATACCAGTGCATAAGGGGAATTTTTGATAGATTTCTTAATGGTAATCATGTCCGCCCATAGAGCATGGTCAAGCAATAGATGCCAACTCCTCTTGTTACCTTCCAGGGACTTTCTCAAAATCCTCAATAGGTTCTTGTTAGTAGATTCTGCAAGTCCATTACCTTGAGGGTAATAATTTGAAGTATTTTTTAGAGTGATGCCATACTTGCTAGCAAACTCAATATACTTGGCCCCTATAAAAGCAGGACCATTATCACTCACCAAAGCCTCCGGGATTCCAAATATGGAAATTAAACTCTCCATAAAGTTGATCACAACATCTTGATCTACCCTTTTTGTAGGAATAGCCTCTACCCATCTGGTTAGATAATCAGTAGCTATCAAGATGAACTTATGTTCTGCTGAAGAATTAGGATTTATAACTCCTATGAAATCTAATCCCCATTGCTGAAAAGGTTCTTCAACTTGAATAGGCTTTAGAGGAGATGCAACATTTCTAGTTCTTCCAACATACCTCTGACATTTATCACAAACCTGAGTAACTTTGAAAGCATCCTTGAAGACAGTAGGCCAATAATAGCCTACTCTTATTATCTTCAAAGTTGTAACTCTGCTCGAGCCATGACCACTAGATGATCCTCCATGAAATTCTTCTAGGACTCTCTTTTGTTGGTCCTCCCTCAAACATTTTAGGAGAACACCATCCAAGTTTATTTTGAATAACCCTTCTGGTAATAATGCATATTTAAAAGCATGAAGTCTATACCTCCTTCTTTGAGAAGAACTCAGATCAGGTGGGCATACACCAGTTTGAAAATACCTGGTCATTTGTTCGATCCAATCAGAATCCGAAGTGTGGACAATCTCTACTTGATCCTCTTCTATCATCTGACAATCTGTTACTCCGACCAGAGCTGAAATATCTATCAATCCTTGGCACAAGGCTCTGCCTCTTACCAGCTTGGTGGGGCGTATTTCCACATCATATTCCTGGATCTTAGTAATCCAACCAGCCCTTTTATCTCCAAGGTCACCTTGTAAAATAAAACTTCTCACATCTGGATGAACTACATACACCAGAGTTTTGCTCTGCACCAGATATTGTTTGAACTTCTTAAGTGATTTCATCACAGCAAACACTTGTTTTTCAATAAAATTATATTTTACTTGATAGTCATGCAAAGTTTGACTCCAAAAGAATACAGGGTGTTCATCCCCTTGATCATCCCTTTGAGTGAGTACTGAAGCATAACTTTGTTCAGCTCCATAAGCATAGAGGATAAAATCTTTGCTGAAATCTGGATTTATCAAAACTGGGGCTGTAGAAATGGATTGCTTGATGATTTCAAAAGCTTGCTTCCTAACCTCAGTCCACTTGAATTCTGCCCTCTTCTTGAGTAGTTCAGATATAGGCCTCACCTTCTGTGCAAAATCAAAAATGAACTTTCTAACAAAATTGATCTGGCCTAAGAAAGACTGCAACATCTTCTGATTAGTAGGCAAAGGAATAGCTAGGATTGCTTTAATCCTATCTGGTTCTATGGCCATACCTTCTTTTGAGACCACATGTCCTAACAATTTTCCCTCATGTACCGCAAAGAATGACTTCTTAGGATTTAGAGAAATACCAAACTCTCTGCATTTTTGAAAAACTTGTTCCAAATGATATAGATGATCATTTTTATCATGAGAAAACACAGTCATGTCATCTAGGTAAATCAAAATAACCTTGTTTATAAGTGTACCAAAGGCATAATCCATGGCCCTCTAAAATGTAGCTCCTGCATTAGATAGCCCAAAAGGCATCCTCTGATAGGCAAATGTTCCCCACTTTGTAGTAAATGTTGTCTTGTATTGATCTTGGTCTTTTACCCAAATTTGGTTATACCCAGAATAACCATCTAATAGTGAGAACCTCTCTGCTCCAGCTACTACTTGTAGAATCTGATCGATCTGAGGGAGGGGATAGTGATCCTTGAGGGAAGCTTGATTCAGATTCCTAAAATCTACACATAGGCGTATATCTCCATTCTTCTTTCTTACGGGTACCAAATTAGCTACCCAAGTGGAGTGTTTTATCGGATATATTATCTTAGCCTTTAGCAGCTTCAAAAGTTCTTCTCTCATAATGACTTCTATCCTTGGATTGATAGGCCTCTATTTTTGTCGAAATGGTTTAGCATCAGGCTCTAACTCAATAGTATGCTGGATAATCCTTTTTTCATAAACCTTAAGGTCCTCATATGACCAAGCTACAGTATCTTGGTATTTTAAACATAAAGCTTTAATATCTTCTGCTTCCTCAGTAGAACATTGGACCCCAATATTTAACTTTTTTCTGATTTCGACTTCTATCTCTTTATAGATCTTCTCAGCAACCTTCATAGCTCCCACTTTCTTTCTATCTTCATTATCGAATAAACTTTCAAGGGTAACCAACCCCTTTGGGATGTGATTGTTTCTCAGCTGGATGAAGTCTTGTTGATCTATCTCCTCCAAGTCTTCTTCTTGGACAGTTGTGAAGCATGCTTCTTTTATCATAAAGTCCAGAATCTGTTCATCACTCTCGAAAACCTGCCAGAATATTTGCTTATCCGACACTATAGGTCTGAAAACCATTTTAATCCCCTTGGTCTTCTTAGTTCCAAAATCTATAGGAGGATTGAAATTAGCTCCCTTTGTTGCCAATGCATCTGCTAGGTGATTCTCTTCTCTAGGCACAAAATTTAGGTTCAGAGCATCAAATGAATCCATTAGGTCCCAAAATCTATTTTGGTAAGCTTTTAAGTAATGATGCTTACTGCTACACTTATTTCTTACCTGATGTACTATTAACTCAGAATCACCATATATGTTCAAAATCTTGATGCCCATGCTTTCAGCTTGCATTAATCCAAGGCACAAAGCCTCGTATTCTACAACATTATTGGTGCATGACCATGTCAGTCTATAAGAAAAATTCTTCACTCCTTCTGACTACGATTGCAGAACTACACCAGCCCCTGCACCATTTCTGCATTTAGCACCATCAAAGTGCATAACCCATGTTTCATTGTTTCTTAGGGATTTATTAGAAATAGCAAGGAGTTTCTTTTCCAATTCATTTGTGATGTTGTATGTGCCCATACCAGTTCCAAATTGACTGTAATCCTCTTTGAAAGGCAACTCATCTTCAATATCTAGTTCTTCAATGTTTTCTACTAGCTCAAATTCCTCCACAGGATTAAGGTTGCACATGTCTTCTTCAATTTTCTCAATATGATAAGCAACTGGTTTCTCAGGAGTTATCCTTATCCTCTTTCCCTTAAAAGGTATCACCATACTAGAATAGTCCATATACATACATCCTCCAAGCTTTGCAGTAAATTCTCTCGAGAGACATAATCCAAAATAGGGTTCTAAATCTACCACCACTATTTCTTGCACTATTGTCACCTCAGGGGCTCTGTGCAACCTCATCAGTACATATTTAATAACTCCAACCATCTTTACAGGTGTCCCATCTAGTTGCAACACTCCAGGACAAGATCGGGTATATTCCATACCCATCTCTTCATAGACTGCTTTAGGCATAACTATGGTTGATGCTCCTGAATCAATCATGCAATTACGGACTACCCATCCCTCCATTCTTAGGGATATATAAAATGGGGGAGGTTTGTTCTTTAGGACAACAGGTGTCATTTCTTTCTTTTCTGAGGGTATACTGAGGATGGTGGTAGCAAATCTGTTCTGGGGACTTTTACTGAGGGAAGCTTTAAGTAAGTCAATTTGGCCCAGAATGAAAAGGGTATCATACAGGCTAGCTTTTGATGGAATATTTTTCATCTCTTCCACAATGTTATACTCAGACTTGGTTAGGGATAGTCTTTCCAGTCCTCTTTCTGGCTCACCATACCTCCTTTTGTATTTTTGGGTTGCCTCTAACCTTTGTCTTTTAGTAATAGAGGGGAACCTGAGCCTTTCTTGCTCTTCATTCTTGGATTTCATCCTATCTCCTTCCGTTACTCTTTCCGAATCCTGGGGAAATTTTTAGTCTTCTCCTTTCCCTTAGCTCGGGGAATGGGAAAAGTGTCACTATTCTGAGGGGGGAAATCAACCTTCTTTTGAGAAGGGACCTGGAATTGTCCCATTTTTTGAGGGTCTACTTGTAAAGCTTTGTTTTTAGACCTCGTCATAACAACAATTGGGCCTTCTTCCTCCAAGTCTTTCCCAACCATGATCTGATCAGGGTGCCATAACATATTAACTCTTCCCTTCTGATTTCTTTCAGCTTGATCCATGGCTTTTTGAACATGGTGTTGATACATCACACAAGACTATGAATCATGGGGGTCATTACATACTAAACACCAGATATTTGCAAGAGTGGAATCTACAGAACATTCTGGATCCTCATACGTTGCATTCACCCTAACCCCGATACTATTACTAGGACCAGGCCTTTGATATTTGTTCACATACGGGAACCTCCTCTATTGTGATATTTCTTGATCTCTCTTCTCCATTGAATTCATTCTGTTACTTAGAGTTTTCATGGTATTTTGTATGTCTAGGATAGCAGACAATTCTTGAGAAGGTTGGGAAGGAAGAGGGGGGAAAGAAGGTGTGGAGGACACAACTTTAGATCCAGGAATAGGATTCATCTTAGGAAATGTAGATGGTATAGAGGGAGGATCCATGTGGGAGGCTTTTGTAGATTGCTCATGGCTCCCACTATTTTTAGAGTTGTAGGGCAACACGGTCTTGGCGAGAATTCTTCCTACATTGATCAGGATATTTTCAGCATGGATGACAACATTATAGACTTGGGGAAAGGTTTCAATTCTAGATTGTTGTGTCTGCAGACCTAGCTCTGATCCTAGGGCATGGATGTAATACATATAAGCCAAACAAGTAGTTGGTCTAGCTTTAGGGGAATTCTCTTCCAAGTTCTGCTAAATCTCAAATTAAAGTCAGAGATAGTTTCTTGTTGTGTTTTTTGCATAGTTGTAAACTGATTCAATAGGGAAAAGGGATCAATAGATTCATTAAATTCTTCTATGAATGGCTCAGCCAATGACTGCCATGAATCAATAGACTTATCTTCCAGGGTTCTGAACCAGTGTAATATCTTTCCATGAAATGACAGGGCTAGAATTTTGACAATAATATTTTCCTCTTTTATATTATGGATTGCTGCCAGATTCAAGATATCTTGGCAGTGCTCGTAAGTTGTCTTTCCAAATCCATCATATGTGGGTGTTGCCTTAGATACAACCTAAGGAATGGCATCCATTTGGGCTAAACTAAGGGGCCCAGTTGAGTCCCAGTTAGGGTACTTCTATAGTGGCAAATTTGGGGCCACATTGTGTGCCATGTTTCTGGCTACAGGTCTTCTTGGGGGAACTACTAGGTTTTCTTCCAGAAGCTCTTCTTCTTCAATAAAATATTGATCCAAACTTTTGATAACAGTAGACCCTCTCAGGGGTAACTCACAGTGAAAGAAAGAATCAGGGTTGTTCCTCTTGAAGGACCTGGTATACATGAAAGGGCACTGGTCTACAATACTTTTTCAGGGTCTTCTGACCAGGGAGTCACTAGATGAACTTTCTTTTCTCCGCTAACAAGGTCAAGAAAATTCACCAAATCTTGATTCCTTCGGGTAGAGATAACAATAATTCTTAAGATGGATTTCATGTTCCTTGTGAACTGTCCCATCGGGCATGCCAAAAACTATTGGGCACTGAATTGCACCAAGTTTACTTGATACTACGGTTGTCTATCTTCCTAATTTCTACTTAGGCTTGCACCCGATAGCTGTAGCTCAACACTCAACATTGGATGGACTAAAATAGGGGTTTTAGATCCAACCTCCAGAGTAGGTTGGTTCCTTGTCAACTTAGCAGATTGTTGACACAATTATGCTCAATTAGGGCTTGGAGTTTAGGGTAAGAAAAGGGTAAGGTTAGAGAAATGTAGATATCAGTGGACGGATAGGTTAACAACATTGCATTACCATAAAAAGCTTCCAAAAAACCATATTAAAGATATACATCCAGATCAACTTTTATCCCAAGATAGCTCGTTTCAGATATTAAAGCATAACAGAGAAATGTTACAGCAAGCAATTTCAATATCTAGGAAATGATAATCCAAATAGCAGAATTCACCAAAACCCAGATTTTATAGAAATGCACCTTCTAATAACAAAGAACAAACTTCAAAGCAGATTTCAATTACTCATAACAACTAGTAATCCATGATCGACACAAACTAACCATCTAAGTATTTACAGAAATACAACTATGAAATCCGAACCTCTAACATCCAACATAGAAACATAGCCTTGAGGTGAAGATCAATGTATTGCTCCTTGCATTCAGTCCTTCAAAAATATTTACAGTAGTACAGGCAAACACGCTAGAGCCGACCCTTGAAATCGAGGGTTCGATCTCTCTTTATAGTTTTCATATCATAATATTCAAGAAACAATACATTCAATCTTGTTACAACAGCTCAACAAAGAGTTTAGCTGGCGTTAGCTGATTCATTCAAACTCTAGGAAATCCGTTGGAAGGGCATCCACCATGGCCGTTTGGGGTCTCTGCAACTTGATGATCTACCAGAAGAACTAAAGTTTAGAACCTTCCGGATCATGCGTCCCATTGATATTTCTTGAGAACAACTTGCTACCATCGATCTGTAACTGCTTTTGGTTAGCTCTTCTTGAAAATATTTGACGTTTCATCTTCCAGCTGCACATCGTGGTTCTGGTGCAAAAACCTTTTAAACAGTCAAAATTTGATAGGCCAACCTCCACCGTTGATTCTCCTTATTGGATGACTTAGATTAAATCTGGCGTGAGCTGAAAGCCATCCCGCTCATTTCCTCAGTCATCAGAGTCTTCAATCCGGATCCACAACATTAAAACCTTGAATCCACTCTGGATATTTTATCTTCCACCTTGTCTTCGTTAATCCACACTTTTTCATCACTGACGTCATCATCTCCTCGTGAATTTTGTGGATTTTAAAGATAATGCAAATCCAGGCCCGAAGTCAAACACTTAGATTATTCTGCCTTTTCGCCTTATCTTCATTCCGGAAAGAGAATCCTTGTTCATTTCCCGGATCACCAATCCACACATTTTTACCATTGACGTCATCACTTCCTCATGACTTTTGTGGATTTTGAAACTTTCTTCAATCCGGAGTGGAAAGCAAGAAGGCTCTTCCAGAGCGGGAAGCAAAAAGACTTTTCGGAATCGGACATACGACAAGAACCAAATCCGCACTTTTTATTGCTGACGTCACCATCTCTTACAAAATTTTGCGGATTCGAAACCCATCATTATTCCGGACCCGAAATGGAGTTTTTCGAAATGTCTTCAAACCTTCAAAATTGAATATCTCCCAGTGGACTCATACCATCAACCTGATTTCGGAGCGGAATATCAGTCTTACCACTTAGTCAAAACTTTACTAAGTATGTGGCCATTTTGGGCCTACAGGTCTAATAAGCTAATAAAACACACTAAGTCAAAATTATAAGGTAAAATTAAAATCATCGTGTAAAAAAAAAGAGATCCTCTTAGCATACACTATGACCATCTCGATCGAGATAGCCATGATATACGGTCGTCTCGATCAAGATGACCACATCATAAAACTGTCTCAACCAAGACAAACACAAAATAGAATCATCTCGATTCGAGATAATCCCAAATAAAAAAAAAACAATTTTTTTAAAAAAATATCACAAAAAACATAAATTTATTACCCAACCCATATTTTATTTTGTTTTCCTTAAAGTCATCATTTTTCCCACCCCATTATTTTCATTTCCATTTCATTTAATTAAGGAAAAGTTAGGATTTTTTATCCTTACCTTTCTCTCTTTGGCTCCTCCACTCATGAAAGCGGTGCTTGGGTCTATGGTGTTGATCGGTCTTCGATTGAACAACACTTCGTTGCACACAACTAACTCCTCTCCTCCTCATCTCCTCCTTTCCTTATTATGTGTAATGAGAATGAGGGTGTTTCCTCTCCTCATTCTATATTTTCTAAATCCAAACTGGTAGGTCACCCTCGAGTACTCAAAGTACTCATGCTCTATCCCATGGTGCCTTGTTAGACATTAGGTGCACCTCATATGCCTTAAGTGCACCCCATCCTCATCCTAGCTAAAAGCTCCTAGCCATGGTATCCATATCACGTCCTCTGGTTGTAATCCATAAAAAACCTTAGTATAGTGCCACAATGTGCCCTACCAAGGATGGCTCCTACATCACTCTTGATCATGTATCCAATGGATGGCATAGAGAATATTTGTATCTATCATGTTGCTCCTCACTATCCATGGTGATCTGAGAGGATGATCGATGCTAAAATACTCCCAACCACAAACTTGTAGAAGGAAGCTACATACCAAGTCCAGTCTCTTGCAATGATGGATATTGTATAAATATCTATAGAGCTATGCTAGTAAGGTAGGAACCCATGCTATAATTTGAGGTTGCTCCACTAGGTCTTGAATGAAATTTAATAGGTTCCAATGGAACCTACACCTAGAGGAGTTAGGAAGGATAAAGTTTGACATGAGTGTCATCAACATAACATGTTTGGTTGTCAACAGATGGGTGTTGTATCATGTTTCCACCCACACCCTACCACTAGCAACCTCAAAATATATTGCATCCAAATTATATTTGTACACTCAATGTAGCACTATCTCTCTCTCAATCATTGTAGGTGTAGTAATGGATGACCCCTCGATGGGAATCCATAGGATCTGATAGACATCCTCAAGAGTAATGGTGAACTCTTAAATGGGCATATGAAAGGTGTTAGTTTGATCATCCCACTTGTTAGTCAATACCACCAAGTAGGCTTGATCAACATTTAGAGACTCCAACCACACTATATGCTGAAGGCTCAAAGTTATCAACTAGTCCCAGTCATCATGATCATTGAACATTATAGCATGTGCTTATTTATAATGGTTTGGGAAGATGTGTCGTGCTCTAATAAGCTAATAAAACACACCAAGTTAAAATCAAAAGGTAAAAGTAAAATCATTGTGTCAAAAAAAGAGATCCTCTTAGCACACACCACGATCGTCTCAATAGATATGGCCACAGTAATGGCCATCCCATTCAAGATGACCATAACACAAAACTGTCTTGATCGATATGACCATAAAATAGAGTTGTCTCAATTCGATATGGTACCCAAATAAAAAATATATTTCTAACAAACATCACAAAAACAAACAAACAAACACAAATTCATTACCCAACCCATCTTTCATTTTGTTTTCCTTAAATTCATCATTTTGCCCACCCTATTCTTTTCATTTTCATTTCATTTAATTAAAGGTTCATTTTTTGTTAATTAAGGAAAATTTAGGATTTTTCATCCTTACCTTTCTCTCTTTTGTTCCTCCACTCATGGAAGCGGTGCTCGGGTCCATGGTATTGATCAATCTTCAATTGAATAGCACTTTGTTGCACACAACTAACTCCTCTCATCTCCTCATTCTGCATAGCAAAAATGAGGGATTTTTCTTAAATTTTTCTATTTATAGACAAATTAACGGATTGATTGTATCATATGAGAACACAAAATGATGTGCTCATCTAATATGACCGATGTTTTGACCATCAAAGATGATCATGTAGATCATCCTTGACAATCTAGAAAAAAATAAGCAAAAAAAAAATTGTTTGGCACTTTTTCAAGAGGAGGCCATGCTATCAGAGTTATTCTTATCAAGTGACTTGTTGCTTTCATCAATTTTCATCTCCTCCATAGACTCATTGCTTGAGAGGGTAGTCAATAACTGTAAAAATTCAATTTCAAAATCAAATCAAAAATCAAACACTCAAAAATTGAAATTGAGTTCATTCAAGAATAATTTTCGAAAGACTATCATAAGCCCTCTTTGTTGGGGAAAATAACAAGCAAAATTTACATCAAACAAACACTTGGTGTGCCTAAAAGCCTAAATAGTAGACTCAAGCTTGTCTACCCATGGATAAAAAGGTTACCAAGAACTAAATTAAATTCATCAATGTGTTGGAAACAATGATTCAAAGATGTGCATCTCTTTTATAATTGAGGCATCTCACATTGACTTTTTAAATTTAATTCAACCATTTTTTTAATCTTCTTTTTTTTCATTGTTCTTAGGCACAAAGCATCCCAAAAAGAGGAATTTATAGACATCTAAAATGTGTAATCACAAGGAAACTCTCCAAAGGATCTCCTTATAACCTTCTAACCCAACTAGGGTAGACTCAAGGCTATTTTAGTGTCTTTCCTCAAAAAAAGTACACTTTCCCATCATGGGATGCAAGGTCGTTTCGCCCGATATGATCTCAGAATCGGTGTCATATCTCTGCATGATGTCCACATGCATGTAACTACAAAAAGAATAATCAGGTAGTGGGACTACCTATCAGCATAATGATAGATTTTGTGTTACCACTAATGACCTGGAGTCATCCCTGATAACATGCAGTTGTCCCTACCACCTACAAATTGGAAATTAGAGCTTGACTCGTTGCTCAAGGGGATAGTCAATAACTACAAAATTTAATTTCAAAATCAAGTCAAAAATCAAATGCTGAAAAATCAAAATTGCATTTATTCAAGAATCATTTCCAAAAGACTATCATAATCCCTCTTTGTTGGGGTAAATAACAAGTAAAATTTACATCAAACAAACACTTGGTGTGCCTAAAATCCTGAAGAGTAGACTCAAGCTTGTCTACCCATGGATAAAAATATTACCAAGAATTAAATCAGATTCATCAATGTGTTGGAAGCAATGATTCAAAAATGTGCATCTTTTTTATTATTGAGGCATCTCACGTTGTCTTTTTCAATTTTACATCGTTTATCATCAGTTCAACCATTTTTGCAATCATCTATTTTTTCTCTGCATTATGCTTAGGCACAAAGCATCCCAAAAAGGGACATCTAAAGACACCTAAAATGTGTAATCACAAGGAGACTCTCCAAAGGACCTCATTATAACCTTTTAACCCACCTAGGGCAGCCTTAAGGCCATTTTAGTGCCTTTCCTTAGCAAAAGTGCACTTTCATATCATGGGATGCAAGGTCGTATTACTTGAGATGGTCTCAAAGTTGGGGCCATATCACTGCAAGATGGCCATATGCATGTAAATATAAAAAGAATAATCAGGTAGCAATATTGCCTATCAGCATGACAACAAATTTATTGTCACCTCTAGCTACCTGCAGTCACCCTTGGTGACCTATAGTTGTCCTTGCCACCTAAAATTGGAAATCAGGGCTATCCTTGATTGCTACTGACCTCTTTAGAATTTAGCCAAGGATGCTATAAAAGGAGAGGTTACATCCTGTTTTAAAAATAAAATAATCATCCACTTGAGCAACGAAGTGCTATAAAAAATTGACCATGCTTCTTTTCTATCGGAATCAATGTTGCTGCTTCACCACACGAATTTCAACATTGCATCCACAAAGTTTGTTAGATCAATACCATGATTTTGAAACACTTAAATCCATGCATTCGTCTATCCACCATCATCAATTTTTTGACAAAACTTGCCCTTAGATCATCCCAATATCACCCTGACATGGTTTCAAAAAGTTGTAGGTCTATGGCTAAGACCGTCTCTACTGAGACGGTCCCACAGACAAGACCGTATTGCTCGAGATGGCCTAGGTTAGGTGATCCATTTTCATTATTTTCTATATTTTATTTTAGATTCACATGGGCATGTTAGTTTTGATAATAAATATTTCAATTTGAGCACTTACATTACAACATTAGCTTATATCTCTTATTATTTCATGTATGCATTTTGTCTATTTTCATTTTATCTCTTGATCGATACAGGCCCAACCTAAATGGGCCTTGCAAACTCTACTAATAACTTTTGTTGTTTTATTGCACACAGGTGATAAGATTCAAGGCAGTAAAAGGATTTGGATCTCACCCTCACATTGCGGTATTAAGGAAACCGACCACCAAAAATATTATTGTGGGCACAAAAATCGCTTTGATTGCACTAAGAAAAATATTGTAATTATTGTATCATGGGTAAAATCCATGAAGCGGATTACATGTAACATGTTTTGAGAAAATAATACAATATTAATCTAGCTAGATTTCATTGCCATCTAAGCTTCTCTTTATATTTTGTCTTTTTTGCATCGCGTGTTTCCTTTCAGCACTGCATAGCATTTCATTTTACCTCTTTATTGCTTGCACGGTGCACTTTGTTTTTGTGATTTCAATCCCATTTCACAAAGGTCCATTTTATTTACTCCTTAGTACCACTCCAGATAAACTGATGATTGATTTGATCTAATTATTGAATAATAGCCTTTGGTATATTCAACACAACATAAAAATAAATAGGTATAGCTTGAAGGAATGATTTTACCAAGGTAATTCTACCCCCAAAAGAAATCCACCTATTGGTCCACTTACCAATTTTCTTCTCAAATCTATCCAACAACCAATTCTAGTTTTTTATTTTGTCTTTGAATATTGAGAGGAATGCCTAAATAAGTGATCGGAAGGGAAGTATTTTTATATATTAATTTATCCAAGACCATGGTTTCCTATCTAGGAGAGCAACAAAAGAAAATGACTTTAGATTTGTCATCATTGATCAATTGTCCAGTAGCATTAGAAAAATAACAAATAATTTGCTTAATTTTAGAAGCTTCCTTAACTATAGCTTTACCTAATAGAGTAGATTCATAAAAAAATTGAATATGAGAAATAGGCCTAGCTCCAAAAGCAATGGTTACTCCCTTAAGGGTTCTATTTTCTCTATTTTTTGTTATAGTCCTACTCAAGCATTTAGCAAGAATGATGAATAAATAAACGGAGAGGGGGTCACCTTGCCTAATGCCTCTAAAATTAGTGAATAGTTGAGAAGGCCTACCATTGATAAGAATAGAGTAAGAAATAAAGGAGATACATCCCATAATCCAGTTCATCCAATCCTGAGAGAAGCCAAATTGCCTTAAAATTTTGACAGTGCCAATCCACTATGTCATAAGCTTTAGATAAGTTTAAACAAGTGAACATAGATGGAGATTTTTGCATTTCCATGGAATGGATGGCTTCCTGAGAAAGAACTATCTCATCCACTATTTGACGCCCTTACACATAACTCTCTTGTTCAGGGAGAATAATCTTATGCAAAATATGCTTCAGTATTTCTACCATGATCTTTGTAATGATTTTGAGAAGAACATTACATAATGCTATAGGTCTAAAAGTTGAGATATGATCTACCTCTTGAGATTTTGGGACAAGAGCAATATAATTTTTATTGATAATATTCAAAATATCTTTAGATTTCCTGGATTCTTCCACCACCTCTAATAAATCATCATGAAGGATATCCCAAAACTCTTGATAGAACTCAATGAGAAAACCATCAAGACATGGGATTTTTCTATTTTGTATTTTAAAAACCACCTATTGAATCTCATTGATAGTAATTGGAGCAATCAAAATAAAGTTCTCCTCAAAATTTATAATAGTAGGGATCGCTTGAAGAATATTCTATTGAGAAGCCAAGTCAAGAGGTGCAGTACAAAAATATTATAAAAGTAATTGACAACAATAGAGTTCATGTCGTCCCAAGTGTAGACAACATCTCCAAAATCAAATTTTAGGGAAGAAATAAATTTGTGAGATATTTGAGCTAGAAGATATTTGTGGAAAAAAATTATGTTTCGATCTCCTTATTTGAGCCATTGGATCCTATATTTTTGCTTCCATAAGAGTTCTCTTTTTTCCCATTCCTCTAACTGATCTGTGAGTCTAATTTCATATATACTTCTACTCTCTATGAGTCCATATAAATGGATATTCTTATTCAAATTTTCAATTTAAGAAACTTTATGTTTTTTTCAGACATATCCAAACTCCTTCTAATTCCAAATCTTGATTTTGGATTTAATGTATTGTAACCTTTCGGCAAAGTAAAACATCTTAGTCCCATACCTTGGTTTACCTTCCTTCCACCATTTATGCGCTTGGGGTATGAAGGAACTGTCTCTAAGCCACATTAACTAAAATTAAAAAGGTGAGAAAATCACATTGGTTTTCCAAATTTACTCCATGATTGGCTAGTGATCCGAACCAACATTGTTAGGAGTCTTCACCTTAGGAATGTGACCATGGATTAAGAAATTGTCAGAGACCAAGAACCTATTCAATCTCTCCATGATACAAGATAAGTATTACCTTCTGTTAGACCAAGTCATAAGGTCATTATCCAGTTGGATGTCTACAAGATGAAGGTTTACAATATATTCACTCATGAGGTTAGTGCTTTTGTCTAAATTTTTATTTCCCCTCATTTTCTCATCCAAATAGAGGATGGTTTTGAAATCTCCTCCAATCAAGATCCAAGATATAGGAAAATGAGAGATAATATAAGTTATATCCTTCCATTGTCTTCTTTTTGCCTCCAAAGTAGTTGGAGCATAAATAGTAATGCAAAGCATAATTTGGTTAAATGTCTACTTTGAATATCTATGGCCAAAATACCCTAGTTTCCAACCATATGGTGAATACAAACCTCTTTTGGGTCCCAAAGGAAAGAAATGCCACCAGAAGTTCCTTAGGAACTAAGGGAAACAACTTTTCTAGTTGGCCAGATTTTACAAGTAATTGAATCCATTTCCTCTATTGACATCTTCAATTCCTGAAGGAAAACAAGATGTGGATGGTTTTTATGAATCATTCTTCTAATTTCATTTTGTTTTGAAAGACTTCATTTGAGTCCTCTAACATTCCAAGTGATGAAATTCATTAATACCATGGCTAAAACAATTGGTAAGGACATTAATTTTACCTTCCTCTACAAGATTTTCACCATCTTTTAACATATGATGTTAATTGGTCTTACAACCTACCTTTTGGATGGAATCCATATTTAGTTTTTTTCCCTATTTCTTGACTTATCCCAATTGAAACTATGATGGTTTCTAACCTTGAAGAATGCGTGTACAAAGCCAAAGTGTTACTAAAGGTTCAACAAAGTCTATCTTAGGACCTATATTATTTGAAGTCTCAACATTTAAAATATTATTTTTGTTGTGTATATTTCCTCCTTTTTTTTTCCTATTGAAAACCTTTAATTTGTTGGTTTGTCTTTGAGTCCTTCCCTGCATCTTTAAATTGTGTTTTTAATATTTTTGTTTCCATTGTTTCCTCTTCCTCACTCAGGACATCATTTGTGAAAATAATTTCAAACATATTAGCTGATAACTTTGATTGATCCTTCATAACTAGTTTTTTCTGAGTGTTCTTCTTCTTAGGAATTTGGAAACCTACTAAGTTTATATCCTCTTTCTTTTGATATAGAATTTACCATATTCATGGTAAATTTTGCAATGAAAAGGAATGTTCTCATAGTCCACCACTTGCTCCCAAGTGTCCTCCCCAAATTATAATGAGATATTTTTAGGTAGAGGTTTGTAAAAATCCACTAAAGCACAACTCCGAGCATAAATAATATGTTCAATTTTTATTTTTATTTTGTTAAGTAGCATTTGTATTTACAGTAGGTTTTAACTAGGATCCCAAAACCTGATTACATAAGAGTTGATAATAACATGTCGAGAATAAGCCATTACAACAAAATTCTGGGCCCAAGGCACCAATACCCTGAAAATGAAAAACAAACAGAAATCCCGCCCAGAAGGAAGCAACAAAAAACCATTAAAATATAAATCCCGCCTAGCGAGAAGCAGTCGAAAAACCACCAAAGAGTGAATCCCGCCCAATGGGAAGCAGCAGAAATCCATCCCAGTGTAGATCCCGCCCAACGGAAAGCAGCAAAAACCTCTACCAAGTGAATCCTACCTCCTGATAAAACCAGCAGGAAATGAGAAAAACCTGCCCAGCAGGAAACCCAGCAGTTTTGGAGAATCTCGCCCCATGGAAAACCATCTCACCCAGCGGGAAACCATCTTGCCCAAAAAAATGGGGAATCCCTCCCAGTAGGAAGCAGCTGAAAACCAGCAAAGAGGAGATCCTGGCCATCGGGAAGCATCCATAAAGCACCACCAAGAGAATCCCGCCCAACAAGAAGCAAAAAAAACCATTATAATATAAATCCCGCCTAGCGGGAAGTAGTCAAAAAACCACCAAAGAGTGAATCCCGCCTAGCGGGAAGTAGTAGAAATCCATCCTAGTGTAGATCCCACCTAGCAGAAAGCAGAAAAAACCTCTACCAAGAGTCCCGCCTCCTGAGAAAACCAATAGAAAATGAGAAAAACCTGCCCAACGAGAAACCCAATGATTTTGGAGAATCCCACCCCACGGGAAACCATCCCACCTAGCAGGAAACCATCCTACCCAAAAAAAAGGGGGAATCCCACCCAGAAGGAAGCAGCTGAAAACCAGCAAAGAGGAGATCCCGCCCATCGGGAAGTAGCCAAAAAGCACCACCAAGAGAATCCCGCCCCCAAGACAACCAGCAGGAAAAGACAATAGGTTAAGGGACCAGGGATACAGGGACTGGGGATCCCAGGTGGGAAGAGGTAATAGCCACAAATATGGGATCCCTGGGAGCCTAGCCTGGGGGATCCAGGGTCTGCATGCATAGATCAGATCCCCCCAAGATTTGAAAAATGTAGCAGAACCCAGAGAACCCCAACAGCAGGGGCCAAGAATCCCATCCTTGCATAGGAGAAACTTCAGGGAACTGGGACTGAGGTTGGGAATAGCCTAGGCAGAGAAAAAGCCCCCCCAAGGCCAAAAAAATTCCCAGGGTGTCCACCAAGGAGCAGAACCAGCACGAAGAAGCCTCCAAGTAGGAAATTGAAGAGGGCCCTCCCCACAGGGACGGGACCAACAATAGCCACAGGATCCCAAAGAGGATTCACTAGAAAAAATGGGAAAGAGGCCCCCCTAGACCACCCCCAAAGCAGTAAGGACCTCAAAGGAAACCCTAGGAAGCCATAAAAAACCCAACCAATCACCCCCACCACCCAGAGAACCATAGGGAACTAGATCCACGCCAAAAACCTGTAGAAAACCCCAAGGGGAAGCCTGAGGGAAAAAAAAGGGAAGGGATCCCAAAAACAACAAGGAACCTTGGGAAGCACCAGGCCAAAAACTCAAACAAGGAAACCCTGACCGACTGGGAGAGGTGCAAAAAGAGGAGAAGGATCTCCCTCAAGGAGATCATCTGCAACAAACAATCCCAGGGAGGGATGACCTGGGAAGAGCCAGGGACTGGGCAGGAACCAAGGGAGGGGGAGCAGGGAAGGTATCGAGACCCTCCCCTCTCTACTTTTTTCCCTCTCCCAACTTCATATGTTCAAATTTTTTAGTACAATCAATAGTCATCATAAAATTTCCCAAAGAGTTTCCAATTGAAGAAAAAACAACCAAATTCTAGAATTCAATTGGGAGGCCAAAGAGTCTAACCCACACAGGACCTGTAAAAGGCATCTCTTATTTGGCTTTAAATTTAGCATGCCAAGGCTTCATGAAAAGCCCTGACCTTCAAAAGAACCAGGGATATCCTTGAAATTTTTTCTCTCTATCTTCATTATTAGAAAATAAAACAAGAAAATAACCATTTAGATAAATAGATATTTGTAACTCACATTTTGTTTTCAAGTTTTTTTTGCCCAAAATTTTAAAGAAGATAGGCTCGAATGAAAACCCAAGAAATGACAAAATAATCCTTTTTTCCAGATCTTCTATGCTAGTTTGAATGATTCCAAAATATAGCTTAACAATCGAAGTTCCATCAGCTGCCCTGAGACATCCTAACTCAATTTTCCTAGGATAAATCTTAGGCATTCGAAGAGGTCTACAAGAAACTCTAGGATTAATGTTAGCATTAGGTTGAGGCTGCCCACCATGAAGGGCATCCCTAAAATTTATTTTTTGGGTTGAGTCTTTGAAATCCTTACTCTTGAAAGGGGTTTCCACAGTGGATTTATTTTTGGGGTGCTCCTTAATTCTAGATTCACTT
Source organism: Wollemia nobilis (assembly GCA_028583015.1). NCBI lineage: Eukaryota > Viridiplantae > Streptophyta > Pinopsida > Araucariales > Araucariaceae > Wollemia > Wollemia nobilis. The sequence continues at coordinate 28,158,054 of JAQPPZ010000856.1, read as the reverse complement.
GAAATTTGAACCATTTTTTGATCAGCTACTTGAAACTTGTTTTGAGATCTCTTTAATCCATGTCTTGGACATCGAGGAAAGGTAAGATTTTTACTTTTATTTTGTGTAGCAAACTGGAAGTCATTGTCAACCAATTTCACAACATGAAGATCCATTGAAGGATATATTTCTAACCCATCTTGGATTCCCTACAGCATCTCCTGCTAAAATCTTGAGCAAAAATCACAAAAATATTGGTCGCTAGGACGAAAAGGCCTCGAAAAACAACCTCTAAAGCCACTTGCACTCAACACATATGAAACCCTCGCACAACTTCTCTTTTACCACTAATTATTTTCTAGGTAAGGAAGTATTTCAACATCATTCAAGGGCACATCAAGCTTTATAACTACTTATAATTCTAGTTAATAGTTTTTTTTTTTTAATTTAAACTCCTAGGATTTTTTCCATCAATACACAAAAATGTATATAATATAGATAAGATCCTTTATTTAGATGTAACTCAAAATTTACTATTTACTACTCTCTAATGGAAGTGGTAAAAGAATATTTTAGTGGAGAATCATTTTCATGCATATCCACTAAATGAATTTTATTCAAGCTTCTTTGGAGGGTATTATACTAGCCAAACAATAGCAACAAAGATCCTATGGGTTGGATATTTTTGGCCTACTCTCTTTTAAGACACTTTTAAAATTGTAAAATATTGTGAATCTTTTTTAAAGGTTTGTTGGAAGGAGAAGAACTGCATCACTACCCCTTCGAATGGTAGTAGTATATGATCCTTTCAACAATGGGGGGTTGATTTCATTAGGTTCATCACCCTAAACTCCTCTATTAGAAATAGTTATCCTTATTGCAATAGATTATTTCACAAGGTGGTTTAAAATAGTAGCTACAAAGAAATCAAACCAAGAGGTTGTGATGAATGTTTTGGAGAATTTGATTACCAAGTTTGGGATTCTTAAGACATTTAATGGGCTTGCATTTTTAGGTACTAATCTTCTCAATTTTACTTCCAAATATGGCATCTACTTAAAATCTTCTTCCAATTACTATCCATAAGGTAATGGTTTGGTTGAGTCAACAAACAAAAAATTATCATAAATTATAAAGAGAATTGTTGGAAAAAACCAAACAAAATGGTATTTTATGCTAGATCATGCATTCTAGGCAAACCAAATTACTTCAAAAGGATAAGTAAGGACATCCTTATACTCTTTGGTGTATGATAAAAGAGTTTTGCTTCCATTACATTTAGAGCTTCTAGCAATGAGACTATTAAGTGAATTCCTAGATATAGAACCTCTAGAAGTAATAATTGTTGAAATGTTCCTTTTATAAGAACAAATAAAGGAGGCTTATAACAATATTTAGTAGCATCATAGAATAGTTAAATGTTAGTTTTAAAATAATACCTATCCTCAAGACCTAGAAGTTGGAGATTTGGTGTTGAAATCGGATGAGGATAGAGTTAATCTTGAAAACACTAGAAGTTTGACTCTCTCTAGTCCATTTCAAATTACCAAATCTAGGGAGTTTAACTCTTTTTAGTTGACTATAGTTGGGTAATAGTTGGGAGTTTAATTTCCAATTTTGATGAATGGGTAATATTTGAAACATCTGGCATAGAAAAGTGTGCCAAGTTGTGTAAAATATTGTAAATAGTAGTGTTTAGATTTAAGTATACATTTGAATAAAACCAAAATCTAGCAAAATACTATTAGTTGAAATAAGCAATGATATTTAGTGGTAAGTGGATCTAAGCCCTTGCACCAACCACAACTATGGTAAAATCACTTGAGTTAAAGAATAATGCATGTGTGCATTAATGCACTTTGCGCACTAACCATTGGCAAAGATATTTAGAAGTACCATTTTGCTATATATGATGTATAGTAAGTAGTGTAGAACTTAGTCATTATTAATAAAAAGCTAATAACAAGCACAAGTTCTCTCTAACTAAGAAATATTTGCAAGAGTAATCATGATGTTTGATAACCTGAATGACCACTTGGAAAATGTTTTTTATATAGCCCTTTCTATCAAGGAAAAATATATTAGAGATACAACAAAGCAAAAGGCTATCAAATTTTTAGAGATTCATTGGAACTCAACCACCTGGTACTCTTTCTTAGGATAATTCATGGCTATAAAAGTGCATCCCTATCAAAAACTAATGGAAGAAGTTGTTGAATATTATGATGCAAGGTCAAGGATTGTAAGGGATGCTCATGGTCATGTAATTTTTCCTATTTTACCTAAATGTTTTATAGAAGCCTTTGCTAGAGCCCTTAACTCTTGCATTCCTAAAGCATTTGACAAGGAAGGTCAATATCCTTTTTAAAAAGAGAAAGTATAATTCTGGATAAGTAAACAATTAGATAAAAATGTAAGCAGCCTTCCAAAAATTCTAGCTCAAATAAATAATTTTCTTACCTATATGCAAGATATTTTTGCCATGTTGGATATCATTTTTGGTCTAGAATTAGACAAAATAGTACATGACCATAATATAGCCATGGGATATGCCATAACTAGAATTTATAATCCCATCCCATTTATTTTGACTAGGCCAAATTCCTTAGCGATCAAATCCATGAACAACTAGTAGGGTTCAGTCAAGGAGAGTTTTCCAATATCCATCCTATCTAGCCTAGTTTCTATTTTATTTTAAGGTAGACATCATACCTAACATTCAAATAAAAAAGTGTGTTGAAGATGGAAGAGCTCTATTTGTAGTGTATTAGATGCCCATCCCTTGAACATCCAATTCATTTAATGAATTTGATAGGGTTATTTTATCCTGTGTTGTTATGCATAAAGGGATAAATTTCTAGGTTGATGAAAATATCTAAATCTCACCTATGCACACTCGGTGTAAAAACTAGACATTGATACTTTGTACCAAAAGGAACCATAATAAGAGTGTATGAATCTATCATAGAGCTATTTTTGTTACTCCATTTTGTCACAGACTATTTTTTTGCTCAAGGGTTTTGCTACCATATGGACCATGCTAATACAAATCTTGGTGGTAGAGCAAACAAACATTCCCTATATTCTTTACCTTTGGGTTATGGGCTAATAAGTTTCAAGCCTCAAATAATGGTTGAGGTGTTCAAGTAGAGGCAACTAAAATAAAGCTTAAAATAGTGATAGATAGGTGGAGCTACAACCTAGAAGGTATTCTAAATACCATCCTTATTGAATTGAACATAAAGCCTCTATATTTGAGCATATCTCAAGGTTAGGGATGAAAAAGATAAAAAATCTAGCAAAAGAAGAGACAACTCAAGAAGAAGTGAATTCAATAGTAGAAGAAGATCATCATCCTCGTTGGAGAAGAATTTGTAAGAAAATATGTGACTATGACCCTAAGAATTATCCAAATCATGTGTAAATAGAAATAACACCCCAATAAATGAAATCTAGAAAAGCAAGAAGTGCATAATAAAAGGAAAAATAGAAAATAAGAAACACATTACACAAGAATTTATCCTAGGAAACCCTTTTGGGAAAAAACCCAACAAGAATATTTTCCTATTGTATAAAATTTACCGTCTCCAATACAATAATATCCTTATCCATGTTTTTCTTGCAATTACATTGCTTGCACATTTTTTCATAATAAATTTCTCATTCAAGTGTTGTTTTATATACCAACAACACAAGAAGGGGAATTACAATACCATGGGCACAAATCCATGGGCCAACTATAAATTAATAAAAAATTGCCCATATGGATCTAAAAAATAGCTTAATAGCCCCTAAAAAAAATCCCAAGTGCTACCAACCCTGGATCCTCAAACAAGGGCTACCACCCTTGTACCCCCACTTGGGACCTGGCCCAACCTCGAACCTTGGTGAGTATAGGAGCAGAGTGTCTAGTCCTCTCAGATTTAACCCCACCCGAATAACATGGAAAATATTCAACACAATTCCAACAATGTGCTTAATGTCAAAAGAAGAAATAAACTGGTACACAAGAAATGGATTGACAAAAAAAACCTAGAATGGTGGATGTGCCATTGTGAAGCTAGCATGAAAGTGTTGGATTTGGTACAAAAAGGATGAAGAGTTTGAAAAATAAAATTGATGAGGAGAATTTGGATGAAGTAAGAACTAATTTTGAGTATCCTCATATTTTAGAAGAATATTATGAAGAAGATATCAAGTTTTTGGAATAGGAAGAGCAAACTTTAGAGGTTACAACTACAGGTAGGTAGTAAGTTTCATCCATGAACATTTTAAATTGGTAGCAAGCTCCATCATCACCTTCATCTAAGGATCAACTCTAGTAAACATATATTTTCGGCATAAAGATAATATAGAAGATGGGCTATGCTAGTGGTGGACTAGGACCAAAAACAACCAAACCACTAAATCCTCCTCAAGCACCACTTGTCAGAGATATACAAGGACTAGGTATTAATGTGCTATAATATTTTAGTATGAAAGTTTTAGTTCCAAAAATTTCAAAGCCTTATGAAAAAAATCATAAAGTAGGTAGCAATACAAAGAGGCTAAGGTATCCTAAGAAGTAAAACTAACCAAGGTGATGACACCCCCATAGGTTAGAAAATAGTAAAAAACCACAACATAAGAGCTAGGTATGCCATATCAATCTCATTCTTCTTCTTATCACTTTTTCTCTCATTTTCTTCATGACATTTTTATTTACCTCATTTTTTTATCTCACTTCTACCACCAGAGGTATCTTCTAGATTTGTTAGATTTACTACAGTAATTCTTATTATTACTTTATTTATGTTGATAGGGTAGTTAGTTAACTACCTAGATTAGTTACGCTATTGTTAGCGTACTAATATTTGGTCTATTTAATTTTTTATTTACAGACCTAAGTTGTTGATTAGATCCTACGTTTACGAGCTAATCTGAGCTCTCACTGTACTATTTAAGCTGGTTCTAATCAATAGAAAGATTGTTCAATTTATTTCACATGGCATCAGAGCCAGAAGGGTGAGAGAGAGAGGAGGCGAACGCTGGTTATTTGCTTGGAGAAAGTTTTTTTGCAGGAAGCAGAAGGCTTCAGTTTTTTTTTTCCAGCGCTGGTCTGGAAAATTTTTATTTCCCAGCGCTGGACTGTGCATTTTTTTTTTGAACGCGCAGTTTAAAAAAAAAAAAACAGACCTGTGCGTGTTTTTCCCAGCGCTGGTCTGGATTTTTTTTCCAAGCACCACCCTCTGCGAGATTTTACAAAAAAAAAAAATTGCGACGTGATTTTTTAAATCATACCGGCCCCCCCCCTCACGATTTTTTTTTTAATCACGCCATGAAACCCCCCCGCCCACCGCGCGTGATTGATTTAAAAAATAAAAAAAATAAAAAATTTTGTGCGGAGTGCACGCCCCCCCGCCGTGATGTGATTTTCATCACGTGCGACGGCCGCGCACTCCCTCCCGCCGCGACGTGGCCCACCCACCCCCCCTCCCCCCTTCCCCTCCCCTACATCGTGCGATGCACCGCATGCGTGATGCATGGCCACAACAGCAGTCGTGGCCAACTACAGCAGCAGCTACCGCGGGCTATCCAACCGCCGACCGCCTGCTGCAGCCGCGGGCTGTCTAGCCGCAGGCTGCCTGTTGCAGCTGTGCACTGCAAACACCGTCGCGACCAATAGCAGAGGAGGGAGCTGCAGCCACCTGGCGGAGGCAGCCACAGAGGGAGCTGGGGCCAGGCAGCTGTGCTCGGGCAATGGGCTGGGGACCCTCCTCAAATAGGAGGGGGTCCCTGATCCTTTCGGATCAGCCCGCTAGTCCACCTGGTGGTGGGCTGTGCGGTAAGACTCAGGGAGCCTACAGGTCGTGGGTTCCAATCCCGCCGACTCCCCCTTGGAGAAAAAAAAGGTAAAAAGAAATTTTTCTAAATTTTTTTTTTTAATTATTATTTTTTTTAGTTAAATTTATTTTTCTATAGTTTTAAAACTATATAAATTAAAATTTGATTTTAATTTATATTTTCATAAGTTTTTTAAAACTATATAAATTAAAATTATTTTTTTTTAACTTTAAAAATATATAATAATTATTAAAAAATGCTTTGTTAAAGATTTTTTTTTTCCAAAAATTACAGGGGGAAAGTGAGTAAATTTTTTGAAAAGCAATTTTGGCATTATTGTAAAGGTGCATTTTCGGATTTTCCCGACACCTAGTGGGTTATTTCTATGGGCACTTTTATGTTGTATGTTGCATATTTCATTTTTTGCACTATAACATTAAAAGTTAAAATGAAATTCACTCCTAAGTCCCCGAAATAATTAAAACCCATCCGTGCAATTTATTGCACTATAGCATTCTATATTTGTGATACCTCTAGCTAGCACTTATAAGTAAAGCTATCGTGATTGCACTACTGTATCCGTCGCCTAATATAGCTACTACAACGACGTCTGAGCTTGTTCTCTATAAATCGTCGGGGAGAGATAAGTTTGCCATTTTGTATTTTTTTACTCCATCCACTACCCTAATAGTTCTTGTGTTTAGGCATAAATCCTGATGAAAGTTTTGAAATCCAAAGTGTTTAGGGGAAATTACGCCCCACGCATGAGGATTGTAGACTTTCTATGGTAGGTGCCATCAACAAGACTATTCCTTTTCAGTACTGCTTAAGTTCCACGTATCGTATGATCTCTAAAAATTACCTATAGTTTCCCTCACGTAAGGGCGGGTGATTTTTTTTTATCTTTCTAAATACCTATAGTTTCCCTCACGTAAGGGCGGGTATTTTGTACGGTATATTGGCCTAGCAAAAGGTATATCAAAAGGGGGACCAATTGGAGTTATAAGGAACCTTCACCATGTCTGCAAAATTAATGACTGATTCTCATCAGTTGTTGAAAGGTCCTAATTACACACCATGGAAAAACAAGATGAAGGCTATCCTAGTCGTGGATGACTTATGGGATGTTGTATCTGTAACAACAACAAGACCTTCATCTATCGCTGGTGCTACAACTCCATCTATCGCTCAAAGAGACTTTGACAAGCTAGACAACAAAGCAAAGGTGCTCATTTTGCTTGTTGTGGTCGATGAAGTTCAGCCCCATATTGTTGACTGTGAAAATAGTAAAGAGGCATGGGATGCCCTTAAAACTATCTATGAGAGAAAGAATGATTCCACTATTCTATTTCTTCAATCTCAATTACACAGTCTAAGCATGAAGTAGGGGGAGACAGTTGAATTTTTTCTTTGCAGAGTGTCAGAATTGAAAGCAAAGTTGAATTCTTTAGGAGAACCAGTTGAAGATAAGCTCCTTACCTCCATTGTATTGAGAGCTTTACCTGATTCTTATCAGGTGTTGATTACTTCCCTTCAGGTGTCACAACGGAAAGTTACTTTTGTAGAATTGGTTAATATGCTTCAATAGGAGGAGGCACACCAACTACAGCAAGATGATTCTTCTAACACTGCCCTCTACATCAACAAGAAAGGGCAGAACCAAAGGAAGGGTAATTTTCAGAAGGGAGGGAATTCACAGAAGGATTCAAAAGGGAAACAAACTCAACAACCTCAACAAAAAAAGTGCTATTGTAAGATCTGTGACAAAGAAGGTCATGATACAAACAGATGTTAGCATAAGAATAAACAATCAAAACAGAAATGCCGAAACAAACCACAAAAGAATAAGCAACAAGTGAATGTTGTTGTTGAAGAATCTGACATGGATTCTGAGAGAGCCCACAAAGTTATCATGACTACCATAGTGTCCAAGTAGAGGGATCCTATCTGGTATGTTATTCTGGAGCCAGTAAGCACATGACTGGTGACAAATCATGGTTTGAGTCTTTTGAGGCCAAAGAGGGCAAGCCTGTCACTATTTTTGATGATAAAACCTACAAGGTTCAGGGAGAAGGTACTATTTCAGTCACTCTTCCTGATGGCAAGTGTCAGATTGACAAAGTTCTCTATGTTCTAGGATTGGCAAACAATTTGTTGTCAGTCACACAGATTCTGGATAAAGATATGGTTGTGCACTTTAGTGTTGAGGGAGGCAAGAAGTGTTGTTCTATTACCAGGAGGGGTAAGAACATTGCCACTGCTTCATATAAGCATGGATTATTTGCCTTAGATGCTATCTCTACTCCACATGTTGCCATGATAGTCTCTACAAAGGAGGTAACTTCCCTATGGCACAAGAGATATGGACATTTGAGTTCTGGTTACTTACTTGAGTTAAGTAAATATGAAATGGTAAAAGGTCTTCCTTCCCTTTCTACCACTTTACCAGTTTTGCTCTGATCGCTAGGAGAAAGCAAAGATAGAGTGCCATTTGAAAGAAGCTCTACAAGAGCAAAGAAACATCTGGAGTTGATTCACATCGATCTGTGCAGTCCCTTAACTCCCAACACTTGTGGGGGTAAGAGGTATTTTTAGTTATTCGTAGATGATTACTCACGAAAGATGTGGGTATTATTTCTTCAACTGAAATCTGAAGCATTTGGCTTCTTTCAACAATTCAAGAAATCTGTTGAAAAGGAGTCAGGGACTTCTATAAAGACCCTCCACTTAGATCGAGGGGGGGAGTTCACCTCTAAATAATTCTCTAAGTTCTTGAAAGAAAATGGGATCACACGACAGTTAACTACTACTTATACTCAGCAAAATGGAGTTGCTGAAAGGAGGAATCGTTCCATCATGGAAATGGTTCATTGCATGCTCACAGGAGTTAGGATTGAGCAACTATATTGGGCAAAAGCTATCACCACAATAGTATATCTGTTGAATAGGGCACCCACAAATGCCCTACAAGGAATGACTCCATAGGAAGCATGGAGTGGTAGGAAACCCTTCATTTCTCATCTACGCATTTTTGGATGTAAAGCTTTCAAGCACATACCAAAATAGAAAAGGAAGAAGCTAGATGTGAAGACACTGAAGTGTATTATTCTTGGGTATGATGAGCACTCTAAGGGTTATCATTTGATTGATCCCTTAACCAAGAAGATACACATCGAGAGAGATGTAGTTTTTGATGAGGCTTTCACATCGAACCCACATCGGATGTATACCTAGACCTTGTGGAACCTAAGGTTGATAAATCTCCTTCCTCAAAAGTTGGAGGTCCGTCTTCATCTTCTTCAACACCTCAGAAGAAGAATCCAAAGTGGTATACAAATACAATCAAAGACTCTAAGCTATACACTCCACCAGATTTGACATTGGATAGGCCTCGTACTCGCAGCATGGCTCGACAGGAGAAAGCCGCAACGAGAGAATACTGGGGTTGATGAGTTGTGTCAATATTTTGAGGAACTTTATGTAGATCCAGAGAGAGATACAGAAGATATGGATATTGATAGTGACAGGGTATTTATGTCTTCCATAGATGATCTTGAACCCGCATCAGTGCAATTTGCTCTTGGAGAGCCTCAGTGGAAGGTCGCTATGGATGCAGAGTATAAGTCTTTGATGAAAAACAAAACTTGGAAGCTTATCGATCTGCCATACGGAAAGAAGCCCATAGGCTACAAATGGGTGTATAAAGTGAAGTATAAGGTAGATGGTATAATAGATAAGCATAAGGCCTGACTTGTTGCAAAGTGCTATGCTCAAAGAGAAGGCATTGACTATGAGGAAATTTTTGCACCTACTGCTCGGATGACAACCATTCGAGTTATTTGTGCTATGGCAGCATAATATGGGTGGAAAGTACACCAAATGGATGTCAAGAGTGCTTTTATAAATGGTGATCTCCAAGAAGAAGTATACATGACTCAACTGGAAGGATTTGAAGTGGAAGGCCAACAACAGAAAGTTTGCAGATTGGTAAAATCCTTATATGGTTTGAAACAAGCTCCTCGGGCTTGGTATATAAAAATGGATCATCACCTTTTGCAGCATGGTTTTAAGAGATGTCCGTCAGATGCAAACCTCTATTTTAAGAAATAGGGTTCTGAAATAGTGTTGCTTGTACTCTATGTTGATGATCTGCTCATTACAGGGAGTTCAGAAACAATGATTTCTATTGTCAAAAGAGACTTGTGTCAATATTTTGAGATGTTAGATCTTGAACTTCTCCATTATTGTCTTGGTCTAGAAGTCAGCCAGAAGGAGCACTCCATCAAAGTGTCTCAAAAAAAATATGCCAAGACCCTATTGGAAAAATATCGCATGACTGATTGCAAGCCAATGTCTACTTCGATGGAAACAAGAATTTAGTTATCGCGATATGATGATTCACCTCAGGTAGATGGTACTCTCTATCGCCAGTTGATTGGGAGTCTCATATATCTGACAAACACTAGGCCAGATATCATTTTTGTTGTCAACTATCTTTCGAGGTTCATGAAAGAGCCTAAGACTACACACTGGAAGGCAGCAAAGCACGTTCTTCACTATGTCCATGGTACAATGGAATATGGCCTAGAATATAAGAGGAACAACAAATTCTTCTTACAGGGATACACGGACTCCGACTATGTCGGATCTTATGATGACCGTAAATCAACTTCAGAATATTTGTTTCATCTTGGATCTGGTCCTGTCTCTTGGCACAGCAAGAAGCAACAAGTGGTTGCTATTTCATCAATAGAGGCAGAATATCGTGCCGCACGTGAAGCTGTGTGCGAAGTGATATGGTTGCGTCGCATCCTCACAAGTATGGGTCTTCCATCAAAATATCCAATACACTTGTTCTGCGACAACATGGGTGTTTTGAATCTAATCAAGAATCTAGTACATCATGAAAGAACCAAGCACATTGACACACAATGTCACTTCATTCAAGACAAAGTTCCAAGGCACCGAATTCAGCTTCAGCACATTCCCACCAATGCTCAAGTTGTAGACATTTTCACTAAGGCACTTGCACTATCAAATTTGAATTGTTTCGTAGGTCTCCTTGTATTACCAACTGATGTAATCCTAAAATTAATGTTCCTTCCCCTCCACTCACTTGCCAAGCTCCAGATACCTCTCAAAATTTCTTATCCTCCAAAGCTCTTCAAACCATCTCTCTTACATCTACAATTCCTTCCACATATCCTCACCCTCTCTTGCACTCTTATTTCGCTCATCTATCAGTCTCTACAAAAGTTAATTTTAGCAAGTACAAGCCAATGCTCAACCTTGACTTGCTAAAAATAAGCAAAAGATAGAACCAAACACTACCTTAACAAGAGTATTAAATTAATGGATCCTAAGCAAGGGTAGTATACTTTGACAACCATAAATCCTAATGTGTCTAATTGATGAAGACATCACATGATTACCTAGAATTAGTTTATTTTATAGACCTGTGTTTATATTTTATTTTGCATAATAAATAAATGTGAGCCTTTCTTCTCACATTGGCTTCTAGATAGCTATATTTAGGCTTCTAGATAACTTAAGTTAGTGATTAGTTAGCTTAGGCTTAGTTTGGCTATTAGTTGTTGATTTGTATCTTTTGCCTCTTGTAATTTGGGTATGTAATTGCCTATTTAGACTTGTATCTAAATAAAATTCTTCACTAGAGTTTTTACCCACAACATTGGTATGAGAGCCTAGTTTTGATCACTAGGTTGATTGTAGGCAATGAGAGAATATTTATGCATGTTGAGGAGATGAATGGAAGTTTATCCTCTATATGTTGTGTATGCTAGACTAGTTGAGTTTGTTCTTGCAGTGAAACACCACTTTATATCAATTTTTCCATCTTGTGAGTGCTTGGATGAACTATTGGATATCAAATAGCCCTTGTTTAGCTTTAGTTTGTTGAATTATTTGTTGCTATTTTAAGCCATGTACTTATCAATATTTGATCAATCTTTTGTCATATTCAACAACATTGGCTTAAACTCATCGATCGACTAATTGGGGCCACTAGCATCATTTAATGACCAAATATTGTTGCCATAAAGCAATGTACACCTCTTATCGATGATGATATGAATGTAAGGTGAAGTTTTTAGGGCCTAAATTAGCTGATATTGCTAACATCAAGCAACCATAGTCAAATTTCAACCCTCATCCAATTGCATGTTGGAGGTGATATTTCAAACATAGTGTGAGCAAAGAATTTGGTTGTTTACCACACAGTTTTTATTGATAAAAAACTTATAAAAATCCCATCTATTCTTGTTGTGGAAGAGAATCACAAACATGGCAATAATAATAATATACTAGATCAATGCAGACCACAAGAAACAATGAAGTATCTCACTCAATGGGCCATTAATCCTACGTGTGATGTGAGATCGACATAGCAGACTTTCGAGAATGAACATCTCCATATTCAGATAAACAAAGTTTTAAAACCATGAAAGCATCTCGGATGCCATCAAGAGGCATCATTTGGTGTAATATTATTGAAGATATGTGTACACACTATGAAGAGGGTGAACAGAGTTGGCTATATTTCTTCTTCTATTTTTGCAATCGGTGCTTCGGGCCACTTTGCTGGTGATAAAGCACAAGAGACATTACGTGTCTAAAATTTTCCCAAGAAATTGAGCATAGTAAGCTCAAGCAACGTTGTTTAACTTACCCCGATGATCATTATTTCATTTTATGAAAACTCGGTTTTACCTAGTAGTAGACCCATTCTACGTATGTCACGGCCCTTGTTTTTCTTAGCAATAATATAACTATTGAATGTTTTATGTCGTCTATCGTAAATCAAAGATATTCATCCAACACTATTTTAGGCGAATGATAAAGCATTGCACTATTTGGAGGACCTTTCAATTAAACTGTTTCATCCATCCTTGACCTTTTCACAACCTTGTTGGTTGATACCTATATTTCTTTGATATATAACTAGAGTGACCCATCTGATTGATAGATGCAATGGCTATATATTGTTTGCTTATTTTCAGGCCAAGTGGTGCTTGCTTCCATCAGAGGCATCTTGTTATTGTGGGCTAATAATCCCACATTATCAGTGTGGGAGGAAATTTTCCCTTTAAAATGCTTTGTAGTGGTTAAAATAGATAGTCAGCTTGTGGTGGCTATCAATCGCATCATTGCATGTGCGTATTGCTTGCATTGGTATTTTAGGTTATTCCTCTTAGATGGCAACACTTGTTCAATTGAATCTATTCTACTACATTGATTGACCTCTAATTGAATGTGTTGACTTTAGTTGACCTTAGATTGAACGTGTTGAATTTTACCAACTACACACATCGTGGCTGTTGACCCTTGTCATCGGTCAAAAAACATATTTTTAAGGGGAATAACTTTATTTAGAATTAATTAATTATTTTATTTGTGCTAAAATAACAAAGTTTATATTTTTTCTCAATTGGTAAACCTTGTAGAAGTTCAACTTGCTTCCTCTAGCATAATTTTTTACTCTTCTCACCATAGACATCCCTTTTTTGTAAAAGATATTTCTTTTGTATGTTATTTGCAAAAAAACTATTTGTTGTGCAAGCTTGAAAAGCTAAAAAGCTACTATAATTGCCTAAGAAAGGAAAAAAATTGTGAAGCCTTTTGGCTATTATAAGTGCTTGAAATTTTATCATTATTGTAATTGCCTCACAAGGTAAACTTATATCATTTCATTACCTCATGATTTGGTAGCCACTCCTAGCTTATACCCATTCCCAAATGGCATCTAATATCGTTGAACAAGTGACTACTTGGCATAAATAGTGGATCAATCAGCCACTAAAGTCCAAGATATAACTATCCAAGGTACTCTTGATGTTAAGATCTACCATAATGATCTTAGGACTAAAGCCAAATGTGAAGTGAAAATATTTGATGGATCTCGGGATCCAGATGTCCTTAATAGTTGGATCATGGACATGGAGACATGGTTCTCCTATATAGAGGTTGAAAATAGAGAGAAGGTTCCCTTTGCAAAGCTTAAGTTGACAAGTTTAGCCAAACTTGTCATAATGGAAAGACAAGAGGGCCAAAACCCCATCACCAATTAGGATGGTTTGGTTCAAGCCTTGAAGGATACATTTTATCCTTTGGATTATGAACATGACCTCATGGTCAAATGGTATAGGTTGAGACAAACCTATAATATACTTGCTCAAGATTATGTCTTTCACTTCAATCACTTGAGAATATTGCTTCGATTAATGGATCACAAACCAATTTGATTACCAAATCCATAGTTGATAGGTTCAATTTGCCAATAGAATCTCATCCTCGTCCATATTCACTTGGATAGAAGGATATGGGTTTTGTCTCTTCAATCACAAAATATTATCCTTTGCTTTGGGTCCCTGCTATGTGGATTGAGTCATTTGTGATGTGACTCCGATGGACTATTGTGGACTCATTCTTGGTTAGACCTATTAATACGATAAGTAGGCTCAATATGATGCATATTACCAAACCTACACAATGCATCATAGGAATAAGTGTTAGGACCCCATCCTAACATTATTTTTGTAATTCTCATTTGATTATGTAATGACCCACGTCCAACATGGGCAACCCCTTATAATATTATTTTGTAATAGCATGTGGCAAGTAAGATGCCTAGACAAGTGAGGCTATTTCATGTAACCGTTATAAAGAATGTAACCGATGTTTGGTAGAAGATTCTAGCTCGAGTGACATTTTGTATTTAATTCAAATCTTGAGCTTAGGGTTAGAGTTGCATAAAGATTTTCTTTAAAAGGCATTGATCCATTTACGAATGTATCTTTTTGCAAGTTAATGAAATATTGAAGGAGGTTTTCCCCTTGAAGAGGCCTATGATACTGAGTTATTTTGTGAGATTGTTTCAATTCTACAATTACTTTTTGCATAGTGTTATTTTATTATTTGATGAATTTTTATTTATTTATAGAATTTTATGTGAGTTTATTTTAATAGTAGGTTCCTAACAAGTGGTGTAAGAGCGCCTTCCAAGGTCAAGTTCTGCTACGACTACGATAATTATTACCCATCCATTCCAAATATTAGGTATATATATATTTTTATCCTTTATTTAAAAATAAAAATAAAACAACAAAAACCAGCAAAAAATAGTCCTTTCTTTTTATACAGTAGTTGAGTAGGTTAGAAACCCTGTGCCAAGGGTTTTAAAATATCAGAGAGGATTTGTTGTAATTGACTAAGCTATATAGCCCATAAAGCATCTAAGCTATATAGCCCATAGAGAGGATTTGTTGTAATTGACTAAGCTATATAGCCCATAAAGCATCTAGTGAAGTTAGGAGAGATTAGGCTCCAATAACCATGCCTCAAACAACACCCACACATGGAATCGAGATCCCATGTATCTTTAGGTATTTAGGGAGACCATTTAGTATTAAATAAAATTTTATCTATTAGGAAGCTTTTTGGCCTTGTATTATCAATAGTACATTCGACACAACATCCTAAAAGATTACCCTTTCATACTGTCAGAGAGGTAGATAGTGTGATCAAGGGTATGTGTGGAATCCTCCTTGGATAGTGACCTAAAATATTGGTCTAAGCACTATTGTTCATCACTACGGTATAATAGAGGGTCTATGGGTATTACATACTCCTTTGCCTAGCGTACCTTGGTTCTGTCAAAAAGTTCAACCTACAAAAATAAAGCCTTCTTGTTTTGCTAAACCTATAATTTTTTTCCCATAAAATTAAGCATATGGAGGAGACTTCATTATCACCAAAAGTATATATGCACCAAAAATTTAGGGTAGAGTCTGCAAGTATCTGTGAGAGTCAGGAAATATTTTAGTAACAGTCAAGTCAATAGTGGCAGTAATAGTCGGGTTGACAATGGCAGTAATAGTCAGTAATTACAGGATGGTTAGTGATAAAAATAGAATAGATAGTTTCAATAACCACATAGTACAAATAATCCTAGATTCAATGGTCATACAAGTGATAGGATAATATTAAGAGTAGTTAGTAGTTTGAATAGACAGGGTAGAGTCAGTTGATATAGTACTCAACTTTTGAACCCAACCTCCAAAGGAAAAAATGACATCACCAGTATTGTGGGATATAGCTCATTGTGACCATATTTTCAAGTTGATAATTTTAATATATAGCACCCAAGCACTTTTTTGGACTTGTTACTAAAAATAGTAACCCTAAAATCACATTTCTATTTTTAGTAAGTCACTAGTAGTCATTCAAATCACACCAAAATGGCTACTGGTACTCGTGGACACCAAAAAGAGATGGAATAAAACACCTCAATGTTGGAGACCATCACCAAACAACTTAGGGTTATTCTCCAAGATAATCAAACAATACGGGAGGACATCCAACATTTTAGAAGTGAATACATTACCTCCAAAATCGAAATTCAAGAACAAATTCTAGAGTTTGAGTCAACTTCAAGGCTGTCCACAAGTATTTGAGTATCAGGATACTAAAAAATCAGGGCAAGGAAAATGACTCTATAAGGAAAAGGAAGGTTTTCACACTAATTTTGACCATGATACTACCTTCAATATGCCTAAATTAGACTTTTCTAAGTTCAATGGGAAAGATGCGGATGGGTGGTTATGTCGTGTTGATCAATTTTTCCAACTCCACAATGTCCCTAAATATTACTGGGTCAAGATGGCTTATTTCAGTCTTGAATTAGAAGCTTTACAATGGTACCAATGGTTCCAACACATCATTACTGATCCTTCTTGGGAAGTTTTTGAATCACAACTACTCACTCACTTTGGCCCTAGTGAGTATGATGATTTTCAAGGAGCACTAACCAAGCTGAGACAAAATTCTATAGTTTGAGACTACCAAACCTAATTTGAAAAATTGTCTAACATGACCAAAGGATTGAATGAATATTTTTTATGAGTTGTTTCATCAGTGCCTTAAAGGATGATCTCTAGATCGATATCGAGATGTTCAAACCCCAAACAATGATGCAAGCTATAAGCTTGGAATGGTTGGCCGAATCCAAATTATTAGCTCAAAGGATGACATCTAAATTTTTACAAACTAAACCCTCATTTCCTCCCAAGTTCCCAACTCATAATTAAAAAAAAATCATTTCCCACAAACACTTGACTATAGAAGAAATTGATGCTCGATGCGCTCAAGGGTTGTACTATAATTGTGATAAAAAATATGTTCAAGGGCATGTGTGCTCAAAATAAGTTGTTCCTCATACATGTCAAGGACCCTATCAATAATGACCAAAGTGATGATGAAATAGAACCAGTAGAAGACCAACCCCAAAGTGAGGAAGAAATACAGGGGAAACCACAAGCATAAATTTTTGTCCATTCTCTTGCCAGGATTACTACACCACAAACCATGAAATTTGTGGATTTTTTCAAGGGCCAATGTCTCACAATCCTTATTGATTCGGGTAATAGACACAACTTCATTGATTCCCAAATCGCCAAGTAGGCCAATTTTTACATACACACATGTAACTCCTTTGAGATTATGGTGGCAAATGGAGGGAGTCTACATTTCAAGGGTAAATTTCATAATGCTAAAGTGAAAATAGGGGATTATGAGCTCAAAATTGATATGTTCACTCTATAATTAGGGGGTTTTGATATTGTATTGGGAGCTCAGTGCTTAGGGACATTGGGAACCATCTCATGGAATTTTGTAGAGATATGAATGTAGTTTTCACAGAATGGATAGTCTTACACTCTTTAAGGTTCAAAAGTATTACCTTCTCAGATTATCAACTCAAATAGTATGGAGAAGTTAAAAAATATTCTCATGGGATAATCACATAGATATTTGCAATCGAACCACCTACTACATAAATGGACCAAATTTTGCAAGATTTATAGCTTGTTTTAACAAAGCACAATGTAGTTTTTATTGAACCATTAGACTTTCCACCACGTAACTCCCATGACCATGCCATTCCATTGGTATGTGGTAGTGTACCATATAACATTAGGTTATACTGATACCCTCATGCCCTTAATTCAGATATAGAGAAATTAGTGTAGGAATTGTTAAAAGTTAGAGTCATTCGCCCAAGTAACAACCCTTACTCTTCTTTTGTATTATTAGTGTGAAAGAAATATGGGTCATGGTGATTATGTATCAATTTTTGTGAGCTCAATAAGCTCACAATTAAGGATAATTTTTCTATTCCTATGGTGGATGAATTACTGGATGAGCTGCATGGGACTATGTTTTTCTCCAAATTAGATCTTTGCTTCGAGTACCATCAGATCAGGCTCAAGGATGAAGATATTTCCAAGACCACATTTTGTACTCATGAGGGTCATTATAAATTCTTGGTGATGCCATTTGGCTTGACCAATGCACCTTCCACATTTAAAAGCCTCATGAACAACATTTTTCATCCATTTATTTGTAAATTCATTCTAGTTTTATTTTATGCCATTTTAGTTTATAGTCACTTTTGGGAAGAGCACCTCTCCCATGTGGATCAGACTTTACAACTTTTGGTACAACATCAACTTGATTCTAAGTAGTCCAAGTGTTCTTTTTAGTTAACGAAAGTGGAATATTTGGGACACATTGTCACCAAAGATGGAGTTAAAGTTGACCCTAGGAATATTCAGGTGGGTCAAGAGTGGTTGAAACCTCACACTTTAAAAGGTCTTCATGGATTTTTTGGGCTTACAGACTATTACCATAAATTTATCCACAATTATGGAAACATTATCACTCTCTTAACATCCATGTTAAAAAAAAGATTCTTTTACTTAGACTAGTCCAACTGAACATGATTTCCTAGAGTTGAAGCACGCTATGACAACCACTCCGATCTTAGAAATGCCTATTTTTTCTAAGCCTTTTGTAACTGAAAATGATGCTTTAGGCAATGGTATTGGCATGATGTTGATGCAGGAAGGACACCCCTTGGATTTCATGTAAAGTGCTTTTCAATCACCATCTAGGTGTAGACACCTAAAACATGTCATGTTTAGGAGACTACTCATATGGGCACCTTTGCAGACCATATGAATGACCTTGGACCCTCCCAAGGCTAAGAAGTGATTCTAATCACTCATTTTAGGCATCCTAGGCCTATTCAACCTTAGCCATTGATGACATCAATAGCTAAGATCTCAGCCATGGTTGACAATCATGGCTAGGGTCCTAGCCACATTGAGCAACAATGGCTAGCCCTATAACAAACTCGAGCTACTAGAGCCGAGTAAAATTGGTTGTAACGACCAAGTTGCAATTGATCTCAAGCGGTTTTGGGTGAGGAAGCTTCTGGATGTTTCCTCCCAACTGCCTAGGCCAACAACTTCTTGATCTTGGCTTCCTTGAGAAGCCAAGATTGGGATTTGAGGAGTCTATTTATAGACCCCTCAAAGAGGCAATTAAGATCCGAATTTCATTGTAGCGAAGCCCTACCGAATTGGAGAGCCAATTGCAACCTTTGAAGAGTATGGAGATGCTGCCCAATTCTAGTTTGACACCTACCTTTGCAACAATGGAGCTTCCAAAGGATTGAGAAGCAAACCTTACCATTCCACACCAATCCAACATGAATTCAAGTGAAATCAACCACAAATCTATGTTCAGACATGAAGGCGACCCTTGACCATCAATCACATGGAGGATTTGAGCATCTCTCAACCCTGGTTTCAAGAGAAAAGATACTTTTCCCATGGTCGCTATTGTCAATAATGGCCCATAGGCTTAGCTGCGGCTATCAACCATGGCTAATAGAGTTGGCTACTTTGAGCACCCATGGCTAGGGTTTGATGCCCTCATTTCTCTGTTTTAGCCGTAGATTCACTTTTCTTAACATGCATTTAGGTTAATCTAGCATAGATTAATCATATTTCAGGCATTTCTATGGTTAATTAGTAGCATCATAGGTAGCTTTACCTTCATTTATGTCATACATGCTTTCTTTCATAAGCTTTCATAGATTAACTTCTTTTATGCTTAATACTTCAGATTACATGCAATATTAGCTTTCTATACATGTTTCAAGCCATGCTTTGTGCTTATTTGTCAATATCTTAAGCATATTTACACATATTCATGTTTTCTTTACATGTTTACTTCATTTCTTGCATTTCTTGGACAATAGCCTCATCATGAGAGGTTTCATATGCTTTTGATGTGTTTTGTTGTTTCTTTTATGCAGGTGACAGATCCTTCCAAGATTCAAAGCACTATTCAAGATCATTCCTCTTGACAATGGAGAAGGAGGCATCCTAGTAAGCCCTCATGCAAAGTTGGTGGAGACCTAAAGAGCATTTAGAGTATATCACCCCCATTTAGGGGATCAAAACAATTGTATACATGTATCAAATTTGGTATCCCTAAGAGGGATGGATATGTAACCAATTTTCACCATTGATTAATACAAAGGAGGCATTCTTTATTGCAAATTTGGTTTCATACATGTTCTTTGTTTCAATTTGATTATCATGTTGCAATTAGTGTAGATATACGCTCTTTAAGCCTTTCTACAATGGCGATCATGGTGGAAACCCCACATTTTTCATTGCTTTTGCTGATTTTCTATTTTTTGTGTGCAGGTACCAGCCACGTTTGAAAGCAATGGTGCATAGTATCAATCACGGTTAACATAAGTGGCTAGCATCCTAGCCGTACTGAGCAACAATGACTAGCAGAAAACTAATCAAAGATAGTAAGCAACATGTCTCTTCATTGGATGAGGATTTCCAGGTAGGTGTCCTCTTCTGTGTTTTTCATTTTTCTATGTTTTTCTCTGCATTCTAGGCTTTAATTAGGCCACATAGAAAATTTATAAGGGAAAATACATGGAAAAATTTTATTTGCTACTAGTCACTACTAGCAACAACGACCAACTCTATTAGCTATTGTTGTCTCCAACGACTAAGATTTCTAGCTACTTTTCTATCTAGCGACCGAGACTATTGCTCGCTTTACAGAACAATGACTACTGTTAAATTGTGTGTTAGGGTTTTGCTTGCTTGGGGCCTATCCAAAGGCCAATATCATCTTAATTTTGCATGTGCATTCTCTGAAAGCAAAGAGCATCTAGCCTTGCATCTTTTTGAAAGTAAAACATTATTTTCTAGGCATGTAGGAAAAGAATCATGAGTGCTTTTTGATGCATATTTCATTTATGCAAAATTAAAAAGAACCCACACACACCACGATTCAAAGTGAACATCAGCGACGTTGGGCTCTCACATCCAACCCATTGATCGAGACCAACAATGGAAGTCATTACCACTCGGTTGGCTCATCTGACATTGTACTATCGAGACCCAACCATGGCCAAGGCCGATTCAAGAACTATCCTATCCATGGAAAATAGCATGCATTCCTCTTCGGAGGGGTGTATCACTGACCACGATGTGTTGGGTGAGAATCGATAGTACCTATGCTCCTTGTTCGATTATGGATTTCATCTCCATATCTCGGGGGATAGACTACCTGGATGTCATTATCGAGTTATGTCATTGTGAGTATATAGGTGAAAACCTTTAAACTATCTAAGAATATCATCAACAAATTGCAAAACATGATGAGATTTAGATTATATACTCAACAAATCAAAATACACTAAATAGTTTTAGGATACACAAAGAATTTTTAAATGAGATAAACATTTTTGTATACTTTGTATTCTCTAAAACTTACATACGAGATAAGTTCACAAATCATGGTTAACACACGGAGAGGCCACCCTCGACACATAATCGAGGTGGAAACCGAAGCTCCAAACCACACACAAAATAATGAGCTTGAACCTCCTACATAGAATGCTTTCAAATGACGTTCAGCTAGTATCAGAGGTGATAACTCGACACATGGGGGTTCTCATCAGAATACCCTAGTTAGAGGATGTAATACACACTCCTCTCATGATAGAACTGAGGGTGGCTCAAGGCCCCCATCATCACATGATAGGCATAGAGAAGATCCACCCAATCAGGGGTAAGAGGATAGGGCTACATCATAATATAGACCCTTAAGGACTCCAAATCATAATGAACCTAGAAGGTTCACAATAGATCTCACCACTATTGGAGTCAATGGTACACCTCCTAATGAACCTTGGAAGACTAGTCAACTCAATGGACTAGACCAAGTGTTAGGAAGACTAGGGTATAGGACCTCTACTGCTCACTCTCACTCTGAGAGCACATGTAGTGAGGACATATAGAGGCATACCCATGAACAAGGAGAATGTTCAAAGTGCTCCCATAGTGCACGCACCCCATCTACACATGCGGGCATAGAGCACAGACAACAACACAACACAAATGCCATCTTCATAGATAAGGGCAAGAGTGTAGCAGATAAGTCTATTGGGGCCCATACTCATAAGGCCCCTCATATAGAGCTACAAATTTAAAGGCCTTACATAGTCGATCTTGTAGATCGATCACATAGGTTGGCTTCAGAACAAAGATAATGCATATTCCAAGATCAGTTGGAAGATGTGTGTGTAGAGCGTGAGCACCTCGAGCATGAGGACTCTCAACATCAAATGTTGCTTTGACAATGTTTATATGAGTAGTACCTATGAGAACAATGCATCCTTGATCAGAAGGAGTATGAAGAGAGAGAGGATAGACTAGCTCAAGCTAATATACCTCCTCGTAGTGAGTATAGGGAGTAGTGCCATAGACATGCTGCATCACAACCAAAATTGTACCCTAGATAAATTGAAAATTGTACTCGACATATTCCCCAGGTACTCCAAGGGAACAATAGTGCCAAGTGCTAGAACAACCTAGGTGTAGTTAGTATGAAGAATCAGAGGGGGATGAGCAAGATCAATAATATCTTGAGCCCTCCTCTATAGATGTGGATGATGAGCACAATCATCCACCTCGGTCTAAAAGGAATCTACCTTCGCTAGCTCCATAGATATCTCTTAGAGAAGAGGAAATATTATCCTCTCAAGTGTACAGAGCCCTTGCTGAAAATGTTAAAGCTATTGAGAAATAGGGGATGACTTATCAAAAGCCTACCCTAAAAAAATTCACAATGAGCCTCTGTGTCCCTCGGTTCCTAGTTCGGCATATCTCGATCATTTTGAGATGCCTAAGCTAGACAAATTTTAGGGCGATGATGATGCACAAGAGCATGTGACTAGCTTTATGAATCTATGTTTCCAGATTCAAAATAATGATGCCTTATTACTAAGAAATTTTGTGATAACCCTTTTAGGCCTAGCCTTGGAATGGTTTAATCAATTGAAGAGGTATAGCATCACCAACTTTGAATAGTTGGTGAATGCATTTCTTGAATGCTTCTCTTTTGGCATCAAGAAGAAGACCAATTTATCTGACTTGGCTACTTTAAAGCAATTTGATGATGAGCTAGTCATGGAATTTGGTAATAGATGGAGGAAATTGATGGCTAAACTTCCCTTCTCCATCCCAACTATAGAGTTGATGTGGATGTTTACTAAGAGCTGCATGAAACACATTTCACTATTATTATAATTGCAACAATACCAAATATTCGAAGAGGCTTTGGTGCAAGCCAAGGTCATAGAGGATATCAAGTTACAAGAAGGTGACTTGAAACTCTAAATAAAAAGGAGTGGAACAATAAGAACATGAAGAATCAGAATCACCAGGCCAAGGTTGTTAAATCTTCAAAAGGGGGATAAGGGCCAACAATCATAAAACTATCAGGCACAACCTCCCCCTATGCAATATAATCAATACAATAAAAAGTAGGGCAAGGACAAAGAATGTCATCCACCTCACCAATTTATGCCATTGTCTGAGACTTTGGCATCAATATTCAATCAATTGTGTGAGGCTAAGGCCTTAACATTACTTAAAGTTCAATTGCTCGATCCTAATCACCCTAAATCGAAAGGATATAGGGAAGATCATTACTACCCATACCATAGACAAAAGGGGTATGATATCGAAGTGTGCCATAGTTTCAAACATGTGGTACAAAATATGATTGATAGGAATGAGCTGATTATTGATAATCCCTTGGCTCTGGACAACTATAATATGGGAATATTCAAAAATCCCTTACTAAATCATGAGCCATCGAGGAACAATATCGAACAAGTTAATCAAGTGTGGATTGAACTACCTACGCAAGGATTTATCGGTATGGTGAATGTGGTCACTAAAATAGGAGGTACAACCAACTAGATCCTCCTCTAGTACTTATTTGAATTCAAGTTGTGCCTCAGCAAAGGCTAGCATAGAACCCCTTGCTAGGCCCACCAACAAGACCTATGGTGACAATAAGGAATAGACTCATCTAGAGTCTACAAATGGCCTCGGCTAAATTATCAATATATGAGATAATACAATAGTCTCCTAGGCATAGGGAGATGCTAATGGACATCTTAAGGGCCATTGAAGTTCAACCCCAAGATCTTGAAGCTTTCACTAATTTTGTGGGGCATGTGCAGTAGTGCCAGGAACCTGTGATCCAATTCTATGATCATGAAATCAAGATAGTTTCCACTGCTATAGTGGACCCATCACTTCACATCATCATGTGTGTAAACCACACTCCTTTCAAGTGGGTGTTGATTGATATAGGATCATCGATCAACATAATCACCATGAAGGCCTTGGGACATCTAAAATTGCCTAAGTCACATATCGTACCTTCTAATTTTACACTACGAGCTTTCAATGATGCATTGTGCTCGATAGTAGGCACTATAGTCCTTCCTATTTAGGTTGGGCTAAAAACCATCCCTATGATGTGTCACATGCTAGAGGGTGCTATGCAATATAATATTCTCCTAGGTTGACCATGGATAAGGGATATGCAATGCATCCCCTCGATCTTGCACCAATGTATCAAATATGTGCATGAGGGATAAGTGCATGTGGTCCCTTCGGATGAAGAGCCATTTAAGTATGTTAATCAAGTTGACTTGTCAAGAGACTTCATCCTCCCATATACCCATCTAGATATTAGACCTACATCTCCTATCAAACATTCAATGGGTAAGTCAAAGGTAGTGTGTATTGGTCCTTCAACATCGGCACCATGACCAACCTCAAACACAATGACTACTTCTGAGAAGCCTACGACATCGACAAAGCTCAAGAATGATCAGAAGCTAAAGGTAGTGTTGGGTGAAAAAGAGTCTAAGGAAATCCCCAACATAGCAACTATCAAGATCCCAAATCCCATGGAGGAGGGAAACTCACAAAATATAGTCGAGGAGGTACCTCAACCTACCTCACCTGTGTCTTCAACTGCATCATCTACACCGTAGGTGATGATTCACTTAGTCAACCCTAGGTTAGCTGAATACCTAGTGTAGAATGTAACTTTTATACCAATCATAGAATCTACACAGGATATGGGTAGGCCTCAAGCCCATCACTTTCCTTTCGGGATGGTGGTACCACTAGGGGTGCCACCTAATCAGACTAACTTCATCTATGGAGGTTTAGATCAACTTGTAGATCATTCACCCATAGAAGAAGATGATGATGAACCATTCACTATGAATATTCATTATCTTTCAAACCCAGAGTATGCCCTTCATTATTTTGATCATTACCATTGGCATGGTTATAGATTGGGTTTATTTGAACAAGGGTATCGAACTCCGTATCAATCACATTATCAGTTATCATCTGATAGGTTTGGATTGGGTTATGACATAGGAGGTCAGGATGAGTTATTAGCTATATCTCTAGATCACCTGAACCTAAGCATGGGGATGGATGTTGATTGGAACCCCTACCATCCTAACCCTTCACATTCATGAAGGGGTAACTGGTCGATGACCATGGTTGCCATAGAACCACCCTTGGTCTATCATGATAATATTTTGGTGGAGGCTAGTTCAGATGATATTCTAAGAATTGATTGGGTTATCAGAAACCATGAATATGTCAATGACATTGGAATTGAACCCTAAAGTTTTGGTACAATAATAGAAACTGAATCAGAAGCTACTTCTGAGGAAGGTGAGTCAGAATCCATCTCTGAGAGAGGTGGACTAGAATACAATTCTGAAGAAGATGATGGAGAATATTTCTCAGATGATGAGGAATATGAGGATGAAATAGATATGGCTTATCTAGGGCCTCGACATCTCCATCATCTTAGGGAACCTATGGACATGGAACCAATTTATCATGCGGTATTCCTAGGTCCTCCCATCCAAAGAAGGCTAGTGAATCTGGAAGAGATATATCATATGGATTTTCTTGGTCCTTCCAACTTAAGGTAATTGCTTCCCCTTGAGGATCCAATTGTTATGTCTATTCCTAGAGTAGACCCGGTAATCCCCATTCTACCTGAGCCACATCTAGAGTAGGGGGACCAATCTAGAGATAGTGTGTTGCATCCACGTGGTCCTGGAGATTTCTTCCATTCCATCAACATGGTCTCCATTGATTTGACCACTCCACTTCATAATCCATCTGACCCTTCGAAACCTTTGTACCTCAATCCTGAGGCCATTGATTTTGATCATGCCAATTCACCCTTAGAGCCTAAATATTTCTTCCCCAATGAAGAAATGTTGCAACCATTTCATTTTGTACTAGGTTGTGCATATGATGTTTATCATGTTGAGGATAATCCTAATTTAGTGGAACCTTTAAACCCAATAGATGACATCCATTTGATCCCTACACCTCACCAGCTTGAGGAGGGGTCACATATGTCAATAGAGGAAACCTTCAAAGTGGATATCAGTGATGATCCCACCAATCCAAGGAAGGTTAAATTTAGAGAGAGCTTATCTCTTGAGGAGCGTGCCAACCTCATTCCTCTATTGAAAGAGAGACCTGATCTCTTTGCTTGGACCTATAAGGACATGCCAGGTCTGGATCTAAAATTGGTTACTCATAACCTTTCATTGGACCCTACCAAGAAATCAGTCAAGCAAAAACTTAGGAAGATGCATCCAACCATCACTTTGATGGTTAAATATGAACTACAAAAATTGTTGGATGTAGAGTTCATAATTCCCATCGACTATCCAGAATGGGTATCAAACATGGTACCCATAGGAAAACCTGATGGAAGAATCCACATCTGTATGGATTTTAGAGACCTCAATAAGGCAACACCCAAGGATTCATTTTCATTGCCTAATATCGATGCTCTTGTAGATGCAACTGTAGGTCATGAAATGCTTTCTCTCATGGATGGTTTTTTTGGTTACAACCAGATTCAGATTAAACTAGAATATCAACACAAAACTACTTTCACCACTCCATGGGGAATATTTTGCTATAAAGTTATGCCATTTGGCCTCAAAAATGTTGGTGCCACATATCAACGGGCTATGACATATATTTTTCATGACTATATGCATAATATATTAGAATATTATATCGATGACTTACTGGCCAAGTCATTGTTGTGTGAAGAGCACATCGAGGTTCTAAGGAAAGTCTTTGATCACCTGATAGAGCATAATGTTAGGTTGAACCCCAAGAAATGCATCTTTGGTGTAACTTCAGGTAAACTCTTGGGATTCATCATTTCTAAATGAGGGATCAAAGTTGACCTAATGAAGGTCAAGGCTATACTAGAAATGTGTCCCCCCACAAACATCAAGGAATTAAGAAGCCTACAGGGCAAGGTAGCATCCATAAAGTGCTTCATCACGTAGTTATCGGATAAATATCGACCCATGAATCGACTGCTACACAAGGGGGTCCCATTCAACTGGGATGAGGATTATCAAAAAGCCTTCATTGAGATCAAATAATATCTAGCATCACCACTAGTATTAGCTCCACCTAGACCAGATGTGCCATTCTTGCTGTATATATCTACCATAAACTTTGCATTGGGAACCATGCTAGCCCAAAAGAACATGCAAAACAAAGAGTAGGTGATATATTATATCAGTCAAACCCTGGTCAGTTATGAGCTATGATATGCATATGTAGAAAAGTTGTGCTTAGCAGTGGTCTTTGCGATGAAGAAGTTGCACCACTATATGTTGAGCCATACGACATATGTAGTATCAAAACAAAATCCTTTGTAGTATATGATGAGCAAGACATATCATAATACACGTACTACAAAGTGGATCATGCTATTGATAGAATTCGACCTAGAATTCATCAGTCAAAATTCTATCAAGGGATAAGTCATAGCAGATCAACTGGTAGAGGCTCCTCTTCAGGATCATAGGCCTCTCATCATAGAGCTTCCTGATGATGCAGTCTTTGCATTATCGGAGTCACCTAAACCCAAAGAACTAGATAATCAAGCCGACATGTCTTTGTTCTTTGATGGTTCCAAATGCGAGCAAGGGGGTGGTGCAAGGATTATGTTTTTCATGCCACAAGGTGCTCCAATGCCCTTGTCATTTAAACTCAATTTCCCTTGCACCAATAACAATGTTGAATATGAGGCCCTAATCTTGGGTCTCCAAACAATGCTCACCATGAATATTAGAAGGTTAAATATCTTTGGTGACTCCTTGCTCATTGTTAATCAAGTTAAGGGGATCTATCAGTGTAGATGTCCCATATTGAAAGCATATAAAGAACTTGTGGACACTTACCTAGCCCAACTAGAATGGTATGACATTAAGGCAATCCCTCGAATATCCAATAGATTTGTAGACACCATGGCATCTTTGGGATCCTTAATCCCTCAGAATCCATCTACTGACTTCACTACCATCCAAGTGAAAATGCTATCACAATCTATGATATGATGTGAGGCACAAAATAATCAAGAATCAGTCCACATGATTTAGATAGAACCAAACCATGAATGGTTCTATAGAGCTAGAGACTTTTTGAAGAAGGTACCTTGGGGATCTTTGCTTTCGTAGGGTCCTACAGAGAATGGTACCACTATTCTCCATAAGGTTGTTTCCCAATCAGCTTTTGTACAAGTTGAATTGTAGTGGGAACATGTCATTCAGTCAGTTGAAGTTGTTGCTTATCAAGATTGGTTATCATAATTACATGATTTCCTTAAACTTGGAGTAATCCCATAGGGATTATCGCATGCCACAAAAAGAGCATTTAAATAAAAAGTGACTAGATATGTCTTGCTAGGAGATATCTTGTATCATCATAGCTATGATGGAATTCTCCTTCATTGCCTTGAGCTCCAAGAATCATCTTGGGCGATTTCACAAGCTCATGATGGTACATGTGGTGGCCATTTTAGTGGCATGGCCATTATCAAGCGCATCCTTTGAATGGGTTATTATTGGCCCACTATGGAGAAGGATTGCATAGTGTATGTTAGGAAGTGCATCAAATGTTAGCATCATGCTAATCTTATGCACCTACCATCGTAGGCCTTACAACCCATCCAAGCGGCTTGGCCATTTGCTCAGTGGGGTTTTGATCTAATTGGTAAGATCTCTCCCCCATATTTGGGTTGACATACATTTATCATAATGGCCACTGAGTACTTTACCAAATGGGTGGAGGCAATCCCTTTAACTACAATGATAGGAGCATGTATTGTAGAGTTCATACTCCATAATATAATATGTCATTTTGGGATCCCATCCAAGATAATATTGGATAATGGAACTTCATTCAAAAATAAAATTGTAAGGGCTTTAACATCCAAGTATAATATTCAACATAGTTTTGCAACTCCATATTATCCATAAGAAAATGGGCAAGTAGAGGCCTCTAACAAAATAGTGGTAGCAATCTTAAAGAAGATTATTCAAGAAAACCATAAATATTGGCATATTCAGTTACCTCTTGCTTTATGGGCTTATAGAACTAGTATATGGATGCCCACTAGGGCAACCCCATTTTCACTAGTATATGGCATTGAGGCCATCATGCCCTTGGAATTGGAAATTCCAACATTGCACATCACATTGAAAGAGTTCATCGATGATGACACTGCATGGCAAGCTCACCTAGATCAATTGATGCTTCTTGATGAACATCGTGTGAATGCTCTTGAGCATCTCCGAGTTTACCAAGATCACCTAAAATGAGCTTACAATAATAAATTCCACTTGAGAGACTTTAAATTTGGGGATCTTGTGCTAAAAGAGAACCAACAGAACTCAAACCTACCACCGCATCTACGAGACAAATTTATGGCCAATTGGTTAGGTCCATTTATTATCTCAGAGAAGATAGGACCTGGTACTTATCACCTAACATCGCTAGAAGGTGTTGAAGAGCCTGAACCTCTCAACATTCTTCATCTAAAGGTATTTCATACATAAACATTCAAAATTCAAAAACAATTTAAAACACAAAAATCCAAACAAATCAAAAAGCAATAAAATTCAAAAACATTGCAAAACATCAAAAACACAAAAACATTTACATTATGCATTTTCATTTTGCATATGCATTCATTTAATTGCATTGCATTAGGCATGTTCATCCATTGCATTTGCATTAGGATAGGTTGTGTTTACAATCTTACAAATGACACCACGTTTGTATCTTAATCATGCATCTATTCATCATCATCATCATCCATCACCCTTGTGAGTAATTATGTTTTTCAACACAACCCTTCCTGTTGCTATAAGGAATATACTAGGGTTTTTTGGTCATTCAGCCATACCTAGTGATCTTCTCAGATTTTGTAGAAAGCTATATTTGCTTTTGGATATGAGGTCTAGTTTTGATAGCACCTAGCATATGTCAAAATCCCATCACTAATTAAACATTAACAATCCTAGTTTAGACAAGGAAATATGAACACTACAAAGTGGTCCTAGTCACCTTAAGTGAAATGTTTTTACTTGCTCATCTTGTGATGCACATGGTCTAGAGTGTTGATCATTGAAAAAAGGACAAGCTCCCCCTACCCAAATAAATCCCTTGCTTTCATACAAAATAAGCAAAATCCCAAAATCAAAGCAAAATCCCTTGCTAAAAAAAATGTAAAATAAATAGTGATTTTCATCACTAAGCATGAGCAAGTATCCCAATAAATGTGAAGAAAATAAGGGGGTGAAGAGCTTGAATCCCTGGAATGGTCAGTACTCAAAGCCATTGAGTGATCCCCAATACAACAATGGGTTGAATGAATCTCCCTAGCATTGGGGTAGTTCTAAGCAATTTACAAATGAGCTAGCTTTAGGTGGCTTGTATTACCTAGTAGTCTAGTCCAACTACATCCAAACTTAGGATCATGATGAACATTTGGTGATCCTCATTACAACAATGGGCTGAATGAATCCCTCTTAGAAATGAGGTAGTCTTATGTCTCATCTAATATATTCATTTGCACACACAAGGATAATGAATATCTTGGTCTTCATAACAAAATCTTTTATCTTTCAAGAGTCTTGTATAGTCATTATACAACTTTTGATTAATCAACTAGGGTGTTTGAGTCTCATGGAAAACCTCAAAAATCCCTTATAGCAACAAATCATCTCATCAAATCATACACATTTTCTTTATGAAATTTTGTTTATTAAGGGGTGTTCATGAAATAGGATAGATACCGGATAGATATCAACAATGATATTTAGATGACCACTGACTATTTTGTGCATATATTTTAATTTATAGAAGCTTATAAGGAAAACACATACATCTCACATCATCTCATCTCACATATGGATGCTTAAATGATTAATTCTTATGATAAGAGTTACCATTTACATTCATGATTTTTATACATTCTGTGGTGTCATCCATTAGTTTGTAAAACACATATTACATTCATTCCTTATGTTTTAAGTGATTAAAGCATACAAGTTCATTTGCATTAGTTCATTTTCTCATTTAATTAATGCATCACATCACATATCATCTATCATATCATATCACATAGATTAAATGCATAAAAAATTGAAACAAATTAAACATGCATTTAACAATAAGTATTGCATCCATATATGCATCCATCATCATAGTGCATCTATACATGTAGATCATAGCATCTAAGTATACATCTATCATCTAGCTAGTGCATGTCATTAGTACATCACATCCATATAGCATAATCAAAATATCATATAAGAATTGCATCCATGTGCATCACATAAACATAAAATAATAAAATGATACACATAATGAGCCATAATAAATTGGAATATCATATATATGTGTGTAAAGTGTCAATAAGTACATAGAGGTATCAAAATGCTCATAGGCTACAATAGTGTAGGTCCTCAGACCTTACACTCAAAAATGATACAATGATATCATATCATATCATGAATGGCCTGCACCCCTTGAGTCACCTCCTCCCTCTGCTCCCTCTCTATGAGGCTACTTAGAGCTAGTGCCTACTGATCTCTCCCGATCAGAGCCCTTGACCTATGATTGGATCACTAGATGACTACCATGACTCATCTCCTACTCTGTGGGATCCCCTCTATGGATCTAGCTAGGTAGTGTCCCCCATAGCCTAACCTTACCCTCTAGCAATGATATATGTAAATTATTTTTTGTATCATCTACTATAATACCTCATAGATGTCTAATATTTGCATCTGCATATAAACTTACTGGTCTCAAAGCTACTGGAGTAGGTGTGGTAGGTTGTAGAGTAGAAGGAACCCCTATCATAACTTTGAGAGTGTCTCTCTCAGTAGTCTTGAGATCTAGCTATGCTTGTAGAAGATCTTATTGTCTAGTGATCTTCTCTATCTCAATGGTGGTTGAGTCAACCTATGCCTAGAGGGTGGTCCTCTCCTCCTCATAGCCCTACCACTATGCTTATCCTACACTCAGTACTATAGCTAGAGAGGTGTCCCTCTCTAGAATCTATCATTGAGATATCTATAGTTGGGTCTATAGACTATGCACCTAGGCTCGTAGTTGTGACACCTCATCATCTAGCTCCTCCTTGCCCTCCTAACCCCACTCACCCTCTATCCTCTAGTACACTCATCACCCATGTGGGTCATCAAATGCTACCTCAGTAGCATCACCATCCCTAGATCTACCTAGAGGACCACCACCCTACCATAGCCTGGTAGTCCACCATGCATCATAATCTAGAGTCATCCTAACATTTGTTGCTCCTGTATCCTCTATGGCATCATCCTCCTCGATCAAAGTTATGATCTATGGCCATGCAAGTTGTATCTCCACCTTAAGGTAGTGGTAGAGGATTGGCTCCTCTGGTATATCCTATTGGATCCTAAACTATCTAGTAACTTAAGAGAAGTGGAAGAACTCCCACACCCTAAGCTTATACCCAATCACCCAATGATCATGCCTAGCCCATCTTAGGTATTGATTGACCTCCTCCCATGTTAGGTAGTCTAGGTAGGGTGCCATATGATCTGATCGCCTGTAGCCCTATCAGTCTATCAATATAATATTATAAATCTCCCATGAGATATCTCTTAACTCTCTATGGCTAATAGACCCCATAGCATTGAGTAGCAGACACTAATGATGTGATACCTAGGGGTAGTCCTCCTAGGTGGTCTATGCTGATGTGCTCCTAGGCCCATATCTATAGGATTAACTACTCCCACTCCCCCCATTATGTGATGTGATAGAGCTCATCATATAGCTGCACTAAGAGGGCACTCCCCCATGCTATGATGAGTGGCTCATCCATGGTGCTCCCAAGTAGATCCTACACTATAGCCAAGAGGTTCCAAGGGAACCTCACTCTTGATGTGTCTAGAAGAAGCACATTATAGATAATGTGCATCAATATGACTTGGTATTATGAGAAGACATCTATCCCTATACTAGCACTCTACCATGCTCTATATCCCCTAGCACCTCCTCGTACCTATCACCAAAAACCCTCTAAAATATGATAGTCTTCACTATGGTAGTTGAAGAGGTGATCGCCTACCCATCTATAGGGATCTTATATATATGGTAGACATCCTCTAATGTCACCATCATCTCCCAGTTGGAATATGGAAAGTGTTAGTCCTCGCATCCCAGCGATGGGCTAACGTAGTCATGTAGGCCTGGTCTACCTTGATGGTGGGTAGTCTCAAAATGTATCCTAGGCCCATGACCCCAAACCAATCTAGGTCAGTATAGGTCAAATAGGGTAGCAACTCACACAGTAAGTCAGGCTCTCATGCCTTGTAGTCAAAGTCTAAAGGGAAGATAACAAGATGCATAATAAATAAAAAAATTAAAAATTAATAAAATGGGCTAAAGTTCCTTAGCCACTTTTGACAATAGTTGTTATCATAGTTGCGGTTGTCAACCGTGGCTAGCACCAATGATCAATTTTTGACCATTGGTGTTTGAACCTAGTTGCAAATGACAACCGTGCCCCCAATTGGTAAATTGGGAGTCATGGCTACCAACCATGGCTATGGGAATGACCCCTTTCGAGGTCATTTCCCACCCCAAAATACCCCCAAAAATTAAACCCACCCCCTAAGCTATCCTAAAGCTAAATCTAACCTAAGGTGAGGTTCATTACCAATAATTTAGTGAGGTTCATTTAATGCCATTAATTAATGAGGTTCATTTTAAATATTTAAATCATAAAGGAGATATGGAGATTCTACCTTAGGAGCTCTAGCTCCACCACTAGTAGAGGCCTCAAGTTGGTCTACCATGGTGGTAGGTAGTGAATTTGGAAGCATTTCATATCAAATTTTCTTTCTCTCCCCTTAGAGCTCTCACTCTCACTCTCTTCTAACTAGAAATAATGAATAGTAAAAACCCTAATTTTACTTTTATATTTTTCACTTGAGCCTCAGCCATTGTTGTCATGCAAGCGTAGATTAGGGTAACCCTGGCCGTTGTCAATCGTAGCTAAGAAAATTACAAAAACTAGTTATGGTTGTCAACCATGGCTAGCAGCAATAATAAATGCTCCAAAATTCTCATCGTGAGGAGCTTCAAAATGGATAATAATAAATATCTACTAGTCCAAAATTCTCAAAAATTGCAAAATTAACAAAAAAATTAAATAAATCAAAATTCAAATGTGCCTTGTATTCAATTATTTATTCTATACACTTGGCGGTTGTAGTGACTTGCGCTCCATGCAATCTGATAAGATGAGTAAATTACCATAAGGCCATTTGGGGTAAATTAGTCATCATTGAATTGAAATGTCTTCACTTCAATCCCAAAGAAGGCCATTGTAGTCAGAATGCCCCATGGGAATGAGGTATTCATTTCATTTCTTCTATGACATTTTTAGCAGATCATCGAACATAGTGATTCACCACAAGCTTAAATGGAATTGCTATCATCTTGATTCCCTAAGAAGGCCATTGTGGTTAGACTACTCCATGGGATAGAGATGTACAATTACTATTAATGGTTGAAATCACAACTGTAATAGGACTTGCCATATAACAACATGCAAAAGTCTTGAATCATCCAAATTATTCATCTTGGTCAAGTGACTCATCACTTTAATCACTTGTCCTTTCCTCATCGACTCATCGCTTGAGGGGGTAGTCATAATATCAACATTCATAATCAAAATCAACAAATGATCACTCGATCATGTAAATTGTGTTCATCTTATGAATCATTGCTAACAACTATCACAAGCTTACCCTTTTATTGGGGAAAAAGCAAACATAGCAAATTAAAATTTTGGTAATCTTTTCTTTGGTCATTCAATTCCGATTTCATGCAGAGACCATCCAAAGTTTTACTCAAGTTAAGCCTTCCATCCCATTGGAAGCAATGATTCTAAGATGTGCATCCTTTGCAGGATTGGGGCATCTAACGTTGATCAGATCAATGATCATCAATCAACCTACAACATGGCTTTAGGTGATCTATTTTTGCTCAGCATCATGTTTTCCCACAACGCATCCCAAAAGGGGCATCTGTAGACACCTAAAACATGTCATGTTTAGGAGACTACTCATATGGGCACCTTTGTAGACCATATGAATGACCTTGGACCCTCCCAAGGCTAAGTAGTGATTCTAATCACTCATTTTAGGCATCCTAGGCCTATTCAACCTTAGCCACTGATGACATCAATAGCTAAGATCTCAGCCATGGTTGACAACAGTGGCTAGGGTCCTAGCCACATTGAGCAACAATGGCTAGCCCTATAACAAACTCGGGCTACCAGAGCCAAGCAAAATCAGTTGTAACAACCAAGTTGCAACTGATCTCAAGCGGTTTTGGGTGAGGAAGCTTCCGGATGTTTCCTCCCAACTGCCTAGGCCAACAACTTCTTGATCTTGGCTTCCTTGAGAAGCCAAGATTGGGATTTGAGGAGTCTATTTATAGACCCCTCAAAGAGGCAATTAGGATCTCAATTTCATTGTAGCGAAGCCCTACCAAACTGGAGAGCCAATTGCAACCTTTGAAGAGTATGGAGATGCTACCCAATTCTAGTTTGACACCTACCTTTGCAACAATGGAGCTTCCAAAGGATTGAGAAGCAAACCTTACCATTCCACACCAATCCAACATGAATTCGAGTGAAATCAACCACAAATCTATGTCCAGACATGAAGGCGACCCTTGACCATCAATCACATGGAGGATTTGAGCATTCTCAGCCCTGGTTTCAAGAGAAAAGATACTTTTCCCATGGCCATTGTTGTCAACAGTGGCCCATAGGCTTAGCCATGGTTGTCAACCGTGGCTAACAGAGTCAGCTGCTCTGAGCACCCATGGCTAGGGTTTGATGCCCTCATTCCTCTATTTTAGCCATAGATTTACTTTTCTTAATATGCATTTAGGTTAATCTAGCATAGATCAGTCATATTGCAGGCATTTCTATGGTTAATTAGCAGCATCATAGGTAGCTTTACCTTCATTTGTGTCATTCATGCTTTCTTTCATAAGCTTTCATAGATTAACTTCTTTTATGCTTAATACTTCATATTACATGCAATATTAGGTTTCTATACATGTTTCAAGCCATGCTTTGTGCTGATT
The DNA here is from genome assembly GCA_028583015.1 of Wollemia nobilis. Classification (NCBI taxonomy): domain Eukaryota; kingdom Viridiplantae; phylum Streptophyta; class Pinopsida; order Araucariales; family Araucariaceae; genus Wollemia; species Wollemia nobilis. The sequence continues at coordinate 28,121,464 of JAQPPZ010000856.1, read as the reverse complement.
TGTCAATATCTTAAGCATATTTACACATATTCATGTTTTCTTTACATGTTTGCTTCATTTCTTGCATTTCTTGGATAATAGCCTCATCATGAGAGGTTTCATATGCTTTTGATGTGCTTTGTTGTTTCCTTGTATGCAGGTGACAGATCCTTCCAAGGATTCAAAGCACTATTCAAGATCATTCCTCTTGACAATGGAGAAGGAGGCATCCTAGTAAGCCCTCATGCAAAGTTGGTGGAGACCTAAAGAGCATTTAGAGTATATCACCCCCATTTAGGGGCTAAAACACTTGTAAACATTGTATCAAATTTGGTATCCCTAAGAGGGATGGATATGTAACCGATTTTCACCATTGATTAATACAAAGGAGGCACTCTTTCTTGTAAATTTGGTTTCATACATGTTCTTTCTTTCAAATTTGATTATCATGTTGCAATAGCTTTAGATATACGCTCTTTAAGCCTTTCTACACCATGTAAATAAAATTATGCTAAGGAAATTCTTTCCATTTTATATGCGGTAACTTACTGGTGACCTTATCTCATTGGTCATCATTTCTCAATTAAAACATATCATCAAAGTTTCAAATATTTCTTAGAGCAATGGGTTGCCTCCCTTGAAAAAAAAAGTGGATCTCTAAACTCATGGGATATGATTATGATTACTTATAAAAATAGCAAGGAGAATATTGTGGTGGATGCCCTCTATCACCAATTTAAGACTCACAACATGTTATATGCCATTTCTTCACACATTTCCCAATGGATAAATTCTCTTCATGAGGAGATGCTTAAGAATTTAGGCTTGCAAATTTTGGTTGCCTCCCTTCAAATAGAGTCTACCTTATGTCATAAATACACTTGGGATGTACAAGATTTATGCTACCACTAGTGCCTTGTTATTCCTCACACATATCCACTCCAAGAACTTCTCATGAAGGAAATGCATGCTTCCCCCACTATATGTCATTCTATGTTCCTCAAAACATATTAAAGGATTAAGCGTATCTTTTATTAGAAGGGTATGAAGAAGGTGTAGCACCCTAAAATTGGTGCAGTTAAACCATCAGTAAAAAGTAAAAATTTGAATTTTAACCCCGAAATCGCCCGTTAATCGCTCACCTCATTTTTTGTGCCATTTTTAGAAGTTGTTTTGACCGTTGGATGATATCGTCGCCGATCTGACGATATCGTCCCAAATTGGACGAATTCATCTGGAAAAGAAAGTCCAGACGATTTCATCCCAAAACTGAATTTTCATAATTAGCTTCTGTTTCAATGACCTCTCCAACTTGGGCAGAAGCGTATCTGTGCGGTTAGAGATTCCCATGTTGAGGATCTCCCAGATTGGGATGATCCCCAACCTCATAACCTACCCCTAATCCTATAAACTGGGATTTTTCTAGTTTATCCCCCTCATTCCCTGACTACCTTCTTCTCTTGCCTCCCTTGATTCTCTCCCTGCCTGCTCTCCCTGACTCCCTGCAATATTTTATATTCATGTTTTCAATTTTTTTTTGCAGGATTTCACTATTTTTTATTCAGAGATAGCTCGGATCGTCGCAAGTGATTCAACCACAATTTCGGGTGATCCTGTCAAGATCGGCGATGATATCGTACGATTGCAGATGATCTTGACTGCAATTCAGCTTAGAGGCAATCAGAGTCATGAGTTTGCGTTTTCTACCTCGTTTCTTTATTTATTGGTGCATTAAATTAATTTACTTTTGTTTTGCATCTTGGAGTTCACCTTAGCATAATTGCATGATAAAATTCAAAATAAGTTACCAAAACATTGCATCTCATTTAATTTGATATATGGATTTGTTATTTAAACATCTACACTCTCATTTCTATCACTTTGCATCATTCTTGCAATAGTATTTTTGGTTTTTGGTGTTTGTTTTCTTGATTGCAGGTTTTTGATGAATTCGTCAGGTCACTGACAATCCTGGGTGATATTAGATGATTGATTATGATTTGGGATGATTTTGTACAATTATAGACGATCCTATCATATTCGGGATGATCTGGACTCCTACAAACTTCAGAATATTCATCAAACATCAGAAATCAGGTGTACTCTTCTTCATTTAACATATTCTCTGCATTTAATCGCATTAGGATTCATTTATGTTTGCTATCTTCATATAAATCAGAATTTTTATATAGAATAGCTTAGCTTCATTTTGGCCAACCTAGGAATTTGAATGATTGAACATAAAATGAACAAATCAAACCCATTCTCAACCTAGGCATGGAAATGCCAATCAAATTTTCCTGGTGAACCCAACCATCCGTCAAAAATTCACCTTTATAACCCTCCCCCAAGAGGCACGACCTTCAAAGGGCCTCTCCGTCCGAGGTATTGTTCCATCATTTTCGCATCCCCCTTTCAGGCACGAATTATTTAGCCTGAAGGTAAGGGTGCAAAAAATTTGGGTGATACATTTTGGTGAACCCGACGTGAAACTAAAACACCTTTTGAAAACAATCCAAAAAAAAAAA